>CM019183.2:13883575-14589235 GCA_009739505.2 Apolygus lucorum
AGGTGATAATATTAGTCAGGCAAACAGCTTGGCCAGTCATAGAGGAATAAACAGTAATGAAAAACGCTGCAAATTATAACACAAAGGTTCATTATTTTGGTTTATTATTTTCAATAATAACCCTTTGGAATCGAGCAAGAAAAAAAAATTTTAACCCCCCTCAAAATTTGATGTTTTACGTTTCAAGGTACGTAGAATACGAAAATCGAATAAAAAAATTTCCGTCCGTCCGCCGTAGGCCGTCCGCCGTACGCGGCACTTTTCTTAGCAACACTTGACCGATTTGGTTCAAATTTGGTATACGGGCTCCATTTGGGGTCTCGTTGTGCCGCGAAGCTTTTGGTTGATGTCAATCACTTCTAAGGGGTGAAAATTAAGGGTTGAAATTTTCAAGAGTGCCCTAGCTCGAAAACTCTCGAAATAAAGGTATCGTTTTTTCACCAATTTTAGATAGTATTGAATTTTTAGAAATTTTTGAGACCACCCGGAGCTCTGTAGGACAAACCGTTCGCTCCCTACGAGTACTTGAAGGTTTTCCTTCGATAAAACAGAATCAGGAGTATGAATCGCAAAAGAGGTCTAATCGCCGTTCAAATTTTATCTGACTAAAATGCGATCGCCGTTCATTTCTTCGATTTGTATCCAGTTTCGCCTTCTGCGTTACCAGTAATCAAATTTCCATATGAAACTTTCTATTTTTCGAATCGAGTGTGAAGCGTTTAGTTCTTTCTAATAAACTTGATTGTGAAGGTGTGAAGCCAGTATGGTTTGGTAGGTAGTACCTAGCTGGTAGGTAAAAAAAAGTTGGTAGGTAAAAAAAATGTTGGTGGGTAAAAAACGCTGCAAATCATTGCCCAAAGGTTCATCATTTTCTGTATAGATCACCCTTCTGTATAGATCACTGGTTCTCCATCAATAGCACCTACCACCATCTGTATTCTCCCTTGACCTTCCCTCTCAAATTTCAGCTTCCTGCGTTCAATAGGATTGAAAATGGCGTCGGAGCTCACTCAGCTGATCTGTGATCTTCCAGGCGTCTCCAGCATTCGAGGAGATCTTCTTCACTCTTCAGATCACTGATCAGCTGAGTGAGCTCCGAAGCCATTTTCAATCCTATTGAACGCAGGAAGCTGGAATTTGAGAGAGAAGGTCAAGGGAGAATACAGATGGTGGTAGGTGCTATTGATGGAGAACCAGTGATCTATACAGAAGGGTGATCTATACAGAAAATAATAAACCTTTGAGCAATGATTTGCAGCGTTTTCTGTATAGATCAAGCGCCAGCAAAAAAGACAGCTGTGCCGTTATCATCCATGTTTTCGCTTCATAATTGAGTTTACTTGAATGAAGTAAACACTTCAAACTCCATTCGAAGAAATAAAGAATTCCTTCGTTTAGAAATTTGATTACTGGTTGCTAAGGAAGCAAAACCGAGAACAACCCAAAGAAACGATTACTTAGCGGTTGCATTTTGGTCAGCTAAAATTTGAACCGTGATCAGGCCACTTTTGCGATTCACACTCGTGTTTCTGATTTATCGTAAGTCCAACCCTCAAGTTCTCGTAGGGAGCGAACAGTTTGTCCTACAAAGCTCTGGTCTCATTCGATTCTAAAAATTCAATGGTAGGTACTTATCTTAAATTTGTGAAAAAAACAATACCTTCACATCGAGAGTTTTCGAGATAGGGCGCCTTTGGAAGTCACAGCCCTTCCTTTTCACCACTTAGGCCCACTTTCACCAAAAGTTGTTCAAATCGCGTTTAACTAAACGCCTTTATAGTTAATCTGGAGGAATAAACCTAGAAAGATGACAAGCGTCTTTCACCAACCAAAGTCATCGTTAAACGTCGTTTAAGATAATCGAGTTTGTCTAAACTTATACTAACTCATCATTTGTCTAAACTTGCTATCAGTAGATTTCTGCCTTGTGTATCGTCATCAGTGTCAGTTTTTCGAAATCCTTGTTTTTTTGCTGATTCCTGTGGTTTGTTCCGAGTTTTCCGGTTTCCTTCGTTTAATTTTGCTGATTATTTTCATCACCTACTTATTGAGTCATTACACATCATCACTTTGAGTCGCGACGAGCGCAATAACTCCAGTATTTCTCCGGACTCAAGTACCTTCCTTGATGTATCCTAGTGAAACACAGTGGCCGCCGCCTTGTTCTGAACGGTAGGAATGTACTTCGATAATTTGAATGATTACCGATGGATGTAAACTCGAAGAAGAGGGCCCCCAATTTCACCTCAATAGAAATTTATTTTGGTCGAACTGGTCTTTTTGTATGATGGTCAATTTGTATAATTCGTCCGAATAGAAACAACCAAGGAATGTAGGACACTATTATGTTATTGAAAAAACATTATTCATTTTAAATTAACGTTTTGAACTTATTTGTCCGATGGGAACTCGAGGCGAGTCGAGCACTTGGACGACTGGGGGCTTGGGAAGGCGGAAACTCAGTACCGTGCAAAAATAATTCGCAATTTCATTACGAAAACAATCACAAATCAATGCGCAGCCATATTGAATTAGTAGTTAAACTAGATAAGCTAGTTTATTCTGCCGACTGTCGGCCGTTTAAACTCGAACCCGGATGGAGTTTAAACTCGTAAATCGCTCTGGTGAAAGACGATTATTACTAAACGTCGATTATCTCTCGCCTCTTTAGGTTTAAACTCGTTTCGAATGTTTGGTGAAAGTGGGCCTTAGAAGTAACTGACATCAACCAAAAGTTTTGACTAGGGTCTTATTTCCCTTGATTTTATTATTATTTCCTGTTATTATTGACGTTGATTATTATTATAACTATTGTTGATGTTTGTTATGCCTGCTTAGGCGTCTTACTGATAAAAAACTATTATTACTTATTACTTATTATAATTATTGCTTCGGAGCACAACTAGACCCCATATACCAAATTTCATCAAAATTGGTCTATGATAATTGAGGAAAGTTCCGCGGACGGATGGATTTTTTTTATGTTCGATTTTCAAAATCTACACGTACCTACCTCAAACGTAAACCATCGAATTTTGAGGGTGGACAAAATTTTTTTCTTGAAAAAAAATAAACCAAAAGAGGGAGACTCTGAATTTATACCTAATAAGATGTGAAACATTCATTCTAAGATGTTATGCAATTATTTCCAAGTGTCTATCAACAAGAAAAGCGATTAAGTACAGTGAAATACAATAAAATTGGGAATGGGACCCCAGTCAACGTCAAACAGCTGCTACTTGCGGTGGCGAAAAAACGAACTGCTTTCCTTCTTTGAGATGTGGGTCGATGGATATGACATACTTATTAGCCCCGGCATGGCAAGACATAACATTGTTATCCATGGCTTATCTTCCAAGTTTCTATGCTTTCAAGGTCATGACACAGTTCTTCGATTGCTTGCCTTGGCTGATGGTGTGGTAGTGGGGGTATGGTAACACTTGACACCGCGATGACCCTCCGCCACCCCACTGATCGTCGCCTCTCACTCTAAACAATCCTGAAAAATTCATTTTTTGAACTGCTTGCCTTGCATCGCCTAGTTTGCGTATCATCGTAGTTACCGACCTTTTCAACTCTCTTGTGAGTTGCGGGCTAGTATCCAGGGCAAAATACGTACTTATTCCATTCTCCTATTCAATCCAACTTTCTTGATAATAATGAAATAGTCCCAAATTAATATTATAAAAGTATTCCAAAATCGACTAAAATTACGTGCAAAAAAGGAAATATCGGAAAATCTCAACAAAAAAAAATTATTTATTTTGCATATTTGTAGTAAGGCAAACAGTGTTTGCTATTGCCTTATTCGACATTTATCAAAAGACGGTCAAAGACTTTGTCAAAAGACGATCTCAAAATTCGAGATTTTGTCAAAAGACGGTCCGACTTTGTCCTGATATTTTGTCAGTTTGGCTAAGAAGCCATTTCCGAAGAGTTTCAAATTTCCCATTTTCAATGGATAGTAACTATAGACATAACTGTTATGTTTGGTACTTCGTTTCGATCTTTCGGAACTCTTCAGCTAAGCGTGCGCAAACTAGCCTTTTCAGGCGGAGTGCTAGCTTAGGACAAAGTTGAGTTTCAAGTCTTTTTACAAAGTCGGACCGCTGGACAAAATCTCGAATTTTGAGATCGTCTTTAGCAAAGTCTTTGACCGTCTTTTGACAAGTGTTTGCTATGGTTGGCTGGAGGAGACGCCACTGGTAACATATGTCACTCGTCTGCAAAGAACACGGCTTTGGCATTATTACGACCAACCAACATGAAGAAAATCATCGATCGCATTTCGGTCAGCTAAAATTTGAACGGAGATTAGGCCTCTTTTGCGATTCACACTCGTGTTTCTGATTTATCGTATGTCCAACCCTTAAGTTTTCGTAGGGAGCGAACGGTTTGTCCTACAGGGCTCTGCGTGGTCCCTAAATATTCCTAAAATTGAATACTACTCATCTTAAATTGATGGAAAAACAATACCTTTATATCACAATTGTTTGAGTTAGGGCGTTTTCAAGGAAAGTAGGTACCGCGTACGGCGGACGGACGGCCAAAATTTATTCGATTTTCGTATTCTACGAACCTTGAAACGTAAACCATCAAATTTGTAGGGAGGGTTGAACATTTTTTTTCTTGGTCAATTCCAAAGGTTCATCATTGAAAATAATAAACCAAAATGACTGAGTCACCCAATTGATGGGGACATAAACCTGAGAAGGGTGATTGTGGAACTGTGTAGAAATTCGAGTAATGATTTCCCATCGTTATCGCTCAGCGGGCTGTGAGTACATTAACGGAATCGGGACGCTCCACTCCATTTTAATTTGTAGGTCCAAGAGGCGTAGTTATTTAGCTCGTAATGAAAGAGGTTTGAAGGGTCAATCTTGAAAACAGACGAAAACATTCCTTTCCGACCCGACCGGTCTCTTTCCGCCACTTCGGATCTTATTTGAATGAGATTAAATTGCTCTCGGGTCTTCCCCTTTCCGCTAGGGAGGAAAACTCTTTGTCTAAATATTCATTAGGGACGAGGGCTTAAGTTTCATCAATTACCCCGTTGGAACGAGCTACCTGCTACATCCACCCCCGCCTCCCCTTTGACGGTTAATACTCGGTTTCGTCGGTCTATTTGACGCACGAAATTCCCAAGGGCCGAACTTGAACCGATACAGAATTCAATGAGTCTTGCCTTTGCTTGTCTCCATCAGTGCATGGGTCTGTGGATCAACATCACTGACATCGAAATGGGCAGCCTCTTACGAGAAGGTGTAGCTGGAGACTTTCGTACTCCTTCGTATTCGCCTGCCAGAAGGACTTGGATGCTGATTACTAAAAGTGCTGGGGCTGATGAATTACTTCCATGATTATACAGGGTGGTGCCTACCAACCAGAGGTACTACCTACCCACCACGTACCCACAGCGATCGCATTTTGGTCAGCTAAAATTTGAACGGAGATTAGACCTCTTTTGCGATTCACACTCGTGTTTCTGACTTATCGTAAGTCCAACCCTCAAGTTCTCGTAGGGATCGAACGGTTTGTCCTACAGGGCTCCAAAAACGCAATAGCATCTTAAATTGAAAATTTAAATTGAAATTTGTTTTCAAAATTTCAACCCTTAGAAGTGACCTACATCAACTAGACCAGGGGTGCTCAAACGGTCGATCGCGAGTGCTTTTTGGGTAGATCTCGAGAAGAAAAAAAAAATTTAATAAGTAGGCACTTATTAAACGAAAAGCCGTGTTGTTTCTAGACTAGACAGTACACAGTACATTTTGTCCGTCTTTGAAAGCAAGGATTCCTCAGTTGAATTCGAAATGCGTTTTTATGATTGCATTAAATTCGAAAATATAGGATCATTTATGAGTTATCCTTTTTTATGTAAAAACATTAAGGAATTAGCTACTGAAATAGCAAGTCAGTTTAATATGAACTCATGTTCTGTTGAAAATGAGTTGGTGCAGATTATATCATATATACATCTCAAAGCTACAGCATCTGATACAAATTTCTGGTGTTTTATATCTGAAGATAAAATTTATCTTCAGATATAAAACACCAGAAATTTGTAATAATATAATTATTATCATAATATTAATTATGATAATATAATTATTATCATAATATTATTATGATCGTCAGTTAGTCGATTGCGATATTTTGACTTAATTATCTTCATTTCAGAAAATGCAGACTCGCAAAAGTAAGTTGACCCAAAAAAATGCCGTCAGTTGAAGGGCGATTTGCCTTACATTCGGATATTAAATATCCTAGAGTTAAACGTTATTCTAGGGCCCTATTATAGGATTTGACTTGAAATTCCAGAATTTAAAATTGAGGCAAATTCCCCATTCTATTTGTGAAAGGGTTAATTCTAATTGCAAAATATTATATTATTATTAATTATATTATATTATTATTAAATTATTATTATTAAAATATTATATTAGGCCAAGGTACGAAAAATATTAAAACTACAGTTTTTAAATCACTTTTCTTTTTATTATGGTTCAAACAAAAGGAAAAATTATGAAATTAGATTTTTTTAAATTTAGCAAGTATCATTTACAGCATGGGTCATACACGACCCTACGGCTTCATACACTAACGGGTGTGGTAGATCTTGAAGCATTCCGGGTGAAGGTGGGCCTCGCATTTTTCGCACAAATACAGAGTTTTATTTTGGCATTGCCTGCACCTGTTGCGAACATTCGAGGAATGCCTTATGATGATGTGTCCTACATTGTCGTATCTTGAATATGACGAAGAATTTGATGGTATTCCACGGCTAGTATTTGGAAGATTTTCTTCCCCTGAGGTATCAAATTTCATGAGATGATGCACGATGGCAGAAACAAATTCAATCAATGGCATGGAGTCCTTGGTGAGACGCCGATGAATTTTCCAAGCATTCACCACTGAATTTCCCAAAGAATTGGTGAACATTGGCCACCGCCATTTTTTACTCCTAACTGAAATTCGATAATTGGCCACACCGTTATCGTGTAGGTCTACTCCTCCCATATATCGGTTGTAATCGGAAATCATTTGAGGTTGTCCAATCGTGATTCTCTGTTTTGCGGACCTAGAAAAACGTTTTGCTTTGTGGAGGGGCTCAATATTTGCGTAGTTGCTAGCTACAATGACTTGCGAGTTGTCATGCCACTTCACAACCAACAGACTGGATTTCGGATCGTATGCCGAATCATAAGCTCCTCTAGCTTTCTTCTTCAGCTCGGAGTCTGGCTGAAGGGGACACTTTTTCAGGCGATTTTCCCTCACAGTCCCAGTGGCACAAAAACCTTTCTCTATCAGTCTATGAAACAGTTCATATGAGGAAAAGAAATTATCATAGTAAACTGCGTGTTTTTTAGGTTGCTCAACGACGCTCAGTAATTCTAGAACAACACTGCCTCCGAATCCTAGGTCAGACGTGAAGCCAGACCTAGCACCAGCATACGGAATGAACTGAAATAAATAGCCATCTTCTGAGCACATACACCAAGTCTTGAAACCAGAGCGTACTGGCTTATTCCTCATAAACATTTTAGCAGTATGTCGGCCAAAAAAAGGAATCATCTCTTCGTCAATTGAGAGCCTCCCTGAGAAAATTCCAAACTTCATGAAATTGGCATTCAGGCTGTCGAAAAGTGGAAAACAAACAATAGGGGTCAAACATCATAGTACAGAAACGAGACCAACTTCGCTCTATGCAGCTGACTTCAAGGCCATGCCAAACTGTTGATCCCATATCGGGCCGTCGGGTCGCCTACGACCCCACTCTGAATTATTGAAGGTTATTACTTCTAATCCATCGTTTTTCACAAATTAATTATTCACCCCACTGGACATATGTGTGAACATTACACTGACATTGGAACACTAGTTTCATGACGGTGGATTTGCGTTTTTTTAAATATATGAATATGCTATTCCGAATATTCACAAAACTATGCATATATTTTACTTTTCTCATCATCGAAGTGTCTGATCTTGATAATCAGGATTTTTCCTCGCTTTCATGAGTACTTGATCGAAATACTTTATTAACTCTAACAACGAAAAATACGGTAGGAGCATGGGAAGAAAATCGTGAACCTATGGGTCGTATACGACCCCTTGGCCTAATATGGGTTAATTCAGTTTGCTAATGCTATAGTTTGCCGAGTAGATGTGGCACATTGCTTCCACTTGTATAGATGATCCAACACATAGTAGTTACTTTCAAAAATGTAATCACATGTAATTTATAAGGAACCATCCAGACTCTTACCCTCACACTCCCCAGAAATGTAATCGAATTGGGATGTAGAATGACTACATTGTAGTAGCTGGTCAAAATATCGCAATCGACTAACTGACGATCATAATAATATTATGATAATAATTATAATAACATAATAATAATGATAAAATGATAATGATAATAACATATCGTTATGAAATGATCCGAATTGGTTCTCAACGTTGATTTATGGTTTTGAAATTCTACAGCATAAACTAAAACATGTTGAAGAGTCTAAAGCCGGGGTTTCAGTAATCTGCGAATTTCTAAGCTGAAGATAGTCCGATTTTGAGGAACTCCCAACTTGAAATGCGTTTTTCTGAAAATGGGACTTTCAGACATAGAGCCTTTCTCCGTTAAACCGACGATATTTCATCTAAGGCGCTGAGGAAAGTGCCGCGTAATGCGGTCGGACGGCCAAATTTAGGTTTATTATTTTCAATAATAAACCTTTGGAATCGACCAAGAAAAAAAAATTTTAACACCCCCTCAAAATTTGATGGTTTACGTTTCAAGGTACGTAGAATCCAAAAATCGAATAAAAATTGGGCCGTCCGTCCCATAACATATCGTCGGCTTACAGGAGAAAGGCACTATGTCAATTTTTTCGATTTTCGGGTGATTGCGGTTCCTACAGTAATTATTCACGCTCTTTCGATTGGTGTGGTCTATTTTAGTGTCAGATCAACAGGAAACGAAGGAAACGCAGCTACAAGAAGCAATAAGTCATAATGCAGTTGAATATTTACATGAGAAAGGCATTAGGAAGATTGTTTGGAGAAGTGTGCCTTTTACCTGTCAAAGCTCAAGCCAGTAGTAAACAGAGACTGGACGACAGTGCCTTTCTCCTGTCGAGAATATTGCGATTTTCGTCAAGTGTGCCATTTATTACGGGAAAGTGCACTCTATAAGAATAGGTTGCCGATCTCTGTTGCCAAAAAACAGGACTTGATTCAGTTATGTAAAAACGGAGTAATTCCCAAAAACTTCCACTCTTGGTTTGAGAACCTGCCTTCGAGTTCCGCAACAAAGGACCAGGCTCCTGAACCTGACATAGCTTCAGAATCGGAAGATGAGGACTGACTGAGGACAGTTACTGTATAGCGGTTTCATCGCAGTTTTAATGAAATTTAATTAAAAATGAACAGTATTATTTTGCTTCCGAGTCTACCAAGGTAGCGGAAGCTTTGTTTTCACTTTTCAAGGTCGAAAAAAAAAGTTCTCCAAAATCAAAATTTTCACTCGCGTTTTGCGTTTTAGACCTTTCTGAACAATTTTGGTTCAGTGTCTGTGTGTCTGTGTGTCTGTCTGTCTGTCTGTGTGTCTGTCATGAATTCCTTGTAACGCGCATAACTATACGAAGTTATTGTCCGATTTCAATGAAATTTTCAGGGATTGTGCGGGTTGGTGTGTAGACGGTCCCCTATGAAAATCATCATCCCCGGACTGATAGAAGCGACTGCGCATGCGCAAACGTGAATTCCTTGTAACGGCCATAACTTCCACATTTTCCATCCGATTTCAATGAAATTTTCAGGAATGTTACAGATTGGTATTTAGATAGTCCTCTACGAAAATCATCACCTTCGGATTGACAGTAGCCACTGCGCATGCGCAAACGTGAATTTCCTTTTAACGGCCATAACTTCCACTTTTTCTACCCGATTTCGATGAAATTTTCAGGGATTATGTGGATTAGGTTGTAGATGGTCCCCAACGAAGATCACCACCTTCGGACTGATAGTAGCCACTGCGCATGCGCAAACGTGAATTTCCTTTTAACGTCCATAATTTCTACATTTGCTATCCGATTTCAAAGAAATTTTCAGGGATGTTACAGATTAGTATTTAGATGGTCCCCTATGAAAATCACCACCTTCGGACTGATAGTAGCCACTGCGCATGCGCAAACGTGAATTCCTTGTAACGGCCATAACTTCTACATTTTCCGTACGATTTCAATGAAATTTTCAGGGATGTTACAGATTAACTCGTTTTGATGTTTTGAGATTAACTACTATGCATCGGATCATCTATACAATCGGGTTATGGATACGAGGAAGCTATGCGCCACACCCACTTGGCAGACGTTTATTTTATACTTAAGTTTTAATTTTTGTTAAATAAAAAAAATTCCTTTACAACGCCTCGGGCTCAATGTAGTATGTTTCCATGGATCGGTGTCAAGTGGATCGGGACCCACAGTAAAATCTGTCACGGAATTGAAAATGTTTTTGCAATTCAATAAGGATAGTCAGGAGAAAAGCACTAAGCTGTTTTTAGTCCGGGGAAAGGCACTAAGTCGGGGTCCTTTGAGTCAGAAATGATCCGAATTGGTTCTCAACGTTGATTTATGGTTTTGAAATTCTACAGCATAAACTAAAACATGTTGAAGAGTCTAAAGCCGGGGTTTCAGTAATCTGCGAATTTCTAAGCTGAAGATAGTCCGATTTTGAGGAACTCCCAACTTGAAATGCGTTTTTCTGAAAATGGGACTTTCAGACATAGAGCCTTTCTCCGTTAAACCGACGATATTTCATCTAAGGCGCTGAGGAAAGTGCCGCGTAATGCGGTCGGACGGCCAAATTTAGGTTTATTATTTTCAATAATAAACCTTTGGAATCGACCAAGAAAAAAAATTTTAACACCCCCTCAAAATTTGATGGTTTACGTTTCAAGGTACGTGGAATCCAAAAATCGAATAAAAATTGGTCCGTCCGCCGTACGCGGCACTTTTGCCACTTAGCATTGACCGATTTTGATGAAATTTGGTATGTAGGCTCCATTTGGGGTCTAGTTGTGCCCCGAAGCTTTTGGTTGATGTAGGTCACTTCTAAGGGTTCCAAAATCGATTTTGAAATTCAAACCGTTCGCTCCCTACGAAAATTTAAGGGTTTATATTGAAATATATATATATAAATCAAAACACGAGTGTGAATCGCAAGAGGCCTAATCTCCGTTCGAATTTGAGCTGACCGAAATGCGATCGATGGTTGGTGATTTTGATTTTTTTTTCTTCACATTGGATGGTTGGTGATTTTGTAGACGAGTGATCCATATAGAAAAATAATAAACCATTGTGTAACAATTTGCAGCGTTTTTATTCCTTGAAGCGTAAAAAAACTAAGTTTGAGGGGGGTTGGAATTGTTTTTTCTTGGTCGATTCCAAAGGTTCATTATTGAAAATAATAAACCAAAATGATGGTTCAAGTTTCTTCAAATACTCGTAAATTGTTTTGTAGGCTTGAAAAAGGGGCCACAGTATTGTGATCAGCTCTCTTTTTGCAGGATGAAGGTTCCGAAGTGGAAGATATTTCGATCCTCAACATCGGAAATTCAGTCAGGGAACTTCAACAGTTACTTCGAAAGTTCGAATTGAATCCAACGTCTGTTCGAGCTGTTCAGGACCGACACACGTCGACACTAACGAACCAACACTGACGATCACACAACACTTTCATTGCTCAAGTCCGACGCTTTGAGCCCTGATCGAATTTCGAGGGCGAGATCCCGAAAAAGCTGTCGACTCTCCGGACTGAGGGGGTCACGTTTTTCCTTGAGATGTGGAAAGTCGAGATGGAGGATCCTCCACTTCCATCCTCCTCCTCCTCCTCCACTTCCATCCTCCTCCTCCTCCCCAGAGTGAAGCCGGACGGGAGGCAGAGAAGATCAAGACGAAGCGGACTTACAGTGTTATTTTTCCGTCTCTCGTTATTTCCCTCTTCCCGTCCTCGTCTTTCCCGTCCGTTTCATCGAACATCCGTCGAACACGTTCGAGATTTGCGATGAAAGACATCGAGGAGACTCGATCAGGTCTTTCCAGCTGTGTTCGCCTTGTTTGTTCCAATAAATAAAAGTCCATTCATGCAGCATGAATTAATGAGCGAATTTTCAAAGAAATCATTCAGTTTAAGGTGTGGTTAAGAAAAGGACCAATGGTGTTGCAATTTGTTGTAGAAAGTTTTTTTTTCGATTCTTGGTTTATATATATGTTTATATGTTTTTTTTACATACTTTTACACCAATAATCGACGTCCTGGAAGACGTGAAATCACTGGGCTGAAAGCTGAATCTGGGAGCCCGAGAAGCGTTCTGATTGTGGAAGCTCCAGGACTTAGTTAAAGATGAGTGCGACAGATCGCGTTCATGATCGTATGTTCCCAACCTCGTCACAACAAGCCACCTTTTGTTTATCACACATTTTTCTCCTTCATGCGTTACCGCATCTAAGTAATTAATTTGATAACATTTAGTTATATTCGCGATATGTACGAAAAAATCGTGCAATTTTCAATAATACACTCGGTTTTGAACGTTTCTATCGGTGGCAGTTGTCGATACAATATTTGAACGAGGACTTTTGGTTTATTATTTTCAATAATAAGCCTTTGGAATCGAGCAAGAAAAAAAAATTTTAACCCCCCCTCAAAATTTGATGTTTTACGTTTCAAGGTACGTAGAATCCGAAAATCGAATAAAAAAATTTCCGTCCGTCCGCCGTACGCCGTACGCCGTACGCGGCACTTTTCTTAGTTACCATGGACCGATTTCGATGAAATTTGGTATATGGGCTCCATTTGGGGTCTAGTTGTGCCGCGAAGCTTTTGGTTGATGTAGGTCACTTCTAAGGGGTGAAAATTAAGGGTTGAAATTTTCAAGAATGCCCTAGCTCGAAAACTCTCGAAATAAAGGTATCGTTTTTTCACTAATTTTAAATAGTACTGAATTTTAAAAAATTTTTGAGACCACCCGGAGCTCTGTAGGGCAAACCGTTCAGTCTCTACGAGTACTTGAAGGTTTTCCTTCGATAAAACAGAATCATGAGTGTGAATCGCAAAAGAGGTCTAATCTCCGTTGAAATTTTTTCTGACTAAAATGCGGTCGCTGTTCATTTCTTCGATTTGTATACAGTTTTGCCTTCTGCGTAACCAGTAATCAAATTTCCATAATCAATACTCAATAGTCAATGGAGAATACTGAAGGCGCCTGAGTGGTCACTGATCAGCTGAGTGAGCTCCTAGGCCATTTCCTCTCCTGTTGAACGCAGGAACCTGAAATTTGAGAGGGCGGGTCAATTGAGAATGCTGTAGGCGCCTGATTGGTCACTGATCAGCTGAGTGAGCTCCAAGGCCATTTCCTCTCCTGTTGAACGCAGGAAGCTGAAATTTTAGAGGGCGGGTCAATGGAGATTGCTGAAGGTGCCTGAGTGGTCACTGATCAGCTGAGTGAGCTCCAAGGTCATTTTCTCTCCTGTTGAACGCAGGAACCTGAAATTTGAGAGGCAGGGTCAATGGAGATTGCTGAAGGCGCCTGAGTGGTAACTGATCAGCTGAGTGAGCTCCAAGGCCATTTCCTCTCCTGTTGAACGCAGGAAGCTGAAATGTTAGAGGCAGGGTCAAAGGAGAATGCTGAAGGCGCCTGAGTGGTAACTGATCAGCTGAGTGAGCTCCAAGGCCATTTCCTCTCCTGTTGAACGCAGGAACCTGAAATTTGAGAGGGCGGGTCAATGGAGAATGCTGAAGGTGCATGAGTGGTCACTGATCAGCTGAGTGAGCTCCAAGGCCATTTTCTCTTCTGTTGAACGCAGGAAGCTGAAATTTGAGAGGGCGGGTCAATGGAGAATACAGATGGTGGTAGGTGCTATTGATGGAGAACCAGTGATCTATACAGAAGGGTGATCTATACAGAAAATAATAAACCTTTGAGCAATGATTTTTTTTCCGACACATGATTTTCGCATGAAAATTTGCTAATAATACGCTGCAAATTATTGCTGGGTATGCTTTGAAGATGTTAGGAGTCCATATTCATGTTCTACTCGTCTCTACGAATCATGGTATATTACCATGATTTTCAATGTAAAAACCACAAAAAACGGGAAAAACCCATATTTTTGGAGTTTTTTTGAATTTTGGACCACTTTGGATTGTCCAAAATTGCTGGTTAACGAACTTGACCTATGGTTTGTTGTTACAAACATTTTGGCAAAAACTAAAAAAAAATTTTTAAACAATTACTCAAGTTATCGTCCGGAATGACACATATATATATACATATGATTTTTGGAAAAACTTCAGGGATTGTTTCAGAATGTTCCAAAACGGATTTCAGTGTGAAAATTTTTCGAAAAAGTCGATTCTAAAAATTTTGAGGCCATTGCAATAGCTTCATTTTCTTTGAAAATTCGCTAATAATACGCTGCAGATTATTGCTGAGTATGCTTTGAAGACGTTAGGAGTCCATATTCATGTTCTACTCGTCTCTACGAACTCATAGAGTACCCACACGGCTACTCCACTTCTGGGTACAACAAATATACGCGCGTATTCATTATATATATATATAGCTACAAACTTTTCTTAATTTTGGACAATTTTCATTTTTGAAAAATGCATTCATATCAGAAATTTTGTGCTGAATCCGAATATACCATATATTACCATGATTTTCAATGTAAAAACCACAAAAAACGGGAAAAACCCATTTTTTTGGAGTTTTTTTGAATTTTGGACCACTTTGGATTGTCCAAAATTGCTGGTTAACGAACTTGACCTATGGTTTGTTGTTACAAACATTTTGGCAAAAACTAAAAAAAAATTTTTAAACAATTACTCAAGTTATTGTCCGGAATGACACATATATATATACATATGATTTTTGGAAAAACTTCAGGGATTGTTTCAGAATGTTCCAAAACGGATTTCAGTGTGAAAATTTTTCGAAAAAGTCGATTCTAAAAATTTTGAGGCCATTGCAATAGCTTCATTTTCTTTGAAAATTCGCTAAAACGCAACTTCACGAAAATTGATTTTTAATTTTAGACCAGTAATCCAGAATTAAATTGACTAGGATCATCTTCAATCTGGGATGTCTTCAATCCGATTGTATTTGGATAATATACAATTCAATTTCTTAACCCTTAATTTCCCACTTTTTAAAAAAATTATTTTTTTCGGATTTTTAAAATTAAATTTAGATTTTTTTTTACAAATGAGTAGAATATTTGAGCAGATGTTTCCTAAAAGGCTCTATTATAGTGAGTCAGCTCAAGAATGATCTTTCCTAGGACCACTCTAGCGCAATCTGCGGCAGCAGAATCTGTCTATAAACCCAATTTTTTGGAGAAGAAAAAGGAGACTTGGAAAGATCCTTGGTGGAATGTTGGGGTCTGTAATTTTTTAAAGCACAGAACCAAGGAATAAGGTGAAGAAGGTTCACTTCATAGAGGGTTCTGCCTTAGACAGTGGCGGCATCTCTGATGAAGTAACCGAACCAATAGCTTACAAGGTGAGAAATGAGGCCCTATCACAGTCTATCAACTCGATAATTACTTAGTTTTTTCTTTGAGTTATTTTGGTTTTACTATTACGTTTTCTTACACAATCAATAGTTGGAGTATCAAGATAGCTAACGACTATCAGTTTTGGTTTAGAAGTGGTTAAACTATTGCAGGTAAAAATTGGACTTCCTAAAAGATACCTCAGGATATTAAGGGTTAAGAATGAACTTGCACACTTAGGACTTCAATTTGGTTGAACTTGGATTGCTAGACTTGGAATTCAACTTGGATCATTGAGTACTCACACGTTCATTGATGTTTTTTTTTTTTTTTTTTTGGCGTTTTTTGGCTACCTGAACTGGTTGTCCCGAGTGATCCCCTAGCCAGTAAGCGCCAGTGCTCCTGAATCGGCAGCAATCCTCAAAGTCAGTTGCATTGGTGACCACTGTTTTGGGACACTGTTTCCAGTAACAGTTTACGACAACGCACAAAAGCAAGCATAGAAGCAAACATAGAAAGCATAGAAGTGACTTTCATGCACTAGTTTCTAGCCCTCCAAAAGAGTTTTTGGTTTATTATTTTCAATAATCGACCAAGAAAAAGAATGTACTTACATAAATAAGATAAATGAATATCATGGTTTTTTCTAATTAGCATTTTCGTAACAATTGCATGTAGCTATTGCAACAAACAAATGTAGTTATATGTAACAAATGTAGCTATTGCTTAGGCTAAATTTAGATAAAAAACTTCTGCCAAGTGGGCGTGGCACATAGCTTCCTCGTATCCGTAACCCGATTGTATAGATGATCCGATGCATAGTAGTTGACCACAAAACATCAATCTCTGCTCTGAGTACCTACCACTACCCTCATAGGGGACCATCTACATTCTAATCTGAACAATCCTAGAAAGTTTCATCAAATTCGGCTGAAAAATGTAAGTGTTAGGGCTGTTACAAGGATTTTACGTGTGCACGTGCGCAGAGGCTGCTCTTTTTACAATTTTAAGGCCTTGATTTTCATTGGGGACATCCACAACTTAATCCGCATAATCCCTGAAAATTTCATCAAAATCGGGTAGAAAATTTGGAAGTTATGGCAGTTACAAGGAATTCACGTTCGCGCATGCGCAGCGGCTACTATCATTCCGGGAGAGATGATCTTCATAGGAGACCGTCTACACACCAACCTGCACAATCCCTGAAAATTTCGTCAAAATCGGACTATAACTTCGTATAGTTAAGCCGGTTACAAGAATTTCATGACAGACACACAGACAGACAGACACGGAACCAAAATTGTTCAGGCAGGTCTGAAACGTAAAACGCGAGAGGAAATTTCGATTTTGGAGAACTTTTTTTTTCAACCTAGAAAAGTGAAAACAAAGCTTCCGCTCGGAAGCAATTGTTTAAATTTTCTTAAAATTCTCTAAAAATTTGTTCAAATTTTCTTCGTGGAAATTCGTTTTGAGGAATTTTAAATCGATTCCTAGGTTTTAACGCTTTTTTATCGTTATACATTATTTTTCAGAATAATACTCAAAAAAGGTGTTGGGATATGAGCATGTAGGGTATCGTAGATCATGGATTTTAAAATGCTCTTCAAATTCTAGGCTCCCACGCTGCTAGAAATGTTGTGGTGGATAATGGTGATGGGGGGGAGGGGGTCGCTATTTCTTGCCTAAAATGCTTAATAAATTGCATTGAGTGGAACAATAGGGTGTGCGCCTGGGTAGGAAAAACAGTTGATTGTTATTTTTAATCTAAGGTAGACCTCATTCTGAGAATTTTGGTACCAACCGCGACCTTCTAGCGTGTGTAAATCTTCTCCTATGAATTTTTAAAG
This sequence comes from Apolygus lucorum, assembly GCA_009739505.2. Taxonomy (NCBI): domain Eukaryota; kingdom Metazoa; phylum Arthropoda; class Insecta; order Hemiptera; family Miridae; genus Apolygus; species Apolygus lucorum. The sequence goes on from CM019183.2 coordinate 13,900,983, forward strand.
TTTCGACCGTTTATGACGTCGCAGTGGGCTGGGGGTCCCGCCCAGGCAAAAGAGGGGCGCGTGACGTCAACGGTCGAAACATTGGAAAATCATAGAAACAGGTCTACTCACGCTAGAAGGTCGCGGTTGGTGCCAAAATTCTCAGGATGTAGTCTATTTTCGATTAAAAATCTAAAAAAAAAAAATCAAGGCGCACCCCCCATTATATCGCTCACCAACTGGTTTAAATTTACCTAATGCTTATCGAACGGGACGTCCCCTGGAGTGCACGCATTACTAAACAATATCGTCGGTTGCGTGGAAAAAGTGATCAACTCTACTTTTTGCGAAATTGAGTTTTTGGCATCACTGGGTTCGTCAATAGCTCACCTACAAGATGGTATCATTACATCTTACATAATGACACTATTGGAGTACCATAAGGGCCAGCATTAAAATATTTGTGTACCTTTACCCCTTTTTTTCAATTTCCCGGTAAAAGTGATCAAGTGGCATTTGATCACTTTTCCAGTAAACCGATCGGCGTGTAATTGATCAAGTACCACATAATCACTTTTACCACCCCGAAAATGTACGTTTCCTCGAGTGAGTCGCGTAGAAAAAATTATCAAGCCCAACTTGATCATTTTTACCTTCCAAATGGGGGGTGCGCCTTGATTTTTTTTAGATTTTTAATCGAAAGTAGACTACATCCTGAGAATTTTGGCACCAACCGCGACCTTCTAGCGTGAGTAGATCTTTTCCTATGAATTTTTAAAGTTTCGACCGTTTATGACGTCACGCGCCCCTCTCGCCTGGGCGAGACCCCCCAGCCCACTGTGACGTCATAAACGGTCGAAACTTTAAAAATTCATAGGAAAAGATTTACACACGCTAGAAGGTCGCGGTTGGTACCAAAATTCTCAGGATGAGGTCTACCTTTGATTAAAAATAACAATAAACAGTTTTTCCTACCTAGGCGCACACCCTATTATGCATCGCTCCATAATGTAAAAGAATTCAACTCCTGTTTTAATCCTCACTTCCTAAGTTTTTCTTGAGGCTCGTGAATCTCTTTCACTCAGTTATTTCAAAATAAAGGATAACGCATCACAAAAATGTTGCAGTTTCATTTCCGTTATGGTCGTTAGTGATTATATAGGACCGCGGCAGAGTTAAAATGTGTTGTGTCCAGGTGAGTGTTGGTGAATCTAGTGGTAATAAACATCTTCTGTATTCAACTGTGCTACCCTTGCTGTAACGTCGTAGTGCAGTCAGTACCTACGTGAGAACAGGGCAGGGTAAATTTCGCTCGAATAGTCGAAAGAATCACGGAAAGCTTGATTATTTTATTTAGTATTGTTTCTTGTGTTTCACAATTGGGCACTAAAAACGTGGGCTCTCTATCTGTTCGGACACGGGTGGTGGTATTCAGAATAAATTCATGAAATTCTGAACTTTATATTAGTAAAAGTCAGCTCCCAAGCTGAATCAAAAATGTTCATGACTGCTTTTCAGTATGGAGTTGATCAGATTTCAGTTATTGTAAACTGCGGTGAGCCGCAGGGTACAGTACTGGGGCCAGTGCTATTTTTGATTTATATCAATGATCTCATGAATATTGATTTGATGGGAAAAGTTTTTGGCTTTGCGGACGATACCGCATTAGTTTTCTGGCACAAGAACCATGACGATTTGATTAGAATAGCCAGCTCAGAGCTCTTTGTGGTTCGTAAATGGTTTGACTTAAACTACCTAAGACTAAACATTGCTAAGACATCAGTGATTCGTTTTTCATTATCAAAAACTTACACTAACAGTAATATTCTGGTCAAGTACCATGATTATTGCTGCACTAGCTCATCCCTAAACTGTAATTGTGAGTCTTTGCCTTATAAAAAAAATTGTAAATACTTAGGCATTGTTTTTGATGAAAATTTAAAATTTAAAACACATATACAGACTCTAATGAACAGGCTACGTAAGTTGTTTTTTGTATTCAAAACAGTTAGAAATTTTTTGACTGAAAGACAGCTGCGTTCTGTATATTTTGGTTTGGCTTTTTCTCTTATTAAGTATGGAATAACGGTGTGGGGAAGTTCTTGTAAAACCTATCTTAATCAACTACAGACAGTTCAAAACGCATTATTAAAAATATTATACAACAAACCCTTCAGATACCCTACTACAAAATTGTATTCGGATTTTAATGTTTGTAAAGTAAAAGATATTTTTCTAATTGAATCATGTGTGCAAGTTTTTAGGTCTGGTATCAATAGTGATCACAAATCCCGGTTATCGAGCTCTAGAACAACAGCTATGTCGAATATTTCGCTGCCACGATGCCATACTGAATTTTATAGGCGAAATTCATATGTTCGAGCATTGAAATTTTTATATGACCACAAAATTAATCCCTTTGACTTTCGCTCTGCTGATTCTCTTAAGAAACAATTATTCCATATTTTGCGAAAGGACGTATAATTTTTATGTTTATGTATTTTAAGAAGTGGGTATAATTTTAATCTTAATTTTATGTTCTTCATGCGTGATTTATTTTGGCGAATAGCTTAATTATTGAGGTATAAGCGACGTCAGGGCTCCACCTGGGAACTCAAGTTCATCTGAACTTAAACCTAGGTGGGCAAAAAGTAATTTTGAATTTTCAAATTAATTCTTTATTTAATTATGTATTTCAAATTTAATTCTGTATTTAATTCTTACTTTACTAATGCACATTTTCTTTTCTCATTTTGTACATGTAACTAAAGATTTCTTACTGGAATGAAAATGTGCAACTCTACATGACAATATTCCTTATCGGAAAAAGTTATCAACTCCTTCACAGCGGACTTGATCACTTCTCCCTCTCAACGCGGCGATCGAAGGTTGGGACGACTTGAAAACGCTGTAGTGTAAAATTTACTTTTTGGACTTGATCACTTTTTCCACTCAACCGACGATATGTTTTGATGTGGAACCATTTTTATTATTAATATAAAATCGTATTAAATTCCGCGGTAGTTGATATGATCGTTCTTTGTTGGAACAAACGAATTAAATGGTAACCGATTGAATGTAGAAAAGGAGGAGAATGAATTTGGTCAGCTGTTTTCAGAGGTTTCGATCCTCCCTTTGTCGCCGCCCTTTTCTCCCACTTACCGCGGAGATTGGAGGTCCTGAGTCCCATAGCTTACTCAGCTAATGCCGGGGAACAATGAGGACGCGAAAGTGGTCCGGTGGGGTTATTGAAGGAAATGGGGCGAACGAGGGGTTATTGGGAGGGCGGGCGGAGGGGGAAGTTATTGGGAGGACGGGGCGAGGAGAGGGTTATTGGGTGGTTTAGGGAAGAAAGTCCTTGGAGCCTCCTGAGACACCCTCGAAGGGCAACACGAGAATGATTTACAAGAGCAGGAATGGTGGTGAGGGGGGGGGAGCTGCTTGTTCCAGCGGCAAAACTTCAGGAATCTTTCCAGAATCTTTCCAGGAATCTTTCCAGAACGCTGCGAATTTTTACACAAAGGTTTTTTTTTTAAGCTTTGTTTTTACTTTTCAAGGTTGAAAAAAAAAGTTCTCCAAAATCGAAATTTCCACTCGCGTTTTACGGGTCCGATTTCGATGAAATTTTCAGGGATTGTGCACAAATCAAGGTCTTAAAATTGTCAGCAGTCTCTCTTTTTGCATGCGCAAAAGTAAAACCCTTGTAACAGCCTCAACACTCACAGTTTTCAGCCGAATTTGATGAAATTTTCTAGGATTGTTCAGATTGGCTGGTAGATGGTCCCCAATGAAAATCATCTTCCCCAAACTAATAGTTCGCAGATAGAAAGAATGCGGCTGGCCAATTTTTCAAAGGGTATACCAGCTAACATAGACGACTACCTGAACCAAAATCTTAGTAGCCTGGTATGTTAGGCTGGGAAAGGGCCTACCCTCCATATCTCAGACCTTCGTGGAAGCTGGGAAGAGCTCAGCTACTGGGACACCCTGTATTTACATAAGTAAAAAGTGTTGAACTTCAGAAAATGTTTCAGAATGTTCCATAACGGATTTTCAAGAAGAAAGTTTTCAAATTTTCATCCTAATAATGTTGAGGCCATTGCTTCAATTTTTATGAAAATTCGCTAGATACAATAAACATAAGGTGGAGGAGGGTTCAGATAACAGAGTTTCTGCTGCACATTGAGGTACCTTTCAGACTCCTCATCGGATCAGATCGATGAGTCGCGCGAAGGTCAGGATCAGCTGTGGGGGGGGGGGGGGGCTGTTGTGCGACGGGGATGATGAAGTTGACTCTACGGGATTAGCCAGAGCGGCAAATCGACAGCGATTACCACTCCATATCCCCCCCCCTCACTTCCTCCTCGCGCCCTCCTTCCTATTTTGCACCTCTCACTTCCCCCTCTGTTTCGTCTCCTCCTCACATTTAGCGCTCCATTTCCTCCTTCCTCCTCCACTGACCCAATTCCTCAGTGTTCGGTAGAAAGACGGGTGACGTCATCGGTACCATCCCCGTTAGATCCTATGACTCACAACTGTTTAACCCATTTACGCCGAGAACTATAATTTTGCGATATAATATAAATTTACCTCAAAACAATGTCACTGAACCTCAAATAAGCTAGGAAAAATATTATTTCAAATTTTGCACCCATGGGGGAGGGGGAGGCGTAACCCCCCGTGCCAGATCTGGCACAGTCGTCACTCAGAGTAGTTTTTTGAGAAAATTTCAAAAACAAAATTTTTATCAAGCAATATTCTGACAAGAATAATGAAGTATAGTACGTCAATGGAATGTGATTGGTTTACATGGTACCTATTTGGTACGATATTTTATGAAACTTGGGACGCTAAGCCCAACATCTCATTACAAATAGATTTTGGGCGAGATGAGCAGGTTTCATAAATTAAGGCGCACCTTCTTCTGTTCTCGATCGCCAAAAGCAAGTTATCCAAACGGTCGTACCTCATGTTATGAAAGTAGAAACAGTTTGATCATCGAAAACCTTAGACAAGGCTTTATTAAGCATAAATCCCAACATAGAATGAATTATAAAATTAGAACACGTAATTCAGAGCGGTTACAACGGTAACGGAATAACATCCTATACAACAACTGTTCGAGTCATAATAATTTCATTACATTTTCCCCCTCTCAGTTTTCCAAACGTAGTCTTGTAAATATTTTGGGGGTTCCTGATCCTCTCAGAATGTCGCGGAGCATCCATGGAAGGATACTATAACATGTGGTAGAAAAATTAATTAAAGAGATCACACGTTTGAAAAACAGGCGGGCCGCCATAAATGCACACACACTACGCCGCGCGTTTGTGTGCGTAGTATTTTGTAGTATCCAAGAGATTATCCAAGGGTTTCATCTCTTCTCTGTGCATGGATACTTTTTTCAAAGAGTTTTGGCTCGCTACGTCACGATTGGCTAGCTACCTCACACCATTCAAAACTTTCCTCAGCTTCTCTGATTTTGGTTTATTATTTTCAATGATAAGCCTTTGGAATCGAGCAAGAGAAAAAAATTTTTAACCCCCCTCAAAATTTGATGTTTTACGTTTCAAGGTACGTAGAATCCAAAAATCGAATAATAAAATTTCCGTCCGTCCGCCGTATGCGGCACTTTTCTTAGCTACGCTGAACCGGTTTGGTTCAAATTTGGTATATGGGCTCCATTTGGGGTCAAGTTGTGCCGCGAAGCTTTTGGTTGATGTAGGTTACTTCGAAGGGGTGAAAATTAAGGGTTGAAATTTTCAAGAGTGCCCTAGCTCGAAAACTCTCGAAATAAAGGTACCGTTTTTTCACCAATTTTAAATTGTATCGAATTATTAAAAATTTATGAGACCCCCCTCTGCAGGACAAGCCGTTCGCTCCCTACGAGTACTACTTAATGGTTTTCCTTCGATAAAACAGAATCACGAGTGTGAATCACAAAAGAGGTCTAATTTCCGTCGAATTTTTAGCTAGCCAAAACTCGATCGCTGTTCGTTTCTTCGAGTTGTATTCAGTTTTGCTTCCTTAGCAACCAGTCATCAAAATTCCATATGAAGCTCCCTATTTTTCGAATCGAGTGTGAAGCGTTTAGTTCTTTATTAAATTTGATTGTGGTGGTGTAAAGGCAGTACGGTGTGGTAGGTAGTACCTACCAAATCATTGCCCATAGGTTTATTATTTTCTGTATAGATCACCCTTCTGTATAGATCACTGGTTCTCCATCAATAGCACCTACCACCATCTGTATTCTCCCTTGACCTTCCCTCTCAAATTTCAGCTTCCTGCGTTCAATAGGATTGAAATTGGCTTCGGAGCTCGAATGCTGAAGACCAATGGGATCTTTGCAGAAGAGTGATCTATACAAGAAAATAATGAACCTTTGCGAAATAATTTGCAGCGTTTTTAGTTTTACTGTTATTTGTTGAAAGTTGATAACATGTTTGTTGTTTTATGTGTTCATTGTTATTGATAAAATTAAATTTCTCTTTTTATGAGTATTATAGTAGTTATAGCACTCAAAGTCCCACTAATGTACCTACGTATATCTGCCTATACCTGCTCGCACGTTGTTGCTTTGTATGCGACTATTGTATTACCACCATAGTTGCAGCTACAATAAAAAACTCATTCATTCATTCATTCACAAGTGACAATGGCAAAGCTGTGTTCTTTGCAGGCGAGTGATCTCTGAAAACTCGCAGAATATCGTCCGGAGAGCTCTCCGCCCTAATGAGCTTGTTTACCATCTATCAACGCTTCACTCACTTGCAGAGAGTTCCCCTCCCACCACACCCCCCCCCACACCGGGAGGAGAGAAGGTTCCCAATTTCCCCCGCCAGGTGCGCCACCTCCGTCACGTCAGTTATCCGACGATCCGACCCGCTTCCTCCCCCCTTCAGACCACTTCATTTATCCTCACGCAAGATTAATACGCTTCGCGAACCGGACGGCGATCCCACCGCCAGGAGGTGCGACCGCAGAGCATGATGGGAGCACCTGGCGACAGAGAACACCAACCGAGCGCCTCGACTACTCCGGAGTGAACGTATTTCAACATCACCACAATAATAACATCCACCGATGTAGTACCTACTAGAGGTGTGTAAGACAAGGTCATTTGGCGGATTCGAATCCCAAACGGTCACTCATTACAGAGACCAGGTCTTTTGAATCCGTTCACCCGTTCATTACGTTCACACACAAGACAAACAATCAGTCAGAAGTCACCAAAACGAGCAAGTCTGTAAACCGAACGAGTCGGATTGGTTAAAATGAGTAGGCGATTTGAATGAATCGAGTGAGCTAAAAGAAAAAAACAAATGAAAGATCTATTCGAATCGTATGAATCAGTCTTTGAGTGTTTTTGGTCTTTCAGTTTTGTCTTTTTAGTCCGCAGTTCATTCGAACGTAATTCTTCACTTGGATGATGAAAAGTTTTGCTTAGAAAACCACTTCCATCTATTTCTTTCTGTTGATACTTCCTTGTCATTTTAACATATTCACGATCTATGTACAAACGTGAATGTATACAAATACATTATACATCCATATAGCGGGCAATTAATTTGTTTTGTTGGTCTTCTGCTGTTCTCGGAATTTTTCCGGAAAACTCGATTGGTGGGTTGATGAACGAATGACCGTGTTCATTTTGACAACCCGTTCAGTTCAGACAAGGTCGTTTTGAAGATAAGGTCTTTTCAATACGTTCACTCCTGACCGACACACCTCTAGTACCTACCAACTACAAACCATGGAACAGAGTTACCTTGACGTTCCAAAACGCTGCAAATTATTACACAAAGGCTTATTATGTTCTGTGTAGATCACTCGCCTGCGAAGATCTCAGCTTTGCCATTGTCACCATCTACCCTCCATATTTTCGATAATCGTACGAATTTACAGAGAATTACGTAAAACGTAGCAAGTTATTACCCAAGGGTTCATTATTTTTCTTTATAGATCACTCGTCTGCAAAGAACACAGCTCTGCCATTGTCACTACCTACCAACCATATTTTAAGTATATTATTCTAATTTTGAGCAGGAGTGTATTTTAAATTGGTGAAAAAACATTATCTTTATTTCGAGAGTCTTCGAGCTAGGGCACTCTTGAACATTTCAACCCTTAATTTTCACCCCTTGGAAGTGACTGACATCAACCAAACGCTTCGGGGCAGAACCAGACACCAATTGGAGCCCGTATGCGGAATTTCATCAAAATCGGTCCATGGTAACTAAGGAAAGTGCCGCGTACGGCAAAATTTTAATTCGATTTTCGGATTTTTCGTACCTTGAAACGTAAACCAATAAATTTTGAGAGTGTTTGTATTATCTTGGTCGATTCCGAAGGTTTATTATTGGAATAATAAACCAAAATATGTCGATATATTTCCATACAATCGTAATTGCCTGCTACTCAATACTTGAAACTACGCAGTTTAGGTCAGAACTTCTCTGATGAGATAAACGTCTACTCCTTGTGTTTGATCACACTGATTGCAACTCCCTACCTTCGGATCTGTACACTGGAAAAGCTCCCTTACCTGAAACAAAGGAGAAATAATACGTTACCATCGACATCATACTTGAGTACCAGCGATCCAATGAATGAAGAAATGTCAAGCATAACTTTCTAACACATAATAAGTAGAGTAAGATGAAATATATACTTGTTGGAATAGGTAACAATGATTAAATGCAATAGAGAGCAGTAGTACACTTAATATTAGGTGGGTTGTTTAGTGAGGAAGAATGGCGAGAATGTATTCTGACGGTGGAAGGTCAAGAGACCTCTGAATTAATGAAGTAAGCAACAACGTACAGTTAAAGCTGATACCACAAATTACCGGAGACCCTTTAATTCTAAAATAATTCAAGTTCAATACTAAAATAATAATAATAAGGTACATCTAAAATAATAATATATTAATTTCATTGATTCATTATTTATATTAATACATAAAATCCCACCCATACGTGTACGTCGCCCGAACGTGGGAGACCCGGGTTCGATTCCAGGCCGTGACGTCAACTTTTTTTGTAATTTGATAAATTACGTGTTTTATAATTTTGTTTATGAGATTTTATGTCACGGTATTACGGAGATTCGTTTCTTAGCTTTTAGCAGGGTTTTCAGCTAGTAAGTTAGAAGTTAATATAAGAGCATAATGCAAACGAAAATATAAGAATAATTCTATTGTTTTTCTCTTAGTTTTGAGTACTGTATAATTGGAACTAATAAAGTTGAAAATATGTGGATACATGGGTGAAATTAAACCCACTGTCAATTAAAATACGGCGTACAGCGGACGGACGGACATTTTTTTATTCGATTTTCGGATTCTACGTACCTTGAAACGTAAAACATCAAATTTTGAGGGGGGGTTAAAATTTTTTTTTCTTGCTCGATTCTAAAGGCTTTATATTGAAAATAATAAACCAAAAACGCTGCAAATTTATACACGAAGATTTAATATTTTTCTATATAGATCACTCGTCTGCAAAGAAAACGGCTTTGGCATTGTTACCACCAACCAACATGAAGAAAAACATCGATCGCATTTCGGTCATCTAAAATTTCAGCGGTGATTAGGCCTCTTTTGCGATTCACGCTCGTGTTTCTGATTTATCGTAAGTCCAACCCTTAAGTTCTCGTAGGGAGCGAACGGTTTGTCCTACAGAGCTCCGCGTGGTCAACAAAAATTCTAAAAATTCAATACTACCTTAAATTGATGGAACAACAATACCTTTATATAGCATTTCCAAGTCAAATGAAACCTTTTCCAAACCAAATGAAACTTTTTCCATATCAAATGAAACCTATTGAGAAAATGAGTGAAATGTGGTACCTAGATAGGTAGACACTCTGATAGGTAGATAAATTTCAGATCGATGCAATTGTACCTATCGTACAAAGAAGTTGCCAAAATGAAAATTCAATGAATTTTAGACATATGATAATCGAAGAAGATCTCACCTTAGTAGAATAGGAAACAAGTAAGTTTGATAAATTTCTGACTGTTGAATGTGAGTGGGTGCCTACTCGCCACGCCCACACGGAGAAACCGATAATTAAGATGAATCACCAATACTTACATTGACTGATTACACCTCTAAGACTGAATTTCTGAAATTTTGTAATATATTATTCATTTACGATACAGAAATGTATTCATGTACTTCACAGAAATACACTATGTTTGGGAAAAGTTTCATTTGACTTGATTCAAAATGTCAACCCTTACTCTTCAACCCTTAGAGGTGACTTACATCAACCAAAAGCTCCGGGGCCAAATTTAATCAAAATCGGTCCATGGGAACTGTGGAAAGAGCCGCATACGACGGACGGCCGGTAAACTTTTAGCATGGAACATGCTCTAGCCCTCACCTAACTGGACAAAAACGTGACGAAACCGTGGAACGAAAGTAGCGCGGGATTTTGTAATGATTTTCACTTACAACCGACCCGTTTCTAGGGAAATGTATCGCCGTTTGTTTTCATCCAACGAAAATCATTCGCCACTCGTTGAAAAGCCCTCAATTTATGCGTAAATTATATACTGCCAAAACAGCTGTAAATTTGGACGAAGCTGCGATATACCTCTGATTTAAAAGAACTGTAAACAACATTAGTAAAACTGTAAAACCAACACAGATTTAGTGGATTATACTGATTGTTGGTTGGCTTAGTTTTTACGAATGTAATCAAAGGATCTTGAAACGTAGGCGAGATTTTGTTATGAACGCGGGATTTTAGTTGTGATGTGTTCTTCGACGCTTCAGATGTTTAGAAGCTTTAGTTGTTTTAGAAGCTCGTTTGCAAACTTGTATTACACCTTAAAGAACCAAATTAAACAGACATCAAATTCCTAGTAAAGGGGAACAGCAAACAAACAAAACACGGCTAAAGCATGTTCCATGTTTCTTGAATTTTAACCGAAGGCTCTAAGCAGTAACCAGGCGAGGCCGGAAATGCCCAGTTTATTCGATTTTCGGATTCTACCTTCAAACGTAAACCAACAAAAATTTGTGAGGGGGCGTTAACATTTTCTTTTCTTGGTCGATTCCAAAGGTTCATTATTGAAAATGATAAACCAAAAGACCTATTCTAAGTGTTCAGAGTACTGAACAGCCCTTTCGACATTATTTTCGTTGAAATGAAAGTTACTCTCTCAAATGTGAAAACCCCGCTGGAAAACTACAATAAATGGAGAAACGATAAATGATTGGAGAACAATAGGCCGCTATCAATCAATGTTGATGGTGTTTTGACAGATTGGTTTCACCCTCTCGGCCTGGTCGTTCTTCAGTCGAGCTAATCAACCTGAAAGACTAAATAAATGCCAGAGCGATATTACCAACAATCAATCAGCAAACTAATTACACACAGCGGATTGCGAACGGGATTTAGCGCAGCTCGACATCATCTACTAATGAAATACGCCCTCTTTATGAGCCTCTAAACTCGACCACCTCCACAATTTCATCTCACTTCTCAGTTAATTGGGCCCTTATAGAACCACCAGGATCGCTCACGCACAACCACAATAATATTATAATACAGGGCTGGTATTGAAATATTTTTATAATAACAATTTTTACAGCACCCTGTAAAACGAGCAGGTCCACAGAACACTAATTTCAGCACCAATGATGATAATCTTGGCATCAATGATTCATTGTGGGCATCGCTTGACGAAAGATTGTCGATAACTAAGCCAGGAAAATTGATTGATTTGAGCGATTCACCCTCGAGGACTTGATTCCAGTTATTCAGCATCAGAGCATTCGTCGCAAACAATCTTTATTTACCGGCAGATTCGGATTCATGGCGTAATCGCACAATCTTATTGGTTTTATTCTTAGATACATGAAAGTTGTGCCCATCTATTTTCTTAACCCTTGATATCCTGAGGTATCTTCTTGGAAGTCCGATTTTTATTTGCAACTGTTCCTGTTTGCAACCTCTTCTTGGAAGCCGTTGGCTATCTTCATACTCCAACTATTGATTGTGTAAGAAAACGTAACAATAAAAACTTAACAACTGAAAAAAAAGGAAATAGTTCTCGAGTTGACAATCTGCAATAGGGCCTTCGAGGTACCTTCTACCCTCATTTCTCACCTTGTAAGCTATTAATTGGGTTTCCCCGTCAGAGATGCCGCCACTGTCTAAGGCAGAACCCTCTATGAAGTGAACCTTCTCCACCTTATTCCTTGGTTCTGTACTCTTGAGAAATAACAGACCCCAACATCCTACCAAGGATTTTTCCAAGTTTCCTTCTTCTAAAATTGGATTTATAGACAGATTATGCTAATGCAGATTTTTAGGTACCTTTTGCTCAAATATTCTATGGATTTGTCAAAATAAATCTAAATTTTACAAACAAATCCGAATAAATAACAAGTGGGAAATTAAGAGTTAAATAAACATCTTTCTTCTTCTTATTCTTCAAAAATTACGTTATTGTGAAAATTATATGAGGAATGAATGGGGTTCGTAGGAGTTCTAGACTTCAGATTTCAATCACAGTTAATAATGGGATACAATCATGCTGTGTAGGCGTAAGACAATTGATAGTCTGTGACGGGGTAAGTAAAAGGGTGATTGGAGCAGCAATGAGAGTTTAGGAAGTAGAAAGCCTTTAAGTTATAGTGAATTGAAAACTCACAGACAAATACCTGCGTAAGCACACTTAAGAGTCGCTCCAGACCTTCTGTGACAATCAATACTGACAATGTAAACTCACGAATCGACAAATATTTTAAGGCTTGATGAAAATGACACGCTCTTAGACATTTTGTAACCTGTAGGACCGACCGTTCGCTCCACATGAGAACTGAAGGGTTGGACTTACGATAAATCAGAAACACGATCGTGAATCGCAAAAGAGGCCTAAAACTAAACTTTACCGTGAAGCAAATATATGATTGGTAGGAAGTGACAACGGCGAAGCTGTTTTCTTTGCAGGCTAGTGATCTATGAAGAAAAATAATGAACCCTTGAGTAACGAAGTTGTGCCGCGAAGCTTCTGGTTGATGTCAGTCGCTTCTAAGGGGTGAAAATGAAGGGTTGACATTTTCAAGAGTGCCCTAGCTCGAAAACTCTCGAAATAAAGGTATCACTTTTTCACCAATTTTAAATAGTATTGAATTCATAAAAGCTCTGTAGGACAAACCGTTCGCCCCCTACGAGTACTTAAGGGGGTCTCAGTCGGTCGCCGTTCGTTCCTAGTGTTTCGCGGAATTGAAGGCGTAAAAACTTAAAAAATTGTACCTAAATTCGGAATTTTAAAGGATTTTAGAAATTCATTAGTGCACGGCCCTAGGGAATTGAAAAACTGAAATATTGCCGCTGAAATCATCAAAGTCGAAAAATAATTGCCAGAGAAATATGAGAAAACCGTTTATTCAGTAGTTTTTTTCCAGTTTTCCCTGGGATTGTTCGATTTTGATGATTCCGGCGACAATATTTCATCACGTTTTTAATTCCCTCGGGCCAGGCACTAATAAATTTCTAAAATTCTTTAAAATTTCAAATTTAGATACAATTTTCAAGTTTTTGCGCCTTCAATTTACTAGGTACTTACGATAAATCAGAAACAGGAGCGTGAGTTACCAAGGAGTGAATCTCCGTTAAAATTTTAGCCGAACAAAATCCGATCCTTGTTCGTATCTTCGAGTTTTGCTTCCTTAGCAACCAGATATCAAATTTCCTAATGAAGGCACATACGAGTATAACTCCTAATGGCGTATAACTCCCATTTTTTCGAATTGAGTGTGAAGTAGCAAGGAAGTTGGCGGGTAGTGACAGTGACAAAGCTGTGTTCTTTGCAGACGAGTGATCTATACTGAAATATAATTGTAGTGTGATCATGATTTGCAGCGTTTTTCACAAACTTTTAGAATTTGAGCCAATGAAAATGGTGATACAAAACATTATCATTTCTCGAATTTTTCGTTTTAGAGCATTTTAGGTAAGTTGTTGTCTCGGGTACGATGTGTTTGTCGGAGGTTGATTCTTTGTGAAAATGAAATTTTCAGAGATAGTGCGGGTTGGTACTAGATGGTCCCCAATAAAATGCATTGTCTCCGGGTTAATAGTACCTCTGTACTAGTGCCAATTTTCCAACCGATGTGTGCTTTTGACACTGACTTGGTTATCGTCTGACGCCGCAAGGAGCCGCTACGCACAAAAGGTGGTGCGCCTGATTTCTTTTTAAATTTTTAATCGAAATTAGACCCCATCTTGAGAATTTTGACACGAGCGGTTCTCTTTTAGGATGAAAAGATCTTTTTCTATGATTTTTCAAAGATGCGAATGTTTATGACGTCACGCGCCTCTCTCGCCTGGGCGGGACCCCCCAGCCCACTGTGACGTCATAAACATTCAAAACTTAGGAAAATCATAGAAAAAGGTTTTCTCACGCTAGAAGGTCGCGGTTGTGACAAAATTCTCAGAATGACTACCTTAGATTAAAAATAACAATAAATAGTTTTTCCCACCCATGCGCACACCCCATTGGGTTGTGCATACGAAGTTACTATGTGCCACACCCACTTGGCAGATTTTTTTAGTCCCGAGCAAAACCGGGGAACAATGGACCGGTTTTTTCAAATTAAAATATAGCGTTTTATCGCAATTTTATCCGTTTTATAGTGAATTTCTTGTCCTCTACAATACTACAGAATCATTCATAAAATTTTTCCAAATTACTTATTCAATTTGAAAAAAAATATAGTTGGTCAACTTTTTTTCTAGAAATTGTTCAGTTTTTGGCGGGAATTTCAACTTTAATACGGTTCGAAAAGATGTGAATCGTTCAAATTTAATGTTTCAGAGGTTTTTCAAGCATTCCTTGTCTATTAGTGGTCAATCCCTCGACCTGTGTAACACTTCAAAATCATCTGACATTTATAATTTTTCTGAATATATGAATGTAAACTTTCAACCACAGAAACCGAAATGTAAACAGAACCCTAAATGATGAGGTTTCGGTCTTCTATGAAGCACTTTTTCAGAGTTTTGAGAATACTGGTAAGTGATATCGGCCTGTAAGTTGTCAGTTCTTCAGGAGGTTTACCTAGATTAAGTATCTGGACGATTTTAGCAAGTATTCACAGTTGCGGAATATACTGAAGCTTGATGGAGGCATTCAGTTGGCAATTAATACTGAAGAACAACGGACGATCGCGTGCTCAGAAGAGCTTTCCCGACTAAGCCTTCCCACTCCGACTGCGGCGGAACAGTCTATTTTGACTAATTGCTTCAATGATGGATATTGTCTTGTATTGTCTGATCTTTACAATCAATGTAAATTACTTATTCGTAACTCATTATGTAAGTACTTTACCCCAATAGTCCGACAGATAAATGTAAGTAGAAGAATGGAATTCCTAACTAATTGACCAATAAATAAATTATGAGCCACAAAGTCGTGCAGTATCAGAACAGTACCTAAAGAAATTCCGAAGTTTCTAGTCGGACCTGCAGTTTCACGGCTACCGACTATGACGAAACCGCAGCCGCAAATTGACGACAAACTAGTTCACCTTAACTACAGCGGGATAATCGTCTTCTGAACTCCGAGTTACCTAGTTCAGTCGCAAGTTAATCCAAACTGGCTCATCAATCTCCAACTTGGAGCTTCAACTACCACAATGAAGCGACTTTCCCTCCCCAAGATTCAGTTTCTTGTTGCCATCTTATAGAGAAGCACATCGTCGCTTAAGAACAAGTGTCTTACCAATGCTGTTCATGACTTTCGTATTGCTTCCGAGTCTACCAAGGTAGCGGAAGCTTTTTTCTTTTTTCAAGGTTGAAAAAAAAGTACTCCAAAATCAAAATTTCCACTCGCGTTTTACGTTTCAGACCTGCCTGAACAATTTTGGTTCAGTGTCTGTCTATCTGTCTCTCATGAAATCCTTGCCACAGCCATAACTTCAACAATTCTCATCCGATTTCGATGACATTTTCAGGGATTGTGCGGGTTGGCGTGTAGATGGTCCCCTATGAGGGTAATGCTAGGTACTATTTCACTCGATGTAATTTATTTAGTATTTTAGGTAAGAAATAGTGGTCTATCCCTCCTCCCCCTTCACCATTATCCACCACAACATTTCTAGCAGCGTGAGAGCCTCGAATTTGAAGAGCATTTTAAAAACTATGATCTACGAAACCCTACATGCGAATTCGAGTCCCCCCCCCACCACCACCATCACCAATGGTACCAATCTGGCACCAAAGCGATAATACGAACTTTCATCTATTTTGGTAGGCAGTCCGTTGAAAATCACATCCTGATTCGAGGTGGGGAAAAAAACAAAAAAAAAACGTCTGCCAAGTGGGTGTGGCACATAGCTTCCTCGTATCCATAACCCGATTATATAGATGATCCGATGCGTAGTAGTTAATCTCAAAACATCCATCTCTAAGTACCTTTCACTACCCTTATAGGGGACCATCTACACGCTACTCTGGATAATCCTAGAAAATTTCATCAAATTCGGATGAAAAATGTAAGTGAGTCACTACTCAAAAAATCCAAAAATATCTTGGCACTACTGGGAATCGTACCCGAGACGTCTCTTTTGTCAAAAATGACTCGCTGTACATGTGCTACGGGCGCCAGACAGTAGGTTGTGTAGAATTTGAGGTTGTGACGTACGCACGGCTGTTACACGGATTTTACGTTCGCGCATGAGCATCGGCTACTATTAGTCCGGGGGTGATGATTTTCATAGGGGACCATTTACAATCTAATCCGCATAATCCCTGAGAATTTCATTGAAATCGGATGGAAAATGTAGAAGTTATGGCTGTTTCAAGGAAATTCACGTTTGCGCATGCGCAGTCGCTTCTATCAGTCCGGGGATAATGATTTTCATAAGGGACCATCTAAATAATAATCTGTAACATCTCTGAAATTTTCATTGAAATCGGATGGAAAATGTAGAAGTTATGGCCGTTACAAGGAATTCACGTTTGCGCATGCGCAGTCGCTTCTATCAGTCCGGGGATGATGATTTCCATAGGGGACCGTCTACACACCAACCCGCACAATCCCTGAAAATTTCATCGAAATCGGACAATAACTTCGTATAGTTATGGGCGTTACAAGGAAATCATGACAGACGGACAGACACACAGACAGACAGACACACAGACAGACAGACACACAGACACACAGACACGGAACCAAAAATGTTCAGAAAGGTCTAAAACGCAAAACGCGAGTGAAAATTTTGATTTTGGAGAACTTTTTTTTTTTCATCCTTGAAAAGTGAAAACAAAGCTTCCGCTACCTTGGTAGACTCGGAAGCAAAACACGTAATATGAGGTTTATGGTGTTCTGGCACCATGGCGGCACCACTATTAGTTCCATTGTGGGACAGAGAATAATTCAAGAAGATCCGGAGGTATAATGAGAATTTTTCCTCAATTTCAAAGCTTGGGAACAATTAGTAAGTTATAAAGGAACCGAAACATTGAACAACCGGATATTTTGTGAATATTATCCCCCACTCCCCCCTCCCAATGATAATTTTGATACTCTGGTGAAATAGTGTGCAATTTGGAAGATTTCTGAGATTTTTTTTTTTGCAAAGCATAATATTTTTCGAGCATTTACCCCCTCCCCCTTCACACCCTTAAAAGGTAAAACTCATTGAAAACTTCAGGTCGTCAACTTCGCAAAAAAGGGAGCTTCGTTGTATTCATATTTCTTCAAGAGGAGTCATATTCAGATTTCCATCTTGTGAAATATCTGGGTTCTATATAAGTTTTTTTTTACAATGGAAGTTCTTTGTCGTTTCCAATCACTTTAATTCGTGGAGAGCATTCGACAACCCCCTGGTTGTCCTTTTCAATCCAACAGCAAGAGAATGAGATTTCTGAGTAGAGCACAAGTAGCGTTGTCGAATGCGAAAAAAGTTCACAACCTTGAACATATCGACACCTTAAAGCACAAAGGCACTATGTCCAAAAACGGAGTTTTGAGGAAAACGCAAAAGAAGTTTTCACCATTGCACAATTCCTAAAATAATGGCTTATTCCACTAAACTCTTTAATTTCTTATAAGCTATACTCTTCAAGATCTTTCAAAAATAGTTTTGTTGAATTTAAGTGTTTCTGAAATTAAAAAAATTATAAATGTGGAAGATGGGTGGACATAGCTCTTTTGGCCAAATAAGGTTTAAGGACATGGATCCTCCAGCCAAGTTCGATTGTGGACATGACCCCTTTGGGTAAAGGATATTATCACACTCTCGGTCATAATTTGGCGTCACCACCAGTTTTTTGGGTTTCGCGTGTTGGATAGGTATTGTTGATCAGGAATTTTGGAAAGTTATTCATGCATAATACATGGATTACTAAACATCAATAATTATATTTTTCAACTCTTTTATTCTCCTAGAAATGTCAAATAATTACGAAATCTTCATAATATTATTATATCGATTTGGAGCACACAAATTGAAGGAACTCTTGGTTTCAAAGGATCACCAAAATCGTCTTCTTTAACTACCTATCTGTTTGTAAGTTGCCTACTGTTTAATAAAAAATCACGGAAATTCAACGTACTAAATAAGCTATTTAATAATGAACTACCATCAAATTTTTTACTTAATTATCACAAAAAATGTACCACGATTTAAAAAAACACTGGGTATAAGTTAACAACGCTGCAGATTACTACACAACTATTAATTATTGTTTACCATCTGCATAGAATACTACCTACTTGCAATAAAATCGGTATCCTGTTTGGTTGCGAAGAATGCACAACTGAGTATTACACAATACTCATTTCAAAGTAACACTCGCATTTAATACGCTGAAGTCTGAACGGAAATTAGGCCAATTTCCTATAGTGAACAATATTTTGGGAAGAAGAACAAATCAGTTTTGGTTTTCTGGTTAATTTCAAGTCCAACCCTTGATTTTCTAAAGGGAGAGAACGGTTTATTTTTCTCTAAGAAACAGTGTCCACAATACGATTGAATTTTATAGCTATCTTATTGGGGCATAGAACGATTGTGCATTCCTCTTTTGGACAAAGCACCGAATGGCATTTACGATTATTCGAGAGAGGACATGAAACCCTGTGAATTTTTCCTTTTTTAAGCCATTTTCAAAGTTTTTAGAGCTACATTCACGTATCCTAATGAAAGAGTATGGTCCTATGATGTGACTGACCCATTTATCTCAAAAGTGACATTTTTGGACATAGCGTCTTTGTGCTTTAAGGTATCGATATTATCTGACATGATGGTTTTCTATAACTAAAATGGGCTTTGATTCTTTGTCTCTCACGAGAATGAATTTTCCATTCTTCAAAAATCTTCTAACAAATGGAGCGCAATACGTACGAATGTTCAGTAATGATCGAACGTTTAGCGAAATCTATAAAATTTCTGCTCAGGGGTTTTCAGTTCAACTTATCTAGCGGAACATTGAATAAAATGCAAACTGAGTTCATCACTGGGTCGTTTCTCGGAGAAAGAGACCCATTCAAGGATCTTAATGTGAGGCTTACCGAGGGGAGGAGCCTCCATTACCCGAGTCTCTTCAGAATAAGTATTTGGTCAAGATGAATAGAACTGATGTTAGCGGAGACCGGAACGATCCATTAATTAGACAGCGGTTAATTAAAAACGAGATGTCGTCGCGGGGGGTGAGGAGTGGGGGGAAAGAGGATTCCGAGGCCAAATCCCTCTCGGAGGGAAATGGAAAGCTTCTTCCTAAAATACGTTCGACGAATGAGCGGTCAAAGTTCGAAAGGTCACTTAGAACCATGTGCCACGCATTCATCGCAATACACGGGGAAGTGGAAGTGGCGACTAAACCAAACACCTCCGAACATTAATGTCGTCCTATACGATTTTAAATGGTAGAATAAGAAAAAAACGTCTGCCAAGTGGGTGTGGCACATTGTGATATACGATCGTACTTGGGATTTGTTAATAATTAATTGTTTCCGATGGAAAGCCTTTCTGAATAATTTCCCACAAGCCTGATCAACTTGAGGTTTTTTCCGGATGGTATTTTCATATTGTTGAGATGTAGATAAACGCAAGGAGAAGCGAAGAACCGATTTATTAATCGTGAAAAACTCACAGACAACTCACTTAAACTTTTCCAACTTTTCTTTACACAATGCAACTGACATTAACATAGATACGACAGTATCATTAGTGCAGTCACCGCACAACACTTCTCCCATCTTTTCTTTTGGTTTCCCTCGTGCCACAGTAACTTATGAGCCTATCTGCCCCAACTATTTTCAGGGAACCATTGGTACTGCGAAGCCGATAGAGTATGTCATTTATGCGTTCCACGACTGTGTATGGCCCTTCCCAAGGGCATTGTTGCTGTGGACTCCCCCTCTTCAGCCTCTTTGGATTGTGCATCCAGACTTTATCCTCTTGTTTGAACCTCAATTTCCAGGCCTTGCACTCGTACCGGATCTTCATACTCTCGGCCTGCAATTTATGAGATTCCCTAGCAACCAAACGAGATGTTTCCAGGAGTTTCTTCAGCTTAACAAGGAACTTGCTCAATTCCTTTTCATCTAGTTGGTGTCCGAATATTGATTCCAACGGTAAAGTCAGCTCACGCCCGAACTTGCAGTACTGTGGTGTGCTACTATGGGGAGCTGGAAATCCCAATCGAGTTGATGGTCGTTAACCGTTCTTGCCAGCCAGTCCTACATGATCCAATGCAGAGTCTGAGGCATCAGGGTAGAGTTGTGGGTTTTATTGGTCCTCAACTGTCTCGAAAGTTCTTCAAATAGGACTGACTCACTATTCCTCCGTCGTCATGTGGAAGAACCTCGAAAACATCGAATCTGGATACAACGTGGCTCACCAATGCTTTAGTGATGGTCTCGGTTCTCTGGTTAGTCAACGGAATCATTTCAGGCCATACATTTACCATCATCAACACGTATCTATTCCCTCATTCGGTTACAGGAAGGGGTCCGAAAACGTCCACAGTCATTTTTAAGAATGAATTTATACAATTTACATTTATCAATGACTCAATACGATAAGTATGTCAGCCTCGTCTACATCTGCTTTTACAAACAAAGTCGCGGTCATTGGTTTCAATTCTGTACGAATGGTTGGTATCTTTATCTTGACGTAATCAAACTGAAGCTCAAAACCTAGTTTCCTAGGGAATCACATTCTATCTTATCCTCTCCTATTGTAAAGCCGTTGGGCCCCAGGAGGTCAAACCGATAGCTCAACATCGACCTTTCCCGAGATTACCATTCCACCCCTCCACATAATGTAACCCCCTCTACGTCATGATGTCTATAATAGTACGTTGTACCATAAAATTAAGAGAGTCTTGAGTTTCAACTTGTAAAGTGCAATTCTTGTTAATATAAGTTTCTCCTTGAAACTTGTGAGTCCTTTCTTTCAACCACCTACACGGCTTCCAGTGAACACGAACCCATTTTAATTTTCTACGGACTTAGAGTTCTAATTCTTTGGAGTATCACAACATAGCTTCCACGATTCATAACCCGGTTATATGGATGATCCGATGGATAGTATCACAAAACATTACACTCCAAGTACCTTGCACTACCCTCACAGGGGACCATCTACACGTCAACCCGCACAATCCCGAAAAATTTCATCGGATGGTAAATGTAGAAGTTATGGCTGTTGAGAAATTCACATTTGCGCATAAGTTTGCTACTACTACCAGTCCTGACAGTTTTCGTAGGGGACCATCTACACCCCAATTCGCATAATCGCTGAAAAGTTCGTCAAAATCGGACAATAACTTCGTATAGTTTTAACCGTTGAAAATTGTTCAGGAAGTTTGAAAAAAAAAATGTTCTCCAAAATCAAAATTTCCACTCGCGCTTTTACGTTAGACCTTCCTGAACAATGAGGTATTTCAGCCAGTTTTTTTTAATTTTTTTTCCCCAAAAGAGTATGGCTCAGGAATAATGGTAATCGGGTCTGTTCGTCAAGAAAATGTTTTTAAAAAATCAGAGAAGCTAAGGAAAGTTGAAGCTTTGAATGGTGTGACGTAGCTAGCCAAAACTGTCTTTGAAGTATCCATTCACAGAGAAGAGATTGGAATATTCTCCCTGGTAGCAGGTTAAAATTGAGGCTCCAGAACGTTGATCTTCCTCTTCTTTTCTGTCATATTTAAAACGAAAGAAAGAAAAGAAATCATGGGCGATACACTAGCTGAAAATATGATAAGTCGAAACCACAAACGAAGCGAACAGAAAACAACCGATTACAGACGGCAGACGTAGGTAACGCTATCGATTGAACCATAAAGTAACGCTATGCGATGAGAATCTCTTGGATACTACAAAATACTACTCACACACGCGCGCGCGGTGTAGTTTGCGTGCGTTCATGGAGGCCCGCATTAATTAATTTTTCTACCACATGTTATAGTATCATTGGGCTAAAAGTTGGAATGTATAGGTTTTCAAGGGTGCTGAATCCAAATTTTAGGTCAAAAACCTGAATTTCCGACCCACCGAAATACCCCATTTTGGTTCCGTGTCTGTCTATCTGTGTGACTGTCATGAAATCCTTGTAACGGGCAAACTATACGAAGTTATTGTCGAATTTTGATGGCATTTTTTTTTTTTTTTTTTTTTTTAAAGAGTAGGAGGTCTTAATTGAGTTGATATACAAACTCCTTCCACTGCGACCAACAAGATCTATTGTGGAGTGCCTCCAGGCTGTATTAGCCTACTAAGAAGGGTTTACTGAAAACCCCTTCTCCCCACTTTTTGGCAAAGCAGAGAAGATCGGTGTATGCCACCTTAGAGATGGTGTCAGGAGCTAAGACATCACTTCCGAGGATTGTGTATCTAGCTCGACCCAGTGCTTCACAGTGGCACAAGATGTGTTCGACATCTTCCGTTTCCATGTCGCAGAAGCGGCAAATGTCCGTTGTTAGTTTGCCTATCTTCTTTAGGTGATAGCGAAGTGGGCAGTGACCTGTTAGCAGACCCACAAGAATTCTGACGTCCTTCTTAGGCATAGCTATGAGTTCTTTAGCCCGTTTCTTAGAGAACGTCACAAATAGTTTTGCCTGTCTCAGGCCTGGGAGGTTCTGCCAGTATTCTACTCGCTCATTTCTTTCCCAGTTGTTAACCACATTCTGTAAGCAGCTTTTGGTGGTTCCCAGGAATGGTTCCGGCCCAATTGGCAGGGACTCTGAGCCTCTTTTCGCAAGACGATCAGCAGTTTCATTACCCTCATGTCCAGGAATCCAGAGTAGGGTGACCTGGTTGTCCTGGGCCACAGTTTTGAGGGTATTCAGGCATTCCCAGACCAGCTTCGAGGTTATAGTGAGTGTATGAAGCAATGGCCTTCAGGGCAGCCTGACTGTCTGACAAGATGATGGTTTTGGTTCCGTGTCTGTCTATCTGTGTGACTGTCATGAAATCCTTGTAACGGGCAAACTATACGGAGTTATTGTCCGATTTTGATGGCATTGTCAGGGATTGTGTGGATTGGGATGTAGATGATCCCCTATGAGGGCAGTGCAAGATAGTTAGAGATTGATGTTTTGAGATAACTATAATGCTAGGAAGCTATGTGCCACGCCCACTTGACATACTTTTTGTAGTAGATATCTACGCGGGGTCCTGTCGGTTACTAAGAGGCTCTTAACAGTGTTTCCATAATTTTAATAATTCGCTTATTTTGAGTTTTTACTGAAAGTGTGTTGTATGATCTTGAATTATGAAATGAAAATAATTATATTGCTGACGTTCTGGTTCGTTTTGAAGCGTCCGTCTGCAAGTTAGTTGAGAGTATGCAGCTCGTGTGAATCCATAAGAAGATCTCGGGTGAAATTGTGAAGCTTCGTCTAGTTATGAGTTTGACGAATGAGCGCTCAAAGTTCGAAAGGTCACTCGACTATTGCGTTTGGAGGTCTCGGCTGAGATTGTCATTTGATTTTTGTGTCTGCGTTGAGATGATCAATATAGCGGACGATTCGACGAACTCCCCTTGAAAAAGAATACCTAAATACTATATTAATCTTTCAAGTTGACGAAGAGTGACGTTATGTTGGTCAGCTCTCAGATATATTTTTAGGTATTTTTCCATTCTAGCTCTTCTCAATAATACATTTCATCTGGGAAGTTTTCATTACCACGATGGCGAATCCACTTTATGGACCTGCTCCAGTGCTGTGAGTTATTTTGTGTAATTCACATCGCTTTTCCCAGCATGAACAATGTCCATTATCTGAAGGACTACGTTGTTTCCAGATTGTTGAAGTCGCCAGCAACCTTGGACCCAGCTTCAGAACCCAAGCAAACAGCCAGGATGCCGTCTATTACCAAGATGCGCACCCACTGGCCAGTGGAATCCATCTACAGCGCAGGTACTTTACGGACCTGCTCCAGTACTGTGAGTTATTTTGTCTAATTCAAATCGCTTTTCCCAGCTTAATCCAATAAGTTTCAACTCTATCGCCTATAGGTAAATTTCTCTGAAGTACTTCTGAAAACCGAGGTCAATTGATATTAGTGGAAATCTGTCGATCTAAAGAACCAATTAAGTATGTTCAGGTTGGATTTTCGTCCGAATGCCATTCCAGTCTTCCAAAGGGATGATCAGAATTTGTTCTGATGATTTCGCTCATGGCTTCCCATTATCTGACCGCCATGGGTTGTGACGAGGAGGGTCATGAGCCCAGGACGCGAGAAAATACGCCCCAGCGGCGAGACTCGAACCCACGACCCCCTGCAGAAAGGACCAAAAGTATATTAGAGCTAAATAAACTAAACATGTGTAATAATCCTACCCATGTACTAAATATGTCCTGTTCTAGTCCACATACATTAGGGACCATCAATCCTAATATTTATTTCCAATAAAATCAGATCATATGAATTATTTATTGCTTAAGGGAACCCAGCCGTTAGTACTAAAGTGGGCCGGCGGAACCATTTTTGTCCCCCTGGATCTACAACACGGTTCAATCTATTGACGTGAAATTTTTTCCAGTAGGTAGAACATAATATGTTACCAATAACTATATTATAGTCGTCTTCACTTTAGTCGGATGGATTTTGAAAATATTAATTTATAGCTTAGGTAAGATTTTTTTCAAAATTACGATTTTTTGTCTGATATTTTTCAACTTCAAAAAATTATTTTTAAACCTTATAGTTGAAATTCGAGAAACCATCCGACTAAAGTCGAGTTCGACTATAGTTAGTTTCGACGAAAAATTGGAGGAACACGATAACTTCAACCGTTACAGAGAAACAGGGGCAAGAAGGTCCCAAAACGTGATTTTCAGGAGAGCACTTTTTCAGAGAACTTCACAAAACGTAACTCAAACAAAGTAAAAAGTAACTCCCAATCACAACGAGACCAAACATGCAAAACATGATGGAATAATAAGGGAGAAGGTTAATTTCAATCAGGTTTAAAAATCTTTTTTCGCAGTTTCGGTATTGTCAGTTCGATTTTTCGCCCGTTTTAGCGAATTTTCAAGGAAAATGAAGCTGTTGCAATGGCCTCAAAATTTTTAGAATGTATTTTTTCGAAAAATTTTTACACTGAAATCCGTTTTGGAACATTCTGAAACGATCCCTGAAGTTTTTCCAAAAATCATGTGTGTGTGTGTGTGTGTATATACACATATACGTGTGTGTGTCATTCCGCACGATAACTTGGGTAATTGTTTAAAAATTTTTTTTAGTTTTTGCCAAAATGTTCGTAACAACAAACAATAGGGTAAAGGCACCAGTAGTAGACACTATTGTGAGACTCTTCCAGTAATTTTAGATGTAGTTCACTAATTTCCAATAAATTTCCCTTTTTTTGCTATATTAAATATAGCAAAAAAGGGGTCCCTCCAAGAACGTCCAACCTGCGTTTTTTCGAACTGGGGTTTTCAGCGTAAAAACGTTCCTTGCGATCGTCTCCATCAACAAAATCCAGTATTTAAAAATGGATATGATAACTGTGATTGGAGTTGCATTGACATCCAAAGTGCGGAGTCCCTGTAAGAACGTGCTCTCTGCAGTGATAATGACTCTGCTGAACGACGCTGAAAATGCAGGTTGGACGTTCTTGGAGGGACCCCTTCATTTGTCCAACAGCACTCTTATTTGACCTAAATTCTTCCTAAAATAACTCAATCATTAACATTTAGGTCGTTTTTTGATAATTTTGGAGAACAAGTTTTTTCACCAACAGTAGACACTAGTGTGCCAGTAGTAGACAAGGAAACACACCAGTAGTTGACACTTCATTAAATTAATATATTTTACGTATTTCTGATCAAATATGCACCCATATTCACGGTTTTGACAAAGGAACTTAGATTAAAAAAAGTACAAAACTTCAAAAGTACAAAACAATTTATTTTTTGTAGGAACTTGAACTAGATAGGTAAAAAGAATACAAAACTGTTTTAGTCTTATTTTTATCTCATTCACATTCAGTCTTCTTTGTTTGGTGCTTACAAACACTAAAATGCTTAGAAACCTAAATAAATTTTGAACAGGAACAATACAAAAAAAGTTTTATAGCACCTATTATCACAATAACTTAAGTACCAATTGTTACGTAAAAAAAGTTGCACAACCATCGAACACCAACCATTGGTGGAGCTCACTGTGCTGAATGCTGAAGCTGGGAGCTCAGGAAGCGTTCTGATTGGTGGAGCTCACTGTGCTGAATGCTGAAGCTGGGAGCCCTAGAAGCGTTCTGATTGGTGGAGCTCACTGTGCTGAATGCTGAAGCTGGGAGCCCTAGAAGCGTTCTGATTGGTGGAGCTCACGGTGCTGAATGCTGAAGCTGGGAGCCCTAGAAGCGTTTTGATTGGTCGAGCTCACTGTGCTGAATGCTGAAGCTGGGAGCCCTAGAAGCTTTCTGATTGGTGGAGCTCACTGGGCTGAAAGCTAAAGCTGGGAGCCCAAGAAGCGTTCTGATTGGTGGAGCTCACTGTGCTGAATGCTGAAGCTGGGAGCCCAGGAAGCGTTCTGATTGGTGGAGCTCACTGTGCTGAATGCTGAAGCTGGGAGCCCTAGAAGCGTTCTGATTGGTGGAGCTCACTGTGCTGAATGCTGAAGCTGGGGTCCAGGAATTGTTCTGATTGGTGGAGCTCACTGTGCTGAATGCTGAAGCTGGGAGCCCAGGAATCGTTCTGATTGGTGGAGCTCACTGTACTGAATGCTGAAGCTGGGAGCCCTAGAAGCGTTCTGATTGGTGGAGCTCACTGCGCTGAATGCTGAAGCTGAGAGCCCAGGAAGCGTTCTGATTGGTGGAGCTCACTGGGCTGAAAGCTGAAGCTGGGAGCCCTAGAAGCGTTCTGATTGGTGGAGCTCACTGGGCTAAAAGCTGAAGCTGGGAGCCCTAGAAGCGTTCAGATTGGTGGAGCTCACTGGTCTGAAAGCTGAAGCTGGGAGCCCTAGAACCGTTCTGATTGGTGGAGCTCACTGGGCTGAAAGCTGAAGCTGGGAGCCCTAGAAGCGTTCTGATTGGTGGAGCTCACTGGGCTGAAAGCTGAAGCTGGGATCCCTAGAAGCGTTCTGATTGGTGGAGCTCACTGGGCTGAAAGCTGAAGCTGGGAGCCCTAGAAGCGTTCTGATTGGTGGAGCTCACTGGGCTGAAAGCTGAAGCTGGGAGCCCTAGAAGCGTTCAGATTGGTGGAGCTTGTCTCCAGTACTCTGTGGTTAGCTCGAAGTGCTTCCTGGGAATAACTCCACATCTTTCCTTTCACAGGCGGCATGGTGGTCTACCTAATAAACAAATGAATTTGATAAAATTATTGTCCTTATTGAGAAGCTTTGGATGAAAGAAATGCCTTAGGGAGACACAAGAATTTCTTGTTCCAGTAGTAGACATATTCGTGGTCCACAAGTAGACACCCCTGTATACTACTGGAACAAGACATTTCCTGGCAAAAATCAGAAAACCCTCATGTTTAGAATTGAACTATGAATAATATTCAATCTTTACTAAAAAGAAGATGAATTTTCTAGTAGTAGACACTTTTGTCTACTACTGGAACAAGAGGCATTATCAGTATCCCAGTAGTAGACAGTTCGTTTTTTGCTCATTCAAACAAAACTAACACAAAAAACACAAAAATACACGATACCTAGTGAGTTAATTGTGTACAATATACTTTAGAAACAAAAGTTGTGAAAGATCTTGTAAAAATAAAAGAATAATTGACGAAAATCAAACTCACCTCCTTAGCTGTTTCGATAAGGGAAGGGCCTTGGATGAGACTGCAAACTTATCAGATGCTC
Source organism: Apolygus lucorum (assembly GCA_009739505.2). NCBI lineage: Eukaryota > Metazoa > Arthropoda > Insecta > Hemiptera > Miridae > Apolygus > Apolygus lucorum. Next base: position 13,929,241 of record CM019183.2, read on the forward strand.
TAACCTTTTCACTGCCGGCTTGATCTGCTTCACCATTTTAGTGGCAGCACCGTAGAAGCTAAAGTTTAAAATGGCGCCAAATTCAAATCGTTCTGATGGTTCTAACTCTTATTTTCTTAAGTTAAAGTCCCATGTGTCTACTACTGGATTGATGTCTACTACTGGTGCCTTTACCCTAGGTCAAGTTCGTTAGCCAGCAATTTCGGACATTCCAAAGTGGTCCAATATTCAAAAATTGTCCAAAAAATGGGGTTTTTTGGGGTTGTCTTCAAAATCATGGTAATATATGGTATATTCGGATTCAGCACAAAATTTCTGATATTAATGCTTTTTTCAACAATGAAAAATGTCCAAAATTAACAAAAGTGTGTATTTATTTATATACAGGGTGTCCCCGAAAACGTTCCCCCCCTGCTAAAATCGTCCAGGTAGTGGTAAAAACAAAAATTTTTTTTTGAATCTTCATGATTTTTCCCAAGGATCTCAAATATGACCACGGTGCGCATTGCGCACGTGCGCAATCGTGCGCAACGCACACCAACTTCGTTTTTTCAAATGAGACCATTTGACCATGAGACCATTTTTTATTGCAGATTCGGATTCTACGTGAAATTTCATGAACATTTCACCCCTCAACCGATTTTTTTTTGTTGCGCGCAACCCGCTCAGTGCGCGCTCAAAGATGCGCAACCGCAAGGTTGTGTCAAAATGAGCATGTACGAAGTACCTAAGTGTGACACATGATATTTTAGTATTTTTTTACGCTGAATCACGTGGTGATGTTAGTTTCTTGATTTTACTGCATTTTTATCAAATTATCGACGAAAAATGAACTTTCTTAAAAGGAAAATTTCATTTTTACTCATTACGCATCTTCTGTGCACGTAATGTATTGCAGTGTTCTAAAGAACCTTGCTTCATATCTACCGATATGTAGCTATGATTTTGTTTACTGGTTGCAGCATTGCATTTTTTGTGATAAAAAAAAAAGTGCCGCAAAAAATTCCTTGACCGCCAGCCAAAAGACATATCTATGTCAAAACGATTTTTTATCACACTGGACTCTTCACTAGTAATTTCACAAGGACTCTCTACTTGTAATTTCTCGTGAAAACCCCGTCCTGTCTACTTGAAAATCTTTTTTCGATTATCTTGGAAGAAAGTTTTTAAGTAGACAGGGTGGTTTTGCCCTTAAAAAATGCAATTTTCCTTTTTTAAAGTTAATTTTTCGTCGATAATTTGATAAAAATGCAGTAAAATCAAGAAACTAACATCACCACGTGATTCAGCGTAAAAAAATACTAAAATTTCATGTATCACACTTAGGTACTTCGTACATGCACATTTTGACACAATCTTGCGGTTGCGCATTTTTGAGCGCGCACTGAGCGGGTTGCGCGCAACAAAAAAAATCGCTTGAGGGGTGAAATGTTCATGAAATTTCACGTAGAATCCGAATCTGCAATAAAAAATGGGGGGTCTCATTTGAAAAAACGAAGTTGGTGTGCGTTGCGCACGATTGCGCACGTGCGCAATGCGCACCGTGGTTATATTTGAGATCCTTGGGAAAAATCAAGAAGATTAAAAAAAAAATTTTTGTTTTTACCACTACCTGGACGATTTTAGCAGGGGGGGAACGTTTTCGGGGACACCCTGTATATAATGAATACGGTATTCGTTGTACCCAGAAATGCAGTAGCCGTGTGGGTACTCTATGAGTTCGTAGAGACGAGTAGAACATGAATATGGACTCGTAAGATGTTCAAAGCATACCCAGTGCATACAGTATGTTGGTATGGTACCGTCAACTGGTACAACTTTCGCCACCCCGTTCAACAATGTGCCACAAACGTTTTTCACAGTCAGCGCTACCTAGCGATTCCTGGGATGAATCGATTAATTCAGGAAAAATCACAGGGGCAGGGCAATAGTATAGGCCACAGAGTAATGGAGACAAGTTAAGTGGTATAGGCACAGGTTAACCAACTCAACAAGCTTATCAGTGGACATCAGCGACAGTGATAAAATTATTATCTATTCCCGGTTTCTTTCGACAGTTGCATTTGTCCAAAAAGTCTCCTTTGGGTATCCCACTAGCGTTTGGTTTACGTTTCTGGTAAGTTTATATTTTCAAACCTATAATATCAGCAACGAATTGCCATATTTGCCTTTTTCATGCGTGCGTTATTTCCTTTGATATTTACAGGAAAGTAAAAAATGGGACAAACAGGGTACAACTTTGTGCCACCAACTTTCCCCGTTTATGCATTGATATTTAAAGTGTTCTGTTTTATTTTTTGATCACGTGGACGATCCAAATGTTCACGAATCAAACCAAATTACGGAACCCAAACCTTAAGGGGAGATCCTAACCATTTCCCCCATACATCTCCGCATCAAATAGGCCTACAGGGACTATTTTTTGTAATTCTTCATATTTTTAGTCAAGAAATAGAGCAATGAGCTTACATTTTAGATTTTTAAATGTCATCATATATTTTTGTTGGTATCATACATTTGAAAAATTTAAATACTCGAAATATTTTCACTCCGATTTGTTGAAACTAACCTCCTGATGGTTCCCTAAAAATCCCAAAATTTTCGGTTCATCCGTTCATCCATGGTTTTGGAATTACTTTTCAAATGAGCCATATAAATCAGGGTTATATTTTTGTTAGAAAAAATATGTTTTCTGTGTTATGCTTACTGAATTTAATTAAAAAAATGAAGAAGATAAGGTTTCGAGTTTTTTGTGATCACACACTCCCTAAAAAGTTGAAAAATATTGAAATTTTTTTAGAAACAAGCTTGTTTTAGATTCCTTTTCAAAGTTAACATGATGAGTAACAAAGAAACCAGGACAAGAAGTGTCCACTGCTCGATATTCTTATATTTTCAAGCTAAAAAAATTGTGGTACATTGTTGTACCCTTGTGAGGTACAAGAATGTGCCATGAAAAAACATTTCTCTCTATTGTTGCATAAGAGATTTTTTTTCATGGTGGCATTTGATACTTGGAAAGTATATATCGCACATGTAGTATGAAAGGGGCACTTTTCAAAATAGCTACTTTTGGGAAATCAACGTTGAAGTGAAATCACTCGCTACCCCCCCTCCGTAGTGGGCAGAGCAGAGTAATAGAGGCATCACACGATCTCTAGCGGCAAGTATTTGCACTAGGAATGCGAGGACCAGCTCAACGTGTAGAGTTTGATCTGGGACGTTTGATAAGGGCACTTCCAAAAAACGCGATTATTGAAAAGTGCACCTTTCATACAACATGTTGGGTAAATTTTTCAATAATATACGATGAAAAGTTAAGTATTTACACGTAAAAAACCTCAAAATTGGCACAAAGTTGTACCAGTTGACGGTAGGTATACTGAAAATCGAAAAAACCAAGAATAGCCGTGTGGGTACTCAATGAGTTCGTAGAGACGAATAGAATGTGAATATGGACTCCTAACATCTTCAAAGCATACCCGGTGCTTACAGTACGTTAGTATGCTATACTGAAAATCGAAAAAACCAAGAATCGTGTAAAACAAAAAACTTTCTAAAAGAAATGAGGAATTTCACCGTGTCGGAATTTCCTATTTTTGACCCCAAAATCGGATTCAGCACCTCTAAAAACCCCCTAAGGCAAACTTTCAGCCCGAACTTCCTAATTTACGAATAAACAAAACAGTGTAGAAAATACGAATGTTTAAAAAAACCGGGAAAATGACGTCATGCTGGAATAGTTCATTTATGGCCGCTTGAAGCGCTGAGATCGAGAAATCCATAGTCCCCAGATGCAAAATTTCATGAAACAGTAAAGTTCGAAATCGAAAAACTGAAGAAAAAAATAGAAAAAGCGAGATGGGGAAAATTAGGTTTCCTCTGTTTTTGTTTGATAACTTTTCTCTTAGAAAACACGATTTCGTTGTCCCAATGGGCAACACTGGGAGGAGACGGATATCCGAACAGCCCAATCAGCGAGCGTTCCCGCTGGACGTCTGTTTTCCCGGTTAGTTTTGAAATTAAAAATTTTGACTGTCTCCCAAAAATAACAGGAGACTTATTTTCCGAAATCAGCCCGATTTTCATCTATCCCATACCATTAACTATTCAGGAAAAATGCAAACAGAAATCGGTGAAATTCCTCATTGCAACACCATTGTTCCACACCTTCAACTGAAAGATTTCTTTGAAAATTCGCTCATTAATTCATGCTGCATGAATAGACTTTTTCTTCTCTCGTGTTTCGTTGCTTTCCCAGAGCATTTTTTTACCTGTTCTAATTTAACAAAATTCAAAAATAAAACACCATTTTGTGTGTATTTCAATAAAGATTTTTTTAAATGTAAAAACCAAAAAATCGAAGTGTTTTTTATTTTTTTACTGCTGGGTTAACCCGTGGTTAACCGTGTCAAGAGTTCTGAATTGATTTTTTTTATTTTTTAATCTCAACGAACTACGAATAAATCCGTTTGAAAACGCTCCCTTTGAGGAGTCGCCAGCGGAAGAGCCGATAAGGCAGATGCCGCGGAGTTTCGAAATTTATTCAAGAATGGCCCCAGTCGAAGCACGTTCGAGGTAGATTATAACGTCAGAGAAAACATACTTTGTAGTCAGAGTGGGTGAGTGATGCGCTGGCGTATTGCGGAAGGTGGGCCCGCCAGGGGGGAGGGTAGTGTACTCTGCTCGAGGGTTATTTCAGAAAGGATGAGAAGAAATTGGATGGAGGGAGGAAAAAGCTCCGAGTCAAGGTTACACCTTGAGGGAATTGGACCGGTGCGTAATGGAAAAATGATGTTTCTCTAAATCGTAAGAACGATTTGAATATGTACGATCCACTCGCCAACAGGTTTGAAGGATTCTATAGGTAGAATACAAACTAACAAACCGTGAAAATCTTCTTGAGAGCTGTTTCGTTTGTAGGACGTCCCACAATAAGACTTGGACGTCCTTATGCGATTGATCTGGGGTGAAGGAGGACAACACTCAACAGAAAAAAATAACCACACAGTAATCCGTTTTAGACCATTCTGAATCCAAATCCGCGAAAAAAAGCCATAGGTCTGTATGTGAGTTAGTGATTTTTGATTTTTCAAATGGTTTATTTAAATAATACAACACAACCTAATAAAATAACAACAAACATTTTACGGCTTGAGCTATAAAGCTATGAGTATGCCGGGGTTCGCGGTTTTCTTTTTATCCCGTAACCAAGGTACCTAATAAGTACTTCAAAAAAAAAAAAAAAAAAAAAAACATTTTTCCAATATATTACTAAATTTTCTAATTTCAAATTTGATAATTACAATTTCATGCTTTGCATTCACATCCATATTTGATATTAACTTTATTCAACATTAATTACATCAAGTACTCTTTTTTTGTGATTTTAACAACTAACTGTAACAAAAATCAATAAAAAGAAATCCCATCAAAAGGGTAACTATCTAAATTTAAATTTACAACACTATAACCAGTTTATCACAGAATATACATACTTCTTCCAAGTTTTCTATCGAATGCTAGTGAAAAGCCAAAATTAAATTGCTCCGTTAATTCATTCCTGTACCTCATGGCATTTATAACAAACCAACCCAGCTTCATCCAATTTTTTCCATTCAGGTACTCCACGGCCATTTCCGCACTGATGAATCTAGATTCAAAATAGTTCTTTCTTAAATTACCAAGTATAGGGCATCTCGCCAAAAAATGGATCAAATTTTCATCTTCACCAGAATTACATAATGAGCACATATGGTTTCTATTGTCTATCCACTTTTTGCAATTAAGATTTAACATTTCACATCTGGTTTTACATATTATTTTCACTATGACATGACTGAGATTCTGCTGTTCCATGTAGGTGGGGGGATTCAAGTCTTTATACAACAAATGGAAACGTGCATCTGCGGCATCCGCTCTACATTTTCGTACGAAAGTGTCCTTCATTTTTGCCTTTAAACACTCCCATTGCTGGAGTATACCCTTCGGATTATTAAATTCTAGTGTAGGCCATGTTTCTCCGCTAAGTCTTTACATACCTTGTACCAGGGGCGTTGGGTGACCTCTGAAAGTGGTGGGGCACCAAACCAAAAAATACATGAACTTGACCCTAGGATCACACATACCTACATACTTTTGCGTCAAACAGAGGACCCAGTGGGTGAACATCACATCTCAACTTCATTCCAGTTAATGATGAAACAAAAAAAATCATTTCTGGGACTCGAAAAGATAAAAATGTTAATTTGTTACTGAAACATTAAATATTCAATTTTTTTTAAAACGAAAAGCACATAATTTCTTAATCATAAAGACGAGATCATGAAAAAAAGTGTCTTAACAAATTCTACATATTAGTCGAAATGTCTATAAGGCTTTTCAAGGGTCATATTCCCTTTGATGACTTTTAATTGTCTTTTGCAAGGCCTACGTAGCATTTATATATGAAAAGTTGTGGAACTGAAGAGCACCAGGCTACCTATTGTATTTCCCCATACCGAAATGTTGAACAGAAACGAAAAAATACGATAAGTAGGTAGGTAAGTCTAATCAGTGGTCAACTCCATCAGATCGTATTACAACAAACACCAAGACGACTTGAAATGCAGGGAAAATGGAATGGAAAACCGAAAATGATAAGAGTTTCTGGTCAGAAACGTAAACTGTCATTGTTTCAAGACACTTTAGGAAACACAGTAGGTAAAGAGCTCCAGAGAGACTAGTCATTTCGGAGAAAAACCCCTGAAGATAACAACTTCAACAATATTTTAAAACTTCGTTTCAACTTACAATAGTTTTAACTTACTTTCATACCTATGTGATGAAATCTCTGTGTAGCAAACGCCATCCACAACAATGATAACACTCCAAAAATCATAATTTTGCTGTCAATCAGCAAAATTGTATCATGTCAAGATGTAACCACCCTCCTGTTTATCAGATAAACTTTATCTCTTGTCGGTTGTTTCCAGTACTGTTCTATGTTATGTACTGTGTAAACACACTAAACACCTAATTGTGCAGTCTGGGCAACATACTGTGAAAATCTGTAAAAGTAGGGAGTATCAATTCAATTTTTAACCCATCTATAACTGATATCAGAAGTACTCCATGCGTTTACATCCTATGATGAGTCCATTGTTATACAATGAACTTTCATGGCAACCTGAACAGAGTATCCATCCATCTAGTTGAATCAAAACAAGTCATCATCAGAAAGAATAAAAAATCGATTGTCTTCCAGGGCAGGGGCCGAGAAAGGGAGGGGATAAACTAAAATAACACTACTGCGCATGTGCAGAAAGAGAAAAACTAAAAATAAACAACACGTTGGCATGACAACGCCGGGGTCTAGTAGGGTCTAGCCCCAGATCTTGGGAATTCGGGAGTGGAGAATCGATTGTTTGATACAAATCGATTGTTGGATACCTATCGATTCCATCTTGCATCTTCTCTCTCGTAGCAGGCCATGGAGACAGCCTTGGGCATGGACCTAGTAGGAGGCATGGAACCTAGCTCCATGGCCTCGGGTTTTACCATGGAAATTTGACATAACTGCATGTCAGTGTAGAATTATTTTTTACTTGTATAAGCTCCATGCTTCCATGGATCATGAGTGAGTTTTGAGGAAAAAACTTTCTGCTAGGGATTTTTTTCTACTTTGTGGAGAACACTTTTTGAAGGGAGTTTTTCCAACTTTGGGGTAAAAAATCTAGGTTACAGTGAGAGAAATTTTGCCGGGGCTAGACCCAAAGTGGCCTTATGGACGCCACGCCCCTGCCTTGTACCAAGAAATTTTATTTTCCATAACTTCTAGCGCTACGAGTTTCGTAAATCTTGTGTTTGAGCTGTTAAGCACATTCACCACGTATTTCATGAACAAATCAAAAGTGTACATGTACATCTGTTCTATACCAGTCTCAAGGTACACTATATAATCGGGGGTGTTCATTGGCAATGCTAACAGCTTTTTTATAAAAAATTTTTGCAATTTTTCAACTTGCTCATACATTTCATACCCCCAGAATTGACCTCCATAACACACGATAGTTCTACTTACAGAGTTGAAAATTTTGTACTTCGCTGCCCTAGGGATCCGCACATTTTCGATAAATTTACCCCACAATGTATTGAGCCCCATCTTCGCTACACTCAATTTTTTGGTTAGATGCGGTTTCATATTTAACTCTGAAGTAAGTGAAATACCCAGGTAGTCGTATGAATTTACTACCTCAACTGACTGACCTCCCAGTCTCCATTTTTCCTTTTTGGACAACCTACCCCCTCCTCTCCGAAATACCAGAATTTTTGTCTTCTTCACGTTTATAATTAGATGCCACCTATTCATATATTCTTGAAGGCAATTCAACATAACTTGTAGTGCGCCAGAACTGTCGGAGATCAAATCAAATCATCAGCAAAATGCAGTACATTGATAAGAGTGCCCCAAATTCGCACGCCTCCACCCACAGCCCTCGATATGTCATTCAATAATAGTATAAAAAGGATAGTATGTGTTTTATTGTAACAAAATCTTGTGTCGTCTGCCCAGCCCTTAGTTTTCAACCGATTTTCGTGCTTCTATTTTTATTCGACTCAAAAATCTTCCAAACTGCACACCATTTCACCAGAGTATCAAAATTAGCGTCTTACGTGCACTACGTCGCGGGAATTTCTAATTTTGCCTTTTAAAGAGGGAAAAGGGGGGGTTAATGATTAAAAAACGTGCGTTTGCTGGCATAATCTTGTAAACACTGCCCAGGCCTCAATTTCCTACCGATTTGCGTGTTCTTTTTTTGTTCGACTCAACAATCTTCCAAATTGCACACTACTTCACCAGAGTATCAAAATTAGCATGAGGATGGAGAGAGTGGGGGATAACATTCTCAAAATATCTGATTTTTCAATATTTCGGCTCCTGTATAGATTACTAATTGCACCCAAGCTTTGAAATTGAGGAAAAATTCTCCTTGTACCACCAAATTTTCATGAATTATTCTCTGTCCCACCATGGAACTAATAGTGGTGCCACCATGGTGCCAGGACACCATAAACCGCATATATCGTGGGTTTTTTTGTGTGTTTCACCTTGAATACGGATGTGAACCTCGCCAGACTGCCTACTAAAACTAACAGATGAAAGTTCAACGCTACGAAGTATTTCCGCTTTGGTGCCAGTCTGGTCGTGGGGGGGGGGGGTTGAACTCGAATTCGCATGTTGGGTATCGTAGATCATGGATTTTCGAAAGCTCTTCAAATTCGAGGCTCCCACACCGCTAGAAACGGTATGGCAGCTAATGGTGGGGGTGTCACTATTTACTGCCTAAAATAACAAATAAATTACATCGAGTGAACAGTTTTATCGCTTACCAACTGGTTTAATTTGACCTACCGCTTATCCAATGGGACGTCCCCTGGAATGCACGCATTACTAAAAAATATGTATACATTTTTAGTTCAATTCGATACCTTAAAGCACAAAGGAGCTATGTCCATCGACCTTCCACATTTTTTATTCTCTTTAATTTCAGAAAAACTCGAATTCAACAAAACTATTATTTAGTTTTCTTGAAAATAATAGCTTGAAAATTTATTGAGGAAATTAAAAAGTTTAGTGTAATAAGCCTTTATTTTAGGAATTGTGCATTGGTGATAATTTCTTTTGCGTTTTTCTCAAAACTCTTTAAGGTAACAATTTAATTAACAAAAAATAAAAGCTTGATTTTAAAAAGGTTTTTTTTCTTTAATTTTCAATCTACGACTGAAAACAAAAGCTGGGGGGGGATATACACGGAATCTGACTCTCCTCATCCTCGACTCCTCTTGCTCCTCCCGCCACTCCGGAACCTCTCACCTCCTACTCCTCCTACCCCTATCTACCTCCTATCTATCTATCTATCTATCTATCTAAACATATCGATCTATCTATCTACCCCGACTCCTCTTGCTCATCCCGCCACCGATTCCTCCCCCTCCCGCCACTCCGAAACCTCTCGCCTCCGACTCTTCCCGCCACCTGCTCCCTCCCGATCGGCAACGTTCACGTACAGTTTTATGTAATTTAGATGGTTAGATGGTTTAAAGTTAAAATATTGCATTGTCATCCGATTTACACATGCACGCAAAATTTCAGCTCAATTGGATACCGAGAAGTGGATCAAATTCAACTTGCAAGATTTGATTGATGACAGACTGACAGACAAGGGGACAGCTGAAACCAAATAAAAGCTTTTGAATTGTTCTTTTCTGTAGGATGTCACTTGTAGAGGAGTCTGCCTGGTTCAGGCTGTGAAGGTAGGTACCTCAGGAGGGGACCTTATCTGACGTCACCTCGAAACCCCACAAATCACCGACGAGGCGAACGGTCGTAGTTTTCAGCGCGTATTTCGGGGGGAGAGAAACCGTCGCTGGCGGTGTATCGAATCTGGGACGCGGGAAATACGTTGAATGAAAACTCCGCGGAAAACAGCGGGAAGGTTCTGGTAGGTTGGGCTGTCCAGGGGGGAGGGGGGGTGTACGGACGGGGGGGCGATGGAACGAGCGTGCGAGAGAAGCCTGAGAGGCGTATTGTCCCGCCGAGTGGACTGCTGACAGAAGCAGATCCTGCCGGCACAGTCACTCCCCTCGTCCGATGCCCCTCCTCGCCTCTCTCATGTTTATTAAAACTTGCCGAAGGGCTTCCGTCCGGTTTTTCCGGCACGCGGGTTTTTTTTTTCGTGTCTCCTTCAGCAACAGTTGAACTCTCCTGCTAAAACGGATTTGGCCCTCGTCGATCCCACGACGTACCGGACCCAGCTGTGTCCGGATCTTTTACAAGCAACAAGCAGTGAGACCCGACCGAACCCGGAGAATATTATTTATTGTAGCTAGTCAATGCAATATTATTGACTTTCAAAGGACCATCTTCTAATTCATAGGTAGGGATGGCATATTGAATGAAATACATCGATATGTTGATCAAATGATATATCGCCAAAGAGATATCGATACCTACGATATATCGGAGAATACATATCGATATTTTGATATATCGGAAGATCTAACTTGAAAAAACTTGTTGAAGTAGATAAGCGAGTTAAAACGTTTTAAAGCAATACAAACATCATTTTGGAAGAAATTTAACGATATACTCGACAAATCGGAAGATCTACTTGGAAAAACGGTTGAAGTTAGTATTCAAAGTAAGTAAAGTAAGTAACTTTAAAAAGTTACTGGGTATGAATTATCGAAATTATCACGCCTAGTTGAAAAAGTGCGAAAATGTCATGGTTGTCAGATCATTACGTCAGTAGCAAATTGTTTTTGGGGTTGCAAATTTGGGGATAAACTACCCTCAGGGGTCCTAAAACATAATATAAAAAAATCGTAAATACCCTCACCATACCAATGTTTCATTAGTTTATAAATTGCTTCAACTCGTATAAGTATGGTTTTAATGTGGATGCGCCTCCATTTCTTTTGGAGAAAGTCAAATAATTGAGAATTGAGCGCCAATGTAGAGTAAACCATCATGTTTGAGTTGAAGTCGACAGTCTGAAATCAACCCATCACTAGGTACCTTCAAATCTAGGAATAAAATTACTTTGTTTTTACAGGTACAGGCGTTCCTTCTCATCTATTCATTTTAATAATTAATTTTTACTTGTTGAAAACGAGTCGCGATATATCGGCAAATATATCGATATTGACCGATAATATTGGTTCTCTGTATCGATATAAATATATAGATATATTGAACGTAACATATTGATATATGAAATATATCGATATATCGTTGCCATCCCTACTCATAGGGGACCATCCTCCATTTCATAATGGACATACTTCAATACATAGGAGACCGTCTTCAAATTCATAAAGGCATCGCTTCAGTGCATAGGGGACCATAATTAAATTCTTAAAATAAACTAAAATAACTAATATAATAATTATTTCAATACTAAGAACTACGTAGTAGTAAATGTCGAATCAAAAATAATAAAAAATTGAAAATAAACTTGAAGAAGAATAAAAAAAACAAGCCCAATTCAGCAATAACATGGCTTTTGGTTTATTATTAAATAATAAACCAAAAGCCATGTTATTGCTAAAATGGGCTTGTTTTTTGAAAATTTTTCAATAATAAGTAAGACTTTGGAATCGAGCAAGAAAAAAAATTGTAACCCCCCCCCCCCCCCTCAAAATTTGATGTTTTACGTTTCAAGGTATGTAGAATCCAAAAATCGAATAAAACATTTCCTTTCGTCCGCAACACTGGACCGATTTGGTTCAAATTTGGTATATGGTATATGGGAGGCCTAGTTGTGCCGCGAAGCTTTTGGTTGATGTAGGTCACTTCTAAGGGGTGAAAATTAAGGGTTGAAATTTTCAAGAGTGCCCTAGCTCGAAAACTCTCGAAATAAAAGTATCGTTTTTTCAAGAATTTTAAATAGTATTGAATTTTTTAAAATTTTTGAGACCACCCGGAGCTCTGTAGGACCAACCGTTCGCTCCCTACGAGTACTTAACGGTTTTCCTTCGATAACACAGAATCATGAGTGTGAATCGCAAAAGAGGTCTAATCTCCATTCAAGTTTTATCTGACTAAAATGCGATCGCTGTTCATTTCTTCGATTTGTATACAGTTTTGCCTTCTGCGTAACCAGTAATCAAATTTCCATATGAAGCTTTCTATTTTTCGAATCGAGTGTGAAGCGTTTAGTTCTTTCTAATAAACTTGATTGTGAAGGCGTGAAGGCAGTATGGTGTGGTAGGTAGTACCTACCAATAGTTGGTAGGTAAAAAAAAGTTGATAGGTAAAAAACGCTGCAAATCATTACCCAAAGGTTTAATATTTTCTGTATAGATCACTCTTCTGTATAGATCACTGGTTCTCCATCAATAGCACCTACCACCATCTGTATTCTCCCTTGACCTTCCCTCTCAAATTTCATCTTCCTGAGTTCAATAGGATTGAAAATGGCTTCGGAGCTCACTCAGCTGATCTGTGATCTGAAGAGTGAAGAAGATCTCCTCGAATGCTGGAGACGCCTGGAAGAGCACTGATCAGCTGAGTGAGCTCCGAAGCCATTTTCAATCCTATTGAACGCAGGGAGCTGAAATTTGAGAGGGAAGGTCAAGGGAGAATACAGATGGTGGTAGGTGCTATTGATGGAGAACCAGTGATCTATACAGAAGGGTGATCCATACAGAAAATAATAAACCTTTGGGCAATGATTTGCAGCGTTTTATTTGCAAGATGGCAGCTTATCCGAGAGGAAATTTGAATTGCTTCTCATGAGGCAACCAAATGAAATATTTGGACACTGTTTCCACAATCATATTAAATATGATCAGATTAAATATGATGTACTAAATTTTAGTATACTGACGATTTTTTTAAATTTTGAGTAAAACTAATTCAAATATCATAATCTGCTCTTCAGAATTTAAATTTAACTGCATTCTCGTCAGCTTATTAAAACCCCCAGTGAACGTCGTTACCCATTACAGCCTCCTTCTCCCATCTATCAAATCACGAATCGTCACGTTTCTCGCATAAAATTAACTCCGCCTTCAATATTACATCAAGTTTACGATCTTGGGGATTTTATAGCGGTGTGATAAATCTTAATTAGAAAGACCTCAAGTTATCTAGTTTTCAGTGGAAAGGGAAATGAGGCCGTTTGTTGAGTTTCTGAGCGTCCTGTGTGCCACACTTGAGGGCATCCTCATAACTTTGACTTGAATATTCTTTTTCTTCCGTTAGCTTATTGGAATGATAGATAGACGATTTATTGGGTTCAAACAATGTTTTTGATTTTTTTTATGTCTTTACTTTGGCTCACAAACGAAAATATACAGGGTGTCTACACTCAAGATGGGCATAACTTCAGGGATCAATTCTACAACTTATTTGCAACAAAAAATGCCTCCGAGCAATGTTTTCTCAACCTACCAGACATACCGAACAGCCTTTTTAGGACGTCCCACAGGTCCCACTTGGGCGTCCTTATGCGATCGATCTGGGGTGAAGGAGGACAACACTCAACAGAAAAAAAAATAACCACACAGTAATCCGTTTTAGACCATTCTGAATCCAAATCCGCGAAAAAACCCATAGGTGAATGTGTGTGTGTGTGTGACAAAATCTTGTGTCGTCTGCACAGGCCTTAGTTCTCACCCGATTTTCCTGGTTCTTTTTTTGTTCGACGCGGAAAACTATCTGGTTGTGCGCTACATCGCCGGAATTTCGAATTATGCCTTTTATGGGGGGAAAGGGGGGGTTAATCCTCAAAAAAGTGCGTTTGCGGGCATAATCTTGTAATTTCTGCCCAGGCCTCCATTTCCAACCGATTTGCGTGTTTCTTTTTTGCTTGACTCAAATAACTTCCGAGTTGTACATGATTTTACCAGAGTACCAAAATTCGCAAGGGGAGGGGGTGAGTGGGGAATAATATTCACAAAATATCCGAATTTTCAATATTTCGGTTCCTTTACTGCTTACTGTCCCCAAGCTTTGAAATTGAGGAAAAATTCTCATTATACCTCCGGATTTTCATTAATTATTTGCCACTCTTTGCCACCATGAAACTTATAGTGGTGCCACCATGGTGTCAGGACACCATAAACCGCATATTTCGTGGTTTTTTTTTGTGTTAGATAGATAGATATAAAAAGATTTATTTGACTTCTTTACAGAGATATGGATAAAGTAATATAAAATCTTATTACAGTGATGGCCCCTAGGCCGTCCACTGGGTTGGCGCTGGAAATTCCTATGAATACATACATTTTTTCTTGTTTTTTTTTTTGTTTTCTTTCAAATTAACTTATTATTTCTCACATTAATGATTAAATTTTGTAAATTAGTAGTTGAATTGCTGAATCAAAAACCAGCGGTACTGCCACGCCTCTCTTGCGAATCCCGCCAACTGTAAGATGTTAGTTGTTTTTAGCAGTTCCAAGCATTGTAGCCTGCTCAATCGCACGTGCCCGAACCATTTTGCTTCCTCACTACCGAAGGTAGGGAAGCTCTGTATTCGTGAAAGAAGTTAAAAAAAAAATGTCCTCCAAAATCAAAATTTCCACTTGCTTTTTGCGTTTTAGAGCTTCCCGAACAATTTTGGTTCCGTGTCTGTCTGTCTGTCGGTCTGTCTGTGGTCAATCCTTGTCCCGGGCAAAACTATACTAACCTGTAGTCCGATTTTGATGAAATTTTCAGGGATTGTGCGGGTTAGGTCCTAGACGGTGGACCGCTAAATAAAATTCTACGTTGAAAATACAATAATTTTTAAAATTCTACGTTGAAAATACATAATTTTTTCGCCAACTGATTCTATACGTCCATGTTACAATGAGTGAGGAAGCTATACCGCCCACCCAACTTGGCAGACTTTTTCTCTCATTTCGAGAAGCACTGAGCACTTGCCCATGAAATGAAACAAATCCTCTTCTTCCCCACTGTTGCACATGGCACATCTCCACGCTTGTCCCTGTCGCCATGGTACACTGTTCAGAAACAAAACACCACCTCTCATCTTGAAGCACCGGCGTATGTGCCACATTTTGTTGCTCAACATGTACAAAGGTTCTTCGAAGGTGTTCCCTCCAAGCAACTCGATGTAAATGGCTACGATGGATCGATGCCTATATAGTCTTGTCTTTCAGCAAAAATTATTTTATCTCTTATACGTTCTATTATCAATTTTAGTTGCTTCAAATCACACGTCTCCAGATTCATCTCAACATTGTGCTTCGCCGCCATTTCCATCCAAAATTTAGCCCATGAGACCTTCATTTGTATTATAGCTTTTGCCATGCGCTTTGGAAGACGAGTGTCTAGTAAAGCCAACACCTTTGTCACATAATTGATGTGTAGGGTCAATGTGACCGAGTATATTGACATCCTGCCCGTTTCAAGATATAATATATACAAAGGTGCATGCCTGGGTAGACTAAAAAGCCTCCTTAGGAACCGATGCTGCACTCTCTCCAATGTTTCATATTTTTGATATCCCCATGATTCCGCTGCGTATGTTAGAACTGTTCGTATTGCAGCGTCAAATACTTGATATTTTTTATTAATGGGAACGCCATCTGTATCCATCAGCTTCTTCCACGTGGTATTTATAGCACAGTTTGTTGCCATTCTTCGTTCTTCTAGGTGTTTACTGTTGGATAATTTTGATGAGAATGTCACTCCTAGGTACTGTCCCCCGATCAAAAGAATGAACGTGAGAACCGATCTATTCCAAAACTGAAAACATCCGTTCAACCTTCTCTGAGCTTGTCACTCGTCTAGGGAAATCCCATTTTCGGTCTCTTCCTCTCAAATCCTTTACCTACCTGACTTTCCACTAGGTAGGCTTGGGCAAAAATGAAGAGATTCACAAGGGAAAGGAATTCGGATGGTGATTTATCATGTAAACGCCTCCAAGAACTTAAAGCGGAGATTAGACCTCTTTTGCGATTCACACACGTGTTTCTGATTCATTGATTTATCGTAAATCCAACCCCCAAGTGCTCATGGGGAGCGAAGGGTTTGTCCTACAGAGCTTTAGGTAGTTTATTCGGTCCTAAAAATTAAATACTATTTTAAATTGTTGAAAAACAATAGGTAACTCTTTGAAAAATCGAAATCAAAAGTTTTTGAGCTACGGCGTTTTGAAAATGTCCACCCTTAGAAGTGAATGACATCAATCAAAAGCTTCAGGGCACAACTAGACCCCGAATGAAGCCCACACATACCAAATTTCATCAAAATCGGTCCAGAACCTTTGGAATCGATCAAGAAAAAAATATAATTCCTTTCAAAGTTCGTTGGTTTATGTTTATGTAGAATCTGAAAATCTAATAACAATTTAGCCAAAAAAGATAGGTCAAAAAACGGTTTAGTCTCTCTTGACAAACTTGCTGTCGAGATGAGTAGTTTTATTACGTAATTACGGTAGATCACTATTCTTTCTCGATAGCGAGTTCGTAATTACGAAACAACATCGATAAATACATTAATAAAATATATTAATGTATTTTTCTTGTCCAGATATCATCGGACAGAAGTTAGGCATGAATGCAATATAAGGAGGGGCTAACGAGGGGAAAGGGAAGAAAGTATGACTCATGGCAGAATCAGGGATATTGGGAAAGGTTAGTTTACTTCCTGTAAACGTATATTTGTAGAAAAGGGTGCAGTTCTACGATGTGGATACCCAACTCCCTGTAGGGCATCGCATTCATTCTTTTGGTCGGTGGACAGTACTTATATTGGTTCACCACCTCTATCTCCTCACCACCTTGAATACGGATGTGAACCTCGACGGACTGCCTACTAAAACTAACAGATGAAAATTCAATGTTACGACGTATTTCCGCTTTGGTGCCAGATTGGCACCATTGGGGTGGGGTGGGGGGGGGGTGAACTCGAATTCGCATATTGGGTATCGTAGATCATGGATTTTAAAATGCTCTTCAGATTCGAGGCTCCCATGCCGCTAGAAATGTCATGGTGGATAGTGGTGGGGGGGGGGTCACCATCTCTTGCCTGAAGTAATAAATAAATTACGTCGAGTGAAACAGTTTTATCGCTTACCAGCTGGTTAAACTGATCTAATGCTTATCCAATGGGACGTCCCCTGGCATTAATAAACAATATGTTTTTTCACTTCGAAGTTTTTTTCTTCATTTTTTTCAACCCTACTCTCTATTCAAATAATTTACCGAATAATACAGGAAGTCGTGCACTAAGGTACGTAGTCTTGTAATTTCTCCCTTAATTTAGCTGTTCAAGGTGAATATTGATAGAGGGTTGACATTTCAGTCACCTATAACGAGATCATTCAAGTTCACTCGGGCTCAATATAGACGGTAAAATAGGTTCTCTAGATTGAGCGCCTTCATAAACATAGAGCTCGAGCGAAGGAAGAAAATCGTGAGATGAAAGGCAACAACGTCTTCAACATCAACGGTGAAAAGACGAGGTGAAGTGCTTCTCGTGAATAACCCGTTAAGGAAGAGGCGGGGAAGTGAAGGTGTGATCGCGTGAGAGACGCCTGGCCAGGTGAAACAAGGGGAACCGCAAGGTTCGCTCTCCTCTCCTGTCATTTTAATGGCGGTAATTGATGGACACCTTCAAGCATCCTCGGGCCTTTTCACCGCGAGCCTGTACAGGTTTATAAGAGATAATATCTCAGAGCAGCCCCACTTTACCTCGTGATGTATCTTAATAAATTAGCGGGCGCCGACTCCCGCCATCACGGCAGCGATATTAAAGAAAAACGGTCGGGCAGCGCCTGTAAGAAATGTACGAAGGGGAAGAATTTACAGGAGGTAATACGGGAGGCGGATATATTACTTTCCAAAGTGGGGGAACAAGGTGCGATTTACCTTGGACTCTTATTTATGGCGGCTTGAAGAAGGTTTCCCGCTACAGCTGACCATCATTTTTTTACTTTCCCTGGTTTCATGTTCTACGTCTATAAACGGTCATTCTCCAAAAATGGCGGCTACTAGGTTTGGTAGGATGCGAAATCCAACAGTGGATCCTAAACACGAAAAGAAAAAGTGAACCCCATCGAGGAGCTCCTTTGATAAAGAAAAAAGTCGAGGGAGGAATGGCAACATGTCCATGATTTTTGGGCCGTATTGAGTTAGGAGTGTTTCTAGATCCAACAATTTTCGGCCCAAACCCTACAACAATTGGCTACAAATACCAACGGACAAGTATTATAGCTTTTGCAGTACTTGAAGAAGTTCATGCCTCACAATTTTCATTAATTTTTAAATTAAATCCACCATTAATACCAAAGCAGGAGGAAAGTAAAGAGAAAGAGTGCCAAAGAAGAAGGAAAAGAGTTGATTTTTCTCCTTCAAACTTCCAATCCTAGTTTTAAAGGCAATTTGCTTCGGAGTTACACCAAGGTAGCGTAGAGCGTAGAGTTACACCAAGAAACATTGTTTTAACTTATCAAGGTAAAACAAAAAACGTCTGCCAAGTGGGTGTGGCACATAGCTTCCTCGTATCCATAACCCGATTATATAGATGATCCGATGCATAGTAGTTAATCTGAAAACACCAATATCTAAGTACCTTTAACTACCCTCATAGGGGACCATCTACACGCTAATCTGGACAATCCAAGAAAATTTCATCAAAATTGGACGAAAACGCTGCAAATTATTACACAATGGCTTATTATTTTCCTATATTGATCACTCGTCTGTAAAGCCACCAACCATCCAACATGAAGAAAAACATCGATCGCATTTCGGTCAGCTTTAATTTGAACGGAGATTAGGCCTCTTTAGCGATTCACTCTCGTGTTTCTGATTTATCGCACGTCCAAACTTTAAATTCTCGTAGTGAGCGAACGGTTTGTCTTACATAACTCCGGGTGGTCTCAAAAAATTCTAAAAATTCTATAGAATCTTAAATTGAAGGAAAAACAATACCTTTATATCAAAATTTTTCGAGTTAGGGCGTTTTGAAAATTTCAAAATTGATTTTGGAACCCTTAGAAGTGACCTACCTCAACCAAAATCTTCGGGGCACAACTAGACACCAGAAGGAGCCTACATACCAAATTTCATCAAAATCGGTCAATGCTAAGTGGGGAAAGTGCCGCGTACGGTGTACGGCGTACCGACGGCCAAATTTTTATTCGATTTTTGGATTCTACGTACCTTGAAACGTAAACCATCAAATTTTGAGGGGGTGTTAAAATTTTTTTTCTTGGTCGATTCCAAAGGTTCATTATTGAAAATAATAAACCAAAATGTAAGTGCGGTAGTGATTGGATCAAAAAATATCATAGATTGACTGGGAGTCGAACCTGGGACTCCTGGGTGGGAGTCCAGAGCATTGCTCACTGATCTATAAAGGGGTTGGTTGAAAGGGGTTTGAGATCCCCACATCACACGCGACTGTTACGGCTGTTACAAGGATTTTACGTTTGCGCATGCGCAGAGGCTACTGTAAATTTTAAGGCCTTGATTTTAATTGGGACTACCTACAACCTAATCCGCGTAATCCCTAAAAATGTCATCGAAATCAGGTAGAAAATGTGGAAGTTATGGCTGTTACAAGGTATTCACGTTTGCGCATGCGCAGCGGCTACTATCAGTTCGGGGGTGATGATCTTCATTGGGGACCATCTACAACCTAATCCGCATAATCCCTGAAAATTTCATCGAAATCGGGTAGAAAACGTGGAAGTTATGGCCGTTACAAGGAAACATTGTGCGGGTTATACTAAATTTTCTGAACAATTTTGGTTTTGAGTATCTGCCCGCAACTCCTTAAAAAGCCACAACTGCTGCATTTTAGATCCAATGTTTATGAAATTTTCTGGCATTATGCGAATTTATTTGTAGGTGGTTCCCTATGAAAATATGCAATGAAAAAATGCAATGTTGGAATTAAGCAATGTAAGTGTTCAGTTTGCATAGACGGGAACCAGCAACGGATAAGTCATTATTTCTTATAAAAAACTCCTCATTACATTATAAAGAAAAGAAATCGTTCTGAAATCGATTTTTGGTGTCTCCTGAAAACTCAGGAAAAATGAGTTAGGTCATGTTGCCACTTCATCCTCGAAGTGTTGCCTTACAAAACTATAATTGTATTTTTCAAGTCCCGAAAAAGTTCTTTCGCAAGACCGAGGAAAATAAGTAAAATAAAATGACCGACCGATTCTTGTGGATCAGGGCAGCTGCTCGTCGAGACTGCACCCAGGCGGTCCGGTCGAGGAATCCTGTCTGTCTGTCTTCTCTTCTATGTGACCATGGGGTCATGCCGTGTAGTCACTGTTTATTTCTATTTTTTCTGCCTGTTGTTTTCATATAACTCATTGTCAGTATGAGTCGCGCTTATACTACTGTTTATCCTTCACCCTGTAATTAGCTTTCTTTGAATTTAAATACACGCTCTGCTTTCTTGTAATGTAGTTTCGGTAGTCTGTCGGTATCTGTAAGTCCGTGTCTCAGGTATTGGAGTATATCTGTTTCTCCGTCAAGGACATTTATAATAGCATTTAGGTATTTGGTGCATGCAGTAAGAGTGTGCTCCACTGTCTGTACTACATTATCATTGCATTCATTACAGATAGGACTATTGTTGAGTGGTTTCATTCGATGCTTAAAAATGTTATTATTCGCATGACCAGAGAGGTCATATTCGGTTTACTTCTGTTATTTGTCGGTTGTTAATGCTACGATTGCCACGATACCAGGGGATGTTTGCAGGAGATATGAATATAGACATCCTTTCCGTAGTAATATAGTAATTCTATGAATATAGTAGAGGAATCCTTTCCACGGAGAATATGCAGTAGGTACTGAATCGACTCGACACACACGCACGTTGTTGCTTCCTGAAGGAAAATGCTGAAAGCAGAAGGGGACGTGGTGAGCACCATGGGAGCCAAAATGTGACGCTGTGGTGGAATAATCGGTCGTGGTAGCTACTTGCATCGAACGACGATGGTAAAAAGAAAAGGATGGTCCAGTCGAATTAAGAAGCCAAGATTCGAAGATGAAAATAATGGTAGTCTCATCAACCAGTCGGACTGTAGGTAGTAGCGTTAAATTAGACGAGGCTATGGTTTCAACTATGGCCTTCGACGATGAACTGAGGAACCGAGGAGGACCTGCAGGCGCCAGCAAGTGTCGACGCGAAGAGGGAAGGAAAGGCCTCTCATTTGGTGCTTGACGATAACGACACTTACTGGATTACACTGGGTTTACTGTAGGGATGGGTACCGATACTCGATATTTCAAAATATCGATACTTTCGTACCAATACTCGATATTTTAGTATCGATACTGCATTACTGGATATCGATACTTTGGATCCGATGTTTCTAAATATCGAATATCGATACTGTTCTCGCGGAAAATTCAACATAATGGCTCAAAAATGAAGAAGGTAGAGAGGCTTTTGGGTCATTATTACTCTTTGGTTGCACAAATAACGTTTATATTGTTGAGAAGTTCTCCAATAAACATTATGAACGTTGGTATTCATTGAGAGGGCGGCCACTGTCTCTAGTGAGTGTTCTGGTTATCGAAACTTCCACCTTTGAAGAAATTGTTACGTTTCTGCAGCAGTGGTTTGGGTGTGATGGACAAGAACATTTGTTTATGAAGCGCCTGCGAGATCGTTACCAAAGGCCCAATAAAAGCCTCAATAACTTTGCAGTAGACGTTGAAGTTCTTACTCGTAGGGCATTACTAAACGCTGTCGAAGAAACAGGGGGTGCAGTACCTCTTCAGCACTGTGAGGGGATGGAAAGCCGTAAAATACTTGAAGATGTTTTGATGAATCAACCACGATCGTTATGTCAAGCCCTGAACTATGCTCTGAAGGTTGAAGCTAGGTTGATACGAGCTGGAACGATTGAGGACTCTTGCACGGGAAGAAGTTCGACATCTACAATCCCCTAGACTAGAGTCTCTCTTTCGAAACAAACGAAGAGGCCTTCTTCCCACAGGTGGAGATGTTGGTCGTGCGGTAGAAGAGGCCACCTTCATAGTTCTTGTTTTGATCGGGATAAGAAGAGAGATTATCGGAACACAACGGAAACTGCTGAAGAGGATATCTACTGCAACCAGTTCAAAAGCTGGGTTACAACGGGAGAGATTAAGAGGGAAAATCGAACAAAGAACATTGGATGGTTAGGGACAAATGATGAGAAGATGAATCAAAGTGCTGGAGCATCAAACTTGAGAAGAATCATCAGGAAGAAATCAAAAGACAACGAAGAAAGGTCTTTGGAGAAAGGTTCATCCAGGGAAGAAAATAAGGATGACCAAGAACCGGGCTCCCCAGAATTTGTAATAGCCATTCGAAATGATGAACCTTGCAACAGTATTCCAACAACTGCCCTCGCATGGAGCTCTAGAGGTTGTAAATGTCAGGCAGAACTCCAGTCAAGGTTCTCCACCAATATAACTCCTGGGGGCATTCCGCCGGACAGGGATAAGGCAAAACCTGGATAGTTATGGTGTTGAATAGCTATGCTCCTGGACTTTTCAAGGAGAAGGGAAATATGTTAAGAAGTTCTCCAATAAACATTATGAACGTTGGTATTGAACGTATGACGGTCCTATGTTAAGAAAATCGAATGAAAAAAGTGGATTGTCTTGTAAGTGTGCTGTCTCCTGTGTTGTGTTCGATAGAATTAAAAATGTCGCAGTTTCTGTAATCCGTACCTCGTACTTGTTTTCTGCACCTAATTAACAATATCATGGAAAAAATCACTCTGCTTGGACTCTTAATAGTGAAAAATGAATAAAAGTTATTGAAAAAATTATTTTTCTTGAGAAAATTGGAAAATATTGATAGTTTGTGACACTAAAGTATCGATACTCGATATTTAAAAATAGCGATAATCATAGCCAACATAGGATATCGATACTCGGATACGATACAGTATCGATACTTTTATAACGATACCCATCCCTAGTTCACTGATTGTCTCTCTTCGAAAATAAAGAAGGTAGAAAAATCCCTGGAGGTGGCGACTCTGGCACCTCCAGAATCTCGGACCAAAACTATTCCGAAATAAACTCGCGTTGAATCAAATTTTAAGGAAATCCGAATCCTTTGGAAAGCTAAGTTGTGACAAGAACCCTTCAGGATCCATTCAAGTTGCCCACCATTACCCGCCCGCTAACCTTTATAACGCTACATCGAGAAGGGATTGGCTTTGATGTCCAAAAGACGGCCAGGGGGTGGAAGCTCGAGATATCGGACCGAGTGAACCTTCAGCCTCAAAGAGGATCCGATGATAGAACCAAAGAGAAAAGATGGGTTGGTTATTTAGTAATAAATAAATAATGTAACGGATAAAATACGGTACTCAAAGATGCTTTCGGTGGAAATAAAATATATAGTGAAGTTCAAAAATCTCAATTATGGTCCTCCGATGAATGACAACGATATTTTGCTGATGGCATTCCCGGAATTGAAAGCATAGGTTTTCAAATCACAGTTCTTGGGAAGCCTGGTTTGTAACTTAAAATTATTGTTAATAACGGCATTATAGAGTAATACTCACGCTATTTTGATAACCAATTATGTGAAGGGAACTTCCAAATGAACATACCTGGAAAATAGAGAAGAAATGTTAGCATAATTATTATAGCAAGTAAAAATGGTTTATCGTAGTATCATCTAACTACGAAGTTGGATTTTGAGTTGAGAAGGAGGGATTTGACGGTTTCTTATTTACAACTTCTGTTTCTTTGATTTAAGGATGAAACATCGACGAGCATCGATTGTGCAATCGGGAACCAACCGATTGAAAAATCAGACAGTTACGTAATTCTATTCTGAAAATAGAGTTTGGTTCAACCTTGGGTTTGAAAAGATGAGCGTTCAAAAAAAAATCTCGGGGTTAGGTTACCTTGATAGAATTGATTATACATTTAACCTAGACGAACTTCAAGGTTGCCATGGATACAGACGCTCTGAAGTTCGTTTTACATTTTGCCCATGAATTAGGGGTGTGTCGGTCCAGGTATTTCCCTGGGACGGTTCCAACGGTTACGGTGACAAAGATGTAACCGTTCCAAATTACCGGTACAGTTCCATTTCTGGTACAGGCGATCAAATCCCACTCACATGGCATGGATGAAGCAGGCAGTCAAATCCCTATCGTCCTTCTTCCATGCTTATGATCTCAACTTGCAATACAATAGCATCATTTTCCTTGACAATTGGCTAAAAGGAAGGAATTTCTACAAGAGTTACAAAAGAGACAATTTATTATAAATAATAGTTACCAAACAATTCAAGGAAAGAATAATGACGTTGCAGTTTAAGAACTTAACATGACAATAATAAATTAACAATACTGGAGACAACTTCCATGCTAACCTGTCCAGAAGATAACTTCCCTTTCAAGAGCCATTCCATGGACCATTCTCAGTCCATGGAAGTAGTAAGGGCGTTTCCAGGTACAACATGAAACAGAACTGAGAACAAGATCCATGCTTACCGGTCCAGAGCCATTGAACCATTCTCTATATCTTATCGGTCCGGTTCCATCCTTACCGGTCCAGTTCCATCCTCACCAATCAGAATGATCAGATTGATGAGATGATTGATCAGATCATTCTGATTGGTGAGGATGGAACTGGACTGATCGAAAAGATTCTCTTCCCGGTCCAGAGCCATTTCAAGATATCTTATCAGTCCGTGGAACTGGACCGGTAAGGGTCGAGTTTTTGTCACTGCGTGGAACCGTTCCAACCTGATACTCGGTTCCACAGTCCCGGTACAGCTGTACCGACACACCTCTACCATGAATACTAGAAAATCAAACAGTTTCATGGTGTTCCACTACATCTTAAACCTAAAAATGACAAATTTTTGGCTACACTGTAGCTTATTTTTCCCGAAAAAGCGCATTCAGCTTCAGCAACACTGTCGCTCAATCCATCTTGCAAAATGTGTATAAACTCCCGGCTCTCCACTTTCGCGATCTGGTCCTGATGGTT
The DNA here is from genome assembly GCA_009739505.2 of Apolygus lucorum. Classification (NCBI taxonomy): domain Eukaryota; kingdom Metazoa; phylum Arthropoda; class Insecta; order Hemiptera; family Miridae; genus Apolygus; species Apolygus lucorum. The sequence continues at coordinate 13,954,723 of CM019183.2, forward strand.
TCCCGACAAGTCCTGATGGTTTCCCGACCAGTACCGATGGTTTCCCGACAAGTCCTGATGGTTTCCCGACCAGTACCGATGGTTTCCCGACAAGTCCTGATGGTTTCCCGACCAGTACCGATGGTTTCCCGACAAGTATTGATGGTTTCCCGCAAGTCCCGGTGATATCCCGACAAGTCCCAATGGTTTCCCGAGAAGTCCCAATGGTATCCCAACAAGTCCCGATGGTTTCCCGACAAGTATCGATGGTTTCCCGACAAGTATTGATAGTTTCCCGCAAGTCCCGGTGATATCCCGACAAGTCTCAATGGTATCCAGACAAGTATCGATGGTTTCCCGCAAGTCCTGGTGATATCCCGACAAGTCTCAATGGTTTCCCGAGAAGTCTTTATAGTTTCTTAACAAGTCACAATGGTTTCCCGAGAAGTCCCAATGGTATCCCAACAAGTCCCGATGGTTTCCCGACATTCGTCTTTCAGCTCCATATACAACCCAACAGAATGATTTAGCAGAGAGGAAAAATTGATCTAACTAACTACACATCACTACAGTAGTAGTTATGTAGGCTGTAACAGGCCGATGTGGCCCTTGGCTTCCCAAACTCCCTTCCGCCATCGGGTACGGTCACCCGCCTGAGACCTCCGCAATCCCACCCAGGGGCGTCAGGTGAGAATATTCCTCAGGCAAACAGCTTGGCCAGTTTTATAGGAATAAACAATAACGAAAAACGCGGAAAATTATCACACAAAGGTTGCTACTGGTTGCTAAGGAATGGTTTAAATTTCTGAATACTGGAGAGATAATGTGAGTGGATATTTCATGTCTTGCCATGCAGGGGCTAATTAGTATCCATGGCTCATCTTCCAAGTTTTTCTGCTTTGAAGGTCACGAAACAGTTCCTCGATTGTTCGCCTTGGGTGATGGTGTGGTAGTGGGGGTATAGCAATACTAGACCCCGCGCTGACCCCCTCCAAACCACTGATCGACGCCTGTCATCCAAAACAGTCTCGAAAAATACATTTTTTTGAACTGCTTGCCTTGCATCATCAGGCGTCGCGCTAGTTCGCGTATAATCCGCAATCCGTCGTAGTTACCGACCTTTTCAACTCTCTGGTGTGTTGCGGGCTAGTATCCAAGGCAAAATACTAGCTTATTCCATTCTCCTATTTCATCTAACTTCCTTGGTAATCATGAAACAGTCGCTAAATTGTATTTAAAAATTCCGAAATCGGCTAGGTAATTATTACTTGCGGAGAATGGAAATATAGGAGAATCCCAACAATAATTTATTTTGCATATTTTTAGTAAGGCAAACAGTGTTTGCTATGTTTGCCTGGAGGAGACACCGCTGATCCCACCACCCGGAGGTCCCTCAAGACATCATCAAGCCAGCAACTCCGAGGACAGTCTCTTCGTCTTCTAGTTTCCATCCTAGCTAACAGCTCATTCTCTGGCAGGCCTCCACCGGCATGCGGTCGAGATGTCCCAGCCAGTGCGCCCAGCTTTGATGAATCGGACTATGTCTTCATGTTTTGATAATTCATCAATTTCTGCAATCTGTCTTGCTCTCCACCCTTGGCCCTCCCTGACCGCTCCATAGATCCTTCTTATAATCCTTCTCTCAAATATCCGCAGTCTAGCCTCATCCTCAGCCCGCATGGTCCAAGCCTCCGACCCATAACAAACCACAGGGCTCTTGAAGAGTTTTATATTGGCATAAAATGCTAGACTGCCTGCCATTATTCGTGAGCATATCTCATCCTTTTCTTGGTTTCTATTCGTGACCAAGCTCCCCTGATAGGTGAAGGACCTGACTTCATCAAACTTATAAGAACCAAATGTCACCTTTCTGGGCACAAAAAAAATCGATCACTAGGAGATAAAGCTAGATATATGACGTTGGAAGCAAAATTACCAACAGAATTTTGGGCCGAACTCATAAATACATCAAACTATCTTTTGAATCGCTGTCCTTCATCATAAATCAGCCACAAAACACCATCCGAGTTGTGGGTAGGTCGTGCTCCATCAGTGAGACTCCTGCAATTATTTGGTGCTAGAGCATTTTTTCTCAACAAAACAGGAAAAATATGTACAAGCAAGCCATGTGCCACACCTACTTGGCAGACTTTTTGGTTTCTTTGTGTCATCGTGAATCGGTTTTGATGAAATTTGGTACGTTGGCTCTATTTGGAGTCTAGCTGTGCCTCGAAGGTTTCAGTGATCAGTCACTTCGAAAGCGAAAAAATTGGGGAAATAATTTTTAAACTCGATATAAGGTGTTGTTTCTTCTTTTGATATAAGGCGTTGTTTCTTTCATTCTCCGTAATTTAGCCGTAAATATCAGGGGAAATCACAATTATAGGACCACCCTCTTCAAATAAGAACTTGGAAGACCCCCTCGAAGTCTTAACCACCTCATTTCCACTCTCCGTTGAGCAGTTTACTCTTCAAAGTTTGATTTTCCATTTTCAAAACCACCGATTGTTCACGGAGGCGCAATAAATTTCAAGCGCATTACTCCCCCTTGATTGGTTAACCTGAGAAACTTCGGGAACAATTTAATCGACCTTTTGTTTTCAGCCTGTTATTATTGGAAAAAGCAACCAAGAAGTTTTATCAAGAGGCGAATTCATCGCGGGAATTACGAATAAACTTTGCAGGAGGTGAATTTCATGCCAACTTTTATGAGTTTCTATTCAGAAGTAAATCGACGTTTCCAAGGATTATTTCGGTTGTCATGTTATCCTTCAGTATTCTTGTTCATCAACACCCACTCCGACGTACTTGTTTACCTGATATTTAATGTAATTCGAGAAGAGAATCCGGTTGTGGGAGAATAATTTCCGATCCAAGGATCCTATATTTTTTGTTGAATGTCTGTTCATTGTAATTTTTAAGAACAAAGGGTTTAAATATCAAAAACCATAATTAAATATGCCAGCAATAAAAGGAATCAATGTAAAAACACTGCAAATTATTACACAGACGTATATTATTTTTCTGTGTAGAAAACTCCCCATTTCCACTAACTACCAATCATATTCGAAAAAATAGGTAGTTGTGGGTGCCTCCATATCGCACTGCGAGTTCACAAGGGGCGCTTTTTGTAAAACCTTTTTTTTGTAAAAGCTTTTTGTACCTCATTTTTTGGAATTACAAAAAAAAACCGCAAAACCGCGAAACCAAGATCTACACGTTGGTACTACTGGCTTTTTGATACCTCCAACCATTACCGAAAGAGAGAACTATAAGCCCTTAAGGAATTTATAGAAACAAAGGAAAAATTTCATAACCAAGGGGCGCTTGATGAGACCCTCAGTTGGTCGGTAGGAACATGTCATGTTCAGATAGGAGGCCAATAGGCGTTTTACAAAAAGCGCCCCTTGAGCCCTGAGTTTCCTGTGAAACGCCTTCTTCTCAATAAAAAATATACAACTTTTTTCACAAAGGGTCTAATGTGAATGAGCTCAACTTGATAAAGCAAGAAAACACAAGGGGCGCTTTTACAAATTCCAACGTTTTTTCGGTGATTTTAAGTCTTTCTCCCTATATTATTGGTTGGATCCGATTCAGTTCTTAGTTCCATCGATAGCACACTAAATTCTCAACAGAATGCGAAAAAAATTTAAAAATCTAGCTAAAATAGCAGTGACTCAATTGAGTTGGGAAAAAAGTGAAATCTTCAAGCGTGTTTTACTGGTAATTTTAAAACTTTGATAAGGGCCCCTTGTACCCGAAAGCGCCTCTTGAGTACTCGCAGTGCGATATGGAAATTTGATTACTGGTTGCTAAGGTCGCAAAACTGAGGACAAGTCGAAGAAGCAAACAGCTATCGCATTTTGGTCAGCTAAAATTTGAACGGGTATCAGCCCTCTTTTGCGGTTCACACTCGTGTTTCTAATTTCTCCAAAGTCCAAACCTAAAGTTCTAGGACCGAACGGCTGGTCCTGCAGAGCTCTGGGTGGTCTCATGCGATTCTAAAAATTCAATAATATCTTAGATTGATGAAAAATCAAATGCCGGAAAAATCGGATTTTTTGAGCTAGAGAGTTTTCAAAATTTCAACCCTAGGAAATGACTGAAATCAACCAAAAGCTTCGGGGCACAACTAGACCCCAAATGGAGCCCATGTACCAAATTTCATTCAAAATCGGTCCATGGGAACTAAGGAAAGTGCCGCTTAAGGCAGATGGACGGAAAAGTTTTTCCGATTTTTGGATTCTACGTGGACAGCTCATCAAGATAGCATTTATATGGGAAGTTTGGATTATTTGAATTTTTTTATTTGAGCTAAGCAAGCTCCGCTCAGTACCTGTCCCATACGGGTAAGACAGCCCATTTAGTCGAGGAACAAGACAGGAAGTTGTAGGTTGCGCTAAAAATGATCGATTTAAACTTGAAAGCTTTTAGATTGAATTTGGCAGGGTGTTTAGAAACCAGTTGGTAAGCGATAAGACTGTTTCACTCGATGTAATTCATTTGTTACTTTAGGCCATTCATTTAATACTAAAAACTCAGTTTTGAAAGAAAAAGATCAGTTCTTAGGCGCTCAGCGTCGCGTAAACGTAAACCCATGAAATTCGATCAGGAGATTTTTGAAATTATTTTTCCCGTTTTCTAAAGACTCGGAATATCAAATTCATTTTTAAAAAATATGTATTGAAAAAAAAGGTTTTGGGCTACGACACCCAACATGCGAATTCGAGTTCCCCCCCCCCCCCCCACCAATGGTGCCAGTCTGGCACCAAAGCGGTAATACCTACTTCGTAACATTGAACTTTCATCTATTAGTTTTAGTAGGCAGTCCGTCGAGGTTCACATCCGTATTCAAGATGAAACACAAAAAAACCCACGAAATTTGTGGATTATGGTGACCTGGCACCATGGTGGCAGCACTATTAGTTCCATGGTGGTACAGAGAATAATTCATGAAAATTCAGAGGTATAATTGAAGAGCGCCACTTGCAAAAGGGTCTTAGTGCCATTTTTTCACAATGAGCTTTTTTCGTTGATTTGGGGCCTATGTGCCTCAGTGGAGTTGCTCTGAGAATATTATGACGATATGGCTGCTCCAAGTGGTTGAAATTAGCATCTCGAACCAAACAGGCCTAAGTACCATGAGGTTGCATTACCGAAGACATGGGGTAGAAGGGTGTTCTATAGTTCCATGTTTCACTTGATCTGGTAGGTTTACTTTCCAAAAGGTTTGGCTCTCTACAAAACCCTTATTGCCAGAGGCACTTTTGAAGAATTTGATTACCGGTACCCTTTGTCGGGCCATACATTTTTGTCCTGCGACAGGGACTTCGGAGTCATAGAGCGTGCCAAGAAGGGGAAGAAACCTGAAGTTCCAAAATACTTGATTGAAATAATCGTGAATTCTAAGCAAACTGAACCCTTTTTCATGGTCAAGGTAATGAACACATTCTATAACTGGATGGCATTGGCCAAGGACACATTGGACACCAAGACTCTTGGGATATCACAGCTTGTCCATTCAAATTCAATCGAGTTCTGCTTGAAGAAGGATGTGTAGAAGTGAAGAGTAGCTACAGTGATGTAGCACCAGCTCGAAAAGTGAAGATATTCAAGAGAGGTATCAACATGGAGACTTTTCTACAAGTTGATATTCAGGCACTTGTCAGTGAGCCCAAAATTTGGTCTGCTGCCAAAATAAAAGATATTGAAAATATGATTCCTTTTGTAAAACAAGAAAACCAAATTTACTATCAGGAGCTAGTCGCTACAATGAGAAGTAGGCATTCAAACCAATGAGCTTTATTTTCATTTTAATCTTTTTCTCATTTTTTTAAATCTTTAAGCTCATTATCAATCATAAGACTTTTTCGGTACCTTACATTTCAAAGTTCGATTGGCTGTCATCAATCCATTCATTAAAACCAATGAGCTTTATTTTCATTTTAATCTTTTTCTAATTTTTTTAAAATCTTTGAGCTCATTATTAATTTTTAGACTTTTTCAGTGGCTTACATTTTAATGTTCGATTGGCTGTCATAATTTCTAGAAATAACACTACAAATTAATATACACAATAATAAATTGATGTACACATTATCCATATGAATATTACCTATAGTTCAAAATGATATTCTTTCACTACCTACTAGCTGCTTGCTTTTTTGAGTTACCCTATGTGTAATTTGTATGGTATTTAGACCCTTTTGGTAGAAAAGGTGAATAAATAAAAATGTCTGCATAATATATTTTATACCAATATACTACTTGATTACATTTCCCCAAGTTGTGTTTTTAACGTTTTTCTCAATAAAATTGTGCAAACTTTTCTTCGATGTACACTGTTTTTTTTTTAGTTCCTTCTAATTTCTCTTGAATGGCACTTAGCCCCTTTTGCAAGTGGCGCTCTTCAATTGAAAGGCAAAATTCGAAATTCCGGCGACGAAAAAGAAACACGAAAATCGGTTGAGAACTAAGGCCTGTGCAGACGTCACAAGGTATATTATGGTTATATTATGGTATATTATGGAATACCTATGGTTTTTTTTCGCGGATTTGGATTCAGAATGGTCAAAAACGCATTACTCTGTGGTTGTTTTTTTTTCTGTTGAGTGTTGTCCTCCTTCACCCCAGATCAATCGCATAAGGACGCCCAAGTCTTACTGTGGGACGTCCTAAAAAGAGGTTCGTTTCATAAGAATACTACGCTCAAGACTTTCCACCAGACTGTGAGAAGGGCCTAGGAAGACGAATACTCATAGGAGTTCCCCACTCCTGCGCCTGAGTATTTCCCAGGGGTTGGGAATTTCCAAGGGAGGTAGTCTGGCTGGTGGAAGGTCCATCGCTTGGTAATTTGTTTATTATATTAAAATTATAACTGGATGGTTTCCCATACAGAGCAAGGAGGAAAGCATAATTGTCCCGAGTCAAAACTAACCAAATTCCGGAGTCAGATTTCCCAGGGTGACCATCGTTGTGGCGAGAAAGTTATGTTGAATAATTTGGTATACGAAGGTAATTAATGATATTGGTCATACCTCATCAAACTAAGTGTGCGGGGATGAAATATTATAGGCCCATGTTGGCCTACGAATATCATTTGAGACACCATTAGGCCGCTATAAATGGGATTGCACGGAGTGGAATGACGCACGGTGGTCGGCAGAGCGTCAACTCAAAGGAATCTTTAATCACCTCCTACTTGACTCTCATGCAAATCTGCCTGTTGCCGCTCTGATGTTCAATATTAGGATGATCAGAATGCATCATCTCAGCCGTCGAACTGGCTGAGATGGTTCCCGAAATGGATTGTCTGCTCTAAGGGGAGTAATAGAGAAGGGTGTGCCTCCGAAGGGCAGAAACACTCCTGGAACGACCCACCTCTATGCAACACGCTGAGATGTGATACGAGTGATGAGCAGTTCGATCCAGTTATTTGTAGAATTGAACGACCTTTTTGGAATGTGCCTGCAGCACATAATCGTTACGCGTTTCGCAACGTGGGAAGAAAAATATAAGAAGAATAAACCAGAGAATTGGTAGAATTACGATCTGGAGAGATCCGAACGGCGTTGGAAAGGGTCTAGTTCCCGGACAAAAGAAGATATTATTTCAGGGCGACGGGATAAAGGAGGCAGTGGCGGTAATGGAGGTGGAGTTTGATAGGGAACAGCTCTCAGTCCGACGAAATATTTCCCAGCAGGGTCGCCTCATTGTTCCCTTAATTGAGGGGGTTCTGGCGTTATAGTACGCCATACTCTCCACCTCCGCGCCATATTGCTCTCAGAAATATAATTATAGCGCCCCAGAATTGGTTTATACTTGACCTGTCTCAATAATAATACTTATAAAATTGGGATGCTTGGATTGTGTTTGTAGCGAGAATATCTTAGTCAGAAAATAGATCATAAAATCAAATAGTCAGCTTGTGACGGAGTACCAGTTACTCTGTCACCTGATACGTGATTCGATGGAGCGATTCTTTCGAAGCAGAGAAATAGGTTAAAACAGATTCACGAAAACAAGTCCATATAGAACCAGGCGAATCGGACCACAAATTCGTAAACAATTCTCAAGATTCGAGACAAATCCAGACACGAACGATTTAATCGAATAAAACACCTGTATCTGAGCACTAAAAAACGACGAACCACCGCTTATCGAATCACTACTCAGGGATAGCCCTCCAGTCTAATTCCAGACACCGATCTGTAAGTACAATACTTTCATACTAGATCACTTCCCTTACCCTCGTGGTTCAAATCCGAAGATATAATAGGTAAACTCTATTGATACTTCTTTCCCCCCTCCATATAGATACAAAGCCTCATTGATTATAGGATAATATATCCATTTATCTTTCTTACTTCAATTTGTATCTTTCATTCATCATCCCTAGTCCTAGGTTGATCTCCAACAAGGAATAAGTATTCAAACGAAACGTATAGTTCTCCAGGGGTAAAACAAAGCAACGATTAAATTATTCTCATTAATTTATCAGATTCTCCAGATCCCCTAGAACAATACTGTTTCAAGCTGCAATACCAACCATATCTCACAACAGATAGTTAAGGTAAACACAGTTTTCCTAAACTAAATTTTGAAGGTGGGAGCAAAGAATACCTGTCGAGATTTCCTTAAGATGTCGACTACTACTGTTGTCAGACGCGAACGGTGACAAAGACTCGATTTCCCAGGGAGAAACCTGAGACTTTGTCAGCGTTCGCGTCTGAAGTCTCAGGTTTCTCCCTGGGAAATCGAGTCCCTGTCAGCGTTCGCGTCTGACAACAGTAGTCGAGATCCTTAAGAAATTTCGACAGGTATTCTTTGCTCCCACCTTCAAAATTTAGTTTTTCCGGGAAATTACCGGCTTATAGTGGACAAAAACCCTCCCCCATACGATACAAGGGGCAATTTTGTTAAAATTTGAACTTCCTAGGGTAAAAACGTCTGCCAAGTGGGTGTGGCACATAGCTTCCTCGTATCCACAACCCGATTGTACAAATGATCCGACGCATAGTAGTTAATCTCAAAACAACAATCTCTAAATACCTTTCAATACCTTCATAGGGGACCATCTACCCGTTAATTTGAACAATCCTGAGAAATTTCGTCGAAATCGAATGGAAAATGTAGAAATTATGGCTGTTTCAAGGAATTCATGTGTGCGCATGCGCAGCAAATACTGTTAGTCTGGGGGAGATGATTTTCATAGGGGACCATCTACACGTCAATCTGAAATATCCTAGAAAATTTCATCGAATTCGGATGAAAAATGTAAGTGTTATGGCTGTTACAAGGATTTTACGTTTGCGCATGCGCAGAGGCTACTATCAATTTTAAGGCCTTGATTTTCATTGGAGACTATCTAAAATCTAATCCGCATGATCCCTGAAAAATTTATCGAAATCGGACGTTAACTTCGTGTAGTTATGCCCGTTAAAGGATTCCATGACAGACTCGGAACCAGCAAGTTCCAAAACGTAAAAGGCGATTGGGAATTTCGTTTTTGGAGAACTTTTTTGTTCAACCTCGAAATATGAAAACAAAGCTTCCGCTAGCTTGGTAAACTAGGAAGCAAAATCAGGTTTTCCAAAGTCTAATTTTGCACTAGTGGTCTACAGGGGGAAGAAGATTTCTTCAGAAGTGGACAGTCTGCGTAAGAGGTCGACATGAGATTCAATGATTTGACGAGGAACCGAATTAAGGCAGCTTCTTACGTGAACTCACTGATTGCAATAAATCAAATTATAACCAATAAAAAAATATGTTGAAAGTTCTTAACTAATCAACATTAGGGCGTTTTTGAAAATTTGCGAAAAGCGTTTTTTGGAAGGAATAAACCCTTCACACTCGATTCGAAATATCGTCTGTAAAGATCACAACTTTGCCATTATCTCTATTTTTTAAATTTTTTTATTTTCTATTTATTTATTTTATTTTTTCATTATCCATAGGTGCCTATTACCTACCTACTACTTACCTTCACAATCAAGTTTATTTGGAAGAAATAAACGCTTCACACTCGATTAGAAGAAATAGGGAGCTTCATACGGAAATTTGATTACTGTGTAAGCCTTTTATGGCCCCACGCTTGATGGCAGCTGAATTTAAAATGAAGCCAACAAGCGGTGATGGGCGTTTGGGGGTCGGGTTGGTTGATAAAAATCAACGAACACGAGCACCAAACGCCCATCACCGCTTGTTGGCTTCATTTTAAATTCAGCTGCCATCAAGCGTGGGGCCATAAAAGGCTTACAAAATTGGTGGCAGCGGTTTGGATTGCAATACCCTCTTGTCTCCCCAACTTGGTTCACCGTAAAAGGTGTATAAAGTTGTGGCGACACGCGGGATTGTTGTGAGTTCGCCTCACACGAATCCACACAAAAAAATAGTAGGTCTTGTTTCGCCACGAGTTCTAAAAATTTAAAAGTAGAGTCTATCGAAAACACAAAAAACGGACCAGGTATACAATTAGGTAGGATGTGCATCCGTTTATTGTATTCCTAGGAAAAGTGACGCAACGCAGCCTCCTATATTTTTTGATCGCCATAATCGCCACGAGAAGCTGATTTTCTCAATAGACCTAACTACTACCGACACACAACTGAACACACGCGTACAGATTTCCTTTTGCCTAAGTGGTAGTCCACATAAGTCGACACACTCATCCTCAATACCTCTTCAACCGACACGATGTCTTTAAATTTGTCGGGAGCTAGTGATAGGGGAGAAGGTACACACTCCTCCGCCGGCACAGAGGCCGTCGAAATTATGACACAAACGATGAGGGAGATGAATGTGCTCCTTCAGCGTTACAATACTGCGACACACGAGGGTGAGAGAGGGGACATACCGCGCTCGGTATTCCTCGAACTCGAACCATGGGACCCCGATACACCAGGTGCACTCAGTGTAGTTTCATTTTTTGCGAATTTTGATCTAGTGACCGCGGGCCTAACCTCACAACAACGGTATCGGCTACTTCGTACCAAAGCACGCGGGATAGCCAAACAATTCCTAATCGATCGCGATGACGCCGTTGACGTGGATAACGTTTATGAAATCGTCCGTGAAGACATGTTGCGATGGTTCCAGAAAGAAAATCCGCAGCATGCCGCAGCATTATTGTGGACGGTTAAACGCAACACAACCGAAACGCTCCGTCAATTCGCCGATCGCGTGCGCGGGATAGCAAGATGTGCCGTCATGGAAGAGGGGACGCGCCTACGCCGCCACGAACGCAACGAATGGGTCGAAAAGAAGACAAAGGACGCCTTCATTCGCGGCGTCGGTAAGAACATGAGTGCCCTATTGATAACCAACCGACCACGAAATATTCAAGATGCGTTGAGTAAAGCAGAAGAGCTTGAAGAAACCCTTGATGATACCACCGATATAGAGGAAAGATGGGACCTCGCGGCCGTCACGAACGACCGTCGATGTTATAGCTGCGGAAGCCACGACCATTTCGCAGCACGATGCCCTCGGAAAGATGACCATACACCACGACACAATCGCCACAAAGAAGAGGACTATCGCCGGGAGAAGCCAAGCGAGCCACGAAACGAGGAGAAGCCAAGCCCGCGCTATCCTTGTATGTTTTGTGCCGACCGCGCGCATTTCCCCGTGAATTGCCCATTTAGTCCGCAGAAGACCATTTTTTGCGACTTTTGTGGTATGAGAGAACACCTAGAGGCCGATTGTTTCAGAAAGAAGCGTTTGCTCCCTGTTTCGCAACCAATAGCGGCTCCCGCACACACGATGGAGATAGCTCGGTACAAGAAACCCGCAGAAGAGGACCACATCCCCGCCGTTGAAGCCCCGATGTCACGCACCCTGAAAATTACCGTAGGCTTGGGCCCCGAGGAAAGAGACATGATTGTCGACACGGGCGCCGCACTTTCGGTTTTATCAACTCCCGTCAAGGGAATAAAATTGTACCCGACACGAGCGGTCGCGTGGGGCGCGGATGGGATGCCCTTGCATTTCTCGGGAGAACAACATCTCGTAACACGTATCGGTGGGTGCACGTTCGAGCATACCTTTTTAGTGTTCGCACGTAAGTGCGCCACACTTGATTTGTTGGGATTAGATGTGCTACGAAGAGTACCGATTACTTTCACCACGGGACCGAATATGAAGTACCACACACCGGAAGGGAAAATAAGACCTTTTACGCCCGTCGAGATGCTAGATGAGCCGTACAGTGTGGGTGTGGTGTTGCGGCCGGAGGGGCGGGAAACCGGGTTGCTTGATGATCGTATTCACAATCGCGACACAAGCACACCTCTCCCTAGTACCCTTTCGGCGGCAACAGCCACACTCAACGTCGTAGAACGCGATACCTCTGTTCTCGACACACGTACCGGCGCGACGAGCACACCTACGACCTCCGCTAACAACAGCAGCGGATCCGGTGGAATGAAATTTTGGAGTAGACACTTCCGAGGAGTCACCACGCCAATCGACACACCCGCCGATTTGTACGATCATGCGACTCGCCACGAAAAATCGGATTCGGTTCCCACACCGAACGAGGTGGAACGCGATACGGAAGAAGCTAGAAGAGTCCGTTTCGAGATACCGGGGGTGGTACGCGATGCAGAATGCGTCGCCACGCCGCTACCGACCGTCCACCCACGTTCCGGTACGAGTTCCGATACACTTGACGACTCATCTCTTGATCGGTACATCGACGCGGCCGTTGATCGAGCGGTACGCACCATTGACGAGTCCACCGCCACAGTAAACCATCTGACCGCCACAACACCCGATTTATTTGTAAATAGGGTCGTCGACACACCATATCGGCACACCGACACCATGATGAATGAGATCATCGGCACACCGACTCGGCATACCATCGTCACACCGGAGGTGGTTGTCGCCACACCGGAGGTGGTTGTCGCCACACCGGAGGTGGTTGTCGCCACACCAGATGTGGTCATCGCCACACCGAACCCGGTCGTCGCCACACCCGATCGACACACGAATACCAATGTCGCCATGGTCGTCGCCACACCCGATATGGTCGGCGCCACACCAAATGAGCATACCATCGCCACACTCGACACGGTCCTCGCCACACCTGAAAATGAAAATGAAATTAAATTTTCGGAAATTTCAACAACCTCCCAGATTGAACCTGCAGTTGATCAACATCTGGATATGATATTACGCGAGATGAACCCACCCGAGCGAAAACGCCCAAGAAACGATCCACCCATTGTTCAAAACGATGAAAAAGAGGGCGTGATTAATTCTCTTCAAGAAGCGTCGGATGAGGAAGAATGGGGAGAAGTTCCGACCGATCAATGGGATCCGCCTTTACCACAATTTGAGACCGTCCTTGAACAAAAATTGCAACATTTAACTACACCGGACGCTGAGCCAACGAAGGAGTTGTTGAATACTTACCGGGACTTGTTTAAGCCACCGACGGGGGCGGGATGCAACCTCAACGTGTCCCACGAGATTATTCTCACCCAACCCACCGTGACTCAACAAAAACCTTACCCCGTTCCTCACGCGCTCCGGGAGGTAGTCGAAACGCAGATCAAGGATATGTTGGAATCCGGAGTGATTAGCCCATCTACCAGCCCGTGGTGCGCGCCCGTCTTATTAGTAAAAAAGAAGACGCCGCCGGGGGAAAAGCAGCTTTGGAGATTCTGTACCGACTTTCGTCAATTGAACAAGATAACCAAAGGAGACGCTTACCCCCTCCCACGTTTGCAGGAGACGCTCGCCATGCTCGGACAATGTAAATGGTTTTCAACAATCGATCTCATCGCGGGTTACCATCAGATCCCGGTCCACGCTGACTCCAAAGAAAAAACTGCTTTTTCGGTCCTCGGAAGACATTTCCAATACGAGAAGATGCCCTTCGGGCTAAAAAACGCTCCCGCCACGTTTCAGCGCGTAATGAATGATGCCTTGGACGGAATTCTGGGAAAAAATTGTCTTGTATATTTGGATGATGTAATTGTTTTCTCAGCCACACGAGAAGAGCATCTTGAGAAACTCGCACAAGTTTTCGATCGATTGTCCGAGGCTCGACTTCAAGTCAACCTCGCGAAGTGCGAATTCCTCAAGAATGAAGTTCGCTTTTTGGGACATCGAATAACAACAGAAGGGATCCTCACTGAGCCGGAGAAGACAAAAGCGATCAAGGAATTCCCCGTACCGACCTCCGTAGTAAAACTTCAGTCCTTTTTAGGTCTCGCCAGTTTCTACCGACGGTTCATTCCGAACTTTTCGGAAATAGTGGTGCCCTTGACCGAATTGTTGAAAAAAACCCAGCCTTTTGAGTGGACGACCCGACAACAGAAAGCGTTCGATGACCTCAAAGAAAAGTTGACCAGTGAACCCATACTCGCCTATCCTGACCTGACTAAACCGTTTATCCTCGCAACCGATGCATCCGGCTTCGCCTTGGGAGCCGTCCTCTCGCAAAGCTTTAATGGGGAAGAGAGGCCCGTGGCGTATGCGAGTCGCAAATTAAACCCGGCCGAAACCAGGTACTCGGTCACCGAACGTGAGCTTCTAGCGGTCGTTTGGGCGGTTCGACACTTCCAGGAATACCTCCTCGGACAGACCTTCGAACTCCAAACCGACCATATGGCCCTTACCGCCGCTATGCACCTCCGTGACCCGACTTCGCGCATCGGACGATGGGTACTCAGATTGGCAGAGTACGACTTCACACCCCGCTACCGACCAGGAACACAAATGGGTCATGCCGACGGATTGAGCCGCGGAGACATAGCTGTAGTCACTCTCGAGTTTCCGCGAGAGCTTATGATCGCCGCTCAAGACCTCGACAATTGGATCCAATCGATCACTTTAGACCGCCACAGAGAGGACCTACGCAAAACCAACGGCGTATGGGAGACACGCGTTCGATACGACGGACAACATGAATGGGTGCCGCTCATTCCCTCCTCACTTCGGGAATGGCTCATCGATAGATGTCACAAAAATGAATGGGCCGGACATCCCGGAGCGGAGGTGACAGAAAAGATAGTACGGAAACTCGGAACTTGGCCTGGGTTAGCTAAAGACGTTCGCGAAAACATACAGCGATGCGAAACGTGTTCACGACGCAACACCCCGCCCGGTCTCCGTAATCCAATCCAGAAACCTTTACTCCCCGAGCGCCCCGGACAAATCGTTGGGATTGATTTTGTCGGACCGATTGCGGGAGGAAAAACCACGAAATATCTGATGACGGTCATAGACCATTTCACAAAATATGCGGAAGCGTATGTCACCACGGACTGCACCGCCACGACAGTAGCACGAAACCTCGCAAGAAAGTACATACCCACTCATGGCGTTCCGGAACGATTGGTCTCGGACCGCGGAACCGCTTTTACGGCCGGATCAACCAGGGCGCTGTGTGATCAATGGGGTATCAGACAGATTTTCACAACGGCATATCACCCCGAGAGCAACGGAGTCTGCGAGAGATTTCACCGTACCCTCGCCAATATCATCGCTAAAATCTCGAAAAGAACGAAGGATTGGGAGAGTATGTTACCCGTTGCACTCGCGGCTTACCGCGCAACCCCACACAAGAGTACAGGGTTCAGCCCGAACTTCTTGACCTTCGGCCGAGAACTCCGGTTGCCGAACGAATCGCTACAAAGCCTGAAACCACGTCCCGACGAACCTACCACACTGAAGAATCTGAGAATAGCCCGAGAAGCCACTCAACAGAGCCTTCATGAAGCGTGGCGAAAACGAAGCGACGCCATCAACAGCCGTCGAACGCTACGCTCATTCGAAGGTGGTGACGCCGTGTATCTCAAAGACATGCAAGCACCCCCAGGGGTTGTTAAGAAATTTTGGAGTCCCTGGAGCGGACCCTGGATAGTCGTGAAAAAGTATTCGGATGTAACATACGAAATAAGAGACTTACCGGATATCCGCCGCCAGACTGTCCACATCAACCGTTTGAAGCCTGCATTCGAGTTAGGTGTTCCGGACGAAGTCTTCGTTGACCCCGAACGGATTAGACCCGACACGCATGGCGCCACGACATCGACACACCAGGAAGAGATGACACCTGAAACAGAAAGAGAGTTTATTGAAGAGTATGGATGGTCGACAACTGCAAAAACCACCACCATGATTCCACCTATCACCTGCCAAAAAGGGAATTCATCGAGGACACCCCAAAACGAGGCATCGACCCGACTAAGTTCCCCTTCGGACACACAAAGGACGGCTGATGCGGATCACCAATTTGATCGCTACGCCGAACAAGAAACACAAGAAGGAAGTACTCACCTCGGGAACGAGACGTTGCGGGACGAGATCGATCACCACACCGACCGCCACAGCGATCGCCACAGCGACCGCCACAGCGATCGCAACGAAAGTCGCCACGACGAACAATCCCCAAGAAGTCCAGTGGAAATCCCAGTAGTCGACTTACCTGAACCACCCACCGTGTCTGAATCGTCCGCAGACGAATTTGAAGAAGCTGAAGAAAATCCACCATCAAAGAAATCCCGTGGAGACGCCAATGAATCGACCTCTCGCTACCCGTTCCGAAAACGAGATGCTTCGATCGATTATCGACAACTCCACTTAGGGAAAAAGACTAACTAACTGACTAATAGGGAGACATGTACGAACATACACACACACATTAGGACATAACACGACACTTGGATCCTTCAGATCACAACATTTCACTTGGATCCTTCAGATCACAACATTTCCCTTGGATCCTTCAGATCACAACATTACACTTGGATCCTTCAGATCAACCTAAACCTTATCTCTGCCAGTTGTCCTGAATTATGGCCAGCTAGGAAAATTGAAGTAGATGAAGTACGTAGAATCTTGAAGTCACTTTTCCTAGATCAGGATGTCACAGTAGGGTTTTTGTTTCCGATTGTTCTAGAGTATGGCACAACAGCAGGTGGAGGATTGGGTTTTGGAAGGAGGCCCGAAATCGCCCGACCCGGCAGTGCTCCTCATGAGGAAGCGAGTGGAGACTGCGAAAGAACAGCACAAGAAGCTCCCAGAAGGTTTCGTCCAAACCAAAGAACCAATCGCAGACCCCTTCCCATCCTTGGAAACTCTCACCAACTGCATCCGTTTCACCATGTGCGGCGACACCCCGACCGTCCGAAACATCAATGGCAAAGCAGCACTCCTCACCGTTCTTGAAGTCGCCAGATGGGTGCCCACTTACCAGAGAATAGCCCAGGAGAAGGATATCCTGGCGAAGCGTCAAGAAATCTGGTTAGAAGAGCGACAGCTGCTCATGCTGGACCGCGATGCCGCCTGGGCGAAGGTGGAGCGGGTCAAAGCACAGGTGGTTGCTGAGCCACCTGCGGCAAGGACAGCAGCGTCTGAGGCGACCCCGCAGGCATCCGCAGAGGCACCTGCGGTGGGGTCTGAAGAGCCTGCGGGGGATTTGGCCCCCTCCACACCTCATCCCACATCACCATCACCGGCCTTCAGCCCTCTCTCCTTACCACCACCAGAGAGAGTGGCCTCCGGACAAGCGTCGCCGTTCGCCTCATTGCCCACGTCACCAAGCCTTCCCCCACGTGCCAGCAGCCGAACGGGCATATTTGCACCCTCGGACTCCTCCGCCTCCTACTCTCCACCACCAGAGCTACTCCCAACCCCGAGCAAGAAGGAGCCCAAGCCATCCACATCCCGGAGGAAAATACCAGCTTCCACACACCCGCGCATCCTCCTGAAAATCAACCGGAAGCCGCGCCCTACTTGCCCTGTCTGCACCAAGCCGGTGGCAAAGCTCTTCAGCTTCCGCTGTCCAGCCTGCAAGGAATTCTGGCAGCGCATGAAGAGCTACCACCGGCAGGGCAAGCCGCTCCCAACCTGCAGCCAGGACCATACCATCAAGAGACGGCCAGACAGCTGCAAGGGATGTCGCCGGCGCGCCTACGAGCTGGCCATTAAGAAGGCGCGCCCTCTCGCACCCCTGGAAATCCCCAGCGTCATCTCCGACGACGCTGGCTCCCAGGGAGGCGGGGGGTGTGAGCTCTCGCTCTCTGGGCCCAATTCCCAGTGAGGCGGGAGCTGGGCACCATTAGCCCCCTTCGGTCAGCCTCGTGGGTGACGTCACAGCTCAGGTGGAAGAAAAACAACAGCCGACGCCGAACGCCACCCCGCGCGTCCCTCCCCCCTCAGCTGGGAGGGACCCAACGGTCTCTCCCCCACTCGACCAGCCGTCCCCACTACCATCTTCAGGCGGGGCGGAGGGGGGAGGACTCCACCTGAGCTCCCCGCCAACGACGGTCGCCTCATACCCAGTCCAACAGCGTTCAAAGTCAGTGACAGCGAGCTAGCCCCATCCTGACGAATATTCCTCCCGTATCCCCCCCTCAAACCGCCACGATCGCCACGACTCCGCGCTACGATCGCCACGGAATCTTCAAGCCGCCACACCCATTCAAGGATACCTTCGGGCCCGACAGTGAGTGTTGAAACCTTTATGCATACATATATTGGCCAATTATTTATGCAACTGTGCTAGAGTAAGGAAGTAAAAAGACATTAGTAAAGAAACGAAATTAACATTTGTTGAATATTGAGTAAATTGAGAATATTGAGTAAATTGAGAACATTGAGTAAATTGAGAACATTTAGTAGATTGAGAAACATTGAAAACTATTACGAACTATAACAAATACTTACCTGATTTTTGGATTGATGACCTATGCTTGGAAACTGATAAATGAGATTGGAATTTGAATGTACTTTGTCGAAACTGGAAACCATACTGTAATTTGTAAATATCTACTTGAAAGCCTTCAGCTCCTTATCGCCACACTTGTGGGGAAGTCAATTGCCGTTCCTAATTTCTAATAAATCCACCTGCTAGTTGTACTTTGTAGTTCTTCTTCTGAGTATACCTGGTTCAGTAAAAGGTTAGAGGAGAGTGCAACGACACCCCTCAATTGGTATTAGGTCCCTTCAGGACAACCGTCAGCCCCTCTGGCAAAAGGACACACTTGTGTACCTGTTTTATTTCTACTTCGCCCTTCAGGCTTTCAAGTTTTGCTGTACGACGATCGCCACGCAGTCGCCGACGTCGCCACGCTTTGTCGCCACAGGTAAATATCATTTGCTACCATTTCTAAATTCTAAGTGTTTTTTCGATATTTTATTTCAGCTAAATTAACTTCAAATCAAACCCCCCCGAACTCGTGTGCAAACGTTTGGTGCTCGTGTTCGTTGATTTTTATCAACCAACCCGACCCCCAAACGCCCATCACCGCTTGTTGGCTTCAATTTAAATTCAGCTGCCATCAAGCGTGGGGCCCATAAAGGCTTACAACTGGTTCCTAAGGAAGCAAAACTGATTACAACTCGAAGAAACGAACAGCGATCGCATTTTCGTAAGCAAAAATTTCAAGGGAGATTAGATCTCTTACGATTCACACTCGTGATTCTGTTTAATCAAAGGAAAACCATCAAGTACTCGTAGGGAGCGAATAGCTTGTCCTGCAAAACTCCGGGTGGTCTCAAAAAATTTTCAAAATTTAATGCTACAGATTTGACAGGCTTCAAACGCTCCAATCCACCGTGGCAAGGAGCAAGTCTTGCATGGAGTTGGGGAGACCTTGAATTAGTAGTAGATTGAAGGCTCTATCCGGGAGCTTTCCAAACGAGAGTTACGAGGCGTTGTTTCTCGTAGAAATACTCAATTATACTACCGCATTCGTAGGCAAAGCTCATTGCTTCTGTCATCAACTGGACTGGATTTTGACCAAAAGCTGTAATGGAAGATTGCTTCCATTCCTCCCTGTCTGAAGAAAAACCGTCGAACACACGCGAGCGGTACCACTTTTCTGCTACACTTCCAGACCCAAGACATCCGAGTAGATAATTTACCTTAATTTTCAACTTTAGAAGTGACCTTTTTTTTTAGAAGTGACTGACAACAATCAAAAGCTTTGCGGCACAACTAGAGCCCAAATGCCAAATTTGAACCAAATCGTCGGACAATTTTTTTATTCTATTTTCGGATTCTACGTACCTTGAAACGTAAAACATCAAATTTTGAGGAGGAGTTGAAATCTTTTTTCTTGCTCGATTCCAATGGTTCATTATTTAAAATAATACACCAAAAGGACCTAAAAAACTTAGAGTCGTTTCGCCCACCAACAGGAGAGACTTTGTTGGCGCTCGTAAAAAGTTGATGCAATCTCTCCAAGGTAATTTCAATCAGAGCACTCTATTGGACATATGAAAAACTGCTTTTACCACCAGGGCCTCCAAAACGGATACCGCCGTGGATTTTTGAAACAGTCGGAAGGGAATTCCGAGGCAACTCGTTTGGCAACACTGGAATGAGTCCAGATAAAAACAAGATGATACTACAAAGAGAACATGCTGTTGAATGGCGCGGAATTAAGGAGAAACGGAGGAGAGCCGAAAATTACAGACAAAAGCAGGACGTGGAGGAGTCTCAGCGAAAGAGATGAACCGAGAAGGAAAATAATTTCCGGCCTCGGTTTAAAGGTGGTGATAATGACTGTCATAAAAGCCATTAAGTATCCCTCATTTCCCCCCACCCTCGCCATTTCTCAACATGGTGAGCAGCCGAGGTTTGCTGGTGGTTGATGAGGGTGGAGGATTACTGGTATAATAGAGAGGCCAATCTCCTCTACAGAACCGACCCCATGAGGCTCTGATACGCCCTATTTTTCCCTTTTCCCTCTCCTTAAAGAATATTCCACCCCCACCCCCCACTCAATTGACGACTGATGAAAACACTCGACGTCGTTTAAGTTTCTCCCTGAGGAATGGCCTCTTTATTTTTACTCGCTCACGGTTTTTTAATCTCCCCTTTTCTCTCTTTTTTTCAACTGTTTTGTGTGCAGTCGCAAAAGGAATTTTTAATCGCGTTTCCAGAGCTTTCCTTAAAGACCGTTCGAGGAGGGTGGAATGCGAGTGGACGTGATAAAAATAAAACTCCAACGTTTCGGGTCATTTGGCACTGAAACGATGACGTTCAGAGGGGAGGGAACGTGATTCACAGTTCCTCCATCGACCGTTCAACAGGACCGACATATTGGGTTTGCTCTCTTCTAGAGATGAATTCCTCTGTAATACTTAGTCACTGCTCCAAAACACTGTTCCAGTTCTGTTATTATTTTAATGATAGGCCTGTTACACTAAAAACAAGTTTCAAAACCATCGATAACGACGAAAAGCTACCAATTAATACACAAGGGTTTATTATTTTGCTTCCGAGTCCAGGAGAGACTTGAGATCGTCCAGCTGATCAGGGATGAGCTGAGGTACTCGGCAGTTCCCTTTGAAATTCCACCTTTGTGGGGGCCATCTGGAGCGAATTTCGCTCTTACCGTCTACAGCTAGGTTCGAGTTGTAGTTTACCGTGAAACCGTCAAACTTTACCCCACCAGAGGCAACTTTACCCCAGAAGTGAGAATCTTCAATTGTGACGTAAGCGTGGTAGAACTTAGATAAAAGTTAGCTATTGTGTTTTCGCTATTCTGCCCTCCTTAGTAAAAACGTCCTATGTCCATTTTTCAAGTTTCGAGAAAATCGCGTTTTAGTTTCGGCTTCTGCGCCACCCAAACCATTGAAACTTGAGATTTCGTTTTGGTCAGCTTGAGGTGATGGTCAAAAAACGAAATCTCAAGTTTCAATGGTTTGGGTGGCGCAGAAGCCGAAACTAAAACGCGATTTTCTCGAAACTTGAAAAATGGACATAGGACGTTTTTACTAAGGAGGGCAGTATTCTCCACATCCCAGAGAATCGATGCGGCTTGCGATGGCGCCTTTATCCATGTTATCAGCTGTTATCAGTCATTGTTTCCTGTTCAGCTGTTTTTGTCCTGTTTCTCGTGCTCCAAAATTTCTTCCATATCAGGTGTTTGGAGTGGATTTACCAGGCAAGCCCTCATCATATCACTTTCAATATCTTATTTTGAACAAAATACTAATCAAATTCTCAAAAAAGTGTTTTCTTAGTTATGCCTTTGTTTACCAAAAATTTGATGGTAACTTTACTCCAAAAACCGGGTATCTTTACTCCACTATAAAGGTTGGGATAAATCATATGTCTCTTATTATGTCAATCATATGTTTCTTATTTAATCTCGAAAAATATTTGAGTTTTATACTTTTTGCAGTGTTGAATGTAAGGTTTCTAGTGTATCTCATGTCAGAAGTTAGAGATGGGAAGAAGAAATGAGAAAAAGCTTGGTACGCGCCCCTACCGAAACTTTACAACTGAACAGCTGCTTTATGATATGAACATAAACGTGCTTTGGTCTCATAAGTTGTGATTCACCATATTATTTACAATTCATTTGAAAGTTATCGAATGTGAAACTGACTTTTTCTGTGATTTTGTTAAGTCATTCGTTTATCGTTTATTGTCCTTCAATGTTTCTTTACTTGTAGAAAGTTTTGCTCGATTACCTACATAAGTCTGTCTATACTGGAAGACTGAAATTGAGATCTCTCAACCAGAAATATTGCAATCCAAGCAAATTCGTTGAAATAAATGATCATTGGAATTTATATTTTTCTTAGGTATAACTTGTATTTCTCAAGCTAAAAAGTTCAATTTTTCAGAATATATTTTATAATAATATTATAAATACTTGATATTATCAAGTATTTCTGGGGTAATGAATTCAATCCCGACTAGTAACATAGCACCACTGCCCGTTTCTGTAGCGATAACCGTGAGTTTTTCAGAGTGGAGTAAAGATAGACGCACTCGTAGGTCACTTTACTCCAACATTTAAACAATTAAATAGGGGGGTTACAATTATCTGATCAATGAGCTCGACCACTCAAAATGTTCAGGAAGCCCTGAAGATTAATTCACTTATTAAAAAAATCAATTTAACCCATTTCGAGTGGGAGAAATTGTAATTGGAAATGTTTCGGAGTAAATCTTGGGGTAAAGTTTGACAGTTTTACGGTATCTCTAATATTTATGATAGTAACTAGTAGGTATAAATGATAACGAACTACCTGTTATAAGATGATGTTAACATTATAAGTATTGCTTCCGAGTCAACCATGGTAGCGGAAGCTTTGTTTTCACTTTTCTAGGATGAAAAAAAAACCAAAAATCAAAATTTCAAAAACTCAAAATCAAAATTTCTACTCGCATTTTACGTTTTAGACCTTCCTGAATAATTTTAATTTTGTGTCTGTCTGTCTGTCATTGTAACGGGCAAAGTTATTGTCCGATTTCGATGGAATTGTCAGAGATTGTGGTTCCCTATGAAAATCATAGGAGGAAGCTATGTGCCACACCTACTTGGCAGAGGTTTTCTGGGTAGATCATCCAATTGCAAAGAGCACCGCTTTTCCAGTATCAGTACGCAACCTTCACTACCAACTTTATTTCATTGCCTTTATTACGACATCTTGGCTGCTAGTGACGCGCAACTGTTAACGTTTCGATACGAAATTTAACATCGACATAATATCGTAAAACATTATCGATATCGAAAATATGATATTCAATATTCATTATTGATATTCAATAATATCGCAAGAAAAATATCGGAAATATCGAAACAAAACATCGGTATCCTTAAAACCCGAAAGTATCGAATTGTAACTGCAACTGAGTAACACAAAATTCTATTCCCTGGGGTTGGTGGTAAAAGTGGCACAAGTGTTCAGGAGAGCCTATTAAAGTTCGCCAACAAATGGACCGATGGAAAAATGTGGACTGTAAACTTAAAATCAGGTTTAACCTTACGATTTCATGTTATGAAAGCCCATCGGGGGGGGGGGGGGTGAAGTAAAGTTGTGATATATTATTCTTCTTCTTCATAAACACTCATAACACTTCCTTATTTGGTTGAACATTTTTATTCTTATAATCTGAACTTTTTAATCTTACTCGTGAAAACACAATGACAACCAATTTATATAATCACATGAAAACTAATTTAGGGCCAAAATTATCGCAAGAAGAAATTAAACCTTAAAATTTGAGTATTAAATTTTGATGCCAAACATTATTTGAATATATTGAAGTATCGCTTTCGCGACACTCCAGCGCAAGGAAGTGTCCTCAAGTCGCTTGTTGAAAAATGTGGAAAGGTTCCCTTTTTTCGCTTCTTCCAATCCAGATGATGGGTTTTCTGCATTTTTATCAAATTTTGAGTTTCTCTCGTCTGTTGTTTTTCTTTGTTGACCCTCCACCTGCCGAAAACACACCTGGCTTTCCCGGAATATGAAGACTGAATACAAGGACCTCCAACGTTAATGACGGTTGTGATTTTTACACCCTTTGTGAAAGCTTTCTTTTTTGGCGTTGCCTGCAACTTCGTTCGTGCTGTTTTCATTGCTGTCCTTGTTGTTGTAGCTGAAGTTGTACTGTGAACCAATTTGACAATCACACTTTCAATATTTTGTTTCGTGGTGTTAATTTCTTTTTTTTCCCTGAAATGTGTTATTAGAACTATGTTTTGGATGTTGGGTTCCCATGTTTTGCATTTTGGAAATTGAAGTGTTACTGAAAAATCCAGTTTCGATAGAAACACCTCTTTTGGGTCCTAATTTCATCGATTGTTTTAACTTATTTGTACCTACACCCTTGCGATGGCTTTTTAAACTCAGCTTGTCTTGAAAATATCGGTTCTTCGTGGAACAGTGCTGACAAGTCTCCCTTTTCACTCCACAAGTCCAAGCCATAACACTCTTCCCGCCAACGTTGATGTTCTAATAACATCTTCACTTGAAGTTCTTCTTTTTTGCGCTCTACTTCTGCTCTCTTCCTCTTTTTTTTTTGTTGAAATTTTTGTTTGATGGTTTGGTCATAATCTTGGTTGTTTGGTTTCAAACGTTCGTTGTCTAGTTCACTTTCGTACTGATTTACCATTTTTTCGAGAAATTCGATGCTCTTGAATCGTATTAGGATTTCTAGTTTGTATATATTCATCGCTGTTTCTCCCTGTTTCTCTCCAGTTTTTTTTTCTTATTCTCACCTTCTTCGTAGCCGTGAATCGAACCACGCTCTGCTACCAATTTTCTATCGTATATGTACAATAGAAAACTCTATTCTTCTTTCTTTAACGTTTTGCTTTTATTAAGCTCATAACTATTTTCTTACAATTGCAACCATACAACAATCTCAAAACATACTTCATCACATGAACACCAATTTAGGGCCAAAATATCACATGACGAAATTAAACTCTGAAATAATAAATTTTGATGCCAAACGAAATCCTAATCAATAAATAAATCTCGCTTCCGCGACAGGGGGATCCTTCGCCAATTATGGAGGTGACGAACTAGACCCCAAATGGAGCCCATTTACCAAATTTCAACCAAATCAATCCAATGGGAACTAAGGAAAGTGTCGCGTACGGCGGAAGGACGGACAATTTTTTATTCGATTTTCGTATTCTATGTACCTTGAAACCAACAAATTTTGTGGGGGGGGGGGAGGGTTAATTTTTTTTCTTCTTCTTGGATGCAGAAAAGACCAAAAGTCCTTCCTAACCAGTCAACATCAGCTATCTACACTGATGATGTGGCGATACTGCACGTAGATGGAAAATTCGAAGTAGCCCACAATACTCTACAGCAGCGGTTCCCAACTGGTGGTCCGCGGACCCCGGGGTCCGCGAGGTATGGCTGAGGGGTCCTTAGGATATACAAATTAAATATATATTTGCAGCTTCTGAACGTTGACTTCTGCGTCTGACTTCATATGACAACTAACGCTAGCACACTCTAGTTTGGCTTTATGTATTTCAGAGATGTCAGTTATTGCTATATTGTTAGTTATTTATTGCTAGTGCTCACAGAGCACTGGAGACAAGTTAGTGCTAGTGGAGTTTGCTAGTGCTAGTGCGGTCCCTGACCGAGTTGTTTACATGTGTGATTTTGTGCAACATTTTGGTGATCGAAAAGCTTTGTTTTTCACGGAACGTTAATTACGCGTACGTTATGGACCGTTGGTTAAGATGTGGATCGTTAAAACGGCCTAGGCATACAGACGAAGAACGAGAAAATTCTTTCGATGTTAAAGTTAATAAGTCAGTGACTCTCGAACCGAACTTGCTAGTATCTCTTGAACCCAACTCGTCGGCGTCTCTTGAACCTTGAAAATACTCTGTATTTTCACGAATAAATCCTAAGTTTTATAGCATTAGTTTGATTTATTTTTTCACATATTTCGGTTCTTTTTAGGTAACTTTAGATAGTGGGGGTCCTCGTCATTGTAGTACCTTGATGAAGGGGTCCTTGGAAAAATTTAGTTGGGAACCGCTGCTCTACAGGATAGCCTCCAACAAATCCACGTATGGAATGATAAATGGAGGGTGAAATTTAATGCTCTCAAATCCTCGATCGTTCCATTTACTCTGAAACGGGAAACTTACCAACACACCCCAACCTACAATGGTCAAAATATTCCTATCAACCACTCGGTTAAGTACCTCGGACTTACCCTTGATCACCATCTAACATGGGGAGCCCATATCAACTACTTGGTTGGAAGAATTAGGCAACTGAAACTGCTGCTACATGAGAACTCTCCCTTATCACTCACCACGAAGAGATTAATTTACCTATCTCTAATTCGTCCAATTTGGTACAATTCATGCGGTCTCTTTGGTTCTGCAGCAGCAACACATATCAACCGTATGCAAGTAACGCAGAACCGGGTTCTACGGCTCATCACGAACGCACCTTGGTATGTTAGAAACAGTACGCTCCACAACTATCTGAACATACCAATGGTTAGTCAAGTCATCACAGAGATGTACGGTTCTTTGAAGAGGAAAATGGAAGGACACGAGAATCCTATGATAGCCAGAATAGCAGAGAACCCCGCTCCACCAAGAACACAAAGAAGACTGAAACGATAAAGGTTAAAAGACTCTTTCATCCCATGACTTGAGAATCCTCACGGCTACACCATAATACTCTAAGTGATACAACTTCTGTGATATCTATCTACCAATCTCCGTGTACTTATTTATTCTTAAAAACGTTAATTCTATTTATCTCTTTGTATGTGATTATTTATTCTAATTCATCGGTTATTGGACACCCATTGGGGTGCACCAGCAGCCTACTATAATAGTCATTTAGCTCAACTGAAAAGCTTCTGAGGCAATAAAGTTACATTATAAAAACGCTGCAAATCATTGCTCAAAGGTTTATTATTTTCTGTATAGATCACCCTTCTGTATAGATCACTGGTTCTCCATCAATAGCACCTACCACCATCTGTATTCTCCCTTGACCTTCCCTCTCAAATTTCAGCTTCCTGCGTTCAATAGGATTGAAAATGGCTTCGGAGCTCACTCAGCTGATCAGTGATCTGAAGAGTGAAGAAGATCTCCTTGAATGCTGGAGACGCCTGGAAGAGCACTTCTATTCAATAGGATTGAAAATGGCATCGGAGCTCACTCAGCTGATCAGTGATCTGAAGAGTGAAGAAGATCTCCTCGAATGCTGGAGACGCCTGGAAGAGCACTTCTATTCAATAGGATTGAAAATGGCATCGGAGCTCACTCAGCTGATCAGTGATCTGAAGAGTGAAGAAGCCTTTGAGCAATGATTTGCAGCGTTTTTTACCCACCAACATTTTTTTTACCTACCAACTTTTTTTTACCTACCAGCTAGGTACTACCTACCACACCATACTGGCTTCACACCTTCACAATCAAGTTTATTAGAAAGAACTAAACGCTTCACACTCGATTCGAAAAATAGAAAGCTTCATAAGGAAATTTGATTACTGGTTATGCAGAAGGCAAAACTGTACACAAATCGAAGAAATGAACAGCGATCGCATTTTAGTCCGATAAAATTTGAATGGAGATTAGACCTCTTTTGTGATTCACACTCATGATTCTGTTTTATCGAAGGAAAACCTTCAAGTACTCGTAGGGACCGAACGGTTTGTCCTACAGAGCTCCGGGTGGTCTCAAAAATTTTTAAAAATTCAATACTATTTAAAATGAGTGAAAAACGCTGCAAATCATTGCTCAAAGGTTTATTATTTTCTGTATAGATCACCCTTCTGTATAGATCACTGGTTCTCCATCAATAGCACCTACCACCATCTGTATTCTCCATTGACCCGCCCTCTCAAATTTCAGCTTCCTGCGTTCAACAGAAGAGAAAATGGCCTTGGAGCTCACTCAGCTGATCAGTTACCACTCAGGCGCCTTCAGCATTCTCCTTTGACCCTGCCTCTAAAATTTCAGCTTCCTGCGTTCAACAGGAGAGGAAATGGCCTTGGAGCTCACTCAACTGATCAGTGACCACTCAGGCGCCTTCAGCATTCTCCATTGACCCGCCCTCTCAAATTTCAGGTTCCAGCGTTCAACAGGAGAGAAAATGGCCTTGGAGCTCACTCAGCTGATCAGTGACCACTCAGGCACCTTCAGCAATCTCCATTGACCCGCCCTCTAAAATTTCAGCTTCCTGCGTTCAACAGGAGAGGAAATGGCCTTGGAGCTCACTCAGCTGATCAGTGACCACTCAAGCGCCTTCAGCATTCTCAATTGACCCGCCCTCTCAAATTTCAGGTTCCTGCGTTCAACAGGAGAGGAAATGGCCTTGGAGCTCACTCAACTGATCAGTGACCACTCAGGCGCCTTCAGCATTCTCCATTGACTTTTGATTATGGAAATTTGATTACTGGTTACGCAGAAGGCAAAACTGTATACAAATCGAAGAAATGAACAGCAATCGCATTTTAGCCAGAAAAATTTCAACGGAGATTAGACCTCTTTTGCGATTCACACTCATGATTCTGTTTTATCGAAGGAAAACCTTCAAGTACTCGTAGGGACTGAACGGTTTGCCCTACAGAGCTCCGGGTGGTCTCAAAATTTTTTAAAAATTCAGTACTATTTAAAATTGGTGAAAAAAAGATACCTTTATTTCGAGAGTTTTCGAGCTAGGGCACTCTTGAAAATTTCAACCCTTAATTTTCACCCCTTAGAAGTGACCTACATCAACCAAAAGCTTCGCGGCACAACTAGACCCCAAATGGAGCCCATATACCAAATTTCATCGAAATCGGTCCATGGTAACTAAGAAAAGTGCCGCGTACGGCGTACGGCGTACGGCGTACGGCGTACGGCGTACGGCGGACGGACGGAAATTTTTTTATTCGATTTTCGGATTCTACGTACCTTGAAACGTAAAACATCAAATTTTGAGGGGGGGTTAAAATTTTTTTTTTCTTGCTCGATTCCAAAGGCTTATTATTGAAAATAATAAACCAAAACGATACCTTTATTTCGAGAGTTTTCGAGCTAGGGCACTCTTGAAAATTTCAACCCTTAATTTTCACCCCTTAGAAGTGACCTACATCAACCAAAAGCTTCGCGGCACAACTAGACCCCAAATGGAGCCCATATACCAAATTTGAACCAAATCGGTCCAGTGTTGCTAAGAAAAGTGCCGCGTACGGCGTACGGCGGACGGACGGAAATTTTTTTATTCGATTTTCGGATTCTACGTACCTTGAAACGTAAAACATCAAATTTTGAGGGGGGGGGGGGGGGTTAAAATTGTTTTTTCTTGCTCGATTCCAAAGGCTTATTATTGAAAATAATAAACCAAAAAAGAAAAAAAGAAAAGTCCAAGTCAAATGTACGGTGACAGATTTCACTTGATCATTCGATTTGAAGAGATGTCACCGCTCCAGTCAGTTCCAAACAGCGGTTACTGCCGACACGTACCATCCTTTGTTAATCTATAATGCACTTTGGAGACAACAAAAGAGAAACAAAAAAAAGGAAAAGGCGAGCTGAGAGACGACAGATGAACGTTTCTTCACCCGAAGGCTCGATGTTATAATGTATTTAGGGTGTAATCGTGTTGTGAAAACGAAATTAGATAGGATGTCGCGGTAAAAGGGGTGAGAAAGGGTGAGACATCAGAAATAAACCAAGACGGATGAGGGAAGGAGCTTGAAAAGAGGGGAAACCTGTAAGAAATCTCCCCCTGGGGATCAGCCAGACCAATTTGTACTCCGGAAAAAGCTGCGGGAAATCATAAATAAAACATCTTAATAAAATACATTATGCAGCCTCTTATCCGAGTTACTTCACACCAACCTTGTTCGCGGATTATAATGTTATCCTCGACGGGAGGAAAAAAACTTTTCTGAATGACAAAAAGGCGTTTTTTACTTCCTTTGATTATGCTCGGAAAAAAGTAGCCTTCTCAGAGCGAGGTGGACCTCTTGGCGGGATTTAGCGCTCGAAAAGGGTCGCGGAGGGAGAAAATAAAGTATTTTTGTGGAACCAAGAAAAATGGGAATATTTACCGTCCGCAGCTTTAATCTCTCCGTGCTTTATCTCTGGATGTGGCAAATTCATGCAAACACCGTCTGAGACGCACCGAGGGAAACACGAATAAAAATGGAGGAACTGAAAAGTGGAATTCGAAATAATTAATGCGGAGGTATTTCCTTGAATATTGAGGTCGGAATGCGGAGTTCATTTGTTATTCCGAGGGAGGATAAATAAGGAAGTTATCTGGGAGGCCAACAGGTTGGAGGAGTGAAAAACATAATGTTGGTTTTCCAGCAATGCAAGGATTCCTTCGTTGCCATCAGAATTCGGAGTATTGTATGCTATTTAGGATCCGAGCGAGCCACATAGTTTTCTCTGGAGATATAGGTTGTTAGCCATCTGAACTAATTAAAATCGCGTCGTATCTCAAAAGGATGGAGAAAGAACGATTTCCTATTAAAACCCCCTAATTTTCGGCAGCCTTTGCGAAAAATTCCAGTAATTCCGAAAATAGATACCGCCACGTGATTCAGTGTCGAAAATTAATGGAAAAACATGTATCACACTTGGGGTCTACCTCAGGGGCGTGGCGACCATAAGGCCACTCTGGGTCTAGCCCCGGCAAAATTTCTCTCTCTGTAAGCTAGATTTTCACCTCAAAGTTGAAAAAACTCGCTTCGATAAATGTTCCCCCAAATTAAAAAAACCCTA
Organism: Apolygus lucorum; assembly: GCA_009739505.2. NCBI lineage: Eukaryota > Metazoa > Arthropoda > Insecta > Hemiptera > Miridae > Apolygus > Apolygus lucorum. Next base: position 13,985,688 of record CM019183.2, read on the forward strand.
GGAGAAAGATTTTTTTCCTCACATTCACTGATCCATGACGATTCATGAAAGCTTGGATCTTTTACGAGAGTAAACAAATTTTACACTGACACCTAATTATTATGTCAAAAATCCATGGTGGAAGTAAATCAAATCAAATCAAATCGTTTTTTATTGTCGAAACCAGCCAGTGTGGTATTACAATCGTCAAAAATAGATCGTCTTTAGACTAACATACTAATTTTTTATCAAAACAGTCAAGTACCTACCTACCAATAATAATATAAAACAACAATAACAAAAAACTACAAACGGAACATGTGATCAAAACAGTAACAATAGTGGCATTTTGAATAAATAAGAATGGCCACAGTCAAAGTCAAATAATTATCACAGTCGGTTTCGAATCACAGCAACATAAATAATGAGTAGGTATGAAGGCACAATTAAGACAATAACGACAAAACATATACTACAAATAGGGGCAAGCAAGAGTACTATGAATATTCCTCTGCTGCTGGAAAACTTTATAACTAGATCCCACAAAAATCCAATAAAATAACAGTTGAATAAATTTAAAAGTTCAAGACAAGGTCTGGTCGTCAACAACACAATTTGAAAAAGTCATCGACCCTATACAATTCCGCACCGATCAAAATGGGTTTCAAACGCCTCGCAAATGTTGTCTCCGGTAGGTCCCTAAGCTCTTTGGGCAGTTTATTGAAAAAACGGATCCCATTCTGCAATGGATCTATCGTCAACGTTTTCGTAAGACGAGCAAACGGGGGACACAAGTCTCCACGACGAAGAAGAACTAGATAAAATAGATAAAAAGAAGAACTATAATGGAAGTTGGTCACCAGAGGCTATCTCCACGACCAGCACCATGGACCAAGAGAGAATAGGGATGTCCCAAAAGTATCGATACTTAAAAGTATCGATACTTTTCAAAAAAAGTATCGATACATATCGATACTTTTTTTTCCTGATATATATCGTAGTATCGATACTTTTTTTCCAGTATCGGAGGCGATACTTTTTTACCTCTCACATTAGATCAAAATGCTATCTATTTTTTATCTCTCACATTAGATGAAAGTCTCAAATTTTAGTAGGTACCTCTTTCTCCACGTAGATTGTTGGGAGACCAACCACTTCAACAAACTGAACAAAGATGATGTTCCTCCAGCTCTCTATGGGTCTGTTCGGTGAGGCAGTCCGGAACAGTTCGGAAAGGGGAGGAGATAGAGGTGAATGGGCTCCTCCAAACTCCTTCAGGCTCCTCCAAGCCCCTCCGAACTGTTCAGGACTGCCTCTCAGAACAGACCATAATCATATTATGATAACCTGCTGTCCTCATAATCATATTATGATAACCTGGTGTCCTCCATCATCTAGGAAGGACCACCAAAATGTTAACCCAACCAAGTGCAATAGGAAAACAAGTGCCTAAATTAAAAAAATGAGTCATTTATTGTTTTTTTTTCATTCTATATTAATTATTATCCTCGCGATAGAGAGATGTCACACTGATAGAGAGAAACATAAAAGTCATTTTCACACATTTTGGTTTATTGACGTGATAACGTCTTATAAATTGGTTTACCGGGGACACTTCAAGAAACTGCGTTACGCTCCGCTCACGGAGGGGGTGCAGCTCGGCGCTCCCTAAAGCGCCCCCCCACGCGCACCCCCCCCCCCCCGCGTCCAACCCTCCCCCGCGGTCACAAAAGCGGGAGCGCCCCGCCCCCCTTCCCTGGCACTCACTCCCCCCCCCCCCACCAATGGGAAATACCTACTACCTACGGGAAATACCTAAGGTAAGCGCACCAGTAGTGAATAATGCACCAGTAGCGAATAATCCTCTAAAGAATTTAAAAAAATAAGGTTTTGACATCACAATTGAGGTTACTCGAATTTTATTATTGATCATATGGGTATTCCGAATGAACCACAAAATGAACAGCTGGCGACAAAAGAACAGCGGGCACGTGGACGCTGTTATAATAAACACGGGTCTAGGTATGGCAGTTTTGGACAACGTCAGTGACAACAACTACAAGGTAAGCACCTCGCAGAATAGTATTTTTTTCAGTTCATATTGACTTTTTTTGGTCAGTTTTGTTTTAACATCACTCTTAGGACTTGTTTTACCTCTTTATAAGCTTAAATCGTCTTAATTAATAAAGTAAGGCTGTTATTTGCACGTATTCACTATTGGAACAACGATTTTCGAGACTGCTCCATTGGTGAATACTTCTATTCACTATTGGAGCAGTCCTTTTTTTTTCGACCACAGTTTTCCCTATTATAATCTTGATTAACATTTAAAATAGCGACTGTATTGTGCTATTCTAAAATGTTTCTACAAAATTTCCAATAGTGAATATGGGGTTGATGGGCTATTCACTTTTGGGAATTTGGCTATTCACTATTGGGACAGTGGGTGTTTTGGCTTGCTCTAATTCTCCTGTTGTAAGTTAGAGCCTACTTTTTCTGTTGTTAATTCAAATCCAAGCGCAATGAAACGTGAATCATCCCTTTAGGAGGGTCTTGGGGGAGTTCTGACACAATTTAGGAGTCGATTGGATGGACTAGAAACGATTGGCCTGAGCGTGTTTCTTTTTATTAATTTTAGTTTTACCTATATGATTTTCCTCCTGCTTTGAGTCTGTACACTTGTTGTGAGTGTTAGGCTTAGGTATTTGATTAGCCCATTTCTTATAGGTACCTGGGGTCTTGTGTTTCAGGAAAATGTCACCAAATTTCAGAAATTATACAGCCGAGCAACTAACGGCAGCCCTCGCCGATGTATCAAGTGGCACGTCTATTCTAAGTGCTGCGAAACATCACACTCTTCAGATCACACAAACATCACTCTTTACTTCAGAGTTAAAGGAAAACGGAAAGTAGAGTTGAGCAAAATGGGTCCAACTACACAACTAACAACGGAAGAAGAGGAAATGGTTGTTACTTGGGTCATGTCGATGGCCAAAGCCGGGTTCCCAGTAACCAGGAAGGAACTCGTTGATAGTGTCGAGACCTTGGTTGAAAAACTTGGAAGAGGCACTAAATTTAAGAATAATAGGCCAGGGCGTAAGTGGTTTGATTTGTTTCTGAAAAGGCACCCAGAAATCTCTCTGAGAACGCCTCAAAATTTAACTTCACCAAGGGCTTCCGTGCAACGATAAGAAATACTCGCATGGTCTGCTTCTGTTGACAAATATCTTCAAGAAAGTAATCTTAAATCTATTCTTCTTGATCCCTCTCGATTATACAATGCCGATGAATCAGCATTCTTTCTGAATCCTAAAAATGAAAGAGTACTGGCACGGAAAGGGGATAAGAGAAGAAAGAGATAGAGAAGATTGTGATGAACAAGGAAAGACTAGAGAAACGGAGAGTGAGGATTATGCTGAAAGAGATGGAGAAGATCGTGATGAAGAAGGAAAGACTAGAGAAAAGGAGAGTGAAGATAATATTATTGATGGTGAAGACAGTGGAAAAAGAACTTAAAAGGCAGTTTTGTATTGGCAACGTTTCAGAACCCTCGCGGAAGCTTCGATATGGTTTGTGAAGTGGTTTCACAAGACAACACATTCGCATCAGTATTCACTTACGGTCAGGTTACCAGAAATGCCATCAATAGATTCGCCCGAACTTCAAGAGAGACCACAGCAATAAGATTGGACCAAATACTAGAGATTCTTCCATCCCCAACAAAATTTGGATTTGGAATTAACATAAAATATGAATTTCCCATACCACCATTAAGACTCATGTGATTTTGTGTTCCTTGTACCTATTAAAATGATTTTATATAAAAAAAAAAAAATATATATATATATCTATGCTGGCTTCTTAAAACTATTATTAATGGATATCTTAAACCAAACTTAGTGCATCGATTGTTTGATTGAAGAATTTTGAGAACTATTCACTAGGTACTATAAGGTTTATTCACTACTGGGACGAAATTATTCAGCTTAGGAACATCCCACATTTTTAGCTATTCGCTTTAGGGGCATTGACTAATGTTGTAAAAACCGACTATTTTCGCCTAAAAAATATATTTTCAATAATTTTTTTATTGTTTAATTGAAAAAGAAGGTTTTCTGAAGGCCATGGGGCCAAAAAAGTGGATTTTGCATCAAATTTTTCAAAATTACAAGGATATATGGTGAACATGGTCTCTTAAGCTATTCACCACTGGTGCATTTACCTTACTCTGTGCAACTTGACAAAGAATTTTATTTTATCCTTCTTCCTACTATACGAATGAATATTAACATTAAAATTATTTTACCACTCAAAGTCGTTGTCACGTAAAACTTTCGCCCGTATACCGACTTTACAGGCAACAACACAGGGTTTTTTTATTTCTAATAATAAGCCTATGTGATCGTGTCGCAAAAAATTTTTATAACCCCCCCCTCAAACTTTGTCACTTTACGTTTCAAGGTGCGTAGAATCCAAATTTGCAATGTCCGTCCGCCGTCCGCCGTCCCCCGTCCGCCGTCCGTGGCACTTTTCTTAGCAACACTGGACCGATTTGGTTCAAATTTGGTATACGGGCTCCATTTGGGGTCTAGTTGTGCCGCGAAGTTTTTGGTTGATGTAGGTCACTTCTAAGGGGTGAAAATTAAGGGTTGAAATTTTCAAGAGTGCCCTAGCTCGAAAACTCTCGAAATAAAGGTTTCGTTTTTTCACCAATTTTAAATAGTATTGAATTTTTAAAAATTTTTGAGACCACCCGGAGCTCTGTAGGACAAACCGTTCGGTCCCTACGAGTACTTGAAGGTCTTTCTTCGATAAAACAGAATCATGAGTGTGAATCGCAAAAGAGGTCTAATCTCCATTCAAATTTTATCGGACTAAAATGCGATCGCTGTTCATTTCTTCGATTTGTATACAGTTTTGCCTTCTGCGTAACCAGTAATCAAATTTCAATATGAAGCTTTCTATTTTTCCAATCGAGTGTGAAGCGTTTAGTTCTTTCTAATAAACTTGATTGTGAAGGTGTGAAGCCAGTATGGTGTGGTAGGTAGTACCTAGCTGTTAGGTAAAAAAAAGTTGGTAGGTAAAAAAAATGTTGGTGGGTAAAAAACGCTGCAAATCATTGCTCAAAGGCTTCTTCATTCTTCAGATCACTGATCAGCTGAGTGAGCTCCGAAGCCATTTTCAATCCTATTGAATGAAAGTGCTCTTCCAGGCGTCTCCAGCATTCGAGGAGATCTTCTTCACTCCTCAGATCACTGATCAGCTGAGTGAGCTCCAAGGCCATTTTCAATCCTATTCAAATCAGAAGGGTGATCTATACAGAAAATAATAAACCTTTGAGCAATGATTTGCAGCGTTTTTGTAAAAGTATCGAAAAGTATCGATACTTCAATATATCGATACTTTTTAAAAGTATCGCATCGATACTTTTTGATACTTTCTAGATGTATCGATACGATATTATATCGATACTTTTGAAGTATCGGACATCCCTAAGAGAGAAGAAGGAGGATGGTATATAATATATATTCCAGATATTATCTGGAAAAATAACATGTTGCTAAGGAAACTCTGGTTACTTAGCTAGAGTTGCTGTGGTTACGTGGTTTGTTTTTAGGTTTTTCCCGGTCCGCGCATGCGCAGTAGTGTGAAAATGCAGGCCTCATCCGTTTACCCCCTCCCTTCTCGGCACCAGCCGGGAAGGACGCAATCGATTTTCAAGAGAAGTCGCAAATCGATTTTTTCAAGAGAAGTATTGATTCAAGTCGATGGGCAGATGCTTTGTTGAAACATTCATGGAAGTTCCGGGTAAGGATTCCGAGTATACATTCCGAGGTGATGGACGATACTGAGTTTCCGCCTTTCCAAGCCCCCAGTCGTCCAAGTGCTCGACTAGATTTGTGTTCCCGTAGGACAAATAAGTACAAAACGTTAATTTAAAATGAATAATGGTTTTTCCAATAATATTATAGTGCAACCTACATTCCTTGGTTGTTTCTACACAACCATACATGGACGAATTATACAAACTGACCATTATACAAAACACCAGTTCGACCAAAATAAATTTCCAGGAGAAATTGGGGGCCCTCTTCTTCGAGTAATCATCATCCATCGGTAATCATTTAAATTATGGAAGTAAATTTTTACCGTTCAAAACAAGGCGGCGGCCACTGTGTTTCACTAGGATACATCAAGGAAGGTACTTGAGTGTGGAGAAATACCGGAGTTATTGCGCTCGTTGTGGCTCAAAGTGATGATGTGTAATAACTCAGTAGGTGGGTGATGAAAATGATCAGCAAAATAAAACGAAGGAATTGATAGGAACCGGAAAACTCGAAACAAACCACAGGAAACAGCAAAATAAAACACGAAGGAATTCGAAGAACTGACACAGTTGATGTTGTTCAACGTTTCTATTGCCCCAATACGTCATAATGTCCACTCGTTTCGCTCGACATTTCAAGATTAGCTGAACTCGATTATCTTGAACGACGTTAAACGATGATTTGGGTTGGTGAAAGACGCTTGCCATCTTGCTGGGTTTGTTCCTTCAGATTAACTATGAAGGCGTTTAGCTAAACGCGTTTTGAACAACATTTGGTGGTCGTGGACCTAAGCCCCTAGCACTACCTTCATAGGGGACCATCTACACCCCAATCCACACAATTCCTGAAAATGTCATCGAATTCGGACAATAATTTCCTATAGATTTGCCCCGTTTTTTGTCAAGACTGACGAAAAACCAAAATTGTTCGGGAAGGCCCGAAACGTTAAAGGCGAGCGGAAAATTTGATTTAGGAAAACATATTGTTTTTCCTTGAAAATTGGAAACAACGCTTCCGCCACCTTGGTAGACTCGCAAGCAAAATTTCAAAAAAGTGCATACATTTTGAGTTGTTCGCAATTGCTCATTTTTCCGAAAACTCGTTGATAGTTTCGGATACCCAAAAAATGAAACGTTGTGTAATAATTAGAGCCTTTGAAGAAGATTCGACGGTTTTATATGGTAGATTCAACAATACGAGGTGGAAGGGGTGGGACTGGTCCTCGCTGACAAGTGAGCAGATTAAGCCGAACAAAAGGGCGCGGAACCATCAGCGACGGGCGAGTGAGAAAGGTTTCCTTCGGACGGACGGAAAAAAGGAGGAAAAAAAGGGGGGTCCTAAAAAAAGGAGGATAAATGGTGACGTTAGAGCGGTCGTCCGCCGCAGGACCGCACAGAAGGAGGCGGTCGTTTGACGACGGAGCGCCGAAATACTTTCTCGAGGGTCGACTTTACGGTTGACGCTGGACGGCATAAAGAGCTCATTGTTGGGATTTTCGGCTCATTCGCGGTTGCAGGTCGCTCGTCTCATCTTCCTACTTACGGGCGTCTTTTAACCGCCTCCCCCCCACCGCCCTCCTCCTACCGCTGAAACGGGAGGAATTCCAACCATCTCGTCGAGCAGCAAAACCCCGACTAGAAGATGATGATGAAGTGGGGCGGAGGGGGGTCACAGCAAGACAAAACAAAAGTGCAAAATTGCGCTAATTAACAAATTTTCAAGGATATAAAGACTCAAAATTGTAAGTGAGGACCTTTTTGAAAAATCAAAGAGAAAAAAGTCCATTCATGCAGCATAAATTAATGAGCGAATTTTCAAAGAAATCTTTCAGTTGAAGCTATGGTTAAGATCTTAACCACTGCATTGACCACTCCACTCCATGTCAACACCACATCCGCTCTTCATCTGATTGAGTCAGTTACTGACCAATCAGAGCCTAAAACTCATTTTCACCTGGATTAGGAGCTGCTGCATACAGAATCAGAGTTTGACAATTATTGCAGGTGAAAATGAATTTTAGGTTAGTTAGCGGGAAAAAACCGAACTAATCTTTGCTCGGGTCCAGATGCCTCTTAGGTTTTTCTTGCTTAGGTTTTTTTCGATTTTCAGTATAGCATACCAACATACTGTATGCACTGGGTATGCTTTGAAGATCTTATGAGTCCATATTCATGTTCTACTCGTCTCTACGAACTCATAGAGTACCCACATGGCTATTGTTGGTTTTTTTCTATTTTCAGTATACCATACCAACATACTGTATGCACTGGGTATGCTTTGAAGATCTTAGGAGTACATATTCATGTTCTACTCGTCTCTACGAACTCATAGAGTACCCACACGGCTACTCCATTTCTGGGTACAACAAATATACGCGCGTTTTCATTATTTTCTATTTTCAGTATACCATACCAACATACTGCATGCACTGGGTATGCTTTGAAGATCTTACGAGTCCATATTCATGTTCTACTCGTCTCTACGAACTCATAGAGTACCCACACGGCTACTCAATTACTAGGTACGACAAATATACACGCGTTCTCATTATATATATGAATATATCCATACTTTTCTTAATTTTCGGACAATTTTCATTTTTGAAAAACGCATTATCAGGAATTTTGTGCTGAATTCGAATATACCACATATTATGATGATTGTGAAGGTATTAACCACAAAAAACGGGAAAAAACTCGTTTTTTTGGAATTTTTTTCACTTTTTTGAAATTTGGACCACTTTGGATAGTCCAAAATTTCTGGCTAACGAACTTGACCTTTTGTTTGTTGTTACGAACATTTTGGCGAAAACTAAAAAAAAAAAATCAAATAATTACTCAAGTTATCGTGCGGAATGACACACACACACACACACACACACATATAATATATGTGTGTGGAATGACACACACATATATTATATGTATATGTACACACACATATGATTTTTGGCAAAACTTCAGGGATCGTTTCAGAATGTTCCAAAACGGATTTCAGTGAAAAAATTTTTCGAAAAAGTCGATTCTAAAAATTTTGAGGCCATTGCAATAGCATCATTTTCTTCGAAAATTCGCTAAAACTCTTTATTGACTAAGGCTATTCTTCATAATTTTTTGCGTAGAATTCAAAAATGACAAAATTGCGCAGCACGCAATTGCGCAATCGTGCGCAACCATGATCCAACTTTGTTTTTTCAAATAGGAACCCCCATTTTTCATTGCAGATTCGAATTCTACGTCAAATTTTATGAACATTTTACTTCGACAATTTTTGTTTTGTGGACGCGCACAACCCGCTCAGCGAGCGCTCAATGATGCGCAACCCAGGGATTGCGCCCTAGTTGAGATGAAGGTAAACCTCAAGTGTGGCGCATCACTTAGCACTGTTTTTCTACGCTGAATCGCGTGGTGGTGTCCTTTTCTTGATTTGATTTCATTTTACCTCATTTACAGCCAAAAAAGTCAATTTTTGAGGAGGTAATCATCGATTTTTCCGTGGAATTTTTTCCGAGTATCGTTTCCTTCACAAATTATTTCTTCTCTGACAAAATTTTATAAATCTTACAGTTTTTTTTACACTTCATTGGGATGATTCATTACCCTTCATAAGAAAGTCGATGATTTCCTCCTCAAACAGTGACTTTTTCGGCTGTAAATAAGGTAAAATTAAATCAAATCAAGAAAGGGACATCACCACGCGATTCAGTGTGGAAAAACAGTGCTAAGTAATGTGCCACACTTGAGGTCTACCTTCATCTCAACTATGGCGCAATCCCTGGGTTGCGCATCTTGGAGCGCTCGCTGAGCGGGTTGTGCGCTTCCAAAAAAAAAAGTTGTCGAAGTAAAATGTTCATAAAATTTGTCGCAGAATTCGAATCTGCAATAAAAAATGGGGGTTTCTATTTGAAAAAACAAAGTTGATCATGGTTGCGCACAAATTTATGAATAATAGCGTTTGTCCGATTTTTTTCTCACACAATTAGAGAAAATAAGTGGGGGGAGCGTTGTTACTTGAACACCCTGTATACAGAAGGGTGATCTATACAGAAAATAATAAACCAAAAATCTCTTTATACTCATTAATTAACTGACTTGTCTAGATCTCCAGGAACAGTACTGCTTGAAGAATCACGATAAGTTCTATAAATTCCATCGATTTTAAAAATTTTGAATGAAGGCAACAGTGTTGGAGAATCAAGTCCACATCGTTATTATGATTATTCTCAACAGGTGTTGTTTTTTTTTATTTTTTTGTAGTTAAGAAATTAAATAAATGTTTCTCGTTCTGTGAGAAAAAGTTCGACTGAAATATTGTGTTTATTATTAAAACAACTCTGCAAGAGGTCAAGGGACCAGCACTATTAATGGAGAGTTCCAAAATTACGCCATGGGGGCGTACGAACTTTGATACTTGGGTGATGCAGATAGAAGCTATTTTGATACGGAATGATGAATTGGAATTCGCCAATGGAACCATACCGAATATAGAAGTTGAAAATAGAAGTTGATGATATGGAGAGGAGGCAACAATTGACTACATGGATGAGGAAAGATGCAAAAGCAAGATCAACAATTGTTTTAGCAATTTGTCCGAGTGAACTGAAACTGATCAAAGGGTTGAAAACGTCAAACGAAGTCTGGCAAAAATTGCATGAAGTCCACCAATCAAAAGGTCCTGCTAGGAAAGCGACACTCCTCAAAAGACTGATGTTACATAAGTTGAACTCAGGTGGAGACGTTTATGAGCATGTAACTGGATTTTTTGATAATGTGAGTAAACTCTATGATCTAAATATTGAAATAAATGATGATTTATTAACAATAATGCTATTATATAGTCTACCAGATGAATATGAGAATTTCCGGGTGGCTACAGAATCTAGAGACGAACTACCTAAACCAGATGTGCTTAGAACTAAGATTATTGAAGAAAACGATGCAAGGAAAAACAATGAGAAGGATTATTCAAACGCAATGGTTGCACGTAAAAATGCTATAAGTAGGAAGAGATTTCAATACCAGAAAAACAATTCAGAGAAAACTGACCAGAATTCAGTAAAATGTTACAACTGCGGTGGGATAGGACATAAATCTCCGCAATGTCCGTCTCCAAAAGTAAATAGAGAAAATGCTGGTGCAGTGGAAAAACAATCAGTAGAAATGGTAGATTGTGATACTACATTTAATATTGCATTGATGAGTAATAGGATTGAATCAAAATCTGATGATTGGTTCTTGGATAGTGGTTGCACATCCCACATGTGTAGCAATAGAAGAAAATTTCAAAGTATACAAGCTCTAGATGGAGTGAAATTAAATTTAGCGAACAAATCCACAACCTATGTTAATGGAAAGGGAATAGTTACAATTTTGACAGAGCAAGGGAATCCGAATAAATTGAATCTACAAGAAACTTTGTACGTACCTGATCTTCGAACAAATTTAATGTCGGTTTCCAAAATTACTGACAGAGGTTTTAAAGTATTATTTTCGAGAAATAATGCCGATGTCATCGATAATAACCAACGTGTAGTATTACGTGCCAGACGTGTGAATAATTTGTATCAAATTGAGGAAGTCGAGCAAAAGCCCATTTCCTGCGTTTTGAGCAATAAGAATGATGGATCACGATTAAATTTGTGGCACAGGAGGTTCGGTCATTTGAATGAAAATGATTTAAAACTAATAGCTAAGACTAGGAAAGTTTTGGGTATGAAGTTCAATCATTCAGAAAACCTTATTCCTTGTACAGTTTGCATTCAAGGAAAAATGAACCAAACACCTTTTCCCAAAAATTCCAATAGAGAAAGTCAAAAACTAGACATTATTCATTCTGATTTGTGGGGACCTTCACAGGTAAAGTCGAATGGTCAATTTTCATATTTCATGACATTCATAGACGACGCAACTCGATGGTGTGAGGTGAGATTCTTGAAGAAGAAATCTGACGCCCTACAAGTATTCATAGAATATAAAAACTACGTAGAAAATCAGACAGGAACGAGAATAAAGTATTTGCAATCCGACAATGGAGGAGAATATATAAACAGAGAATTCGATAAATATTTGATGGAAAATGGAATCACAAGAAGATTAACAGTACCAGGGACACCACAACAAAATGGTATTGCCGAAAGAATGAATAGAACAATTCTGGACATGGTGAGATGTTTTTTGATAGATTCCAAGTTACCCAAATCATTTTGGGCTGAGGCTGTAAATACAGCAGTTCATGTGCGAAACCGCTGCCCATCAACTGCAATAAATGGCAAGACTCCATTTGAGCTATGGCTAGGGAGACCTCCAGTTGTGGCGTATTTCAGAATATTTGGTACAAGAGCGTTCATGCTCGAAAAGACCACAAAGGGTAAACTTGAACCGAGAGCAAAAGAATGCATATTTCTCGGCTATTCTTCAACGTCAAAAGCCTATCGTGTTTGGTTACCAGAAGAAAGAAGAACAGTACTTTCCAGAGATTTAAAATTTATAAATGAAAACAATATCAACAATAGTTTCAATAAAAATGAAGGAGAACGTGTTATTGATACACTTGAAACAGATAATTTTCAAAAGGATACATCTTCAGATTTTGAAGTGGAAATTCCCATGAATCGCGAAAAAGAAGCCCAAAATATGATAGATCAACCAACATCGGAAGAACATCAAGATACAGTTGAACTAGAAAACTTGACGGAAGAGGAAGTCGACGAACATCGACCAGAAATTGAACCACAAACCATGAACGATGAAGAATTAGTTCTTCAGAATAAAGGTATTTCCAACATTTTAGTAAGGGGTAGAGGTAGGCCTAAGCTTATCAGAACTGGTAGTAGAGGTAGACCAAAGAAATTGTTTAATATGGTACGATCGAAAAATACTGAGAAAAGTGTGGAAGAGACAAATAATGCTAGTGAAATAGAAAATGATGAATTTGAAGATGTTATTAATCTGAAAAACGAAATTTCATGTGCTGCTGAAATTCCTGTTGGTGAAGCTCTTTCCAGTGAAGATTCCCAGGATTGGCAAAAGGCAATCAGGAAGGAATTTTCTTCATTATTGAAAAATGGAACTTGGATTATGGCAACACCACCTGAAAATCGGAAACCAGTGAGTTGTCGATTGATTCTAGTAAATAAGTTCAAGGCGAATGGAGAACTTGATAGGCGTAAAGCGAGACTTGTGGCTAGAGGTTTTAGTCAGATTCCAGGGGTTGATTATTTTCAAACTTACTCACCAGTAGTAAGGTTGAGCTCATTGAGAACTCTAATGGCTTTGGCGGTCCAACAGGATATGGAAGTAGTTCAAATGGATGTAGAGACTGCCTACTTGAATGGAGATTTGGATGAGACCATTTATATGGAGGCACCCGAATATTTTGAACAAACATTAATAGATATTGTCAATAATGAAACTGATGAGGTTCAGAGCATTGCTTCCGAAATGCTTCGTGATTGGAAAAATGGCAAGACTGTGTGCCATTTAAAGAAATCTTTATATGGATTAAAGCAATCAGGGAGGCAATGGTACAGAAAATTGGATGAAACCATTACTAGTGTCATTGGTATGACTGCAACAAATTCCGATCCGTGTGTATATACCTGTAATGAAGGAGATGATAGAGTTTATTTGGCTGTTTACGTAGATGATTTGACTCTTGCTTCGAAAAATGAAGAAAAACTTGTAGAAGTTAAAGAGAAAATAATGAATACTTTTAAAACCAAAGACATGGGACGCATTCATTACTGTTTGGGCATTGAATTTAATTATGAAAAGAGAGGAGTAATGCATCCATCCCAACGTAAATACATTCTTGAGTTACTCAAAAGATTCGGAATGGAAGAATGTAAACCTGTCGCGACACCCATCGAATCCAACAACGAATTTCAGGAAGAATGTACCGTTAAAGAGATGAAACAATTTCCGTTCAGATCACTAATGGGGTCTCTTTTGTACTTGGCTATTGGCACACGACCAGACATTTGCTTTGCAGTGAATTTCATGAGTCAATTCAATACTAAATACAATGAGACACATTGGAGGGCTGCAAAACGAATCCTCAGATACCTTAAAGGGACGCTGGATACGAAGTTGACTTATAGAAGATCTGATGAGCCATTGTGCGGATTTGCTGATGCGGATTGGGGTAATTGCAGTTTGGATAGACGATCCTATAGTGGCATGCTCTTCCAGATGTCTAGCGCAGCAATCTCTTGGGAAAGCCGAAAACAACGATCGGTCGCTACATCTAGTACCGAAGCTGAATATTACTGCATGACTGAGGCAATCAAAGAAGCACTGTACTTGAAGAGATTTTTGAGAGATCTGGGACATCCACCTGTGGGGGCGATTACCATTTATAATGACAACCAAGGAGCTCAGAAGCTGATCGAAAACCCAGTTCATCACTCAAGAACGAAGCACATCGATATCAGGCAAAGATTCATAAGAGAAGCAGTGGATAAAGAAGATGTGAAGTTTTCGTACATGCCAACAGAACAGATGCCGGCAGATCTTTTGACGAAGGGAATACCGCGACCAAGAGGTGAAGAATGCAAACGGGCTATGGGGCTAACGACATGCACTTGAGGGGACGTGTTGGAGAATCAAGTCCACATCGTTATTATGATTATTCTCAACAGGTGTTGTTTTTTTTATTTTTTTGTAGTTAAGAAATTAAATAAATGTTTCTCATTCTGTGAGAAAAAGTTCGACTGAAATATTGTGTTTATTATTAAAACAACTCTGCAAGAAACAGGACCTGCTGCACGACTGTTTCCCGCCATTCATCAACGTCAGAAGCAATTTCTTAGTTTCGTGGAGTCGCTGGCCGAGCAGAGGTTTGCTGTGGAGCCCCCAGTTTGATGAGGAAGATGGATGGGAAGGTCTTCTTCCGATTTCCCTTTAATATTATCGGCGTTTCCGGCCCGCTGAGTCGGTTAATATGAGTCGAAAGCTTAGCCCGCTATGAAAAGAGGAGAAAAAGAAGGTCTAAAAATTGTCTCATCTCGCCAGGGTTTGATCGCTTCCCTCCGCCCTTCCTTGGATGTTCCGCTTGGCCGATGGTGCGACTCATCGGCCTTTACGAGATCCGAGGGAATTTGCATGTCAGCGACGGGCAGGTGAGTGCGAAGACTCTTCATCACCCCAGCGGCGGAGTCTCGAGTTTGGGAAGAAACCGCGAGTGGCGGATGAATTGCTACGAAAACCGCGGTTACTCAGACCAACTGTCGGATTCTACGGCCGAAGAACTCTGTGAACTCAAATAATGAAGGAAGTTGGAATATAGCAATTCCGAATCAAATTCAAGGCTTTTCATATCCAATATAAGTTTTTCCGAACCAATTTCAAGATTATTCTAATCAAATTAAAAGTTTTTCCAATACAATTTAAGACTCTCCTAATCAAACATGAGATTTAAGACTCTCCTAATCAAATGAGATTTCTTCGGTCACATTCAAAATTTGTTTGATAGTTTTAAGGCTTTCTTAATGAAATTTAAGGCTTTCCAAATCAAATTTATGGTTTTTCCAATAACATTCGAGGTTTTTCCAATCAAATTTAAAGGTTTTTAATACAATTCAAGGTTTTCTAATCAAATCCATGACTCTTCTAATTAAATTTAAGATTTTTTTAGTAAGTTCTAAATTTTTTTGATAGTTTTAAGGCTTTCTTATTAAAATTAAAGGCTTTCAACGTTTATTTCATAACATTCAGGTTTTCCAAATCAAATTCAAGGGTTTTCCAATAAAATTCAAGACTTTCCTAATCAAATTGAATATTTTTTCAGTCACATTCAAGATTTTGTTAAAAGTTGAGGCTTTTTAAATAAAATTATAGGCTTTCCAAATCAAATTTAAGGTTTTCCTTTTGAGGTTTTTTCGGATTTGAGGTTTTTCCAATCATATTTAAAGGTTTTTTTAATACTGTTCAAGGTTTGTCCAATCAAATTCATGACTCTTCTGATCAAATTCAAGATTTTATTAGTAAGTTCTAAATTTTCTTGATAGTTTTAAGGCTTTCCTAATAAAATTGAAGGCTTTCAAAGTTTTTTTCATAACATTCAGGTTTGTTACAAATCAAATTCAAGGTTTTCCTTATCAAATTAAATGTTATTCTAATCAAATTCGAGGTTTTTCTATTATAAATCAAGGCTTTCCAAATCAAATGCTTATGGGTTTTTCCGAACCGAAATTCAAGATTTTCATTATTAATTTCAAGGTTTTTTCATTAAAATTTAGGATTTTTCTAATAAATTCAAGATTTTTTCAGTCACATTCAAAATTTTTTTATAGTTAAGGCTAAAATAATATAATTTAAGGCTTTCCAAACGAAATTCAACGTTTTTCTAATAAAATTCAAGACTTTTTTAATCAAATTTATGATTGGTTTATTGTTTCTAATAATAAGCCTATGTTATCGTATTGCAAAAAATTTTTATAACCCCCCCTCAAACTTTGTCACTTTACGTTTCAAGGTGCGTAGAATCCAAATTTGCAATGTCCGTCCGCCGTCCGGGCCATAAAAGGCCTTAGAATCGGTCTAAAAAACCCGTTCTTTTGCACATAGACTCCATTTGGGGTCTAGTTGGTCCTAACGTCGAACTATTCCGATTGCTTAATTCGTATAGAAGTTATGGGCAAATACCCGGCCAAAAAAGAGGTTTTTGCTCAAATATGCGTGGGGTGACATTTTCCAAGTATTTCTCTTCATGTTGGATGGTTGGTGGCTTTATAGACGATTATATAGAAAAATAATAAACCATTAAAATAATAAACCATCAAAATAATAAACGTACGAAAAATCAGAAACACGAGTGTGAATCGCAAAAGAGGTCTAATCTCCGTTCAAATTTTATCGGACTCAAATGCGATCGCTGTTCATTTCTTCGATTTGTATACAGTTTTGCCTTCTGCGTAACCAGTAATCAAATTTCCATATGAAGCTTTCTATTTTTCGAATTGAGTGTGAAGCGTTTAGTTCTTTCTAATAAACTTGATGGTGAAGGTGTGAAGCCAGTATGGTGTGGTAGGTAGTACCTAGCTGGTAGGTAAAAAAAAGTTGGTAGGTAAAAAACGCCGCAAATCATTGCTCACTGATCAGATCACTGATCAGCTGATTGAGCTCCGAAGCCATTTTCAATCCTATTGAACGCAGGAAGCTGAAATTTGAAAGGGAAGGTCAAGGGAGGTGGTAGGTGCTATTGATGGAGAACCAGTGATCTATACAGAAGGGTGATCTATACAGAAAATAATAAACCTTTGAGCAATGATTTGCAGCGTTTTTTTAGTCAAGCTATTCAATAATAGAGATTATAAGTTGAAAAACACGGATTAGTACCTACTGTAATAATTTTAGTGTAATAATTTCGTGTGGGCAATAAACGCTCTTTCTTCATCTTCTTTAGAACAGATATCAACTTTAGGATAAGTGAATTGGTTTATTCGCCCTTTGAAGGACTACTCCGCACCAAATCCAGTGGGCGTCTTGGTTCAGGCTGAGACGGGGATATTGGACCAACAGATGGAATCCTCACCAAACATCGCATCCCCGCGGACACAAATACATCGTGTTGATTACAATCCCAACACGCCTTATATTGATAAGCTAATTAACCCTGGTTCAGGCGAAGCACAATTAATAACAGTCGAGATAACTTAATTAGGAACTTCGAAATCTCAGAGTCCATCTCGTTTGCGGACGTCACGCGAACAAATCGCATCTGCGTGACGGACGCGTCGCCGAGAAAAGACGAATCGACGGCAATTAGTTGGCACAAACGAGTGTCACTCGAGCACGTTACCAGCGGATTTGTTTCTCGAAAGACCTTTTCCAAGTGTTGGACGTTTCATTAGGTCGCCGGGATATTCATTTCTCAAGAGAGAAGGGAAAAAATGAGTCGCTCCCGAGAGGAAGAGGAGAAATTACGCTAGGAAATTATGAAATGGAGAAATTGGGTAAAACGCGACTAGTCCTTCTAATTTCCACCATGAAACAGCGCGACCTTTCAGAGGAGTGAAAAACTTTTACTGACAGTTTTTCTCTAACGAGAGTCTATTTTTTTCATACTTTTCTTCTGTAAGTTTTTCAATCTTTTCTCAGTTTCTCTAGTCAGTGTTTCGTCTCCTGTCAGGGTTTCTTTACTGATTGACGGCGAAACAGAGAAAATAATGAAAAACTGACTGAGAAAGAGAGAGACTGACACTGAGAAAAAAACTAGTTAGGGTACAGGAGAAAACTATGGCGGCCAGAGATGCGACTGAAAGGTGACAGAAGATAATGAAAAAAAATTTCATTCCAATAAAAAGTCTCGTCAATGAACTTAAGAAGTGAAAACACTGACTGGAAAAAGAAACACAGCAGGAGGAGAAAATACTGACAGAATGCAAAACCGACTGCAGAGAAAAGAGTGAAAACATAACAGAAAAGAAAACTCTGTAGAGAAACTGAAAAAAAAAGAGTGAAAAACTTACAGAAGTGAAAATGTTGAGAAAAACATTCGCCTTAGGAGTCTGACAAAAGAAAAAATAATAGAGTCTGAGAAAACACTGACGGGAGAGAAAAGACTGACGAAAGTGGAAAAATCGGCCAGAAGAGCTGAGAAAACAGTGAAAAACTGACAAGCAGAAAGCACTTAGAGAAGACTGACAAAAGAAGATAAAACTGTGACTGACAGAGAAACTGAAAAAAGACAGAAGAAATAAACCCAGAGAAGTTTTTCAATCCCCTGAAAAGTCTTGACAAAGAACGTACAGAGAAGAAAACACTGATTGTAGAGAAACACAGACAGGAGGGGAAAAACTGACTGTAGAGAAACTGAGAAATGAATGAAAAACTTACAGAAGTGAAAACTTTGAGAGAAATTTTCCCCTGAAAGTGTAAGAAAAGAAAATTTAGAGAAAAAATTAGTCCGAGAAATACTTTCAGAAGGGAAACAATAGACTAGAGAAACTGAGATAAATGAATGGCGAAAAACTGACAAGTAGAAAACTCTAAGAGAAGACTGACATAAGGAGACAAAACTGTGACTGACAGAGAAATAGAGAAAAGACAGAAGAAAACATATTGTTTAGTAATGCATGCATTCCAGGGGACGTCCCATTGGATAAGCATTAGATCAGTTTAACCAGTTGTTAAGTGATAAAACTGTTTCACTCGATGTCATTTATTTATTATTTAGGCAAGAAATAGTGACCCCCCCCCCCTCACCTTTATCCACCATAACATTTCTAGCGGCATGGGAGCCTCGAATCTGAAGAGCATTTTAAAATCCATGATCTACGATACCCAACATGCGAATTCGAGTTCACCCCCCCCCCCCCCCCCCCCACCGCAACGCCAACAATGGTGCCAGTCTGGCACCAAAGCGGAAATACGTCGTAACATTGAACTTTCATCTGTTAGTTTTGGTAGACAGTCCGTCGAAGTTCACATCCGTATTCGAGGTGAAACACAAAAAAAAACGAAATAAGCGGTTTATGGCATCATGGCACCATGTCCTGGCACCATGGTGGCACCACTATTAGTTCCATGGTGGTAAAGAGAATAATTCATGAAAATTCGGAGGTATAATGAGAATTTTTCCTCAATTTCAAAGCTTGGGTACAATTAGTAAGCAGTAAAGGAACCGAAATATTGAAAAATCGTATATTTTGTGAATATTATCCCCCCACTCACCCCCTCCCCTTGCGAATTTTGGCACTCTGGTAAAATCATGTACAACTCGGAAGTTATTTGAGTCAAACAAAAAAAGAAACACGCAAATCGGTTGGAAATTGAGGCCTGGGCAGAGTTTACAAGATTATGCACGCAAACGCACGTTTTTTAAGCATTAACCCCCCCTTTCCCCCTCTTAAAAAGCAAAACCCAAAATTCCGGCGCCGTAGTGCACAACTAGATAGTATTTCGCGTCAAACGAAAAAAGAACCACGAAAATCGTTTGAGAACTAAGGCCTGGGCAGAGTACACAAGATTATGCCCAAAAACGCATGTTTTTCGAGCATTAACCCCCCCTTTCCTCCCCTTAAAAGGCAAAATTCGAAATTCCGGCGACGTAGTGCACAACTAGATAGTTTTCCGCGACGAACAAAAAAAGAACCAGGAAAATCAGTTGAGAACTAAGGCCTGTGCAGAGTACACAAGATTTTGTTACACACACACACACACACACACACACATACACACACACACACACACACACACACACACACACACACACACACACACACACAGACATACACCTATGGTTTTTTTCGCGGATTTGGATTCAGAATGGTCTAAAACGGATTACTGTGTGGTTATTTTTTTTTTCTGTTGATTGTTGTCCAACTTCACCCCAGATCGATCGCATAAGGACGCCCAAGTCTTACTGTGGGACGTCCTAAAAAACTCAGGGAAGTTTTTCATTCCCCTGAAAAGTCTTGACAAAGAACGTACAGAAAAGAAAACACTGATTGGAGAAAAATACAGACAGGAGGGGAAAACTGACTAGAGAAACTGAGAAAAGAGTGAAAAACTTACAGAAGAGCAAACTCTTGAGAAAAAATAAAATTGAGAAAATTGAGAGAAAAAAATAAAAGAGTCTGAGAAAACACTGACGGAAGAGAAAATACTTTCAGCAAGGAAACAATTTATAGACTAGAGAAACTGAGCAAGATAAATAGTCTAAAACTGACAAGTAGAAAACACTCAGAGAAAACAGAAAAAAAGGAGAAGAAACTGTGACTGACGGAGAAACAGAGAAAAGACAGTCTTGGCCAGTGTTTTCTCCTCCTGTTTGTGTTTTCCTTCTTGCCAGTGTTTTATCCTCCTGTTTGTGTTTTCCTTCTTGCCAGTGTTTTCTCCTCCTGTTTGTGTTTTCCTTCTTGCCAGTGTTTTCTCTTCTGTCTGTTCTTTATCAGATTGTTCAGGGAAATGAAATAATGTTTTTCTCAGTTTTTCGTTAATTAAAATCATGCGTGTGGGCACTCGGAGTTCGGGTGACGAAAAGAGTATTTTTCGAGGTTTTACAAATATCTAACCGTGAGGTTGACAGTGTAATTTTGACGATTGGTTACATCGATGGCTACAGGACAACATGGGTTATGAAAATTTGGCTGGTTTTCAGGAGAGAGGAAATAACTCTCCCTATCTGTCAGTAATACACTAACTTTTTCTCTTTACTCATCTGTAAATATTTATTTCATAATTAAAACAGAAGCAATGTATAATGTTTCTGTCTTCCGGCAGGTATTTCTTCCCCCTCGGTAGCAGGGTACACGATAGCATGGCCATATTTTGTTTAAATATTCAGGTTCTAAACGGTCCTCTATGAATTTTCTAGCTTTAGGAACAACATAAAGAAAAGTCGGTTGTCTCAGCGCTGAAAATTCCTCCGCTACCGGGTAGGCTGAATGCACTAAAGGCCTCGCGCTCAGGGATCGGGCGGGCGATCATGGCTAAGCAGAAAATGGTTACTTTAAAAGTGCGTATAATTCTAAACCCGAATAGAAAACTACTGACCTCAAAAGATAATTAAATGCTTGCATACGAGTCTGCAACATATTGGGACATTTTCATGTCAACCACTCACAACAAGTTTGTTGACAATACTACGCATCAAAGTTTTCGTGACGATTTTGGTTTATTAACACAGAATGTGTTTTTGCGATGACCTACCGAAAAAAAATCGTCACGAAAAAGCGACAGAAAAAACCGTTACGCGCCTTTTATAATGATTTTCACGTGCAACCAAGCCGTTGGTAAGGAAATAGAACTCCCGCAGTGTTCATTGCACAGAAATTGTTCACCATTCGTTGGAAAGCTCTCAATTTATATAGTTTTTTTCTTGTAGTTACATATTTATTTATATAACATTTATAGGGTTTTAGACCAAATTAAATGTCTAACAATTATTTATTTTATTATTGCCAAAGACTCCACATTTATTATTGTTGTTTTTTATTTAACGGATGACTAGCATCGCAAAAACACATTCTGTGTTCCTATGATTTCATACAGAGTATGGAAAAAGAAATAAACCGGGGGGTGCAGGGGGGCGGAGCCCCCCGCCGAGGCGCAAAGCGCCTAGTTATTTCTAATAATAAGCCTATATGATCGTATCGCAAAAAATTTTTATAACCCCCCCTCAAACTTTGTCACTTTACGTTTCAAGGTGCGTAGAATCCAAATTTGCAATGTCCGTCCGCCGTCCGCGGCACTTTTCTTAGCAACACTGGACCGATTTGGTTCAAATTTGGTATATGGGCTCCATTTGGGGTCTAGTTGTGCCGCGAAGCTTTTGGTTGATGTAGGTCACTTCTAAGGGGTGAAAATTAAGGGTTGAAATTTTCAAGAGTGCCCTAGCTCGAAAACTCTCGAAATAAAGGTATCGTTTTTTCACCAATTTTAAATAGAACAGAATTTTTAAAAATTTTTGAGACCACCCGGAGCTCTGTAGGACAAACCGTTCGGTCCCTACGAGTATTTGAAGGTTTTCCTTCGATAAAACAGAATCATGAGTGTGAATCGCAAAAGAGGTCTAATCGCCGTTCAAATTTTATCTGACTAAAATGCGATCGCTGTTCATTTCTTCGAGTTGTATTCAGTTTTGCCTTCTGCGTAACCAGTAATCAAATTTCCATATCAAGCTTTCTATTTTTCCAATCGAGTGTGAAGCGTTTAGTTCTTTCTAATAAACTTGATTGTGAAGGTGTGAAGCCAGTATGGTGTGGTAGGTAGTACCTACCAATAGTTGGTAGGTAAAAAAAAATTGGTAGGTAAAACAATGTTTGTAGGTAAAAAACGCTGCAAATCATTGCTCACTGATCAGATCACTGATCAGCTGAGTGAGCTCCGAAGCCATTTTCAATGCTATTGAATGGAAGTGCTCTTCCAGGCGTCTCCAGCATTCGAGGAGATCTTCTTCACTCCTCACATCACTGATCAGCTGAGTGAGCTCCGAAGCCATTTTCAATCCTATTGAATGGAGGTGCTCTTCCAGGCGTCTCCAACATTCGAGGAGATCTTCTTCACTCCTCACATCACTGATCAGCTGAGTGAGCTCGAAAGCCATTTTCAATCCTATTAAATGGAAGTGCTCTTCCAGGCGTCTCCAGCATTCGAGGAGATCTTCTTCACTCTTCTGATCACTGATCAGCTGAGTGAGCTCCGAAGCCATTTTCAATCCTATTGAACGCAGGAGCTGAAATTTGAGAGGGAAGGTCAAGGGAGAATACAGATGGTGGTAGGCGCTATTGATAAAGAACCAGTGATCTATTCAGAAAGATGATCTATACATAAAATAATAAACCTTTGAGCAATGATTTGCAGCGTTTTATTTAACGGATGACTAGCATCGCAAAAACACATTCTGTGTTCCTATGATTTCATACAGAGTACGGAAAAAGAAATAAACCGGGGGGTGCAGGGGGGCGGAGCCCCTCGCCGAGGCGCAAAGCGCCGAGTTATTTCTAATAATAAGCCTATATGATCGTATCGCAAACATTTTTTATAACCCCCCCTCAAACTTTGTCACTTTACGTTTCAAGGTGCGTAGAATCCAAATTTGCAATGTCCGTCCGCCGTCCGCGGCACTTTTCTTAGCAACACTGGACCGATTTGGTTCAAATTTGGTATATGGGCTCCATTTGGGGTCTAGTTGTGCCGCGAAGCTTTTGGTTGATGTAGGTCACTTCTAAGGGGTGAAAATTAAGGGTTGAAATTTTCAAGAGTGCCCTAGCTCGAAAACTCTCGAAATAAAGGTATCGTTTTTTCACCAATTTTAAATAGTATTGAATTTTTAAAACTTTTTGAGACCACCCGGAGCTCTGTAGGACAAACCGTTCGGTCCCTACGAGTACTTGAAGGTTTTCCTTCGATAAAACAGAATCATGATTGTGAATCGCAAAAGAGGTCTAATCTCCATTCAAATTTTATCGGACTAAAATGCGATCGCTGTTCATTTCTTCGATTTGTATACAGTTTTGCCTTCTGCGTAACCAGTAATCAAATTTCAATATGAAGCTTTCTATTTTTCCAATCGAGTGTGAAGCGTTTAGTTCTTTCTAATAAACTTGATTGTGAAGGTGTGAAGCAGTATGGTGTGGTAGGTAGTACCTGGCTGGTAGGTAAAAAAAAGTTGGTAGGTAAAAAAAATGTTGGTGGGTAAAAAACGCTGCAAATCATTGCTCAAAAGCTTCTTCATTCTTCAGATCACTGATCAGCTGAGTGAGCTCCGAAGTCATTTTCAATCCTATTGAACGCAGGAAACTGAAATTTGAGAATACAGATGGTGGTAGGTGCTATTGATGGAGAACCAGTGATCTATACAGAAGGGTGATCTATACAGAAAATAATAAACCTTTGAGCAATGATTTGCAGCGTTTTCAGTTCATGTGCCAAAGCAAAATGTAAGGTTGTTGATCGTTCTCTACGCAACACAGTGAGTCTATTTTATTTATTGGTCGCGTGAGCAAGATTTGCTTAGTTTTCGTGACGGTTTTTCAGTTCATGTGCCAAATTAGACATGAAAATGTCAAAAACTTAAAAATTATTGGGTAGTATGTCACAGCCATGGTATGGTGGAGGCTATGAGTGTGACAATAAGTGTGAATCACACTACAAATAATTGTTGGTATTCCAACATACCATCTGTTGACTAGATCATCTAAACTATCATGTCCAACAACGTACTACAACAAGTATGTTTATTATATTATTATTTTTCCCTTTTTGGTGTTCACGGACATCATTTTTGAAGTCAGTCCATTCTTTCATATTACACGTTGTCCTGTAGCCATCGATATGTATCCACACCCACAAGGCACATATACCTAGCTAATACTTGGATTTTCCATAGCTTCGAAGATGTCTTTGAAAATTCGCTCATCAACTCATGCTGCACGAATGGACTCTTTCATGTCTCGCTGCATCGGAATCAGGGAAAATATGAACGAAGGACACTCACTTCCGCACCAAGAAAGAGAGAAAAATGACGTCGGGAAATTGAGAAACGGAGGAATTGGAAAACGGCGTCGTCAAAGCGATTTACAAATAAAGAGATATTAGTGGAGGGGTGGCGAGGTTATCGCAGGGGAGATCCGGTAATCAGTTTTAATTAGGAGTTGAGTTTCTCACCAACACAAACCTCCACAGTTCTTGTTTTTCCAACTTCTCTTTTATATAACCTTTCGCGAGAGGTTGACTAATTTTGAGGTAGCTGTCCCCTCGAGGGAATTTCCCTGTTTTGCTTTTAATTATCATGAATAATGAGTGAGGCTGGGGTTTCAGCGGTGGAGGGGGATGTCGGCCTCGGGGGAGTCAGAAGTTATGACAAAACAGAACGAATTGACGACGAGGGCTCAAGTTTCAAAAGGTTAACAGCTACTTTTATGAGAAATGCAGTCTCGGAATGTAATTTCATTTTATTCGTTGGTAGGAGAAACCTATCCACTCGCACTTGAGCATTATTAAACTTCCCACCCGAGGGGGAAAATGAATTGTTTGGTACAAATATAAAAAAAAAAAATAATGAAGTTTGGACAACTGGAATAATCCCTCTAAAATGGAAAGTACATAAATTGATGGGGGTCTCAGTCGGTCGCCGTTCCTTACTCGTTCCAGGTTTGTCTAATCTCTGACGAACCGGCGCTTGATTGCCCCACCCACGTCTGAAGGAGCAACATCCCCCCCTCCCCAATCAACCAGCCTTCTCATGGTTGGTCAGTTTTCATCAACAGTTTTCCCCAGTTTTAAGAGGAAATTTTTTCTTCTCATAAAATAATTTATTGCATCAAGCAACCATTCGTTCGATATATATATTTTTTTTTATAATGCATTTGTTTAAGAAAAATTACAAAAATATACAAAAGAAACACAATACTTCATAATGCGTTGACCCCTCGATAAGTAAAAAACTTGTGCTGAGGGGTGGAGTCGTTATAAATTTCTAGCTATTATATGTATTACAATATACTACATTTTATGATAGATTGTTCATAAGATTAGAAAAAAGTGAAAAGGATAATCATTTGAACATTTCCACACGGACGTACTCTTTGATGCGCCGTTTAAAGACTGCTAGATCATTTGGCATCTTTAATTCATTTGGAAGACTGTTGAACAGTTTTATTCCATTGCCCGAGAAAAAAGTCTGACTTCTAGTTGTAAATCTAAAAGGCAACTTCAGTGTAATGTTATTGGATGATCTTGTCTGCCCATAGTTTTTTTCAAAGTCAGATAAATTTTTAAATATTTAATATTTACCTATTATTTAATATTTATATATTAAATAATTATAATTTATTAAATTTATTATTTAATATTTATATATTATATAAATGGATACAATTTTTTTGTAAATGAACCCGTTTTTTTTCAAAAGGGGTAAGTATGTGACATTTTCGGCCATTTTCACTTTTTTTTATTTTCTGGGTCTCCATACTTGGTTGCATCGATTGCGATTAAAAGGAACCTCGTATCATTCATTGACGCTTCCCATAGAAAAAACAGGTTGAAATTTCCGATGTCATTTGAAAGGGGCTATGTGAGCCACATAACCCCTTTCAAAAGAAACTCACTCGCTATGTGGAGTCGACCTGGAGTTTCGAGACTCAAATAATGAACTGTCAGGTTGGTTTATAATAATTAATATGTCGTTAAAGGGAGGGGGATTAAATTTTGTTTCTTGGTCGATTCCTAAGCTTTTTTATTGAAAATAATTAACCGAAATCACTTCCTTTTGAATCTCCACCTTGCCCTAACTAAGACAACAATTTCAAGTGGGTGTGGCACGTAGCGTCCTCGTATCCATAACCCGACTATATAGATGACCAGATGCATAGTAGTTACTCTCTAAATATCAATCTCTAAGTACCTTCCACTACCCTCATAGGGGACCATCTAGACGTCAACCCGCACAATATCTGAATATTGCTGCAAAATGTAGAAGTTATGGCTGTTACAAGGATTTCACGTTTACGCATGCGCATAAGATACTTTCAATTTGGGGACCATGATTTTCATAGGGGACCATCATCATCCCAACTCGTATTATTCCTGAAAATTTTATCAAATCAGATGGGAAATATAGAAGTTATGGCCGTGGCGA
This sequence comes from Apolygus lucorum, assembly GCA_009739505.2. Lineage (NCBI taxonomy): Eukaryota > Metazoa > Arthropoda > Insecta > Hemiptera > Miridae > Apolygus > Apolygus lucorum. The sequence continues at coordinate 14,012,579 of CM019183.2, forward strand.
GGATTTCACGTTTGCGCATGCGCAGTCGCTTCTATCAGTCCGGGGGTAATGATTCTCATAGGGGACCATCTACACCCCACACCTCACAATCCCTGAAAATTTCATCAAAATAGGATGAGAAATGTAGAAGTTATGGCTGTGGTAAGGATTTCATAACAGACATACAGACAAACACGGAACCAAAAATGTTCACGAAGGTCTGAAACGTAAAACGCGAGTGGAAATTTTGATTTTGGAGAACATTTTTTTCAATCTTAAAAAGTGAAAACAAAGCGTGCGCTACCTTGGTAGACTCGGAAGCAAAATTCGACAAAAGCGAACAATTTTTCCATGTGAGAGGCATATATTTCTCCCGTGCTATCGTGATTCCGCTCTCATCAAAAGAAAAGTGCGCTAAGTAGATCGGCTACACATCTTTCACCCCAAATTCGTCCCCAAAATTGTTATGACCTGCAGCAATGCTCAAAAGTCCATTCTGTGATTGCCGGACTCCCATCAACCCATTCATTTCCGTTAGCTGACCTAGAGAGGTTGAAGAACATTCCTGAAGAACAGTTTTAGCATTTCATGTTGGCCAAATAATAAACTGATCATATACATCTTTTATGTTATGATGTTTTATGTACATATTTTCATCAAAATATGTTTCATTCAATGAATAAAGCTGTTCATTATTTAAATGATTTCAGTCCTGAAAAATCGATTTTTTTTGAAAGGGGGTATGTGGGAGCATTTCAAATTGCAATTTGATACACTTCCCCTTGCTGAAAAAATCTGAAAAGTTCTGGAGGGTTGTGGAGTAATTAGCTGTGTTGGAATATTTCAAAAAATGGGATGTTTTGATCGTTTTGACGACTTGGGACAGTTTTTTGTGTTTTCCCGAAAGTTTCACAAATGACACATAACCCCTTTAAAAAAAACGGGTTCAAATGTGAAAGACATCCAAAACCTCGAGTCTTAAATACCGCAGAGGAGGAGAATCTCATTTTTTTACGCAACAAAATTTTGATAATTTTCTTCTGAGATATATGCAAAGGCTCTAGGTAAGTTTGGTATGCCGATCCCCACACAAGAATACAGTAAGATATCACGGATTGCACTAGAGCATGATAAAACATTTTAAGTGTGCCCATAGACATAAGATTTCGGATTTCAAGGCAGAAGGGTATCACTTTGCAAAGTCTATTGCATATTTTGTCAATATGGTATTTCCAGGACAAACATTGGTCCACAACCACCCCCAAATACTTAGCTTGTGGAATCTGCTTGATACTTGGGCAACCGCAATCACTTGCACTACAGGTTGACTCAATATGGCATTTGATATTTCCTAGAGCAGGGATAGAGGTATTACGCAAGGAAAAAGCAACAAGATTAGATTTGCTAAAATTTAGCTTTAAGCCGACTCCATCCAGCCAGTCCCTGACCACAAGCAAGCAAGCAGACGCCGCTTGCAAGGATGCACCCCAAGTATTTCGCGAGACTACTACAGCTGTATCATCAGCATAGGTAAATATGTCTCATTCAAGTAGAACGCCAAAAATATTATTCATGAAACAGATAAATAAAAGAGGTCCAAGAACTGTGCCCTGCAGAATTCCATAGGAGAAGGAAGATCCCTCACTCAAAATTGCGTTTATTTTCACTTTCTGACATCGCCCACGTAAATAACTCTGTACCCAAAATGAAATGAATGAATGATGAAATGAATGATAAATTACAAGAACTACTTAGATACTTCACTAAGTCTCTCTTCATTTGAAAGCTAGAGTGACATTCGACGCACCCGAACCGTCTCTTTTACTTCCACAGCTCACAGGTCTGGGTTTAGTCCTCTTGAGGCGTCTGAATAGGTCGTCAACGTCAAGCAACTGTACTGCTTCTTCACTGCGATTGTAGTCTCTTGAGATGGGCTATGGCTTGCTTCTTGATGACTTCGGTTATGGTAGTAATGCGAAGTTCTGAGTGGAATCGGACATTCCTGGTGTACCGGTACGCATTGACGCAACATCGCAGCACATTATTTTGAAACCGCTGTATTACATCTCGGGTACTTTGAGCAGTGCAGCCCCACAACTGCACTCCATAAGTCCAGACAGGCTTAAGGACTTGTTGTAAAAGGTTAATTTATTCTGGACCGACATTTTAGAGTGTCGACCCATCAACCAGTGCATTTTCCTGAATTTGAGCAAAAGTTCTGCCTTCTTTTGCTTCCTCACTACCGAAGGTAGGGAAGCTTTGTATTCGTGAAAGAAGTGAAAAGAAAAAAAAATGTCCTCCAAAATCAAAATTTCCACATGCTTTTTGCGTTTTAGAGCTTCCCGAACAATTTTGATTCCGTGTCTGTCTGTATGTCGGTCTGTCTGTGGTCAATCCTTGTCCCGGGCAGAACTATACTAACCTGTGGTCCGATTTTGATGAAATTTTCAGGGATTGTGCGGGTTAGGTCCTAGACGGTCTCCTATCAATTTCAGCACCTTCGGACCAATAGGAGCGAGTGCGCATGCGCAAATGTGAATTTCCTGGAACCTCGGTTTCTAATGAACCGATTTTGCTCAAATTTGGAGGTTAGTTAGGGACTAACTTCTAAGAGACACCCTACAATTTTCAATCAAGCAGGTCAAGCAATAGCCGCTGCGCATGCGCGAACTTTAAATTTATTGTTACAACCAAAACTCCGCAACTATTCAACCAATTTCGATGAAATTTTCAGGGATTGTGTGGGTTAGGTCCTAGACGGTGGACCGCTAAATAAAATTCTACGTTGAAAATACAAACGTGCAAACGTATACGTCCATGTTACAATGAGTGAGGAAGCTATACTGCCCACCCAACTTGGCAGACGTTTTTCTCAATGTGATATTTCCATCTCAATTTAGCATCTAGGGTGATTCCAAGATACTTGGCGTCGTTGACGGTACAGTCTTGCCGTTTAGATGAACAGGAACATATTTAAGCCTGCGGTTGGTAAAGTCGACATGAACAGATTTCGTTTCACTCAACCTGATCCTCCACGTGGACGTCCAGTGTTGGAGTTGCTTGAGATATCTTCTGAGTTTAGGTATGGTGACGTGGTTTGTTTCTCCGACAGCAAGCACAGCCAGAGATGGGCGGATTCTTATTCATAAATACGATAATCAATACAAATCATATCTGCGATTTTATGATTATGAATACGAATACAGGTATGAATATGAATACGAATACCGATTTTCCCCCGTATTCGGATTTTGATTACGATTTCATGATTTTGTCTAAGATTTACCTAAAAATCGAATTTTTTTACGATTTTCCCTGAAAATCGTACTTTTTAAATTATTTTGGAAATAACTTTTTTATTATTTTGGACGAACTTTGGACATATTTGTGAGCCCCTGCTCACGAATGATACCAATGTGACGGGGCTGGGGTAAGTCAACAACACCCCCCTTCCTGAACCCCAAGATGCCGCCCCCACAGAGCCACCTGCGGCGAAGGACTGTGGAGGGGTAATCCGGGCCAGCTCTACGGGGGCGTGGTCCGCCCCCCTACAATAAGGACGCCGAACACCATCTGAGGCGTCCGAACCCTGATTCAACCACGAAGCCAACGGAAGACACCAACAACTTGTGTCCGCAGCGGCAACCAGGAGCCTCGACCAAGGCCTGCTGGCAGCCTGAGGACTCCAGGAGGCTGTGGATCACGTGACTGAGAGGAGGGGGAAACGTTCTAGACCGGGCAGGCCACGTCGGCCATCACACCGTCCTGAGAGCTCGAACAAGTAGGTCCCGGCCGAACGTTCTTCCCCCAAAAGCGCGACGACTAAGTTCCGGCTGAAAGTCACCCCCATCCCTTGTTCTCTAAAAGTCAGTGGTAGAAGATCCCCCTGGACTATTCGAGACATCATCCCTACAAATCATCCGCATCAAGACCGTCGAGGATACCTTCGGGCCCAACACGTGAGTGCACAGACAAATATAACCTAATCTATTTTGGCCAAAATAATTAGGCAGGTGACGATAAATAGTGAAGAAATTAGAGTTAAATCAATTGAGAATTTGGTACAGTAAAGCTTGTAAAACGGAAAACGAGAAAGGATTCAGATTGTAAATTATTGATAAGACACGGAGACACGGTAAAGACACGGCATTGGAAATTGTAAAGAGAAAGGACACTGAAGGTATTGCTTATAAGAAAGTTAACTATTTGAACCATTTTTTGTCTTCATTGTAAAATTGCCTATTGTGTTAATAATTGGAAACGTCAGAACTGCGCCCTTCAGGCTTGTACATCTTTGTTGAGTCAACCCAATCATAACATACTTGTATAATAAATCTCTTATCTGGTATTTTACTCCATTTCTGTGGTTATCTTTGAGTTCACCCTGCATCAGATCAGTATCAGCAACTAGGGGTAAAAATAACTAAGTCAGACTTCATATTTTCTTTATTGCGTTTTCAGACCCATCAGGTCGTGTCCTTAGGACACAATTTCGGAGAAAAACACAACCTCGTGGTCAACTGGGTTATTCGTGTCTCAAACACGAAGACACGAGTGACACAGAGGACACGCAGGACACGCCCTTCTGGCACGGGACACGCTTGGAGGTCCGAGGTAAAATAAAACACCCTTCAGGTTTCTAAGCATCATTTATTATTATTTTCATCAACCCAGGAGTCAACACCTTCGAAGAGCTACCATACTTCACAGGTAATTACCCTATATTATCCTAAAATTAACGTAGATTTAAGTTGTTTCGGTCTTTTTCGACTCCCCTCATTTCACAGTCAAACACAGGGTAGATTCCCTTCAGGAATCTACTTAGTGCTGCTTGGGCCAGGTAACTAACTTCATTTGTCAACTTTACCTGGACAAGCGGGCTTACAAATTGGTGGCAGTGTTGGGACTTGTACTCAATACTGGTATCCCATTTGTCAAGCCAAGTAAAAGCACACCGGCTTACAAATTGGTGGCAGCGGTGGGATTTGCCTTCTACCACTGGTACCCAATTTGTCAAGAACAGCGGCTTACATATTTATGACCTAAAATTGTCAAAAAAATCAATCAAAATTTTAAACGCTCACCAAACTCTTATAGGATTTTTCACGCAGAATCGAATGAAACCAACACCAGGTCGCTGCGACAGACCGAATAGAAAGTACGACGAAATTTCCGCTGAAAACCGTTTTGAAGATTTGCACTGAAAATCATAAAAAATTATGATTTTTTACTTTTTAATTATGATTTTTTTTTTTTTTCTATTCAGTTGGTCGTAGCGACCTGGTGTTGGTCTCATTCGATTCTGCGTGAAAAATCCTATAAGAATTGGCGAGCGTTTCGAATTTTCATTAATTATTTTGATAATTTTAGAGAATAAATATGACCAAAATTCCAGTAAAAATCATAATTTCTTTTATAATTTTCAGTGCAAATTGTGAAAAAATATGATTTTCAGTGGAAATGTCGTCGTAGTTTCTATACTGTTGGTCGTAGCTACCTGGGTTTAGTCTCATTCGATTCTGCGTGAAAAATCCTATAAGTGTTAGTGAGCGTTTCGAATTTTGATTGATTATTTTGACAATGTTAGGTCATAAATATGTCGAGAGTGCGAGAGAAAATCATAAAAAATGTATAATTTTCAGGAAAAATCATCATTTTTAGGGAAATTATAGAAAAAGCATTTAATTGTATTAAAATCCGAATACGGGGGTAAATCGGTATTCGTATTCATATTCATACCTGCATTCGTATTCATTATCATAAAATCGCAGATATGATTTGTATCATAATCGTATTTATGAATAAGAATTCGCCCATCTCTGAGCACAGCTGTGTCGTCTGCGAATGTTGCTACCATGCTCTCTTATCGTTCTGGTCGGTCGCTAGTGACCAGGACGCACAAGAGTGGGCCAAGTACACTTCCCTGCGGCACACCAGCATGTATTCTGTGCGCTTCAGAGTAAGCGTCATCATGCTTTACTCTGAAGTATCGATCAGATAGATAGGATTGCAATAATTCCGCATATTTTGCCGGCAGTAATTTTCTGAGTTAGTCAGTTTTCATCGACAGTTTTTCCCAGTTTTCACAGGAAATAATCATCCAATTTTAATGTTTCACAAGGCATTATTTAAGTGAATTCAAGCCTGATTCAGGTAAATCGTTCCTTATTCTTTCACAATTTAATTCACTTAAAGAATTCGAAGCACATTCATGATTTTGGTACAATGCTTCCCGATCGGTTTCCTGGTTACGAAGTGAAAAAAATGAGTTACGATTTCTTGGTTACGAGGTGAATGGGGGACATTTTCAGTGGCGTCTCTTACAGGCAAACATAGCAAACACTGCTAGCTTTACAGAAAATATGCAAAACGAATAAATTAATTTTTGTTGAGATTCTCCTATATTTCCATGTTTTGCAAGTAATGTTTAGCCGAACTTGGAAATTTTTTATAAAATTTAGGGACTATTTCATGATTACAAAGGAAGTTAGATGGAATAGGAGAATGGAATAAATAGTACGTATTTTGTCTTGGATACTTGCCGGCAACCTTGGTAACTACTACGATAGATTGCGGATGATACACAAACTAAGTCTAGTATTGTTATACCCCCACTACCACAGCATCAGCCAAGGCAATCAATCGAGGAGCTGTTTCGTGACCTTGAAAGCAAATTGGAAGATGAGCCATGGATTTTCATTACCTTTGCAACCAGTAATCAAATTTCTTAATGAAGAAATTCTTTATTTCTTAGAATGGAGTGTGAAGCATTTATTTCATCTAAATAAACTCGATTATTAATCGAAAACATGGTTGGTAGGTAGTGACAATGGGAAAGCTGTATTCTTTGCTGGCAAGTGATCCGTACAGAAAAATAATAAACCTTTGAGTAATAATTAGCAGCGTTTTTCATTGTTGTTTATTCCTCTTTGACTGGCCGAGCTGTTTGCCTAACAAATATTCTCACCTGACGCCCCTGGACATTTTGTTTTATTTGAACTGGGCACTTGAAATTCCAAGTAGATCGGGTATCATCTGAGCGTATTTATAGCCTCTCCTACGCGAATTGTCTCCATTTTTGTTTGTTTTAACAGCTGCATGGCTTCCATCTGTTAGATGTATGTTACGTTTGGGCATGCGCAGAGCCTACTATCAATATCAATCCAGGGGTAATGGTTTTCATGGGGGACCATCAACACCCCAATCCACATAATCCCAGAAAATTTCATCGAAATCAAATGGGAAATGCGGAAGTTATGGCTGTTACAAAGTTACTCGATCGCGAGATACAGTAAAAGCCCAAGCACACTTCCCCCTGCTTTGATTCCCTTTATACTGGAATACGCTCTGCTAGAAGCTAGTTTCTGTCAGCCGCCCATTTGGTGCATTTGAAAAGGTGTGAATGTGTTTTGAATCAGAAGTGTGAGTTTACTAACTAATTGCGTCACATGTGCGAGGCAGAGTAGCGCCCAGCCTCTACAAAATTAAAACTCCACTGTCATGTTCCCCAAAGCAATTCAACTTTAACAGACCTCCCTCCGGTAAAACACAGAACAACTTCCTCCTGTTGATCTCTTTGCTCGGAATAAATGGCCCGCGTAAACTTCCAGAGGCTCTCAAAAATTCAACAGCTACTTTTCGAAAAAAACTCCCGAATGAATGAAATTACTGTACATCTAAAGCGGGAAAAAAGAGAAGCGGAACACAACTGAAATAAATCAAAACTCCCGACGCCCCAAAAAAAGTACAGTCTTGACTTTTCCCCACAACGGGAGCTCAACTTTTGAATAACCATGAGGGAAGACAGCCCAGCAATCAATTATTTCGAATGTTCATTTTTTTTGTCTCTCGACGCTTCGCAGAAGATTCCGAACCGACGGTAGAAAGTCATACATTATTTAAGAGGTCAATTGGGACGGGTTTGGTTGATTATACTTCGTAGCTGGGAAATTTTCACTGAACCGAAAAAGTATTTCGGGAAAAGCGGCTAATCCTTTAAAGGAACTCGTCCGACGAACGAAAAAATGGGAACGAGTGAACCGAAGAAAAACAAGGAAAAGTTTTTCATTATTAATATCAACTTACCATCTTCGCATAAACTTTATTTTTTTACTTTTCTCTAAGAAAGAAGAAGATGAAAAAAAAGTCCAGAGTAAAGGAAATTTGCCCCTTAATCCTAAATCGGTAAAATATGGTTTCTTAAGTAATTTATTCCCTTCTTGGGAAGCGTTTATTCTGTCTTTCCAAGGCAATTAATCATACTTGGCTCTCCGAAAAAGTTTTTTTAAGACCCTTTGGTTTATGGGCCTTTCATTAGTGTGGGACTTTGATAAACGTAATGTGGATTCAGTGGTATCGTTTATCCGCGGTTTCGCTCCCTCAGAACTGAAAACGAGGAAGTTTTGCAATCGTAAAAAAATCTTCCATTTAAACTTGAAACCCCTAGTTTTTTCATTTTTTATTATTTTATGCAGAATGTTTACATTGAAAATGATTGGAATAGATGAACTTACTCCATTCTTCATTCTTTCTCTTATTAAATTTTAAATTCGACCACCAGAAGTGACATGAGATGGTTGGACTTTCCATCAAAGTTATTATCGACAGGAGCATTGTCGGTAGCGATATCAAAGGCAGTCGTCCGTCCAAGATTTTCTCGAACTGTTCGTTGTGCACGATCCCGGCTGAATTGGTGAAGATTGGTGGAGAGGAGCTTCCTTCAAGTTATAAGAGTGATAATTTCCAGTTTTATGTCAAGGTTGTTGCTCTATAGTTGACAAATAGTGACGCTGGGTTCACAAGAGTCCGACTCTGCGTTCTGCCCACTGATTGGCCTCTTTCCGTCTGTTCTTGGCCAATCAGCGGGCAGAACGGAGAGAGTCGGACGCATATCGAGCCCACCTTGAGACTTCAGTAGCGATCAGTCTTCCGTGAAAGTTGGAAGCAAGCAAAGATCTTTGAAAAACAGGATCGGTGTCGATAATGTGAAAAAATAAAAAGTATCCCGATACATTGCAAATAAAAAAGTATCAATAATTTTTAAAAAGTAACGATATTTTGAAGGATCGATACTTTTTTTACATCCCTAGAATAAACAGGACTTCCCCTTGTGATCTCAAATCGACAAGGTGCTTTTTATTTTATTTCTAGTTCTCCGAATTTCAATATTTTACCGTGCTATAGTAGGAATAGGTAGCTAGAAAATCTCGTTTACAGAACAAAGACCAAATACCTAACAACCACGAATAGGAAAGATACCCACATTCACATTGGTGACTGCCTGCTCGAGATCCTGGACCAATTCGTCTGTTTTGGATCCATAATATCTCCAAACGGAAACCCGATCCCCGAGATTTAGGCCAGACTAGCTGCGGAAAACCGATGCGATTGGGGCCTGATCAAGCAAGAATAGTTCATTTTTGGTTTATTATTTCTAATAATAAGCCTATGTGATCGTATCGCAAAAAATTTGGTAATTCTGAGCAATTATCCGGTCAACTCCGATATTTCTCATACTTAACCATGATATATGTAGAGTAGTAAATATCAATATTCAGACCGAAATAAGTGTCGGAAAAGGAAAATATATAGTGAAACTTACCTTAGTAGTCATCCATACGCAACACATTGAACGTTTGTGGAGGGAGGTGCGGGGAAGCGTGCCTCGATACGGAAACCGAAAACAACATTCTATCGGCCATTTAGCAGAGTTTATGTTTAAAAGAAAGTACTCTGATTACAAAACAAGAGTGCATAATCTATTCAGAGCAATTGGCCATCTGTATAACGGTGAAAACGAACACCCTAACATCCTCGTGAAGCTGATACAGATAGCGAGTCAGATGACTACTAAGGTAAGTTTCACAATATATTTTCCTTTTCCGACACTTATTTCGGTCTGAATATTGATATTTACTACTCTACATATATCATGGTTAAGTATGAGAAATATCGGAGTTGACCGGATAATTGCTCAGAATTACCAAAAATTTTTATAACCCCCCCTCAAACTTTGTCACTTTACGTTTCAAGGTGCGTAGAATCCAAATTTGCAATGTCCGTCCGCCGTCCGGGCCATAAAAGGCCTTAGAATCGGTCTAAAACGCCCGTTCTTTTGCACATAGACTCCATTTGGGGTCTAGTTGGTCCTAACGTCGAACTATTCCGATCGCTTAGTTCGTATAGAAGTTATGGGCAAATAACCGGCCAAAAAAGCTGAATCGGCCACTTAGAATTGACCGATTTCGATGAAATTTGGTATGTAGGCTCCATTTGGGGTCTAGTCGTGCCCCGAAGATTTTGGTTAATGTAGGTCACGTCTAAGGGTTCCAAAATGAATTTTGAAATTTTGAAAACGCCCTAACTTGAAAAATTTTTGATATAAAGGTAGTGTTTTTCCTTCAATTTGAAATTCCATAGAATTTTTAGACTTTTTTGGGACTACGCGTAGCTCTGTAGGAAAAACCATTTAGCTACCTACGAGAATTTAAGGGTTGGGCGTACGATAAATCAGAAACACGAGTGTGAATCGCAAGAGAGGCCTAATCTCCGTTCAAATTAAAGCTGACCGAAATGCGATCGATGTTTTTCTTCATGTTGGATGGTTGTTGGCTTTGCAGACGAGTGATCAATATAGAAAAATAATAAACCATTGTGTAATAATTTGCAGCGTTTTTATACTTTGTAAGGGCCATTAGGTATTGGGTAAAACTAAAGAACATTTGATTTGATTCAAAAATTTAAAATTTCAGGAAAAACATTTTTATTTAATTTGGATAAATGACTAGTTTGTTTCTTAAATTACCGACGGCTCTGCAAGCGTTCTTAACAGAACAGTTTCCTGATGTGAAGTAAAACTACCTCCCTCATAGATCGAGGCTCCACTGATAAATTCCTCCTGAATATTTTGACTTTTAGATCAGCTGTTGAAACTCGGACGTTGAAGCTCTGAATAAAAATTCATTCGTGCTAAGAAAAAAGTGGAGTCCGATCGATAATAGGTAGTAATAAACCTGAAACTAGGCGGAACCCTCGACTATCGAAAGACACAAGTGGCTTCGTCTTCTTCACCAGTCTGAGACCTCCCATCCATCAATCAGCTCAACTGGTCGAAGTCCATCGATGTTCCACCCGGGATCACCTGTTGGTGCCCACATTTAGTCCAGTGAATAGAGACGAAGAAAGGGGGAAAACCCCTACATAAAATGCGGCAGTCCTGGAATTTTTATGTTTTTCTGGGTTATCAGTAGATAACAAACCCAAGTTTCCGTAATAAATGTGTAAATCTTCATCAAATGGCGTCCCTGCTTGCTTATTCACGAAACAGCTGTTTTTTTCTTTTGGTTTATTATTTTCAATAATGAACCATTGGAATCGAGCAAGAGAAAAAAAAAAAAAATGTTAACCCCCTAAAAATTTCATGTTGTTTCGCTGATTGGCTGTTCGGATCGCCGTCTCCTCCTAGTGTTGCCCGATGGAACAACGAAATCGTGTTATCTAAGAGGAAAAAAGAGGAGGTAAAAAGGAACAGCTAACAATCAAATTCAGAAAACTGTATTGGCTCCTGGGCCGACATTCACAACTTAGCTTACACAACAAAGTGCTGTTATACAAAACAGTACTTATGCCAATTTGGACCTATGGTATACAGCTATGGGGATGCACAGCTAAAAGTAACATGAAAATTATTCAAACGTTCCAAAATAAGATACTGAGGAGTATTGTGAATGCTCCGTGGTACATTCGTAATGATGACCTCCACAAGGACCTCAAAATTGAGATTATTAGCGAGGTAGCAAAAAGATACGCGAGAAACTACGAAAAGAGGCTTCACGCACACACAAACCCAGAAGCCATCCAGCTTCTGGACAACACACAAGAAATCCGACGTCTAAAAAGGACCAAGCCACTGGACCTTGGATGCTGAAGTGTAACTTTAATTAGTGAAAGTCATTGGACTAACACTTGCATGAGAAACGCGTATTATATATGTGAAGTAAATATCTAGATAGTTACGTGATATATAATACCTCAATTGTAACTAGTTGATATATTGACTAATAAACGCCTAAAAAAAAATCTAAGAGGAAAGTTATCAAACAAAAACAGGGGAAACCTGTATTTGTCTATCTTGCTTTTTATTTATTTTTGTTTTCAGTTCTTCGATTTCGATCATTACTGGTTTTGTGAAGTGTTGATCTGGGGACTATAGATTTCACGATCTCAGCGCTTCAAGTGGCCGTACCTGAACTATTTCCGGTTGACGTCATCCTCCCGGTTTTTCGAAGTGCTAAATCCAATTTTGGGGTCAAAAATAGGAAATTCCGACATGGTGAGATTAATCATTCCGAATATTAAAATGAATTGGGTTCCGATTCGGCGTGGACAACGGAAATCCCCAAAGCTCTCGTTGTTCAAAATATTAAATTAAACCGCGGGTTAATATCGTATTGATTCGAGGCAGTTTGATCGGTCGCCACACTCTTGTAATCCCGACTTGGATTCCAATTTGAGTAACATCAGAGGCTTAGTGACCCGTTTAGAAGAAGGATTACGTGGGATTCGACCGAACGAAGCGCGGCTTTGTAAAACTCGCATGGGATGGAGCGGTTCAGGATTTTCGTGTCACTGATGTCGGCTTGATCCCGTTTCGTATGAAGTCGAACGTGAACGCTAAATGAGACCCTGGAGTTTGATGAGGGTTCGAGTAGCGGAACGAAATTTGATTTTCAACGCGACAGAACGAAAAAACTTCGAATTATTACACAACGCTTTATTGACTCTATTCATCTTCTGTTCTTTCTGATCCTACCACGAGACGAACAATCGATCAGGGTTGCAACATCGGTGACTAAATATCGATATACCCGAAATTAACATCGATAATGCAGTTGTGAAAACGCTGCAAATTATTACATAACGGTTTACTGACGCTGTTCTAATATTCTTTCTGATACCACGAGGAGAACAACCGATTAGGGAAGCAACATCGGTGACATAATATCGTATACCGGAAAGCAACAACGATAATCGACAATGCAGTTGTTAAAGAAGCTTGAACCAGGAACCAGGTTTATAACAAGGAAAAAGAAAGATTTAAGATGCAGAGCTAATTTAATCAAGGCAAGGTAGAAAACTCAACTGGTGAACAAAATGTCCTCTCACACAGGCGGGAGGTAGTGTAGCAGTGCTACCAACATTATAACACAAAACACTGTAGAATAGAGAATCCTACACTCCCCTGCAATTCTACAAACATCAGCAACAGTAATATTACAAACAGAAGTTTCATCAATAAACTCAAACATTAATGATTTAAATTTAAATTTTGAAAACAGACTATTAAAACATATTGTTTAGTAATGCATGCATTCCAGGGGACGTCCCATTGGATAAGCATTAGATCAGTTTAACCAGTTGTTAAGTGATAAAACTGTTTCACTCGATGTAATTTATTTATTACTTTAGGCAAGAAATACTGACCCCCCCCCCCTCACCTTTATCCACCTTAACATTTCTAGCGGCATGCGAGCCTCGAATCTGAAGAGCATTTTAAAATCCATGATCTACGATACCCAACATGCGAATTCGAGTTCCCCCCCCCCACCTCCTCCCTAACGCCAACAATGGTGCCAGTCTGGAAATACGCTTAACATTGAACTTTCATCTGTTAGTTTTGGTAGGAGATCCGACGAAGTTCACATCCGTATTCAAGGTGAAACACAAAAAAAAAAAAAAAACACGAAATGAGCGGTTTGTGGCATCATGGCACCATGTCCTGGCACCATGGTGGCACCACTATTAGTTCCATGGTGGTAAAGAGAATAATTCATGAAAATCAGGAGGTATAATGATAATTTTTCCTCAATTTCAAAGCTTGGGTACAATTAGTAAGCAGTAAAGGAACCGAAATATTGAAAAATCGGATATTTTTTAATATTATCCCCCCACTCACCCCCTCCCCTTGCGAATTTTGGTACTCTGGTAAAATCATGTACAACTCGGAAGTTATTTGAGTCAAACAAAAAAAGAAACACGCAAATCGGTTGGAAATTGAGGCCTGGGCAGAGTTTACAAGATTATGCACGCAAACGCACGTTTTTTAAGCATTAACCCCCCCTTTCCCCCTCTTAAAAAGCAAAATCCAAAATTCCGGCGCCGTAGTGCACAACTAGATAGTATTCCGCGTCAAACGAAAAAAGAACCACGAAAATCGTTTGAGAACTAAGGTCTGGGCAGAGTACACAAGATTATGCCCAAAAACGCACGTTTTTCGAGCATTAACCCCCCCTTTCCTCCCCTTAAAAGGCAAAATTCGAAATTCCGGCGACGTAGTGCACAACTAGATAGTTTTCCGCGACGAACAAAAAAAGAACCAGGAAAATCGGTTGAGAACTAAGGCCTGGGCAGAGTACACAAGATTTTGTTACACACACACACACACACACACACATACACACACACACACACACACACACACACACACAGACATACACCTATGGTTTTTTTCGCGGATTTGGATTCAGAATGGTCTAAAACGGATTACTGTGTGGTTATTTTTTTTTTCTGTTGAATGTTGTCCAACTTTACCCCATATCGATCGCATAAGGACGCCCAAGTCTTACTGTGGGACGTCCTAAAAACTTAAAAAACAGCAGCAGTCTTATAAATTCAGGAACATCATATAACAAATTATGCAATTCTAAAACTTCATGACAAGTTCATCAATGAACGGAAAAATTCAAATTGTTTTACAGCAAGAGCCTTGGTCATGACATCAGCAACTTGATGTGCTGTAGAAACGTACTCTAATCTCACTAGACCCTTTTCAACCAAATCCTTCACGAAGTGATGTCTAACAACAATATGCTTAGAACGCTTGGTTTCATAAGTTGCGGCCATCTTAATGCACGCTTGATTATCCTCATAAACCAAAATTTCACATTGCAATCCATCACCGACAATATCGCACAACACTTGCTTTAGGAACATTATCTCTGTTAAGCAGTCAGAAACAGCATAATACTCAGCTTCAGCACTACTTAGTGCCACATTAGTTTGCTTTTTAGACCTCCAACTAACAACATTATTATTCAATTTAATTATATATCCACTAATGCTCTTTCTATCATTAATATCATTTGCAAAGTCTGCATCTACGAAAGCAGTAACTTTGAAAAAAGAATCAGACTTCTTAAATTGCAAACTCAAATCTCTAGTGTGCTTGAGATATCTAATAACCTTTTTAAGATGATTCCAATGAGTTGAATCATATGCATTTTGGAACTGACTAAAAAACGTTATGGCAAAACATAGATCAGGTCTCGAACCAATCATTAGGTACATTAATGACCCTATGAGTTCCTTATAGGGATATTTATGATTTTCAATATTTTCAGCAAATTTCAGCTGGAGCTTTGGTTCCATGGGTACAACTGATGGTTTACTATCACCCATTTCAAATTTCGAAATTATTTTATCAATCAGGTCCCTCTGACTCACCTCCAAACCACTCTTACTTCTTTTAATATTTAAACCCAGAAATGTAAATTCATCGTCATTGCTCAAATCCTTGATTTTAAATTCTGATTTTAGCGTATTTTTAACTTCCTCAAGCTCTTCAATATTTTTTGAGAATAGTAAAATATCATCAATCCAAATTATTAGGAAAATATTAGATTTGAAATACAGACATGGATCAGATAGGCTTCTTTTGAATTTCATACTTTGAAGTTTTGCATTAAGAACAGTATACCAACATTTAGGGCTACATTTAAGACCATAAATACTTCTTTTCAATTTACATACATACTTTTCGTTTTCCACTTCCAGTCCCTGAGGTACTTTCATGTAGATAGGTTTCTTCAACACACCATTCAGGAATGCATGGTCGAAATCAACACAGTGAAGGACGAGATCCCATTCGACAGCAATGGCGAACAGAATTTTCAGGGAATTCATCCTGGCAACTGGTGCATAAACCTCTTCATCTAGGGACGACTTTTGAAGAAATCCCCTGGCAACCAGTCTTGCTTTCTTCACTTCTTTTCCTCCTGAAGTTTTCTGGCGAAAGACCCACTTGGAGTCGATCAACGTTTCACCAGGTGGTAGTGCTGACAGTTCCCATGTTTCATTTTGCAGCAGATTCTGAAGTTCAGTATTTATAGCTTCCTTCCAAGAATCTGACTTGCTGGCCTCATCAAAGTTCATTGGTACATCACATCCACTTAGCAACGCAATATGAGTAGAGAGATCGAAATTTTGAAACCTCTCAGGCATCTTTCGTGTGCGATTGCTTCGCCGAAGTTCCTCCTGAGGTTGCTCCGGTGATGCTTTCACGTCAGAAGATTGTATTTGATTTTCAGGTGAAGAAGTAGGCGACTCAGGTAATGGTATAGCAGACAGATCATCTCTGACCTCAACTCTACTAATAGGTACTCCTCCCTCATCAAACACCACAGATCTTGCAGTAACGATTTTTCGTTTATTTGAGTCAAAGAGTCGATATCCATTTGGACAGTATCCAACAAATGTCAAACGCCTCGATCGGGGTTCCAGTTTGCCTTGACGATCCTCTGAAGGAATATGTGCATGGGCTACACACCCAAAAACCCTTATTTTTGAAAGGTCTGGCTGGTATCCATGCCATAATTCAGCTGGCGTTTTTCCAGTCTCTATTGCACGAGAAGGCAAACGATTGATAAGGTAGACAGAGGTTAACACAGCTTCACCCCACATTTCTTTGGTTAGGTTGGAATCAAAAATTAAGCATCTGGACATTTCCATCAACGATCTGTTATACCTCTCTGCCTTTCCGTTGTTTTCTGGATTTCGAGGAATAGAATACATGATCTCAATACCTTTTTCCTCGCATAGTTTCTTCATCGATCCAGAAACGTATTCGCCGCCACGATCACACCTTAGGTAGGTAGGTCGTTTCCCAAACTTGTTCTCAACGTGACTCAAGTACTTTCGGAAGCAGCTATCAACCTCACTCTTCTCCTTCATCAGGTAAACAACTCCAAAATTGGAAAAACTACACAGGAAGGTGACGAAGTAGCTGTAATTATCAAACGTAGCTGGTGTAATACGTCCACATACATCTGTTGAAACACACTCAAGTATACTAGTTGCTTTTCTTTCTTCAGGAATAGCTTTCATAAAAGGTTTTCGTGTTTGCTTTGCTTTCAAACATACCTCACATATTTGTTCATCTGCAGGATATCTACTAGAGTGACCCATGCGTCGATGAAGTAGCGTAGAAGAATGGGCAGGATTTGCAACAGCAGGGCTCCTCACTTTCAAAGTCACCCAAAACAAACTTCCACGTCTATTACCTACCAAAACAAGTTTATTATGTTTGTAGATTCGAGCACAATCACCATCAAAGTTTATTTGCAGACCATTATCTACCATCTGCTTCACAGAAAGCAAGTTGCATGATAAATCACTACAACTATGTACGTTTAGCAACGAAAGATTCAAGCTGTCAACTGTTGTGATGTGCAGATCACCAATTGTAGTTGCTGTGATCGATTCACCCTCTTTCGCGACGCCGATTTTTTGCACAACTTTCTTAGAGTTCACGAGAAAATGTTCGAACTCCGTTTTAATTAGGTGATGTGAACAACCGGAATCGATGCAAAAGTTTATAACAACGTCATTTGCGGCAAAACATGGCACGATTTGGCGAGAATCGGGAGCAATCGGTTTGTTTACAACTTTATCTGATAAGAAGGCTATCTCTTCTTCTTCTTCAACTTGGGTTGTATTGGCTGTCTTGTTCGAGGCTGTTCTCGAAGGACACTCGGCTCGAGTATGCCCACGACCGGAACACTTGTGACAACGTCCACGGAAAACAAAGTTTGTTTGGTTCTGGTTGGCATCACTGTTTCGCGAATTCCAGCTGGAAGGTGGTGTGACGTCACCACGACTGCGACCGGCAAAGTTGCGTTTCCCTCGTGTAAAATGGCTTCCACGACGTTGATTCGCATTTTGTGATGACGACCGCGGAAAATTTTTCGAAGTTGCAAAGGCATTTCCATCATCTTCCTTGCTTGACACAGTCATTTTTCGAATCCGCTCTTCTTCAGCAAGCAGCTTGTTTCTTACGAATGGTGCAGCAATAGCTCCTTCTTGTCCTTTCCCATCATCAACTGCACTTAGGAGAACGTCAATCGAAGTAACGACAGAATGATAGCTTTCCGGCATCATTGCCAACAACTGAGTGATATATTCGCGAGAATCCATGGTACCTCCGCTATCCTTGAGTTCATTTACCGTTTTATCGTACTCGATCAAGTATTCATTCAGACTTGACTTGCCATCAAAATTCATATTTCGAAGTTTCGTTTGGATGCTCACTCGTGATAGGGTACCGGTTCTCACGTACGTTGACTTTAATACGTCAATCATTCCCTTTGCAGTGGTTTCCTTCTTTATTATTTCAAGGCAACTATCTGAGACGCATTGCACGATGATATCTTGTGCTTTGGCATCATCGAGCTTCCATAGCTTCAATAAAGCGTCCTCCTTGGGTTTCTCACTTGAAATTTTATCCAAGACCCCATTTCTTTGTAACAACTTCTCAACACGAAAAAGCCAGTTCTCAAATCCGCTTCCATCGAAAAGCTTAATGCAGGTGGGCTGCGAGGAGGTAGTAGTTGATAACATCATCTCGAGTTAGGGAAAATTCGACCTAGGGACCACGAGACTTCACGAACGCCAACGGACGAACGAACCTACACAACCAAGCCGCGCGAACCTACACACTTCCAAACTTTTCGACACGAATTACTGACACTTTTCGAACGATTTTTTTCCTCTCTGGTCCTGTTTGCTATCGCGTAATCTGGGACCGATAACCTAAAGAAGCTTGAACCAGGAACCAGGTTTATAACAAGGAAAAAGAAAGATTTAAGATGCAGAGCTAATTTAATCAAGGCAAGGTAGAAAACTCAACTGGTGAACAAAATGTCCTCTCACACAGGCGGGAGGTAGTGTAGCAGTGCTACCAACATTATAACACAAAACACTGTAGAATAGAGAATCCTACAGTTGTTAAACGATGGAAATTATTACACAACGATTTATTGATGCTGTTCATCTTCTGTTCTTTCTGATCCTACCACGAGACGAACAATCGATCAAGGATGCAACATCGGTGACAAAATATCGATATACCCGAAAGAAACATCGATAATGCAGTTGTGAAAACGCTGCAAATTATTACAAAACGGTTTACTGACGCTGTTCTTCTATTCTTTTTGATACCACGAAGAGAACAATCGATTAGGGAAGCAACATCGGTGACATAATATCGATATACCGGAAAGCAACATCGATAATCGACAATGCAGTTGTTAAACGATGGAAATTATTACACAACGATTTATTGATGCTGTTCATCTTCTGTTCTTTCTGATCCTACCACGAGACGAACAATCGATCAAGGATGCAACATGGGTGACAAAATATCGATATACCCGAAAGAAACATCGATAATGCAGTTGTGAAAACGCTGCAAATTATTACAAAACGGTTTACTGACGCTGTTCTTCTATTCTTTTTGATACCACGAAGAGAACAATCGATTAGGGAAGCAACATCGGTGACATAATATCGATATACCGGAAAGCAACATCGATAATCGACAATGCAGTTGTTAAACGATGGAAATTATTACACAACGATTTATTGATGCTGTTCATCTTCTGTTCTTTCTGATCCTACCACGAGACGAACAATCGATCAAGGATGCAACATCGGTGACAAAATATCGATATACCCGAAATAAACATCGATAATGCAGTTGTGAAAACGCTGCAAATTATTACATAACGGTTTAATGACGCTTTTCGTCTATTCTTTCTGATACCACGAGGAGAACAACCGATTAGGGAAGCAACATCGGTGACATAATATCGATATACCGGAAAGCAACATCGATAATAGACAATGCAGTTGTTAAACGCTGCAAATTATTACACAAATGTTCTTTTTTTATTAAGTACCCCTCCGAAAACATATGAACGCAAACCAACAAATTTCGAGGGACTTGCATTTTTCTTTTTTTTAAATATATTCCAACTTACTTCATGCATCCAAGTGCTGATGGAACTTGAAGGGCGCTCGAGTTTTGATCTACTAAAACCAAACCTTGTTCGCAGCATAGGAGTGGAGGAAGGAATGAGAGTTCTAACCGAATAGGAAAAAAAAAGTGCTCTTGAAAGAATCATGGAACGGACCGGGTAACCATGTTTGCGGAAAACATAGATGTGAATACAAAAAGACGAAATTTTCAACTTTTTCCAGAGATCTAAATCATTTAGGATATAAATAAATGTGATCATAATTTCTCACAATTCAGGTTTTTAAGGACATTTATAAATGAGAAAGCATTAGAATTATAGTAGTTTATATCGAAACATCAATCAGTAAGTACCTATCAGTCCGAGGCGATGATTTTCATTACACTCCAATCCACACAATCCCTAAAAATTTGATCGAAATTGGATGGAAACTGTAGAAGTGGCTATCAGTGATAATTCTTTACATAGGGGACCATCTGCAACCCAATTAGCACAATTGCTAAATAATTAACTGAAATTGAAGAATAACTTCGAATAGTTTTGCACGATACAAAGATTTCGAGACAAACACAACAAAGACTTCGATTCTTGAGGGAAGTGGAGAATTAACATCATCGAAACTTGTTGGTTTACTCGAGAGAAACGACCACTTCAAAGGCTTGTTTTCACCTTCGATTGTTTGAAAAATTCGAAAATCAACGTCGAAATAATCGAAACTTGTTGGTTTGCTCGAGAGAAACGACCACTTCAAAGGCTTGTTTTCACCTTCGATTGTTTGAAAACTTCGAAAATCAACGTCGAAATCAGTATTTAGATGGTCCCCTATGAAAATCACCACCTTCGGACAGATAGTACTCAGGGGCGTTGGGTGACCTCTGAAAGTGGTGGGGCACCAAACCAGAAAATACATGAACTTGACCCTAGGATCGCACATACCTACATACTTTTGCGTCAAACAGAGGACCCAGTGGGGAAACATCACATCTCAACTTCATTCCAGTTAATGATGAAACAAAAAAAATCATTTCTGGGACTCGAAAAGATAAAAATGTTAATTTGTTACTAAAACATTAAATATTCAATTTTTTTAAAACGAAAAGCACATAATTTCTTAATCATAAAGACAAGATCATGAAAAAAAGTGTATTAAAAAATTCTACATATTAGTCGAAATGTCTATAAGGCTTTTCGAGGGTCATATTCCCTTTGATGACTTTTAATTATCTTTTGCAAGGCCTACGTAGCATTTATATATGAAAAGTTGTGGAACTGAAGAGCACCAGGCTGCCTATTGTATTTCCCCATACCGAAATGTTGAACAGAAACGAAAAAATACGATAAGTAGGTAGGTAGGTAAGTCTAATCAGTGGTCAACTCCATCAGATCGTATTACAACAAACACCAAGACGACTTGAAATGCAGGGAAAATGGAATGGAAAACCGAAAATGATAAGAGTTTCTGGTCAGGAACGTAAACTGTCATTGTTTCAAGACACTTTAGGGAACACAGTAGGTAAAGAGCTCCAGAGAGACTAGTCATTTCGGAGAAAAACCCCTGAAGATAACAACTTCAGCAATATTTTAAAACTTCGTTTCAACTTACAATAGTTTTAACTTACTTTCATACCTATGTGATGAAATCTCTGTGTAGCAAACGCCATCCACAACAATGATAACACTCCAAAAATCATAATTTTGCTGTCAATCAGCAAAATTGTATCATGTCAAGATGTTACCACCCTCCTGTTTATCAGATAAACTTTATCTCTTGTCGGTTGTTTCCAGTAGGTAGGTACTGTTTTATGTACTGTGTAAACACACTAAACACCTAATCGTGCAGTCTGGGCAACATACTGTGAAAATCTGTAAAAGTAGGGAGTATCCATTCAATTTTTAACCCATCTATAACTGATATCAGAAGTACTCCATGCGTTTACATCCTATGATGAGTCCATTGTTATACAATGAACTTTCATGGCAACCTGAACAGAGTATCCATCCATCTAGTTGAATCAAAACAAGTCATCATCAGAAAGAATAAAAAATCGATTGTCTTCCAGGGCAGGGGCCGAGAAAGGGAGGGGATAAACTAAAATAACACTACTGCGCATGTGCAGAAGGAGAAAAACTAAAAATAAACAACACGTTGGCATGACGACGCCGGGGTTTAGTGGGGTCTAGCCCCAGATCTTGGGAATTCGGGAGTGGAGAATCGATTGTTTGATACAAATCGATTGTTGGATACCTATCGATTCCATCTTACATCTTCTTCTCTCTCGTAGCAGGCCATGGAGACAGCCTTGGGCATGGACCTAGTAGGAGGCATGGAACCTAGCTCCATGGCCTCGGGTTTTACCATGGAAATTTGACATAATAACTGCATGTCAGTGTAGAATTATTTTTTACTTGTAAAAGCTCCATGCTTCCATGGATCATGAGTGAGTTTTGAGGAAAAAACTTTCTGCTAGGGATTTTTTTCTACTTTGTGGAGAACACTTTTTGAAGGGAGTTTTTCCAACTTTGGGGTAAAAAATCTAGGTTACAGTGAGAGAAATTTTGCCGGGGCTAGACCCAAAGTGGCCTTATGGACGCCACGCCCCTGATAGTACTAGCCACTGCGCATGCGCAAACGTAAAATCCTTGTAACAGCCATAACACTTACATTTTTCATCCGAATTTGATTAAATTTTCTATGGTTGTCCAGATTAGCGTGTAGATGGTTCCCTATGAGTGTAGTGGGAGGTACTTAGAAATTGAAGTTTTGAGATCAACTACTATGCATATCGGATCATCTGTACGGTCGGGTTATTGTTACTAGGAAGCTACGTACCACACCCACTTGGCAGATTTTTTTGTGATTTCCAACCCTAGTTATGGCTAGTTTCACGGAATACAATTATTACTGCTGAGTCAAATTTTCATGTGAGTATTTTTCCGTACTAAAACTTTTCCCCCTCAGACCGCTAGAACTTTCCACTTAAAGGTTCGAAGCTAGGGCCTTTTCCAGCGTTTTACGCGAAACAAAAGAAAAGAAACACCCTGAGTTGTCCAGTAGAGTAAAATTCCCTGAGTATTCCAGGTTCCCAAGGTTGCTGGGCACCCTGTTCTACGTATTTCCACACATCCTTACTTGAATTAGAACTAGGTAGATGACGTTTTATTATTCAAATGTTCTTCGGAATTTTAAAATGAAATATTTATGTATATCTTGGTATATCTTCTATATATATTTCTTATATATCTTAGTAAGGCGGATGATGATCGATGGAACCAAAAACGCGAAGTATTCTCAACCACAGTGCAGCGCAGAGCTAAGAAATTCAACGGAGCCTCTCCTCGTTCAGGGGCTTTTAAAACAGCGTTCTCCCCGCTTTCCTCCTGTCTGCTGAAGGAACGGCATGACATTATTCAAATTGTCAGATGGGCTTCTCGAGAATGAGCCGTATTTGAATGGCTCCGCTCTGGCACTTAACTACAGGACGGGAGTACGCTACGTCTCTCTCGCGAAGAATAGGAGAAATCCTCTACAGAGCCACCTTCTCTACCGACTTGTTCCTAGTTTCCATTGAGAAGATTTGTGTTGGTGTTATCCATCGATGTACACACTCAATATTGTAGTTCTTGTATTTCGCCAGGTGGGTTCTAACAGACGATATATAAGTGACTGCGGAATGTCAAACCAAAGGAAAAACAAACAAGGAGACGATTCAAGTGAAGAAGAATTTCGACCAGGTCCCAGTAACATGGAAAATTACCATGAATTATTATTTTTAGTTAACTACAGAAGATGGCTAAGACAGCAAGTTCTTTTCGTTTCGACAGGATTGACGAGGAAAATGGGAGAAGTACACCAATAGGTTTGAAGTTGAGGGAGGACGTGGATGCTGCGAGCTGGTCGCGCCAGAACTACACGTTTTGCCGGGAGGATCACAAGCCTCGAATGCCAATGTTTATTTTAGGTCTCTGCTAGAGAAAAAGCACCCCATTTTAGAAATTCTACGTTCGGGCGTTTTCAACTGAGGACCATGGCAAAGGAGGAAGTTTCAACTTACGGTTCAAACACCAGGATATACCAAAACTGACTTGAGGATTTAACATAACCACTTGGACAAACTAGTACTCCCTTACAGATCAAATTTTCCGAAGTTTTCATCATTCAATTCAATTAATATTTTTTGATTTCTAGAAAAAAAAATAAATAAAAAATAAAAAAAATAAGAAAAAAAAAATCAAAAGAAAATTTAAAAAAAAAACAAAAAAAAGTAATATCATAAGAAATCCATAATACATTATAGATACGATTATTATTTTTCTCGTATTATTTGTCTTTTTTAAACATTTATTATTTATTTTTATTAGTCATATTAAATGATAAATATATATCAATAATCAACTGCATACCAGTAAAATATAGATATGTACCAGTAAAATAAAGAAGTACAGTAGTACCTACAAACTGATGTAAAAACTATAGGAGAAAAATTGGAATCCACAGTAAATGAAACAATAATGAGAATTGAATTGAAATAATTTCAAAATTAATGACGAAGTGGGTAGATAGTCTACGAACAAATCTTTTCAGTTCAATGTTCAATATTACGTTGTGATATGATTGCTGTTTTCTGCCTTGAGTAGTCCATGGAAGAAGAAAAACATCTCCATCTACTGTGAGGTTATCCTCACGTAGCACACCCTCGCGTAAACAACAAAGTTGGCATTTGGCGTCAAGGAACTTTTTGCGTGTGGGAGTAGATACTAGTACGTGTGAAAAGAAGCGGCAAGTACAATAATACTCTATTATCAGATGAAGAAATTTCTAGGATGGCATTAATTGAGGTACTACAACCATAACTTCTAATATGATATCGGAGGTAAAACCAACTGCCAGGACGATTATTCCTGGTTGGCACTAAATGATGCGCATCCAACAAGCGTAGGGGAAATGAGATGTTGGATTGTACAAGTGGTACCTACTTCAATTAACTACGTTCATTGGTGTACCACATTAATTTACATATTCTTGGTTTAACCACCGTAAAAACCACTGCTCTCTAACAGGTTTTGGATTCCAGCCACGCGTTTCTAAATTTTAGAAATAATTAGGACCGGTATTCACTTTTTGTGTGTGTGTGTCGTGATTTTGAGTCAAGATGCCTATTGAAGGTGGGGACTCAAATACCGGAGATGAAGGTGGTTCAGGAAGAGCTACTCCCAGTTATATACTTGCATCAAGTGGAATGGGGTCATTGCCCAACATAAAGAAGTTGACGGGTTCAGCGAATTACTATAACCGGAAATTTGGTGTTGAGATGTTTCTTGTTGCAGAGGAATTATGGCCAGTTGTTCAAGGAGAAGAAATTGATCCAAGAAAAGATGCGAAAGCAAGATCGAAAATCTGTCTACTCATTGATGAGTCTTTGTCATGCCGACAGGCATGATGATCTGTTTCAGAGCATAAATGCAGTAGAATCAGATGTGGGAGCTATAGGGAATCAAGCTGGTGAGCTAATGAGTAACCAGTCAGTACCTGATACTCAATCTAATGTTCTTGCACAGTTTAATTCGCTCATTATAGAGTTTATTAATAGAGCGCCTGGTGCTCTAAGTGGAGAGTACAAATGAACTCCTCAAAATCCATCGTCATCCCATTCACTAAGAAAAGAGCTGAGTTTCAGGATACACTCCACATTAGTGGCAATCCTATCCCGCAGGATACTAAAGTTCGCTACCTGGGAGTATACTTGGACAAGACACTGACATGGGAGAGACAAATTCGAGCACCTCGTCAAAAAATTAGACAGCGAATTCACCAGCTAAAACCCCTCCTCTGCGACCGCTCTCCCCTTAGTCTTTCAACCAAGAGGCTCCTCTACATATCCCTTATAAGGCCTACATGGGAGTACGCAGGAGGGCCATGGGGTTCAGCCGCAGCTACACATGTTAAAAGAATACAAGCTACCCAAAATCGAGTCCTTCGTATGATGTCAGGAGCACCCTGGTACATCCGCTATTCGACACTGCATAACGACCTGGATATACCGACAGTCCAAGAAGTGATTCGGCGCATGTACAGAAAGCTGGACGAAAGAATGCACGACCACCATAACCCACTAATAGCGAGCATACCCCGGAACCACCCACCACCACCAGGTAGACGGCGACTCAAGAGGAAAATACCTCAAGACTTCTTGATTGACTGAATCTTCCAATACGCAATGGCATTTATTCATGTGATGAAACTTTAATGTTATTAATATTGTTATCCCTTTACATTATTTATTACCTTTAATTGTATATAATTGTTATATAATATTCACAATATTGTTATCATCACACCTTTGTTAAGTTTAACATTTACCTATAGTACTGGTCTAGGACAGTCAATGGGCTGCACCTAAAGAACGTACCATCTAATATAATAAAACGCCAACCGTACGTACGTACGTACGTATGCACGGAGGGGTTGAAGGGGTCTTGGGAGTGGGGAGAGTTGGAGGCTGGAGGGGTTGGGGGCGGGAGGAATCGGAGGCGAGAGGAGTCGGAGGAGTTGGGGGCGGGCGGAGTTGGGGGGGGCGGAGTTGGGGGCGGGAGGAGTCGGAGTGATTGGGTGGAGGAGAGAGTCGGAGGAATTGTTTTTGCCTACTTTTTGTAGGCTTTTCAGCTAGTATTAAATAACCTACGGTTACCATATCCTACTACTATCAAAACTGTAATGTCAAAATTGACAATAAAGTTTACTATAAAAAAACATTAGCTTAATCAAGGTACAATACCCCATGGACTATTGTTCGGAGGAATAACGATGTGCTATACCAGGTGCAGCTTGGAAGGACAAAGAAGTTCATTCACGTGAATAGGATGACCCTTGCTGATGTGAAGAGAACGGGGGTAGTGTAATGGTGATCATCACAATGTGATGTGAACATGTCATGTTCTCAAGAACCACAAATTGATAAGTAAAATACAGTCAAAAACTCTTAGAATATAGTTAATTACAGTGAGAGTATGGAAGAATCATCCCACCCCACCAGACAAGAATCTCTCTTTCAACAACTTCACGAACTCTAGTCCTGTAGATGTACAATACGTTGGCCTAAACACATATATTATTCCCCCGACCAATTCTCAAGAACCTGCACATTGATAAGTAAAATACGGTCAACAACTCCAACTATACTCCTCTGTATACTCAATAACATAAGAATCCATTTCAACTCACGGTTTTCGCTTTCTTCAATTACACTTCAAGACCAATCAAACTCACCTGGAAAATGAAAATACCAACATTAGAAACCAGAATGCAAATCCATAACAATGAATTGAATGCAATTAGGATAAAAACATAAAAACGTCTGCCATGTGGTTGTGGCACATAGCTTCCTCGTATCCATAACCAAATGGGGGGTGCGCCTTGATTTTTTTTTAGATTTTTAATCGGAAGTAGACTACATCCTGAGAATTTTGGCACCAACCGCGACCTTCTAGCATGAGTAGATCTGTTTCTATGATTTTTCAAAGTTTCGACCGTTTATGACGTCACGCGCCCCTCTCGCCTGGGCGGGACCCCCCAGCCCACTGTGACGTCATAAACGGTCGAAACTTTAAAATTCATAGGAAAAGTTGGTTGAAAAGGTTGGTACCTACCAAAATTCTCAGAATGAGAACTACCTTAGATTAAAAATAACAATAAACAGTTTTTCCAACCCAGGCGCACACCCTATAGAATCTGATGCATGGTAGCTAATCACAAAACATAAATCTATAATAAGAACCTTGCACAACCCTCATAGGGGACCATCTACACGGCAATCCTCACATTCTCTGAAAATTTCAACGAATTCGGGTAGAAAATGTACAAGTTATGGCTGTTACGAGGGATCCACATTAGCGCATGCGCATTTAGTACTATCAGTCCGGAGGTGATGATTTTTATAGGGGACCAAAAAGTAGAGTTAACAATCATTTCAGGTTGGATTTTCGTCCGACTGCCATTCCTGGCATCGCGGACGTCATCAGCTGTCTAAGGGAAGATCAGAATTCGTTCTGATGATTTCGCTCATGGCTTCCCATTGCCTCTCCGCCCTGAGTTGAAACGAGGAGATGATGAGCCCACAACGCACGAAAACACGCCCTGGCGCACAGTGGTCCAGAATCGTCAAAAAGCGCTCAAAACGTGATTTTTAAAGGTATTTTCTCCAAACACGTCGACCTTAAATACGTGTTAGGTATCTCCTGCGAGTGTCACTTCTTGAGTTTTAGGCCCCCACTGTTGAATACAGAACGGTGGTTAGTCATTAGTAGTTTTAAGAATTTACTCGCATCAGATTTCTTTTTTCCTTCAACTTTAGCTTCTCTCTGCGTCTCTCTAATTTCGGGCTTACATGTTCCGTAGACTTGAATAGAAAGACCCCAGACCGAAATCAGCTGCAGCAACCTGCGGTGCTAGAGCTGGAAGAATTCGGAAAACTACGGTAAAAAGATGGTATCGTCTGACCCTCTTTCATCGTCATCTTTCCAGCCTCAGTGGCAATCACAACGTGATTTAGAACTGGATGCTAAAGCCAAACTTCTTCTCGCAGCATTCTCATCAGGAGTTGAGGATCATGGAAGTCAAGTGGGGATTACACCTATTACTCATTGGACGTTGAAGATCCAGCTGCCCTAGACGTCTTGGAGGATGATTAGGTGAAGAGATATTAGGTTTACCAGATTTTTAAAAAGAGTGATTGTCTTTAGGAATTAATCTAAAAAGCATTTTGTGTAATGGTCACTCCAATTTAAAGGTAGGTATACTTTATTTTACCAACCCATGAATCCAATATAGGAAAAACATTAATTTTCTTAGAAGATTTATAGATAGATAGATAGATAGATAGATATATGTTTATTTCGCCATTTTGTACACTTTTACAATAATATAAATGCATGAAGGGATGCAATTTGCTCAGATTTCCTACCCGACATTAGGCTTGGCTGTGTTGTAGGGTAGGATCTTCGCAAAATCGCTCCATATCGGTGAATAAATTGATGTATACTTTACAATTACAGTAATAAGTAAATTAATAAACAATACATGATTGGACAGAATTAAGGACGCATTTTGATAAACTCCTACGTATACTAACTTACTTTAATATTCTCTAACTTTAATAATCTCTAAAATTAAATAGTCTCCTATCCTTTGCTGTAACTAGCCAACTTAACACTTGCTTTTTGTATTTTGGTCTAGTAAACTTCTGGGGACTTTTCATGCAACAAACAATTTCTCGGTGTATCAAATGTAGAATGAAGATCGGGCTGTGCGTTGTCAGAGTCAGTCTAGGTCTAGGGCCAATTACATTCCCTGCGGCGGCATATCTAGTATCGTATTTCGGATCCCTTCGAGAAACTTCAATTATGTTGGGTGTCCTAAAGAATTGCAATAGTAGATAAATTATTATATTATACTTCCAAATTATTTTTATTCGGGATTGTTAGGTACCTTATTAAAAAAGGTTTAACTTTGATAACACTTGACTGACATCAATACCTTTATTGTGGTTATGAGACTGATATGTTTGACGAATTTCAGGTTTCTAGCTCCACTAATCAAAAAGTTATTGAGTTTGAGCGCTTTTTGTCGATTCTGGACCACTGCATGTCGGCGAGACTCGAACTCACGACCCCCGCTGAAGCCGGTCCGAGAATCGCTACCAAAGAACGCGCGCCGCAGCGACCACGGTCACCTCACACCCCTCATAGGGGACCCTCAACACCCCATTCCGTACAATCCCTGAAAATTTCAACGAAAACCGAAGAAAATATGGCTGTTACAAGGAAATTCACATTTGCGCATGCGCAGTGGCTGCTATCATTCCTAGACCGATAGTTCCCATAGGGGACCATCTTCACTATGGTCCACCACACATCTGTTTTACTATTTAATGAATTGAGTCTTTTCATTTCAAGTTCCTGATAGATGGATTTCTTTTTGTTTTTAATTAGTTAAAAGCCATTATAGACGCGATTTGCTGTAGAGGTTAATCCGAAAGGCAATAAATACTTATCTATCATTCTAGTTGAGTAGTAGTTTTTAGTAATGGAACCAAAAATTTCCTTTTTATTTGAGAAATCAGTTTAAAATTTACAGGAATCTAATAAGTGTTGTTCTCTCACTCTTCTGAGTCATGATAACAAACAGCAAACTGGATTGTAGAAATGTAACAATTTAGAAATACAACGTGTAAAGGGGATCTCTTTCATCTCTAAAACAAAACCGAGATAATTAATTTCGAACTTGGAACACCAAAGCCGGGTGACTGTTCAAAGGAAAAATAAGGCGACCTCTCCACTGTTTCATTCTGATGAAATTCAATTTAACGGGAGGCTTCAGAGACAATCTTTATTGTGGCGGTTTTAATCTCAACACCTCGGAATTGAGGGTAGCGAATGGAAACGTCACTGAGAGATCGCTTGGTTTCTAATTGTAAGGGACGTCGCACTTTGGTGTAGGTGCCTTTGTGGTCCGAACTCGGTCAATTGGTTCGACTCAAGAGATGGATGTTTCAGGGGCAGTACGGAAGGTCGAATCTGTCGTTTTGAATAATTGGCGTGATATATTTAGTAGCTACTGCGCATGGGCAGATGAGAATTCCTTGTAACAACGATAACTTCTACAATTTCCATCCGAATTAGATGACATTTTCAGAGATTGTAAGTAAGGATTGGGGTGAAGATGGTTCCTTAAGAGGGCAGCACAAGGTACTGTGGCAATTTACCTCGCTCACTTTGCGATGAATTGGTCCAATTACATAATTATGCAGTGGCTTCCTACGTATTTATCGAAGTTGTTGGGAGTTAATGCAGATCAGTTTGGGTTTGTGGCTGGCAAAGGAACTACTGATGCAATCCATGCGGTACGAACTGTCATAGAAAAAGCCCAAGCAAATAAGGAAAACATGTGGATGGTCTTCATCGATCTCGAAAAAGCCTTCGACCGTGTACCAAGGTCCATAATATGGCAGGCACTAAGAGCAAAAAATGTACCAGAAGTGTACATAAGACTAGTTGCAGACATGTATAAAGACATCCAGACACATGTGCGCAGTGCAGCCGGGCTATCAGACAGCTTCGATATTGGAGTGGGTGTTCATCAAGGCAGCGCCATGAGCCCTTTGATTTTTAACATCGTGATGGATTTTCTTACCGCAAAAATACAGAAGCCTACTCCTTGGAACCTGTTATATGCCAACGATGTAGTACTAATATCCGATAGCTTTCAAGATGTACAAAATAACCTGGAGCAATGGAGGGAGTCACTTGAGTCAAGTGGTTTGCGCATCAGTAGAACCAAGACAGAATACATGGTCTTTAACTTTGATCCGGGAAACTCGGTACACGCGGACGTCATGCTGGATGGCACAGCTCTACCCAGAGTAAACGCTTTCAAGTACCTGGGCTCCGTTATCTCGGCGGAAGGATCCATTGAGGCGGATATAACTCATCGGACAACCTGTGGGTGGAGTAAATGGCGTGCTCTTACAGGAGTACTGTGCGATGCCAAAATGCCGATTAAAACAAAAGGCGAAGTCTATAAAACGGCTGTTAGACTTGCTTTACTCTATGGCAGTGAAGTATGGGCTGCGAAGAAAATCCATGCACAGAAGCTCACATGACCGAAATGCGGATGCTGCGCTGGGCGGGCGGAGTTAAGCTGAAAGACACATTGCGCAATGAACACATGAGAGGTACCTTTAAAGTTGCACCAATTGCAGACAAAATCATAGAGTTTAGGCTGAGATGGTACGGTCATTTACAACGAAGACCAGACGACCATGTCGTGAAAAAGTGCCTTACCATAGCAGAAAAGAGGAGAGGGAGAGGAAGGCCGCCAACTACGTGGATGACGAATGTCCGCAAGGATATGAAGCGGTTGGGGCTTTCGGATGACGACGCATACCAGCGGAATACGTGGCGCCTCAGGACCAGGAAAGCCGACCTCGCGTAACGGGAATAGGCGAGGCCAAAGAAGAAGAAGAAGTTAGGAGTTAATGCAGAGAGCATAAGTTTGACAGCAGCACC
The DNA here is from genome assembly GCA_009739505.2 of Apolygus lucorum. Taxonomy (NCBI): domain Eukaryota; kingdom Metazoa; phylum Arthropoda; class Insecta; order Hemiptera; family Miridae; genus Apolygus; species Apolygus lucorum. The sequence goes on from CM019183.2 coordinate 14,044,708, forward strand.
GTACGTTGTCAACTCCTTGGTCGGCATCATGGCTGGCCGTTATGCTGATAAATTGGTGAACAAGAAATGGAGCGTCCTTTCTGTGAGACGTTTGATGACATGCGAACTGATCGGCCCTGGTATTTCCCTCTTGGCATTTTGCGCTGTGGACAATTTGTTGGCTGCAGTTGTGATTGTTTCTATTTCTATGGTACTGTGTGCTTGTAATTCTGCCGGACACCTTGCCAATCATGCAGACATCGCTCCCAACCATGCTGGTGTCACTTTCGCTATTTCTGATGCTTTGGCGACCATACCAGGTATTCTCTGTGGACCATTGACCGCTGAACTGGTGACGGCTTCCGGCCATAGATGGTTCCCAGTGTTCGTCATTGCTGCCAGCATCAATTTCACGTCTGCTGTGATATACTACAGTCAAAGCTCTGCGTCGCAAGTACTCTGACAACGTTAAAACTCGGTGAAAACTATTGGGGCTACAACCTGGCTGAAACCAGCTGGAGCAGCCGTATACGTGCATCCTTTTCGGTACCTACACTTGGCTATCACGCCTTGTTCCCGTCTCAGAAACTGTAATCTTCCGAAAAGGTCACATTTTCCTCATTCATCTACAAGAAAATTAGTTCTCTCTACAAATCACTGGAACCACTCGCTTGATTGTTTCACCATCTGAAGTTGACGTGCATCAACTCGCAAAACTGTTTTCCTAATCACCGTATTTATTGTGTAAAGTGATTCACCGGCACGAAAAAAATAAAATTTTAAAAAGCTGCTACCTTCCTCAAACTCCACAACTCGTGTTTTGCTTCCTCACTGCCGAAGGTAGGGAAGCTTTGTATTCGTGAAAGAAGTGAAAAAAAATGTCCTCCAAAATCAAAATTTCCACTTGCTTTTTGCGTTTTAGAGCTTCCCGAACAATTTCGGTTCCGTGTCTGTCTGTCTGTGGTCAATCCTTGTCCCGGGCAAAACTATACTAACCTGTGGTCCGATTTTGATGAAATTTTCAGGGATTGTGCGGGTTAGGTCCTAGACGGTCCCCTATCAATTTCAGCACCTTCGGACCAATAGGAGCGAGTGCGCATGCGCAAACGTGAATTTCCTGGAACCTCGGTTTCTAATGAACCGATTTTGCTCAAATTTGGAGGTTAGTTAGGGACTAACTTCTAAGAGACACCCTATAAGTTTCAATCAAATTGGTCAAGCAATAGCCGCTGCGCATGCGCGAACTTTAAATTTATTGTTACAACCAAAATTCCGCAACTATTCAACCAATTTCGATGAAATTTTCAGGGATTGTGTGGGTTAGGTCCTAGACGGTGGACCGCTAAATAAAATAATAAAATTCTACGTTTAATTTTAAACAAAACTCAAATTACGAGTATATAACAAATTAATACCCATAATCCTAATACGTACACCTATTATAGTTTTAGTATTGAATAATAATAATCATTATCGTCATAACTTCGTAGTTTTATTTTATACCTACACTCTTTCGTTCTTTTATTTCAGTGGTTTATATACCACAACTATTTACAACACTATTATAAACATTAATACCTGCAACCCTATCCCGCATATTATCGCCAATATTTTGGTATTCAATAACTCTTTGAATCATAATTTTTTCGCCAACTGATTCTATACGTCCATGTTACAATGAGTGAGGAAGCTATACTGCCCACCCAACTTAGCAGACGTTTTTTGGTTTAAAAAGCAAAATTTGTACAAAAAAGCATTTCTCAAAAATGTTTATAAGTACAGTTACCACCCTAAAATTATCGTTTTCTAAGATGCTACCTTGGTAGGTATTCCTACTGGTACTACCTACTGGTAGGTATTCAAAGTTTTATTACTTCCGAACCTTCCAGGATAATTTCAAAGTAAGACATTAATACACGCAAGCAGGTGTGTACCTATGTCGTGCTACTGCTGTTATATTGTTATTTTTTGTTGTAAACACTTCCTTGGTGATATTAAAATGATTATGAATGTATTTTTATGTAAATACTGATTTTATGTTTAGGTAACTGGGCAGTTGAACTGAGTTGCGTATTAGAATAAGAAAAAAATGGTTTATTTATTAAACGTTCATCTTACTTAGAGATTAGCTACAATGCTACAATGCTTGAAATCCTTGTTAACAGCCATTCCAACAGTATCCAGAGGTGTGCGGGTTGACATGTAGAGTCCCTGGGGAAGGGAAGTAAAAAAGGTGTTTTCATGCTCTTTACTCAGAAATCATTTCCGAACTTCAGTGATGCTAAGAGAGTGACTTGAGCAGGTTTGGTGTTTCTGTCACTTCTACCCAACTTTTCACAGATATATAATCTATACAATCGGGTTGAGGATACGAGGAATCTAGGTAAGTGCCACACCAACTTGGTAGACTTTTTTCTGTATGGTTTATTGTTTTCAATAATGAATCATTGGAATCGAACAAGAAAAAAAAATGTTTAAAACCACTCAAAATTTGATGTTCTATGTTAAGGTACGAAGAATCCTAAAAACGAGTTTAAAACAATCCGTCCGCCGTACGCGACACTTTCCTTACCAACCCTGGACCGATTAGGTTGACATTTGGTGTACAGGGTGTCCGATAAGTTATCTAGCAAACTTTGGGAGTTGTTTTTAGAACTAATTTGCAACAAAAAATGTCTCATAGCAATTTTCTTTAAACCCCCTTAAAATCCGACTTTTTTTACTTTTAAGATTTTTTCATGATTTCGACCTTACACGATTTAAACGGTCATAACTCATAAATTACACTCATAAATTAAAAATAAGGATACCGTTAGAAAGAACGTAAAATGTCTCAATAGATGATCCGTTGACCTGTCGAGAATAACAAAACCCTAGAGTAGGTAGTATTTTTACCTCAAACTTAAAATATGGTCAATTTCTGTTTTTTGAAAATGTTGATGTTGTTTCCTCATTAAAACAAGGTATTTGCCGGAGGGGCTCAAAAGCTTAAAAACTACTCCATTTCATCAGCTTCCCAACGGCCATCCAATTTTTAGTTTTACCGTGGAATTTGAGGGAGAAAATGATGAGAAAACGTGCATTTTTTTCAACGAAATTCGACTTGTTGCATGAGAGGAGCGGCAGGAGTGTGTGTGGGAGTGCCCCAGTTCTAATTCAGACCGCTCGCCGCCACTAGTTATAACCAACAGCGGAATGGTGAAGATTGGGAGAAAAAACTAACATAGATCGAAGGATACGGGAATGAATACTCGGACATCGTGAAAAAATCGGCAATGGAAAAAGCAACCCAAACAAACGGGTTTTTTCCCTCCTCGTCTCCAAATACACTTGAAATTCGAAACGAATTCTCCGCCCGAGGCAGCTGAGCACGATGCCAATAGAGGAACGAAAAAACAATCAGTTTCATTACCAAGCGAAATTTCCCACGGGCAAGTGCGTCTTTCGGCAGTTAATGGTAGTTAGATTCCCTGCCTGTGCGAAAATAGAAGGGAAACACTTGAACCACCTCAAGGGAAATGAAAAGGGAAATACGGTTAATTGAGAGAAGCTAACGAAATGAGATGCCATTTTCACCTGAATAGCATCTTTATAAAGGGATTTTCTTAAGGAAGCCTTAACTGCTTTTACGACTAACTGAATTTTTATTTTCTTATTAGTGAGTTTGTATCATCGCTTCATTAAGGTCCATGGAAGCGATTTTTGTTTCCTGGAGTAATGAGAAGGAAGCAGTGTTTAGCTGGCATAACAACAGCTGTAGAAGGAAATGTGTCAGACGAAACTCAGACTTGGTTATTTGTACGAACTCAATGAGCTCATCCCCTAAACTCAGTCGGATCAAACACCACTAGCGCCCGTAATTATTTTTGCTCAATTTTTTTTTGTGAAATTTCATCGAAATCAGAACGAAAATGCAAAAGTTATGAGATTACGGAATTTGATTGAGAAACTATTCTGCTCTCTAATCATACTCGTAAATTCGCTCCTGGTGGTCCCCGAAGCTGAAATTTCTCAAGTAGCCTCTCTGATATTGCAGAGTTTTAAGACAAAATGTACTCTTCCGAGTGGGTGAGCTAAATATAAAATCAATACCTACAATTTTCAGAGGGGCAATAAAATAAATACTATCAAGGTTTTTCAACATGTTCAATGAAGAAGCCCAAGTTTTCTGCGATCAGTAGCATAGACTTCTAAAATGTAACAAAATAAAATACTTAGCATTTTGAAAGATGAACCGATAACTGACAAAAGCGTCATTATGAATGAGGGCGAGTTGAGAAATGAGGGTAAAAATTTTCAAAACGCCCTAGTTCAAAAACTTTTGATATAAGGGTATTGTGTTTTCATCAATTTAAAATAGTATTGCATTTTTAGAATCGAATGAAAATGAACTCCCTAAGTCCAACCGTTCGCTCCCTACGAGGAAGGGTTGGGATTACGATAAATCAGGAACACGAGTGTGAATCGCAAAAGTGGCCTAACCTTTGTTCAAATTTTGGCTGACCATAATCGATCGTTGTTCGTTTGATCGAGTTGTACTCAGTTTGCGTCCTTAGCAACCAATAATCAAATTTCCTAATAAAGGCACCTCCTATTTCTCCGAATCAAGTGTGAAGCGTTTATTTATTCTAAATAAACATAATTGTGAAGTTGGTAGGTAGAAGGCAGGTAGTGACAATGGCAATGCTGAGGTGAGTGTTTACAGGTTAGTGCTCTATACAGAAAAATAATAAACCTTCGTGGGATAATTAGCAGCGTTTTTTTCGGTTTTGAGCCATTTCAGGGCTTCCAACCAAACCACATACTACTTCACAATCAAGTTTATTAGGAAATGATTGCATACGAGTCTGCAACACATTGGGACATTTTCAAGTCAACCACTACACAACAAGGTATAAAGTAAGGTTGTTAGTTCATGTACCCAAGCATCAAAATAAGAAAACAGTTGATTGTTCTCTACGCAACACAGTGAGTCTATTTTATTTATTGGTAGCGTGAGCAAGACTTGCTTAGTTTTCGTGACGATTTTTCAGTTTATGTGCCAAAGCAAAGACATGAAAATGTCAAAAATAAGGTCGCCAATCAGTTCGTCACGTCAACGAACAAACCCTCCAGGAGAGATAAACAAGTAAGATAATGAAAAAGAATTCCAAATTGTAGTCACAAAACTCAACAAAGCGACTCTTTTTCAGCGATGCCGAACGCCATCACTGGGCACTAAAGAGTTAACTAAAGGGTCGCGCAGTTGCTGAAAATTTTGAATGAGCAGACCGAGAACGGGAATAGGATTCATTTTGTGTGGGTGGAGGCACATCAAGGCCTCCCTTGGAACGGAAGAGTAGACCTTCTTGCAAAAAGAGCAGCCTCTGAAGGCATAGTATGGAGGAACTGCCAAGTAACCAGACGAGAATACACTGGCTTACTAAAGACCAAGTTGATTAGGAAATGACAAACAGATTACAGCGAAGCAACGACAGGAAACTTTTACAAGCTATTTCACCCCTACGTCGGCTAGAGACCAAGGGCGGAATTCATAGACAAGGCTTGAATGTGAGCGAGCACTCAATTATCTGAGTTGAGGGTCGGCCTCGACTCAACAGTCCGTTGATTGAGAGGTCCGGTTTAAGTGATGTGGTCGCCTGAGTGCACACTGAACCTGAGGGGACGCTTAGGGGCTACTCAAATCATTTTCACCTTAAGTTGGCAGCCTTGGTGGGGATATTTCCCTGTTTCATGGATATTTTGGCTAAAAAGCACGGGGAAATTTCCCTCTCGTAGTCTGTACTGATCGTTATTTATAACCTTGTCACCGGTTCTCTCATGGACCGGTCCATAGACATAACAGTTAGTTATAACAGTAATGAAAAGTTTCTTATTGCATTTTCGTAACTGTGGATGTGCAAGCTAATTTCTCTATTTTGTCCGATTTCCTACCAGTTTTTAGTTATTAGCAGAGGTGAATCAATCAAATTGAAGTCTGTTCAATTATATGAGGGTGCTGACATTTTTTCGAAGTTTGTAACTTGATTTCTATCTCCGCAATTTCATCAGTTGGAATGAATTTGCTGCCATCGGACTCTACTAAATTGCTCTGAAGAAGGTAAGAAATTATGATTTCCCTAAATTAGCATTAAAAGTATATAGTACATACGAAGTATATATAAGTACATGTAGGTACGATAGGAAAGAAAGAACCATTATTCAAAGTAATAAACACAAAAAGACATTTTGGTATCCTTCTTATGAGTGTTGTTAGGCATCGTTTAACAAAATCAACCCATTGATTGTTTCAGACAAATTAACTTCTCCCGGCCGAATGAAGAAGGTTTATCCACAAGCAAATATACGAATATTTATGACGTTTGGAACCCTTCAAAACCTTTACCTACCTGCTTATTTATTTATCTGTGTGAAACAATATCAAGCCCGAAATCAACTCGTACCTATATGGATGTTTTTGGTTTATTATTTTCAATAATGAACCTTTGGAATCGACCAAGGAAAAAAAATTTTAACAACCCCTCAAAATTTGATGGTTTACGTTTCAAGGTACGTAGAATCCAAAAATCGAATAAAAATTTGGCCGTCGGTCCGCCGTCCGCGGCACTATTGCCACTTAGCATTGACCGATTTTGATGAAATTTGGTATGTAGGCTCCATTTGGGGTCTAGTTGTGCCCCGAAGATTTTGGTTGATGTAGGTCACTTCTAAGGGTTCCAAAATCAATTTTTAAAATTTTGAAAACGCCCTAACTCAAAAAAATTTGATATAAAGGTATTGTTTTTCCTTCAATTTAGATTCTATCGAATTTTTTGAGACCACCCGGAGCTCTGTAGGAAAAACTGTTCGCTCACTACGAGAATTTTAAGTTTGGACGTATGATAAATCAGAAACACGAGTGTGAATCGCAAAAGAGGCCTGATCTCGGTTCAAATTAAAGCTGACCGAAATGCGATCGATGTTTTTCTTCATGTTGGATGGTTGGTGGCTTTGCAGACGAGTGATCTATATAGAAAAATAAAAAATAATAAAACATTTTGTAATAATTTGCAGCATTTTTTATTCAACTTTTACTTCATTACCAACCCATATCATTTTCGACAAGTATTTTTTACTTTATCATTTTACTAGATAGTAAAACAAGAATGAGTATTGAGAACGAACGCGAGAATGTTTGACAACTTCAAGAAAGGAACTCTCGGAAGATTTCACCGAGTTCGGGGAGAAAATATTGAAATACTGTTACAAGGAAATTCAAGTTTGCGATGATCTTCATTGGATATTTTCGACGGAAAAACTTGTCTAATCGCCTTATTTTTATTATACAAACAAAATAGATAGGAAGTTGACTTGCTGTACACTATTTTCACTAGGATAATCTGATAATAACTCATCCGGCCAGCACTCGGGATTTTGCACCATTGAGTCGAGGGTGGGCCTCAACTCAACGCTGATTTTGGTTTATGAATACCGTTGAGGACGCCCTGAGGGAGCACTCAGTGCGATATCTAAGGGCGCACTCAACGGCACAAAATCGCACTCAACGGCACAAATCCTGTCTATGAATACAAATGAGTGCCCGCCAACCCTTATCGATGCACTTGAGGGTGAACTCAGACTTAAGTAATGACTATGAATTCCGCCCCTAGTCATCTCCTTCACTAACATAACAGTCATCATTACCAATTAGTCATTTGGGTCTATTTCGACCCTTAGCACCTCAAACCATATCCATGTTCTGACACTTGAAAGACAATCTTTACATCCATCAAGCGCCATCTTAAGGTTGATTAGCAATGTCGAAGGTTAAACCACTTCTAATAACTAAAAGAGGTGAGTAGCTCCTCAGCGGAAAAAATCGAGATAAAAACGTGGTATTCATCGCAAAAGAAAATTATAAAACGGCCTTCAAAAAGCGGTCGGGAAGTACGAAGGTGAAAAAAAAAACGGAGTATGAAAAGGAAATGAAAGGTAAAAAAAAATCAATGGCTCAGATATCAAGTGGTGGGGGTAAAGGATTCTTTTGAAGGTGCTACGAAGACGGTTCTCGAGTGTCACTTGTCAAGGAGATAGGATCTAGTCGGGAGTGGAGGACCTTCAACGAGCTCCTGGGTAAATGGTTGGTTGTAGGGCCGGATCATTAGTAAGCAGATATTCTACGGCCTTCCACCCCTTTCTAATGATCCCTTTCGCGCCCTTCAGTTCTAAATTGGGAGTTAAAAAAGAGGGAGGAAAAGTTAGTTTTTATGAATGATATCATGAATAGTTAATAAACTTCGGGTAGGTGCAGTTAATAGGATTAGACTACGTTACTTTCGTCGTTTATTGAGACGTTCCACAGTAATCTTGAGCGTCCTTAAGCGATTAATCTGGGGTGTAGGAAGAAACACTCAACGGAGAAAAAAAAGCTGCAAATAATTACACAAAGGTTTGTTATTTTTCTCTTTCTTTCTTTCGACAGTCCACAGGTAAAAAGCGAAAGCTTTTTTCAGAGTGCAGAGAACCCTACCTGGTGTCATGGGAGAGCAAAGAAAAAAAATGTAGCTGCTGGAGGTGGCATATTATACGCCTAAACCTTGCCGCTACTCCGTTATAAAAAAAAAAAAAAAAAACGCATTGAGTGTCAACACTAGATCCAGTGTGTAGGAAGGCCTAAAAATTCGTTAGAAGCTGTTTTTTTTTTTTTTTTAATTTCAATAATGAAGCATTGGAATCGAGCAATAAAAAAAGAGTTTAACCCTTCCTCAAAATGTGATGTTTTACGTTTCAAGGTACGTACAATCCGAAAATCGAATAAAAAATTACGCGCCTTACGCGGGACATTTCTTAGCAACCATGAACCGATTTGGTTGAAATTTGGTATACGAGCTCCATTTTAGGTCCAGTTGTAGTGGGGGTGAAAATTAAGGGTAAATTTTCAAGAGTGCCCTAGAAAACGCCCGAAAACCCTCGAAACTAAGTTATTGTTTTTTCACTAATTTGAAATAGTATTGAATTTTTATAAATTTTAGAGACTACGCGGAGCTCTGTAGGACAAACCGTTCGCTCCCGACGAGTTAATAAGAGCCGGACTTATGATAAACCGGATCGCGAGTTGTGAATCACCGATATTAATCCGATATTACTGGATATCGATACTTTGGATCCGATATTTCTAAACATCGAAAATCGATACAGTTCTCGCGGAAAATTCAACATATTGGCTCAAAAATGAAGAAGGTAGAGAGGCTTTTGGGTCATTACTCTTTGGTTGCACAAATAACGTTTATATTGTTGAGAAGTTCTCCAATAAACAATATGAACGTTGGTATTGAACATATGAAGGTCATATGTTTGGAAAATCGAATGAAAAAAGTGGATTGTCTTGTAAGTGTGCTGTCTCCTGTGTTGTGTTCGATACTATTAAAAATGTCCCAGTTTCTGTAATCGTACCTCGTACTTGTTTTCTGCACCTAGTTAACAATATCATGGAAAAAACGCTGCAAATTATTACACAATGGTTTATTATTTTTTATTTTTTTATATAGATCGCTCGTATGCAAAGCCACCAACCATCCAACATGAAGAAAAAACATCGATCGCATTTCGGTCAGCTAAAATTTGAACGGAGATTAGGCCTCTTTTGCGATTCACACTCGTGTTTCTGATCTATCGTACGTCCAAACTTCAAATTCTCGTAGTGAGCGAACGGTTTGTCCTACAGAGCTCCGGGTGGTCTCAAAAAATTCTAAAAATTCTATAGAATCTTAAATTGAAGGAAAAACAATACCTTTATATGAAAATTTTTTGAGTTAGGGTGTTTTCAAAATTTCAACATTGATTTTGGAACCCTTAGAATTGACCTACATCAACCAAAATCTTCGGGGCACAACTAGACCCTAAATGGAGCCTACATACCAAATTTCATCAAAATCGGTCAATGCTAAGTGGCAAAAGTGCCGCGTACGGCGTACGGCGGACGGACGGCCAAATTTGTATTCGATTTTTGGATTCTACGTACCTTGAAACGTAGGTAAACCATCAAATTTTGAGGGGGTGTTAAAATTTTTTTTTCTTGGTCGATTCCAAAGGTTCATTATTGAAAATAATAAACCAAAATCACTCTGCTCGGACTCTTAATAGTGAAAAATGAATAAAAGTTGTTGCAAAAATTATTTTTCTTGAGAAAATTGGAAAATATTGATAGTTTGTGACACTAAAGTAGCGATACTCGATATTTTAAAATATCGATACTCATAGCCAACAATACTTGGGATATCGACACTCGGATACGATACAGTATCGAAACAAAAATTTTGTTTATATATTTAATATCGATACTTTTATAACCCATCCCTAGCCTAATCTCCGTTGGAATTTTAGCTAACCGAATGCGATCGTTGTTCGTTTCTTCAAGTAACTTGAAATTACAATAGGGATGGGTATCGATACTCGATATTTCAAAATATCGATACTTTCGTACCGATACTCGATATTTTAGTATCGATACTGCACTATCCGATATTTTTGGATATCGATACTTTGGATCCGATATTTCTAAATATCGAATATCGATACTGTTGTCCCGGAAAATTCAACATAATGGCTAAAAAATGAAGAAGATAGAGAGGCTTGTGGGTCATTACTCTTTGGTTGCACAAATAACGTTTATATTATGGAAAAAATCACTCTGCTTGGACTCTTAATAGTGAAAAATGAATAAAAGTTGTTGAAAAAATTATTTTTCTTGAGAAAATTGGATGATATTGATAGTTTGTGACACTAAAGTATCGATACTCGATATTTTAAAATATCGATACTCATGCCCAACGATACTTGGGATATCGATACTCGGATACGATACAGTATCGATACAAAATATCGATACTTTTATAACGATACCCATCCCTAAATTACAACTGTTGTACTCAGTTATGCTTCCTTAGCAACCAGTAATAAAATTTCCATATGAAGCTCCCTACTTTTTTAATGGAGTGTGAAGCGTTTATTGATTTCTTCCAAATAAACTTGATTGTGAAGGTGTGAAGTATGTAGTAGGTAGCAAGTACCTTCCTATGACAACATCAGGGTTATGGTTGCAACTTCATCATGGCGCGGAGTGTGGCGCGGGAAAAGTGCCACGGAGTTGCGCGAGTAGGGCATCTCAATAGGCGCACCCCGTGGTGTCATAAGACGCGTACTGTTCGGCTCATATTTGAACTGGAGGTCTTTTTATCCCCCACCTTCCTCATCTTCCCTCATCCCTAGGGCCGGCGTCGGGTGAGTCTTGGGCGTCCTCCCAATTTATTTTTTGATTTGTTTATTTATTTTTATTTATCGCATGCCTGATGTAAGTTGATTTGAAAAATAAAATAAATAAATAATACAAATAGTAACAATGGCAAAGCAGCGATCTTTGCAGTCGAGTGATCATTACAAAAAAAATAGTAAAACTTAGTGAAATAATTAGCAGCGTTTTTAACACAGAATGTGTTTTTGCGATGACCTACAGAAAAAAAATCGTCACGAAAAAGCGACAGAAAAAACCGTTACGCGCCTTTTATAATGATTTTCACGTGCAACCAAGCCGTTGGTAAGGAAATAGAACTCCCGCAGTGTTCATTGCACAGAAATTGTTCACCATTCGTTGGAAAGCTCTCAATTTATATAGTATTTTTCTTGTAGTTACATATTTATTTATATAACATTTATAGGGTTTTAGACCAAATTAAATGTCTAACAATTATTTATTTTATTATTGCCAAAGACTACACATTTATTATTGTTGTTTTTTATTTAACGGATGACTAGCATCGCAAAAACACATTCTGTGTTCCTATGATTTCATACAGAGTATGGAAAAAGAAATAAACCGGGGGGTGCAGGGGGGCGGAGCCCCCCGCCGAGGCGCAAAGCGCCGAGTTTTTTTAAAAATAAATAGAGTCACTTTTTCTTACTCAATCAATTTCTTTCCACCTTGTTTGGAACAAATAAATAAATACAAAACTAAATAATACTCTATTGAAACCAAATCCAAAACATATCATTCCATACATCGATGTTTTGGCGAGAAGAATCGAGGTTTCCGAGTCGACTCACAAAACTGTTCGTGAGTGGAGCACCGGCTGTTCAGTTATGGACTGCGGGGTTTCTCTTCCACTAACGAACATTCCAAAACTGTAAGTGTTTCGAAAAAATCGCTGAATTTGAACCGTCAGTTTTGGACTGCGATTTTACTTCTCCACTAACGTACATTCCAATACTGCAGGTTTCCTAAGAAAGAGACGAAAAAACCGCTCGTGAATGGCCAGCTGAAGGTAGTTGAGTGAACTTACAGAAAAATAATAAACCTTTGTGTATAATTTGCAGCGTTTTCTACACAGATTGGTACACCTGGTAAATTAGTATTCCCAGGACGTCAGATAACGAAACGCAGCAATAAGCATTCGGTAGGTTTCAACCATGAATAAAATCCCCAAATCTTCACTTCGTCGCCATTCCTGGTCCCAGCGGGCTAAAAGTGACTTCGAGAGTTCCGATCGACGAAGCAGAAATATTTTCCGAGTCAGCTTGCGAGTCCCGTCACAACTTTCGGCCCTAATTCTGGCCTAAGAAGGGTGTCCTTGCTTATTACAGCGAACACTAATTCCGGACGTCAGATGTCGCCTCTCTCGGCACCGTTTCCCAACCAATTTCGCAACTCGAGCTGAACCGCCTGGTTAGCTTGTACCTAAGATTCAATTAGTTTTGGTCCCGAAATGTTAATAGACTTGGGAGAGATTCTCGGGAACCCGAGTTGCGGACGCACACGCTCTGCGGTAGGATGTGCCCCCTCTGAGGGATTTGGGGTTCCCGATAATTGGATTTGCGTTGTGCGTGATGACCAAATTAGTCGCCTCGTAGATCGGTGACAATTCCGAGACCGACGTGTCGCAATGATGTGATGGAGGCTGTGGCGGCTCTGCAAATGGGCAATTTTTAAGCTCAATACAACTTTTACGCTTCTCCAAATTCAGCTCTTTCTAATGGTGACTGCATTGCTTGTTAGTAGATGTTGGCAATCCCACAACTCAGTTCCTGTCAGACGCGAACGCTGACAAAGTCTCGTGTTTCTCCCTGGGAAACCGAATCGTTGCAATTCGACTCCGGAAAAGGAAAATCGACGGCTCCCAGGGAAAACAATTCGTAAGGCCCACGTCGCCAAAAAAACACGGCACGTGGAGTCCCCACCGCGGAAAAAATTACCGCGGCCTGATTAGCGGAAATCTATCCCCGCTTTCGCTAATCAGCCGAAAAATTAACGCCTAGAAAAAGCTCCTCATCCAACCAGCGAGGAGAGGTGGAAGGACTGCAGGAGAAATACCGAAAATATTCAGCCACAATATTTTTGAGGACACGCCCCCAGCAGTTGAACAAAACTGTTGCGCGCTGCCAAAATCGAGGTCGTGCATCAGCATCTGGAACCAAGTGCCCTTCGATCCAAAAGCACCCAGTTCTGCTGCCTTCCGCTGAGTGACAGAGCGGCGAAGTATCACTACAGGCTACTTCGGTCCGAGAGAACCAGCCGCCTCCAGGAAAAGAAGTGGGTAGCTGCCACGTCAACGCTTCCTGGGACAAATCTCCAAAGACTATCAAGACCCGAGGAAAGGATCGCCAGGTCAGTCCCAAGTACTTAGCTTCAGTTTACCCGATCTCGACTTCCGCCGTCGCCGTCGCGAACCCGCGCTTTCCGCGAAACTCCGTAATCTCGCAACGACACGCGATCAGGAGGCACATAGGTAGGGATAGACTAAGCTACCACCTAAGGCTTCACTTTCACCTTTATATCATCAAAATTCAATCCCCTTTTCCAATTTTTAAATAAACCTGTTGCTCATTTAAAAAACCAAACAAGTGTTTTCTCTCAACCCGATCTCCGGCGATAGCCAGTTAGGGAACTTAGGCCTAGGCAGGACTAGGAAGGTCATTCAAAACCCCCGAATCCACGAGTAGGCCGAAAAATAAGTCAGACCTAATCGCTAAAGCCGTAGAGGGCAAACCTTACTGTTCCCGAATACTGCACGTTTGAAATTTGGAAGGGTCTGGGAGAGATTTTCGACTTCCACTGTGAAGTGAGTCCGGATCAGTAAATCGGCAGAGTGTGCGAAGGTAAGATGCGTCCTGCAAGGCGGAGAGGGGCAATGGATGTTGACTATTGGACGTTTTCATCGGTACGCGCATGCGCGCCTGTTATCAGTCAGCCTCAACATGGTGGACACATTCGGACCACAGTCTTCGTTTTTACTCTTGTTGTCATAAGTACAATGAGAGTTTTTCAGTTTCTATTAATTTTTTACATTTTCGGTCGGTTCTGTCATGTCTGGAGCAGACAAATACAGATAGTTCCTTACATGCCCTCACACCCACCTCACCATCCCCCGGCTCCTGACTTATCTCTTCCTCAACTGGTCAGCATGTTTCCTTTCCTTATAACCTTCAACTAAAACGACGTAAGAAAGACCTTTGGTACGTTCTATGATTTTCCCCGGAACATTTTCTTTCCTTATCTTGCTATGAACTCACACTGGTTAACTCTACTGCAAACACTACATTTTATACCTTGAACAGGACAGCTTTGTTTCTCTTAAATTTTTTTTTTTCAAATTCACACCGCAGGCACTTTCACATAGCGTCTAACTTCCTTGGTGCCTTGCAACTTCGAAAATTCCGAATATCAATACAAGAATACTCTTGACGGATGACATGCAAAAGTGGATGTGCTTCAACAAGTATTGCAAGTATTTTTTAAAGGTTTCTTCTAGCAGAGGACTGTTTCACTGACATCATGGCTATCCTGCCAGCCGAAAACATATGAGAAAAACTATATCGGGTACTTGAGTATTAAAGGAGGCCACCACTGCGAAACGCGCCGCGGCACTTATAGAAGGTTAAATTGTTATAGATGTTGTAGTAGAACTATTCTAGTATTTCGTTCATCGACTTCCATCTCCGTTTCGTTCATCGACTTCCATCTCCGTTTCTTCTTCGTCTAAACGTCGATTTCCCTCAGAAATCGTCGAAAATCCGGGTACTTGAGTATTAAACGGAGGCCACCTAACCTATAGAAATATTTCGTACCGGATACGAAAATAGAAATATTTCGTACCGTACGAAATACTAGAATAGTTCTACTACAACATCTATAACAATTTAACCTTCTATAAGTGCCGCGGCGCGTTTCGTAATGGTGGCCTCCGTTTAATACTCAAGTACCCTATATCGCTTTGGACTCAACATATTTGGGCGAAATTTTGCTCATTGACCAACTGTACAACCAATAGCTGCGAAAGTTCACTTCATCCAAATATTTTTTTTAAATATCAAAAATATAGAATTTTCTTTTAAGATTGGGTACTCAGCCAACCTCCCCTGGTGACGCTAAAGGTCCAAATAGGCTGACTGTATGGACGTCCTGCCTAAAATAGGCTGACTGATGGAGACCAACGTTAGTCCCTACACCAACCACTGCGCGGTTGGTTCAGAGTTCCGCCGCTAGGCAGCCGAGCCAAGCTCGGGCTAAATTGGTTCTCTTCATGCAATCGTTAGGCACTTGCATTCCGTAATGATGAACCGGCATTAGATCAATAGGAATTATAATATTAAATAGACCAAGTAATGAACAATCAGGTATGTTGGTGTGCAGAGTCAATCTATGTGGCTGTCACTGTTACAAATCGTTGGGGAAACCGCCATTTTCCTCCGTGCTCCTATCCCGTTCATACCGCTGTCGCTTATATATCATTAAACATCAGTTGTAGTTCAATATATTTCGTTGTGAAAACGTTTGTATTGTGTCCGTGTTAGATCATTTTATCCTCAAGAATCAACAACTATGTCGCTTCGGAATCCACATTCTCTCCATAGTGTAATCGGAGTAACCAAAATTAAAATGCAATTTTCAATTTAATGGACAGCAGAATTTTTGTGGGTCATTGGAAGTCTCAAAATAGAGGTAAGACAAAAATTTCCAAGGAAATCGATTGCAAAATTTTCAAAACTTTTGTCAAACATCATTTTGCTTCCGAGTCTACTACCAAGGTAGTAAAAGCTTTGTTTTTACTTTTCAAGGTTGAAAAAAAAAGTTCTTCAAAATCAAAATTTCCGCTCGCGTTTTACGTTTCAGACCTTCCTGAACAATAGGGTGTGCGCATGGGCTGGAAAAACGGTTTATTGTTATTTTTAATCTAAACAAGACCTCATTCTGAGAATTTTGACACCAACCGCGACCTTCTAGCATGAGAAGACCTTTTTCTATGATTTTTCAAAGTTTCGAGTGTTTGTGACGTCACATTAGGCTGGGGGGTTTCACACGCGGGACGTCATAAACATTCGAAACTTTTAAAAATCATAGAAAAATATCTACTCATTCAAAAAGAGAACGGCTGGTATCAAAATTCTCAGGATGAGGTCTTATTTCGATTAAAAATTTAAAAAGAAATCAGGCGCACCCCCCATTTTGATTCCGTGTCTATCATGAAATTCTTGCCACAGCCATAACTTCTACAATTCTCATCCGATTTCGATGAAATTTTCTGGGATTGTGCGGGTTGGCGTGTGGATGGTCCCCTATGAAAATCATCGCCCCCGGACTGATGTAGCCGCTGCGCATGCGCAAACGTGAAATACTTGCCACAGCCATAACTTCAGCTGTTTCCAATAATTTTTAAACAGCAATTAAAATTTAGTTATCCTGGTGATACTTAGGGACAGCTGTGGAATTCCCAAGTTGTTTTCGGTGACACTAGTGACACCATGGTTTAATTAGGGTTGAAGGGATCACCCGCACCGACTGTGACGTCAGCATCTTGGTTTCCACGTAGTGGACTAACTCTGCGATGATGATGTCCATGAAGTTTAGATACGAATGATTCCAAGAGCTCCTGAGAAACCCTCCATGCGATGCGAATTTTGATCCCAAATGAGATGCGTGTCGAATGCTGTGGAATCAAGATTTATCCGGAAACTGAAACTGCAAGTTACTATCACGTTCCTCAAGATGGAAACTTGTCTTTTCTGTAACACACACCTCTCATCTTTCCAGACGTAGAGGGTAGCTGGAGAGCTCTCCGTAGATGCACTTCAAGGGGTTCTAAACTCACGTCAAAACTGATCAGCTGGGAAAGTAGCGAACCTCGAAACATTTCGCATGCGCAAACGTGAAATACTTGCCACAGCCATAACTTCTACATTTCTCATCCGATTTCGATGACATTTTTGGGGATTTTGCGGGTTGGCATGTAGACCGATAGTAGCCACTGCGCATGCGCATTAGTATATTTCCTTGTTACAGCCATAAATTCTTCATTTTCCAACAATATTCAGAGTATATGCAAGGTTTTGAGATCATTTACTATGCAACGGATCATCTATACAATCGGGTTATGGATACGAGGAAGCTATGTGCCACACCCACTTGGCAAACATTTTTCATTTTTAATAATTTTCAAAAATGGTTCAAAAAAATTCAGCTGTTTCCAATAATTTTTAAACAGCAATTAAAATTTAGTTATCCTGGTGATACTTTGGGACAGCTGTGGAATTCCCAAGTTGTTTTCGGTGACACTAGTGACACCATGGTTTAATTAGGGTTGAAGGGATCACCCGCACCGACTGTGACGTCAGCATCTTGGTTTCCACGTAGTGGACTAACTCTGCGATGAAGTGTGTCTGTGTGTCCATGAAGTTTAGATACGAATGATTCCAAGAGCTCCTGACAAACCCTCCATGCGATGCGAATTTTGATCCCAAATGAGATGCGTGTCGAATGCTGTGGACTCAAGATTTATCCGGAAACTGAAACTGATAGTTACTATCACGTTCTTCAAGATGGGAACTTGTCTTTTCTGTAACACACACCTGACATCTTTCCAGACGCAGAGGGTAGCTGGAGAGCTCTCCGTAGATGCACTTCAAGGGGTTCTAAACTCACGTCAAAACTGATCAGCTGGGAAAGTAGCGAACCTCGAAAGAAAGGACGTATTTACCTTGTGGAGGCAGCCTTCGCTTTTGCTCCAGTTTTATCTAGTGGCTTTTCAAGGTTCCCTTGCGGGTAAAAGTTTCGAAAAGTTCACTTATCGAAATCCTCCGTGTACAGCCTGGATAGTGAAGGGTTTTCCAAAGTTTAGATTTATAGACTTTTAAAGTCTAGAAAACTCTTTCGGATTACTTTACGAAGCGGTTCTTCTCCGGAATCGAGAAACCGTATCGTTTTTTGTTAACGAACTAAATGGAACTAATTCAATGCCATAATATTAGTTCGTGTCTAACTTTGACTGGGGAAATTATGTGGTGTTCCCACCATTTAACAGTAAGATGAACTCTAATTACTAGAAATTAGTAAAAGAAAACTACACGTCATTGCGTCTTTCATAAGGAACTCCACTCTTCTCTAGAGATGGAGCATGGATAGACCCATCTCTATCTCTAAAGAAGTCTCTCTTTGAACGGACCTTCCCAAAAGAGCGGGTGAAGATCGGTCCTTCGATCTACGGATCTTTCGAGATCGGTGGGTAGTGTTTTCAAAAGAACGTTTTTTGTCTTTTCAGAAGAGCGAGTGGACTGCGGCTCAGTAAAAATGAATGAATTGCGGTTCTTCGATCTTCGGTTCTATTGACACAGTTCAACATTTTACAGTTTCAAGCTTGGTTCACATAGGTGCGTAATGTCCGTAATCCGTAATGCGCAAAAAGAGAAGTGGGGGTGGTCCCTAATCCGTAAAGTCCGTAGTGCGTAAAAGAGCGTTCACATGGCCAAATGATTACGCGATTACGCAGAAGCGCGCAGTAGGTTCTGCGCACAATTGTTTTCCCTCTCGCCTTTTTTCCCGCGTTCAGCTGTTTTGCTGTTTCGCCCTGTTCATCGATCGAATAATTTCTTATTAATTATTAACTTCGAAAAAAATTATTTTCATCGTCTTCTTGGTGATTTGCCTACTTGTAGGCCCGGTGAATGGTATACCCAGTGTTGGGCAAAAATTAGCTATAGTTAACAGCTAAAAGCTACAGCTAAATTAGCTACGATTTAGCTGAAGCTAACAGCTAAATATTTAGCTATTAGCTGTCGATGAACAGCTAAAATTTCTAGCTAAATTAGCTATTAGTCGAAAACTTATAGCTAACAGATTTACTGCGGTGATTTAGCTGTTCCTCGACAGCTAATGGCTAAATTTATCTTTTAGTTATTAAAAAAACTATAAGCTAATTTAGCTATTAGTTGAAAAATTACCTAGCTAATAAATTAGTTAGCTAATGCCCAACTCTGGGTATACCCATTTCGGAAAACGAGGTAAGTACCTTTGATGTAAAAAATAATGTTATTGAATTGTTGTGAAGAATCGCAATGTTCAAAACGACCAAATTCTCTCAAAAATGTATTTTAATCCAGGTTTTCAGAAGTTGAATAAATTGAAAAATAAGTTTTCGGAAGTTGAATCAATCATATTTCCACATAATACGCAGACTTTTTTCATGCGGTTATTGGAGAATGATCGGATTTCTGAGGATTTATTGACATAATTTGATCGGACGAGATCAATGAGGCTCTCATTGAAATCACTTAAATTCAAATCCAGCAAAGCACAACGCAAAAACGAAAACCAAATAACAACACGGAATCCGGAATCGGCAATCGGATTGTTTGTTGTATTGGTCAATAAACCAAAAACGAGACCGAGTCAACGATGAACAGCTGAACGATGAACAGACGACGAGAGCTTTCACGAAGTTTGCCGAAATTTATCGAAGTTCATCCGTAATGCGTAAAATATCTAATTTTTCAAAACGATACACTCCGCTCCAAAAGTCTTCGTCCGCAAAGATTGCTCCCGCCCCCTCAATTGGCTCCAGCCAATAGCATCCAATTACGCACTACGGATTACGGACATTACGCACCTATGTGAACCAAGCTTAATTATTTAATCAATCGTGAACCAGTCATGCGACAGGCTAGCAGCAGTCAACCAGCTCTGATAGGAGATATAATGGTAAACGGACACTGGGAGAGAGGGAGACCAGCGTTTTTTGATAATCGCATAGTGACTGCCGACGCTGTCTCCTACCTCTCCCAGGACTGGGAAACGACCGCTCGAATAGCTGCCAGTACAAAGCACATGAAGTATGATCAAGCCGCAAAAGACTGCCGCGGGTCTTTCACACCATTGTTTTGCTCACGTTATGGGACCATGCAAAAAGAATTTGTAATATTCATGAAAAGGGCATCCCACTTACTAAAAACTAAATGGAAAAAGCCGTTTTCACAACTTGTTGGGCGGGTTAAGATAAAAATCCAATTCGCCATCATTCGAGCTGTGTCCCTGCGAATACGAGGTTCCCGAAGAAAAGTGCGGCCACTTGAATTGGAGGACGGGGCAGCCATTACACTGTTGGAAGAAATCCTATGACCCCCCCCCCCCCCCCCCCCAAGAAAAAAATCCCCCGTTGTTATTTACAGTATAACTCCATTGTTACGGTTGAAGAAAATTATACTGAATGATATGTTTTTTTTTTTTAATTTAATCAATCGTGCTAATTTTTTGAAGATTTGTTGAACATCTGAAACGTAGGAAACGAACAGCGCTTCTTGGGTAATTATTTTCAATAACCTTCGGAATTGAGGAGGAAAAAAATTGAACCACCCTCCACCTCCATCCCAAATTTTATGGTAAACATTTCAAGGTACATCAAACTATGTAAAATCCAAAAACCGAATACAAATTTTTCCATCCAGAAATAAACCGTTGTGTAATAATTTGCATCGTTTTTCATCGCATGTTCACCCTTATAATAAATATGAGCGGAAAAGAGCCGACAACTCTCGAATCAGCATATTTTGCTTATGGGTTCTTTCAATTCACCATCCGAAAAGCAAAAGAGAAGTTTTATGAGCATGGTATTGGCCTCCATATGCTTTTCGTCGACTACAAGCAAGCGTTCGATTCAATCGACAAAGCAAAGCTTGTAGATTGTCTGAGAAAAAACGGTGTGCCGGGCAAGCTGACCCGTTTGGTAGGGATGACGCTATTTGAAGCAAAGGCAAAGGTGAAAATAGCTGGAAAGATTGGTGAGGAATTCACCATTAGGACAGGGGTTCGACAGGGGGACGCGCTCTCGGCAACTCTTTTCAACGTGGCATTACAGGAAGTGGTCAGAAAAGTTGAAAATAAAGGGACCATAGTCAACAAAATGTGGCAGATTTGCGCATATGCTGACGATATAGCTGTGCTAACTAGAAAAAAGCAAGAGTTGAAAGAAGATTGATCGTAGGATTATTCTGGGAAACCGGGCATTCTACGCCAACACCAAGCTTTTCAAATCAAAACTGCTGTCCAGGGCACATAAAAAAAGGTTATACCTGTCGCTGATGAGACCGGTGGTTTGCTACGGAGCCGAAGCATGGACCCTTTTGAGCACTGACGCCAACAAGCTAAGAATATTTGAAATAAAAGTTATGAGAAGAATTTATGGGGCAGTATACAAAAGGTATTCAGGCTCAGTGGCTTGGACATCTGGAAAGAATGCCTAATGAAAGACCTAATGAAAGAAGACCCATAAGAAGACCCATAAGACCCATAAGATGATTTGGAAATCAAGACTTTGAAACAAGAAGGCGGCAGGGGAGACCAAGAACACGATGGATGGATGACGTGGAAAGGGATCTGCTAAAGACGAAAGTACGAAACTGGAAGAGTAAAGCCTGCGATCGAGATGAGTGGAGGAAGGTTGTTAGGGAGGCCAAGGGACACATCGTCCTGTAGCGCCTGGGAGTTAGTTAGTTCTATCGGTCAAGATAAACTTCATTTTTAACTTTGTGTGATTGTATGGAGGGTGGGTAGTACCATTCATGAAAAAGCCGTGTACTTTGCAGTAGAACGAAAGAAGTATCTATACAGAAAAACAAGTCTGCCAAATGGGTGTGGCACATAGCTTCCTCGAATTCTTGACCGAATTGTATAGATGATCCGATGCATAATAGATAATCTCAAAACATCAATCTCTAATGATTTTCATAGGGGACCATCTACACGCCAACCTGCACAATCCCTGAAAATTTCATCGAAATCGGACAATAACTTCGTATAGTTATGCCGGTTGAGTACAAGGATTTCGGGACAGACACACAGACACGGAACCAAAATTGTTCAGAAAGGTCTGAAACGTAAAACGCGAGTGGAAATTTCGATTTTGGAGAACAATTTCTTTCAACATTGAAAAGTGATAACAAAGCTTCCGCCACCTTGGTAGACTCGGAAGCAATAACCGTTGTAAAATAATTTTAGGTTTTTTTAAATACCTGTCAGAATGTGGAATGATCTATCGATTATAGAAATGGGCATTAGAAACATCGACATTGAAAAACATCGATAGTTGAGTCAACGATGTTTCACGCCTTCGATGTCATGCGACCGATACTGACATCGATGTTTTGTTCCCATGTCCCATCCTTAGTATCGACCATCGATGCTCATTCCTAGGATAAAGTACTCCTCGTGGCAGTTAGATCACAGCTGAAAGAATGGAGCCTTCTATAGAGAGGGGGGGGAGGTACTGAGCGTGTTGTTGCGGGATGTTCTAGATGCTCACTGCTGCCAACATACTTCACTGAAATATCCCTCGTGCCTGTCAGACACTTCAAACACGCCAGGGGTTAATCTCCACATCTATCTAGAATGACAACTTAGAGGAAAAGGGGTTTTTAGAGTGGATTTTGTTTATAGATCGCAGGAAAAGTAGACCCCAAGTGTGGCGCACATAACAGAATTTAATTAATTTCGGTAAATTTTTACGGTCAAAAGTTTTTTTTTCTGTTCAAATTAAAGGTAAATTAATTGAAAATGACCAAAAAAAGTAGGAAAACAGGCGACGGCTGACAACGAATCAGCTTCACCGTCATCCGCTTTCATTAGTTGCCCGGATGTTGTTTCAACTTCGAATATCGCAGTGTTTTCAGGGGAAAACGGGAGATCAACGAGGTTCAACTGGGAAACAGCCGTCGCTCGGAATTCGGCCAGAACTCGCTCAGCGGCGGTTGACAATATTTGGATTAGTTTAGCGCTTGAGACTCCTGCGCTAATTAGGAGAACAGCGTTCGAGGTGGTTGTGGAGGGTTAAAGGGGGTGTAGGACTGAAGGGTAATTAATTGGCACCGAACAACGTCGGTAACTAACATTTCCAATTTGCTTTGGGAGCAGGCGGGACGGGAGAGTGCTTTTGTGTATAATTCATCAAAGCTCGTGAATCGGTGGTGAAATTCAACTTTTGGATGCAGGAGACGTAGAAATTTGGATGATAGTTGATTTGCTAAACAAAAACACACGAAGGAGTAATCAACCAGTGATCGCGGTTAAAATGTATTTACTGGTAGTTCATCACGAAGGAGAAGTACCAAGTCAAATCAGCACCAGGAGCCATTTGTGATTTTTATGCAATACTCAACGCATCTGCCCAAACCTCGGCTCCATCCAAGAGAATTGACTTGACGATCTTCATCAGCAGACGTCTCATACAAGGTTTCAAGTAGGTAAAGGAATCAAATAGGTAAACTCTAATGATACTTCTTCCCCCCTCATTTATAGAAACCAGGGGCTGATCCAGAATTTTTTCCTGGAGGGGGTCACAGGGTAGAACGCTGCAAATATTACACAAAGGTTTATATTTCCCTGTATAGATCACTCGTCTGCTAAGAAGACGGCTTTACCATTGTCACCACCTACCACATACCTACTTCATAATCAAGTTTATTTGGAAGAAATAAATGCTTCACTATCAGTTCGAAGAAATAGGGAGTTTCATGGGAAATTTGATAGAAAATTTAAAATTTAGGTACAAATTTTAAAGTTTGAGCGACTTAAACTTATGGAAATACTAACCCGGAATGATGAACGAACGAACAACGACTGAGACCATATTAAACAATTTGTCTCCTTAAAAACTAATACTGTATTTGTTTATAAAATTCATTGTCATTGTAAAAAAAATCAGTTTATTAATAACAAGCTGATAACTGCATTTATTTCAAATTTTCTTTCAAAAAATTTACCCTACCTATGTGTTTTCAAACGAAGTGGTGCTTTTTATGGCAGCGCAGCCAACTTCAGAGTTTGCAAATAAAAAACGCTGCAAATTATTACAAAATGGTTTATTATTTTTCTATACATCACTCGCCTGCAAAGCCACCAACCATCCAACATGAAGAAAAACATCGATCGCATTTCGGTCAGCTAAAATTTGAACGGAGATTAGGCCTCTTTTGCGATTCACACTCGTGTTTCTGATTTATCGTACGTAAAACCCTTAAACTCGCGTGGGGAGCGAACGGTTTGTCCTACAGGGCTCCAAAAAATCAAAAAATTCTCTACTATTTTGAATTGATGGAAAAACAATATCTTTATATCTAAATTTTTTGAGTTAGGGCGTTTTCAAAATTTCAAACCTTAGAAGTGACCTACATCAACCAAAATCTTCGGGGCACAACTAGACCCAAAATGGAGCCTACATACCAAATTTCATCGAAATTGGTCAATACTAAGTGACAAAAGTGCCGCGTACGGCGGACGGACGGCCAAATTTTGGTTTATTATTCTCAATAATGAACCTT
This sequence comes from Apolygus lucorum, assembly GCA_009739505.2. Lineage (NCBI taxonomy): Eukaryota > Metazoa > Arthropoda > Insecta > Hemiptera > Miridae > Apolygus > Apolygus lucorum. The sequence goes on from CM019183.2 coordinate 14,069,296, forward strand.
TGGAATCGACCAAGAAAAAAAATTGTCTAACACCCCCTCAAAATTTGATGGTTAACGTTTCAAGGTACGTAGAATCCAAAAAACGAATAAAACTTTGGCCGTCCGTCCGCCGTACGCGGCACTTTTGCAACTTAGCATTGACCGATTTTGATGAAATTTGGTATGTAGACTCCCTGATTGATGTAGGTTGATTCTTGATGTAGGTCACTTCTAAGGGTTCAAAAATGAATTTAGAAATTTTGAAAACGCCCTAGCTCAAAAAATTTTGATATAAAGGTATTGTTTTTCCTTCAATTTAACATTCTATAGAATTTTTTGAGACCACGCGGAGCCCTGTAGGACAAATTGTTCGCTTCTTACGATAATTTAAGGGTTTTACGTACGATATCAGAAACACGAGCGTGAATCGCAAAAGACGCCTAATCTCCGTTCAAATTAAAGCTGGCCGGAATGCGATCGATGTTTTTCTTCATGTTGGATGGTTGGTGGCTTTGTAGACGAGTGATCTATATAGAAAAATAATAAACCATTGTGTAATAATTAGCAGCGTTTTATTCGATTTTTGGATTCTACGCACCTTGAAACGTAAGCCATCAAATTTTGAGGGGGTGTTAGAAAATTTTTTTTCTTGGTCGATTCCAAAGGTTCATTATTGAACATAACAAACCAAAAATTGATACCACAACAATCTATTGTTGATCTCAGTGAATTTAGGATCGTTTTTGTACTGAATTTGGCAAAAACAGAAACAATCGTCGTTATCATTCATACATTTTATTTCCAGTGTTTCTAGTTTTAGCAATAGTTGAAACTTATCACTGTCAGTTGACCGTCTTTTGATAATTTGTTTTTAGTTTTTGATTTCCCAAAAACTAGGTTTGTTTTGATCGTTTGGTTTTTTGGGTTTGTAAACAATTCGTTCAGCTCTGCTTTTTGAAATACAGGCTGATTCTGGGGGGTCATGCACCTCCCCCCCCTGGATCCGCGCCTGATAGATACAAGACTTATTGATTATAGGATAATATATCCATTTATCTTTCCTAATTCAATTTGTATCTTTCATTCATCATCCCCAGTCCTAGGTTGATCTCCACCAAGGAATCGGTATTCTAACCAAACGTATAGTTCGTAGGGGTAAAATGCAATAGTGTTTCAAAGTAAGAAGTAACGAAAACGATCGCACTTTTTGAAAATTTCAACCCTTAATTTCCATTTGGATTCCAAAATGAAGGGTTGAAATTTTCAAAAATGCCCTAGTAGGTAGTAGGTAAAAAACGAAAAATAAATAGTGACAATGGCAAAGCTGTGATCTTTGCAGAAGAGTGATCTATACAGGAAAGTAATAAAGCATTGTGAAATAATTTGCAGCGTTTTGAAATTGGTGTAAAATTACTTTCCCTCCCGATGCTGATCTAGAGCCAGGCTTTCCTGCACCTATAGGAAATAAGGCGATGTTGTGAAATTTCCTTGCTATTCCAGGAGGAGCCTGAGTATGCTCGTGGTATATGAAGTTCGTTAACAATCCCTTGACATTGTCGTAGGTTACTTCCTATTGAACAGAACGTGGCACTGGTGTGGAAGCAAACTTGTTCTGACTCTTTGTTGCCAGGCATTTGGACGCAGTGGGATTGGGGATCGGCTTGTCAAAACAATGAGGAGAAGCACCTGATGTCCGCCAGCGCTCGACGCCTATTTGAAGGAGTTCAGGCTGGAAGAGCCTACGAGCAATTGGGATTAGGATCCTGAGACTTCAAGAGGATTAGCGTCCACGTGACAGAGTGAGAGGGCGAAATGAAAAAGTTGCCATGGGGATTACAGTGAAAGGAGAAGGGCGGCTTACAGAGAGGTCTACATCGCTCGGATCAACCGGTTTCCGTCGGGAGACAAATTTTTATATTTTCTCCCCACAATAAGGTTCCCGTTCGAGGATAAATATCGATGAAGCATCCAGTAAGCTCCCGATAAACAAGCAGAAACATCTTCGACTTCCCGGGCTCCCAATCCTCACCTTTTGAGGCCAGCCGGCGAACAACTCCTGACCTGTGAGGATCTGCATTAGAAATAGGGATGGCTAGAGATACCCAATTCATTTCTCGATACCGATATCTCGATAGCGTCAGGTGGGGAGACTTGGGACTTGAGGGGAGAGTTGCGACTTCCCGCAAAAAGTTATGAATAGTGCCAGCAGGAGTGCTGATGTCGAGTTAGTGACCTGGTTCTTGTAGAAATTCCATGTTAACTCCTCCAAGAAGATATTTATCACTGTTATCAGTTCTAAGCGCGCCAATTTCACCCTCCCCTCAACAGGTGTTTTTATGTTGTTTTTGGCGCTCAGCAGAACCCAGTCATACTTCCATCCCCACAGGGGTCGTCGATCATCTACCTGAAGTTTTTGTTTTCTAGGCGTATTTTAGAAGTCGTCAGTCGACAGTTATCACCGGTTTTGTTAGATGGGGAGAGTTGAGACCTCAGTTTGGGGAGTGTTGAGACTTCTCAAACATCCAAATGGGACAAACGTTCAAGCCCGGGTATACAGCGAAGACAATCTTCGGACAGCGCTAAACTTGAAAAGAATTCGATTTTTTTATTCCATTTTCTTGTAACATTTTCCAATGGGGAATTTGCCTTAATTTTAGATTCTGGAATTTCAAGTCAAATCCTATAATAGGATCCTAGAATAACGTTTAACAATAGGAATAACCAAGGGGAAAAAATTACCGTAGGAGAAAATGACTAAACAAGTGAACCTCTGTTACAAAACACCGCGAAAATCGAGGAATATTGTTGACGTCATACGAAAAAAAAAAAACGACGCGAAAACAACTCCGACAACTGACAGAGTTCTAGCACCGCCACACAAAACGATCCAGTGAAATGGCTACTCGAATAATGTGATTCAAATCTTGAAACTAAATAAGAGAAGATGAATACTAATAATGCTTGATAAACTAGTAGGTAGATTCGTATTGTAAAAAAGTGAGTAATATTGTTTCTTTTGGTCACTTTTGTGTCTGGGTTCTTCCTGCCAGTTCGCGGCGCACTCTTGTGTTAATCCTTTGTAAGCTAAAATTTCGAGTATGTTCCGCTTCTGTGGTAAGCGCCACAGAACCTCCTTTGAAGTCAGATTGGTAGAATATCCGTCACGTTTCAAACATGGCTGCCTCTTACACATTGCCACCACATTTAAAATTTCCATCTTCCTTAAATTCTCTAAATTTTTTGGATGCGTTTTCGAGCAGCTCACTATGGTTTTATTCCATAAAAATAAACCCTCATTCGAAAAAAAAAAAAAAAAAAAATGTGAGGCAAATTCCCCATTGTTCAATTCTTTAAATGAGTTCCTTTTTTTAATTTCAATTCTTAAGGTAGACTTGCTTGATTTTTTAAAGTCATAAGTATGCATTTTGTTCGGGTAAAATAAAATCTGTTTACTTGGTACCAGAGTTTCTAAGTCTCAAGTTGAGTTTTGTTCAAATGATTGAGACAGTTTACTTGGTAATTCTTAAAAGTCTACAATTATTTACCATTAGAGAAACCATGACTTTTGGTGATACAACGACTTTGCACAATGTAATACAATTATTGTACCATTACATTCGAAACCACTGTGATCAGGAATATGAGTCAAATTTTATGAAAAACAGATTATTTTGAACGATACATGCCTTTTCCATCTCCTTCTTTTCACTCTGTGCCACTCAATTTCTATTTTCTAAACTTACACAATGGTCTTGAGGCTCCTCTATGACATTTAGACTTGAAAAGAGGCCGAAAACGTGAGTAGTCTCAATACGGTTCCTCTAATGAGGAGAGTTGGGATGGAAACAAAATACGAGTATACACTCTCCCCTGTGGAGGTATTTCAATATTGATACCGTGGGGGGATAGCCTGAGGTCCCCATTCCAAAACGCCCTTCATTATTGTTAATTTTACAACTCTCAGTCCAGGCGAGCAGAGCAAAATGTAGTGAAAATGGTCCCAACTCTCCCCACCTGAAGGTATCCAATATTTTTTTATGCCAAATAACCAGCCGACTGCCTACAAGACCAATTCAAACGGCAAGCTGTGCCAGCCATTGGAGTTATGCCCCGGACAAGGATTGACCAGAGACAAGAAGTCAAAGTTGTTCAAAACGCTCTGAAAAGCGACAGGAAATTTTGACTTCGGAGGACCCAAATTGAAGAATTTCACCGAATTCTGTTTGCATTTTTCCTGAATAGGTAACCCATTTCCGGACACTGATTTCGCATCGACTTTTTTTAAATATTGAAAACAGTGGAAAATCTTCGTAGAAGAATTTTTTCTCATTCATGCTGTTTCTGTACTCGTTAACAAAAAAAATTCTTCGACATTCGGGAGCTCGATGCGACTTTGGAATTTTTTTTGAAAAGGAGGCCTTTTGGCCAAAATCATGATTATGGAGGCTCAAATTCGACCCTAGGCGATTGAGCATTCTGGGCCATGAGTCAAATAAATCACATCGATTTGGAAGACTGAGGCCTCTCAAATCCCATTAAAATGTAAAATTCATAAAATTTGGAGTATTTTCGCTCTCAATTGGTGATGCCTTATTTCGGCCGCCATCTTGTAAAAGAGTTCATTCTCCTCCTCTCACTTCTCTGTTATTTCCACCCTTGGCTTGAAATGGGTTAATGGTGTGGAATCGATGAAAATCGGGTTGATTTCGGAAAATAAGTCTCCTGTTATTTTTGGAAGACAATCAAAATTTATGATTTCAAAAAATAACCGGGAAAACGGACTTCTTCAACGTGAAGCGGGAACGCTCGCTGATTGGCTGTTCGAATCGCCATTCCCTCCCCTTGTTGGCGGGCGGAACAATGAAATCCTGTCATCTAAGAGGAAAGTTATCAAACAAAAACAGGGGAAACCTGTATTTGTCTATCTTGCTTTTTATATTTTTTCTTTTCAGTTATTCGATTTCGATCTTTACTGGTTTTGTGAAATGTTGCCTCTGAGGACTATAGATTTCACGATCTCAGCGCTTCAAGCGGCCGTACCTGAACTATTTCCGGTTGATGTCATCCTCCCGGTTTTTTTAACGTTCATATTTCCTACACTATTTTGTTTATTCGTAAATTAGGTAGTACGGGCTGAAAGTTAGCCGTAGGTGGTTTTTCGAGGCGCTGAATCCGATTTTGGGGTCAAAAATAGGAAATTCCGACATGGAAATTCCTCATTTATTGACCTGCTCCAAGAAGAACAAAGTTACTAAATCTTCCAAAGTGACGTAGAAATTAATGTACACAACGTAGCTCGTGATGTTTCAGGTTGGTTCGACTGCACTCGACCAACTGCGACCAGGAAAATAGTTTACTTGGAAGGTACTTGAAACGTAAATAGGATGGAATAAATTGAAACCCAAGCGCCGTTACAATAATGGTGTCCATCTATCCGTGCCCGATTCAAATCGGATTCAGGTGGATCAAAGCGCCTAATGTTCCTTAACCACGGCTTTCAACTCACCTGAGGTTTCCCATCAATTAAGCTCAGGTTGATTAATCGCTGTCTACAAGGAATGGTAGCTTCAGGTCAGGGAATCTTAAGTTTCGAAACGCATCCATAATTTTACTCAGAAGTAAAGGAAAAAGTCGTTGTACCGTCCGTACTAGTGAACTAACGAATTAAAACCAGACGATACTAAGTATACATTTGTAGAAATATCTTTCAAAATTAACTTCACCAAGAAATACGACTTTTCCGCAATGAATTTCGAAATAGAATAAATATTTCAACAATTAAAAAAACCATCGTGTGAGGAAAAACCATACCGAAAATGGATTTAGTACTCATAAGACCGAGATATCAAATTTGATTATACCTAATAATTTACCTAACAACAGCTCATGAAGCGAATAGTCGATTAAGTTTGGAAGTCGTTCAAGAAGACTTTTCAACAAAAAAATATGAACTTTCCTCAAAGAGATTGCAACCGATAAAACAGTTTTTCAGAACCACTAATGACATCAGATGACATGTGACTATAGTCCGGGCAACAAAGACTAAAAAAGGGCCTGAGGTAGAATAAAATAGAACCCAAACCAAAATTGGCACAGATGTAGGGGTGGGTATCCTTATCAACATACTAAAAGTCCTGGAGGGTGGGGCACGAGCTCGAGAGGAGGGGGTCCCTAAAGGTCCCATTTTGGGGTTTTTCGTGAATATCTCGAAAACGGTGCATTTCTCGATAAAACATGACCTATAGTAAATTAAAGCTGATAAAATTCTCTACAACTGTGATTCTATACGTTTTATCAAAATTCCGAACCGTTACCAAGTTTTATGCATCCAAAAATGGAGGAATTTTTGAAAATTTGGTTTTTAGCTCACGTTTTCTGGATAACTTTGTTGCATTTCGTCCAAACGGTTGATCTGAGAAAAACTGTCTCTTAGAAAAAGTTGTAGAGCATTAAATTTCCTTGAAGAATATGTGGTTTATTGCCAATTTATCACTTACCAATAAAAAATTACGCCAATTTTTGTCATTTTTACTCAAATGTTGCCATTCCTCTTTTTTATCTGCCCTCGAACTTCAATCGTCCTTCTTTTTGTCATCTGTCGTCATTTAAAGCTATATATACGTCCACGAATGCAAGAACATCATCAAACCCCTCAGGCTTGTCTAGCGAAGCAATCAGTGAAATGTCAAGAAAACATAAAAGAAGTTCAGAGAAGATTGAATTAAACAATCCATTTCAACAAAAAATTTCATTAAGTAATTGAGGAGTTTGATTCCAAAAGCTAGTAAAGACAATTTTTATCGAAATTGAGTTAACACTTTCACAGAGTTTTAGGGGGGCAGTTCTTCACAAAAATGCGATCGTTTTGGAGCAAAAGATATTCTATTCCCTTGAAAAACGAGGGTGAATATTCCGTTTAATATCAAAAGGTACCATATCTGGCACAATGGCGGTCTCTAAACCGTTTTGTTTAAAAAAGTAGTTTATCCTCTTCGTTTGATTTCAAAAGTACTAAACGCTACATCGACAAAATGAATATGAACTTTCCTCAAAGAGATTGCAACCGATAAAACAGTTTTTCAGAACCACTAATGAGATCAGATGACATGTGACCAACTTTCTTCACACTCAAGATGAATGCAAGAACGTCATCAAACTCCTCAGGCTTGTCTTGCAGAGCAATCAGTGAAATGTCAAGAAAACCGAAAAGGAGTTCGGAGAGGATTGAATGAAATAACCCTGGTTTTAAAAAAATGCATTAAGTAATTGGAATTGTTGAGAAAAAGAATTCAAAAGAGGGCTTGAAGAAGTAAAAAGTCCATTCATGAAGCATGAATTAGTGAGCGAATTTACAAAGAAATCTTTTTTACGCTCATCAGGGATCGTTTCAGATTGTTCCAAAACGAATTGCAGTGAAGAAATTCTTCGAAAAAGTCCATTTTAAAACGCTGCAGATTATTACACAAAGGTTTATTATTTTTCTATATAGATCACTCGTCTGCAAAGAATATGGCTTTGCCATTGTCACAACCAACCAACATGAAGAAAAACATTGATCGCATTTCGATCAGCTAAAATTTGAACGGAGATTAGGCCTCTTATGCGATTCACACTCGTATTTCTGATTTATCGTAAGTCCAACCCTTAAATTCTTGTAGGTAGCGAACGGTTTGTCCTACAGGGCTCCGCGTGGTCACTAAAAATTCTATACTATCTGTTATGTCGGCGTGTGAAGGCGATGGATGGTCTTTACGTCGGCTTGTCGATTTCTATTGGTCCCTACTCAACGAAAGTGAAGGATGGGACAGCACTTTCTGCCCGGCGTGTTTCCTCCTACCGCATACAGGAGTGCTTAGAACTTTAGCTCAGCCGCGTATCCTCGGCGCGATATTCGCCGACTGAAGGGAGGCAGTACATTTACCTAGTGCCTAGTTGAGGCGACAACTCCTAGGCGGAATGGGAGCGGAGGCTGGCGCGATGAGCTTACCGAGACCTCCGAGGAACTTAGGGCTTCCAAGAGGTGACGAAGGAGAACAAGAAATAATCAAGTCGATTGTCAGAAGACGAATGCATGATGGTGAAGCCCTGAGTCCTCCTTTTACACTACTTTAACAAAGTAAAGAGAGAGTGGAGAAGGGTGACGTCAGATGACGTGTTTTACCCCCGTACCTCACTCTACCTACCTGCACAATGAGTCACTCAGGGGTTCCCTTTGTGTCCTTTATTGAAGAACATCAGGGACATTACACCATCTTAAATAGATGGAAAAACAATACCTTAAAATCGAAATTTTTTGAGTTAGGGCGTTTGAAAAATGTCTACCCTTATTTTTCACCCCTTAGAAGTGACTGACATCAACCAAAAGCTTCAGGGCACAACTAGACCCCAAATTGAGCCCATAAACCAAATTTCATCAAAATCGGTTCATGGAAACTAAGGAAAGTGCCGCGTACGGTGGACGGACGGAAAATATTTTATTCGATTTTCGTTTTACGTACCTTGAAACGTAAAACATCGAATTTTGAGGGGGGGTTAAATTTTTTTTCTTGCTCGATTCCAAAGGCTTATTATTGAAAATAATAAACCAAAATGGAAGTAATTGGAATCCAGAGTGATACAACCCTACAATACAAGTTTCTCGAAATAAGCACACCAGTATTTCATACTTGCCTCGATCAGTTCTAAATTTGGTATTCGCGGCTGGAATTAATTCAACGTTTGGGAGCACCAATCTATAAGAAGTCTCGGGAAGGCCTCACAGACTGCCTATTGAATGGAAGTGCTCTTCCAGGCGTCTCCAGCATTCAAGGAGATCTTCTTCACTCTTCAGATCACTGATCAGCTGAGTGAGCTCCGAAGCCATTTTCAATCCTATTGAACGCAGGAAGCTGAAATTTGAGAGGGAAAGTCAAGGGAGAATACAGATGGTGGTAGGTGCTATTGATGGAGAACCAGTGATCTATACAGAAGGGTGATCTATACAGAAAATAATAAACCTTTGAGCAATGATTTGCAGCGTTTTTTACCCACCAACATTTTTTTTACCTACAAACTTTTTTTTACCTACCAGCTAGGTACTACCTACCACACCATACTGGCTTCACACCTTTACAATCAAGTTTATTAGAAAGAACTAAACGCTTCACACTAGATTCGAAAAATAGCAAAACTGAACACAAATCGAAGAAATGAACAGCGATCGCATTTTAGTCAGATAAAATTTGAACGGAGATTAGACCTATTTTGTGATTCACACTCGTGTTTCTGTTTTATCGATGGAAAACCCTGGTGGTCTCAAAAATTTTTAAAAATTCAATACTATTTAAAATTGGTGAAAAAACAATATCTTTTTTCGAGAGTTTTCGAGCTAGGGCACTCTTGAAAATGTCAACCCTTATTGTTCACCCCTTAGAAGTGACCTACATCAACCAAAATCATCGCGGCACAAGTAGACCCCAAATGGAGCCCATATACCAAATTTCATCAAAATCGGTCAATGCTAACTGAGGAAAGTGCCGCGTAGCGCGGACGGACGGATTTTTGGTTTATTATTTTCAATAATAAGCCTTTGGAATCGAGCAAGAAAAAAAAAATTTTAACCCCCCCTCCAAATTTGATGTTTTACGTTTCAAGGTACTTAGAATACGAAAATCGAATAAAAAAATTTCCGTCCGACCGCCGTACGCGGCACTTTTCTTAGCAACACTGGACCGATTTGGTTCAAATTTGGTATATGGGCTCCATTTGGGGTCTAGTTGTGCCGCGAAGCTTTTGGTTGATGTAGGCCACTTCTATGGGGTGAAAATTAAGGGTTGAAATTTTCAAGAGTGCCCTAGCTCGAAAACTCTCGAAATAAAGGTATCGTTTTTTCACCAATTTTAAATAGTATTGAATTTTTAAAAATTTTTGAGACCACCCGGAGCTCTGTAGGACAAACAGTTCGGTCCCTACGAGTACTTGAAGGTTTTCCTTCGATAAAACAGAATCATGAGTGTGAATCGCAAAAGAGGTCTAATCTCCATTCAAATTTTATCGGACTAAAATGCGATCGCTGTTCATTTCTTCGATTTGTATACAGTTTTGCCTTCTGCGTAACCAGTAATCAAATTTCCATATGAAGCTTTCTATTTTTCCAATCGAGTGTGAAGCGTTTAGTTCTTTCTGATAAACTTGATTGTGAAGGTGTGAAGCCAGTATGGTGTGGTAGGTAGTACCTAGCTGGTAGGTAAAAAAAAGTTGGTAGGTAAGAAAAATGTTGGTGGGTAAAAAACGCTGCAAATCATTGCTTAAAATGCTTCTTCACTCTTCAGATCACTGATCAGCTGAGTGAGCTCCGAAGCCATTTTCAATCCTATTGAATGGAAGTAATCTTCCAGGCGTCTCCAGCATTCGAGGATATCTTCTTCACTCCTCAGATCACTGATCAGCTGAGTGAGCTCCGAAGCCATTTTCAATCCTATTGAATGGAAGTAATCTTCCAGGCGTCTCCAGCATTCGAGGATATCTTCTTCACTCCTCAGATCACTGATCAGCTGAGTGAGCTCCAAAGCCATTTTCAATCCTACTGAATGGAAGTGCTCTTCCAGGCGTCTCCAGCATTCGAGGAGATCTTCTTCACTCCTCAGATCACTGATCAGCTGAGTGAGCTCCGAAGCCATTGCTCAAAGCAAACCAAAAAGTTTATGTTTCGCGTTTCAAGGTACATATAATTCGAAAAATAGAGGGAAGGTCAAGGGAGAATACAGATGGTGGTAGGTGCTATTGATGGAGAACCAGTGATCTATACAGAAGGGTGATCTATACAGAAAATAATAAACCTTTGAGCAATGATTTGCAGCGTTTTTTAATTCGATCTTCGGATTCTACGCACCTTGAAACGTAAAGCATCAAATTTTGAGGGGGGGGGGGGGGGGGATTTTTTTTCTTGCTCGATTCCAAAGGCTTATTATTGAAAATAATAAACCAAAAAATAAAGTAAGTTTTTTTATTACTTTTTTGATGTAATTAGTCGAAATTTTTCATGATTTTCATTTTCATTTTTTCATGAGCAAACAGCTTTGGGCATATTTTTACGTGTGATAGGAAGTAAATAAACCTTCAAATTCTTCATTGAGTTCTGGGATTTCACGAGTACGACGTCGAGGATGTACTTAAACACTGAACCCTCCGTGATGGGGCAGAAGTTTGCAGGCTTCATTGGGTGAAGGTTCGCATTGCAAATATACTACGGGTCTTTTTTTGGTTTATTATTTTCAATAATAAGCCTTTGGAATCGAGCAAGAAAAAAAAAATTTTAACCCCCCCTCAAAATTTGATGTTTTACGTTTCAAGGTACGTAGAATCCGAAAATCGAATAAAAAAATTTCCGTCCGTCCGCCGTACGCCGTACGCCGTCCGCCGTACGCGGCACTTTTCTTAGCAACACTGGACCGATTTGGTTCAAATTTGGTATATGGGCTCCATTTGGGGTCTAGTTGTGCCGCGAAGCTTTTGGTTGATGTAGGTCACTTCTAAGGGGTGAAAATTAAGGGTTGAAATTTTCAAGAGTGCCCTAGCTCGAAAACTCTCGAAATAAAGGTATCGTTTTTTCACCAATTTTAAATAGTACAGAATTTTTAAAAATTTTTGAGACCACCCGGAGCTCTGTAGGACAAACCGTTCGGTCCCTACGGGTATTTGAAGGTTTTCCTTCGATAAAACAGAATCATGAGTGTGAATCGCAAAAGAGGTCTAATCGCCGTTCAAATTTTATCTGACTAAAATGCGATCGCTGTTCATTTCTTCGATTTGTATACAGTTTTGCCTTCTGCGTAACCAGTAATCAAATTTCCATATCAAGCTTTCTATTTTTCGAATCGAGTGTGAAGCGTTTAGTTCTTTCTAATAAACTTGATTGTGAAGGTGTGAAGCCATTATAGTGTGGTAGGTAGTACCCACCAATAGGTAGGTGTGGTAGGTAAAAAAAAATTGGTAGGTAAAACAATGTTTGTAGGTAAAAAACGCTGCAAATCATTGCTCACTGATCAGATCACTGATCAGCTGAGTGAGCTCCGAAGCCATTTTCAATGCTATTGAATGGAAGTGCTCTTCCAGGCGTCTCCAGCATTCGAGGATATCTTCTTCACTCCTCACATCACTGATCAGCTGAGTGAGCTCCAAAGCCATTTTCAATCCTATTGAATGGAGGTGCTCTTCCAGGCGTCTCCAGCATTCGAGGAGATCTTCTTCACTCCTCACATCACTGATCAGCTGAGTGAGCTCGAAAGCCATTTTCAATCCTATTGAATGGAAGTGCTCTTCCAGGCGTCTCCAGCATTCGAGGAGATCTTCTTCACTCTTCTGATCACTGATCAGCTGAGTGAGCTCCGAAGCCATTTTCAATCCTATTGATCGCAGGAGCTGAAATTTGAGAGGGAAGGTCAAGGGAGAATACAGATGGTGGTAGGTGCTATTGATGGAGAACCAGTGATCTATACAGAAGGATGATCTATACAGAAAATAATAAACCTTTGAGCAATGATTTGCAGCGTTTTTCAGTTTTTTGAGGGAAAGCCTCGTTAGGAAGCAAGCAATAGTATATAAAGTTGATGGTTTCTCTAACTTAATTTGTAATTCAATGAGACAAAGTCTAACGCACTTAAATGTTCATAAGTTATGATTTTCGAAAATAAATGAGCCTTTTATGGCTAATAACGTAATGTTTTGTTACCCACTTATTTGTCTACCTAATAAAGTTATTTTGATCAATCATTTGTGATTCTGTACCTTCCTTAAATCTTCGGTACTATCATTCAAAATCTATGTCAACTCACTATTTTTGCATCCTTCGATTCCAGACCAAGACCAAACTCACCTGGAAAATACAAATAAGAACATTAAAATCAAGTACAAAAATTCATGACAATAATACATTAGCAGGCGGTGATGGCCAGGCTTGATAGTAGGAAGGTGCATGTAGGGTGGTGAATCTGTTTGTCCGTCAGTTACGTCGATTTTGATGGCGAAACGTGAGGGGGTCTCAGTCGGTCACCGTTCATTCCTCGTTCCGGGTTAGTATTTCGCGACATTGAAGGGGCAAAAAACTTGAAAAGTTGTAACTGAATTTTAAAGGATTTAAGAAAATCATTAGTGCCCGGCCCTAGGGAATTGAAAAACTGAAATATTGCCGCTGGAACCATCAAAATCAAACAATAATTGCCAGAGAGAAATGGGAAAAACTACTGAATAAACGGTTTTTTCCATTGTTGGCAATTATTGTTAGATTTTGATGATTCAAGCGGCAATCTTTCAGTTTTTCAATTCCCAAGGCCCATTCACTAATAAATTTCTAAAATCCTTGAAAATTTCAAGTTTAGCTACATTTCATGGGAAAACATGAATGAATTAACGGGTTTTCCCATTGTTGGCAATTATTGTTCGATTTTGATGATTCCGGCGGCAATGTTTCAGTTTTTCAATTCTCCAGGGCCGCGCACAGATGAATTTCTAAAATCCTTCAACATTTCAAATTGACATGGATATGTCTTAGTTCTGGGGGTCATTCCAAAATTTTCGACACACAAAACAATGCAACGTTTTTTTTCTGATGCTGTTGAACGCAGGAACCTGAAATTTGAGAGGGCGGGTCATTGGAGAATGCCGAAGGCGCCTTAGTGGTCACTGATCAGCTGAGTGAGCTCATCATTTAAATTGCCATCATAAGACATATCCATGTACAGATGTATCTGCATGCAGTGTAGATACTCTTTAGGTACAACTTTTCAAGTTTTAGCCTTGCCTTTCACTTTTTAAGGATATGGGGTATTATAGGTATCCTAAAATCTCCTACTCACCGGCAATTAAAAGAAAACAATAAGGGACTGTGATGTAGATCTCAGTATCAGGCAGCTAAGCCACTCCAGAGGTGTTCAAAATTACTTTTCTTATAATTCTTTATTTCAGTGAAATGAGTAGGTATATGATTATGTATGTCTACGTGCAAAAGCTGGGGTTTTAGGAGGCACTTAATTCCAAAATAATAGCAATTACCAAAACCCATTCCCCTAATTTTTTTTTCAATCATTCCGGGAATGATTTTTTCAATTAATAATTCCAATTACATGTAATGGTAATGATTTTTCCAATTATCATTACTTGTTGTTGGAAACGGGTCCGATTACAGGAAAGGTAACGTGAAAAGGTAATGAAGAATTACACCATGTTGTTGTTTTGACCCCAAAATCGGATTCAGCACCTCGAAAAGCCCCTTAAGGCAAACTTTCAGCCCTTACTTCCTAATTTACGAATAAACAAAACATTGTAGGAAATAAGGACGTTAAAAAAAACCGGGCGGATGACGTCAACTTGGAATAGTTTTATTATCAGCCGCTTGAAGCGCTGAGATCGTGAAATCTATAGTCCTCACATGCAACATTTCACAAAACCAGTAATGATCGAAATCGAAAAACTGAAGAAAAAAATATAAAAAGCGAGATGGGGAAAATTAAATTTCCCCTGTTTTTGTTTGATAACTTTCCTCTTAGATAACACGATTTCGTTGTTCCATCGGGCAACACTAGGAGGGAACGGCGATCCGAATAGCCAATCATCGAGCGTCCCCACTTCACGTTGAAGAGGTCCGTTTTCCCGGTTATTTTTTGAAATCATAAATTTTGATTGTCTCCCAAAAATAACAGGAGACTTATTTTCCGAAATATACCCGATTTTCATCGATTCCACACCATTAACTATTCAGGAAAAATGCAAACAGAATTCGGTGAAATTCCTCATTACCTGGGTACTCAATCCCATTCCCGGAATTTTATGACATTTTGTACGCAAGATGGTCAGGACTTGATCGATACTTATCTATACGTTATAAGTACAGATAAGGAGGGGGGTTGGTTGCCCTGTTATCAGTGTGATAAGTTTCAATTCCTCTTAAAAAATTTTGGGGTATATCGCTGGAAGTTTTTATTAACCCCCGTATTAAAGTACGGATACGTATCGATCAAGAAGTGACCATCCTGTACCTACAGAAAATGTCATAAAATTCCCGTAATGGGTACCCACTGCATTACCTTTTCCGTAATCGGGAGGACCCATTGTTTTTCCAACAACAAGTAATAATAAATGGAAAAACCATTCCCATCACAGGAATGGGTAATGGTGATTGATGTTCCTTTCTTCCTAAAGTAATTGGAAAAAGTAAGTGTAATTGGAATTCCTATTCTAACAACCCTGAGCCACTCCAGCAAGCTTGGATCGAGTTCATTTGACGAGAGGGTATGGAAGGAATCGCTCGAGGAGATTGTAGCTAAAATGGACCGAAGACTAGAAAAAAAAACGCTGAAAATTATTTCACTAAGGTTTATTATTTTCCTGTACAGATCACTCGTCTGCAAAGATCACAACTTTGCCATTGTACCTACCTACCTACTAAAATATGACAATGTTTTTTAACCTTTTTTTTCCTTAACTCCCCTCAAAGACAAATTGTCTTTTGTGACAAAGGGGGCACGCCATAAATTTAAAAAAATAAATAAATATAATGGGCATTACGCGCCATGACAATGTTGCAGCCATCACCCTGATGTTGTTAGCTGCCACTCTTTAGCTAGTAACTATAGGTACTCATTACCTACCTACTGCACATACTGCCTTCACACCTTCACAATCAATATCAATAATAAATAAAAACGTCTGCCAAGTGGGTGTGGCACATAGCTTCCTCGTATCCATAACCCTGCAATTAATGGGATTTGAGATTCTCACAGGAGACCATTCCTCTATGAAAGAATCCCTCTATGAAAAACAATTCTCTGAGATTTTCATAGGGGACCATCTAAATACTAATCTGTAACATCCCTGAAAATTTCATTGAAATCGGATTGGAAATGTGGAAGTTATGGCCGTTACAAGGAATTCACGTTTGCGCATGCGCAGTCGCTTCTGTCAGTCCGGGGGCAATGATTTTCATAGATCACCATCTACAACCTAATCCACATAATCCCTGAAAATTTCATCGAAATCGAGTGGAAAATGTAGAAGTTATGGCCGTTACAAGGAAATTCACGTTTGCGCATGCGCAGTCCCTTCTATCAGTCCGGGGACGATGATTCTCTAGGGGACCATCTACAACCTAATCCACATAATCCCTGAAAATTTCATTGAAATCGGATGGAAAATGTAGAAGTTATGGCCGTTACAAGGAATTCACGTTTGCGCATGCGCAGTCGCTTCTATCAGTCCGGGGATGATGATTTTCATAGGGGACCCTCTACACACCAACCCGCACAATCCCTGAAAATTTCATAGAAATCGGACAATAACTTCGTATAGTTATGCGCGTTACAAGGAAATCATGACAGACGGACAGACACACAGACACGGAACCAAAATTGTTCAGAAAGGTCTAAAACGCAAAACGCGAGTGGAAATTTTGATTTTGGAGAAATTTTTTTTTTTCGTCCTTGAAAGTGAAAACAAAGCTTCCGCTACCTTGGTAGACTCGGAAGCAAAATTGAATCGAGCTGGTTTTTATACTAAACGCCTCATACAATTTCTGTCAGTCTGTAGAGAAAGTTCTGGTGCCGCCTTTCTAGGACGCCTGAGTAAGAATGACCTACTCCTGCAGAGTCATTCTGATCTGCTGGGTAGGCCAAATTCGCTCATCGTGGTCCTAAGGGCTTACAGGGGGTGTCAAATATCCTCATCTATCCCCAATATCTTTAGTACTAGCATGAAGCTTTCTAGTCCCACGAAGCCAAAGTGATTATCTCACCCTACTAAGATGGTCTCAATCTTGGTTCACTATTTCAATAATGGAATCGACCAAGAAAAAAATTTAACCCCCCTCAAAATTTGTTGGTTTACATTTAACCTTTTAGCGCCTGCCTTTTAAATCCCCAGTCCTGAATTTGAAGGGCCCGCTCGGACTGAGAAAACTCCCCTGTCCTGATTTATTTTGCTTTTTCGCACTTTTCGTTCAAATTTCACCATATTTTGAGATAATGTTTGTTAAAATATATCGTATTCAACCATGTAAAAATATCCAGAATTGTTTTATATTAAACCGTTTTTCGAAATTTTGTTCCAAAAATGAGGTGAAAATAAAAATACTTCAACTTCATCAAAAAACTTCGACTTGACATGAGAATAATAATTTTATACGGCAATTTGACACACAAAAATAAGAAATTGGAAGAATTACGACACTTTTGTAGGAAAAGACAAACGTGTCGTAATTCTTCCAATTTATTTATTTATTTTTTTTTTTCATGTGTCAAATTTCCGTATCAAATTATTATTCTCATGTCAAGTCGAAGTTTGTGATGAAGTTGAAGTATTTTTATTTTCACCTCATTTTTGGAACAAAATTTTGGAAAAACGGTTGAATATAAAAAAATTCTGGATATGTTTTTTTCAAAAGAGTATGGCTCAGGAATAACGGTAATCGGGTCTGTTCGTCGAGAAAATGTTTTTAAAAAATCAGAGAAGCTAAGGAAAGTTGAAGATTTGAATGGTGTGACGTAGCTAGCCAAAACTGTCTTTGAAAAAAGTATCCATGCACAGAGAAGAGATTGGAATGTTCTCACTGGTAGCAGGTTCAAATTGAGTCTCCAGAACGTTGGTATTCCTCTTCTTTTCCGTCATATTTAAAACGAAAGAAAGAAAAGAAATCGTGGGCGATACAATAGCTGAACATTCGAAACCACAAACGAAGCGAACAAAAAACAACCGATTACAGACGGCAGACGTAGGTAAAGCTAACGATTGAACCGTGAAGTATCGCTATTTGAAATGAGAATCTCTTGGATACTACAAATACTACTCACACACGCGCGCGGCGTAGTGTGTGTGCATTTATGGCGGCCCGCCTTTATTTCAAACGTGTGATCTCCTTAATTCATTTTTCTACCACATGTTATAGTATCATTGGGCTAAAAGTTGGAGTTTAAAGGTTTTCAAAGGTGCTGAATCCAAATTTGAGGTCAAAAACCTGAATTTCCGACCAACCGAAATACCCCATTGAACCATCTGGAGGAGAAATGTAAACCCTTCCACCCCAGAATCGTCGAATATTCAATGTAAACAAAGTCTAAAGTCTTCCAACTACAACTGCTCATAGTCCTAAAGACCATGAATGATGGGAGGAAAAATGAATGGAGGGACGCCATAACAAAACAAAAAGCAAACTGTATATAAGCGGAGTGAAGTTCACCTGGACAGCTGCGCATATATGCGGACCCCGGCGCTACAAGGTTAAAGGTCCATAGAATCCGAAAATCGAATAAAAAGTTTTCCGTCCGTACTAGCCTTAGTCCCATGGGCCGATTTTGATGAAATTCGGCATGTGGGCTCCATTTGGGGTCCTGTTGTGCCCCGAAGCTTTTAGTTGATGTCAGTCACTTCTAAGGGTTGAAATGTTGAAAACGCCCTAACTCAAAAAATTCGATATAAAGTTATTGTTTTTTCATCAATTTAAGATAGTATTGATTTTTTAGAATCGAATGAGACCACCCGGAGCCCTGTAGGACAACCCGTCCGCTCCCAACTAGAAATTGAGGGTTGGACTTACGATAAATCAGAAACGCGAGTGTGAATCGCAAAAGAGGCCTAATCTCCGTTCAAATTTTAGCTGACCAAAATGCTATCGTAGATCCTTTTCTTTGAATTTAGTATTGCGTCCTTAGCAACCAGCAATCTAATTTCGTAATAAAGGCACCCACAATTCTTAATGAAGCCCCCAACTAGGGATCTTCAACAACTCTATATTTCTTCGAATTGAGTGTAAAGCGTTTATTTTGAAGAAATAGAGAAGCGAAAATATGGTTGGTAGGTGGTAGCAATGGCAAAGCTGTGTTCTTTGCAGGCGAGTGATCTACACAGAAAGATAATAAACCTTGGTTTGATAATTTGCAGCTTTTTAGCGAATTTTCAAGGAAAATGAAGCTATTTCAATGCCCTCAAAATTTTTAGAATTGACTTTTTCGAAAAAATTGTCCACTGAAATCCATTTTGGAACATTCTGAAACGATCCCTGAAGTTTTTCCGCAGGATGTCATTCCGCAGGATAACTTGAGTGATTATTATAAAAAATTTTTTTAGTTTTTGCCAAAATGTTTGTAACAACAAACAATAGGTCAAGTCAAGTTCGTTAGCCAGAAATTTTGGACAATCCAAAGTAGTCCAAATTTAAAAAAAAAAAGTTCAAAAAAGTCCAAAAATACGGATTTTTCCCGTTTTTTGTGGTTAATACCTTCACCATCATGATATTATATGGTATATTCGGATTCAGCACAAAATGTCTGATATAATACGTTTTAAAAAAATGAAAATTGTCCAAAAATTAAGAAAAGTATGTATATATTTATATGTACATAATGAAAACCTCGCGTATTATTGTAGTACTCAGAAATGGAGTAGCCGTGTCGGTACTCTATGAGTTCGTAGAGACAAGTAGAACATGAATATGGACTCCTAAAATCTTCAAAGCATACCCAGTGCATCCAGTATGTTGGTATGGTATACTGAAAATAGAAGATAATGAAAACACGCGTATATTTGTTGTACCCAGAAATGGAGTAGCCGTGTCGGTACTCGTTGAGTTCGTAGAGATGAATAGAACATGAATATGGACTTCTAAGATCTTCAAAGCATACCCAGTGCATACAGTATGTTGGTATGGTATACTGAAAATAGAAAAAAGCCAACTATAGCCGTGTGGGTACTCTATGAGTTTGTAGAAACGAGTAGAACATTAATATGGACTCCTAACATCTTCAAAGCATACCCGGTGCATACAGTATGTTGGTATGCTATACTGAAAATCGAAAAAACCATGAATCGTGTAAAAAACGTCTGCCAAGTTGGGTGGGCAGTATAGCTTCCTCACTCATTGTAACATGGACGTATAGAATCAGTTGGCGAAAAAATTATGATTCAAAGAGTTAAAGAGAGTTAGCTATGTTCTGTTTGTATTTTCAACGTAGAATTTTATTTAGCGGTCCACCGTCTAGGACCTAACCCACACAATCCCTGAAAATTTCATCGAAATTGGTTGAATAGTTGCGGAGTTTTGGTTGTAACAATAAATTTAAAGTTCGCGCATGCGCTGCGGCTATTGCTTGACCAATTTGATTGAAACTTATAGGGTGTCTCTTAGAAGTTAGTCCCTAACTAACCTCAAAATTTGAGCAAAAGCGGTTCATTAGAAACCGAGAAACCGAGGTTCCAGGAAATTCACGTTTGCGCATGCGCACTCGCTCCTATTGGTCCGAAGGTGCTGAAATTGATAGGGGACCGTCTAGGACCTAACCCGCACAATCCCTGAAAATTTCATCAAAATCGGACCACAGATTAGTATAGTTTTGCCCGGGACAAGGATTGACCACAGACAGACCGACAGACAGACAGACACGGAACCAAAATTGTTCGGGAAGCTCTAAAACGCAAAAACAAGAGGAAATTTTGATTTTGGAGGACATTTTTTTTTCACTTCTTTCACGAATACAAAGCTCCCTACCTTCGGTAGTGAGGAAGCAAAAAACTTTCTGAAAGAAATTGCAACAACACTGTTTCTTTTCTCAACCACACCTTCAACTGAAAGATTTCTTTGAAAATTCGCTCATTAATTCATGCTGCGTGAATGAACTTTTTAGTCATCTTGTGTGTCGCAGCCCTACATCTACTTAGCGAGGATATTGCGTTGCAATCAATAACTTTTTTGTTCATCTCAGTATCAATATGGAATCAATCAATAACATAGCAGTTCGTAGCTTCGCCAGGTTCTTTCCTCTCACGGTCATTGAATTTACCATTTGTAAAAACGTTTGAGCGAAACATCGATGGGAATTCGATCAAGGTCAATGCTTGGCACAAACGACGTACTCTGGGATGTCCCTTGGAAGGGTTAAGCGGAGAGGAAGGGAATACAAAATTGGCATTTTATAACTCGACGAAGGCTAATGGTCGGACGAAGGCTTAGGAGTGACCTCAAGGGCGGAACAATGCCGGCGAGGAAACATGCGTACCCGCGTCATCTGTTCACCTCACTAATGCCTGAGGATTAGTGGTCTGGGGGTTTTAACGTAATGTGAATGAGCACGCCAACAGGAGATTATCCTAGCAATCCCCCGTCTTACCCTCACCAACAGGAAAATGGAGGCCCACGAGCAGACAATGACTACTTTGTCAAATTGAATCCGCTGCTCTCATTGTCATTCGTTGAAAAAAGATTCTAACAATTGTGCTTCGAGGACGGTTTTTTTGTGACTATAGGAAATATGACGGGATATCCGGACATTAGCCTCAACAATTTTATAGGGGACTGCTGCCAACGAGTCTTAAAAATCGATATGAAACAAAATAAATAAAAATTAAATAAATAGAGTTAAATAGAATTAAATAGAATATTAAATTCAATTCTAATAATTTTGACACCGATCGCACTTCCCTACCGCTGTGACACTCAGTAGTACAGGTGTGTCGGTCAGGAGTGAACGTTATCAAAATGAACATGGTCATTCGTTCATCTCCCCACCAATCGAGTTTTCCGGTTAAATTACGAGAACAACGGCAGAAGGCCAACAAAATAAATTAATTTGCTCGCAATATGACTTGAAATGGCTCTGGACCGGTAAGGGTTTTGGACCGGTAAGCATGGATCTTGTTCTCAGTTCTGTTCCATGTTGTACCTGGAAGCGCCCTTACTACTTCCATGGACTGAGAATGGTTCGTGGAATCATGGAATGGCTCTTGAGCGGGAAGTGATCTTCTGGACTGGTTAGCATGGAAGTTGTCTCCAGTATTATTAATTTATTATTGTCATGTTAAGTTCTTAAACTGCAACGTCATTATTCTTTCCTTGAATTGTTTAGTAACTATTATTTATAAAAAATTGTCTCTTTTGTACCACTTGTTCAAATTCCTTCCTTTTAGCGAATTTTCAGGGAAAATGATGCTATTGTATAGCAAGTTGAGATCATAAGCATGGAAGAAGGACGATAGGGATTTGACTGCCTGCTTCATCTATGTCATGTGAGTGGGATTTGACCTCCTGTAGGTACCGGTAATGGAACTGTACCAGTAATTTGGAACGGTTACATCTTTGTCACTGTAAATGTTGGAACCGTTCCAGGGAAATACCTGGACCGACACACCCCTACACCTCTACTTAGGGATGGCAACGATATATCGATATATGAAATATATCGATATATTACGTTTGATATATCGATATATTTATATCGATATAGAGAACCGATATTATCGGTCAATATCGATATATTCAACGATATATCGCGACCTGTTTTCAAGTAAAAATTTTTTTTTTTAGTAAAAATTAAATATTGAAATGAATGGACGAGAAGGGACGCCTGTACTTGTAAAAACATCAAGTAATTTTATTCCAAATTTTGTAGGTACCTACTGATGGGTTGATTTCAGACTGTTGACTTCAGCTCAGACATGATTGTGTACATAGTATTCACCTACGTTTTTCACAACAATTATTTTCAATTTTGAAGGATCATGATCGTCCACAGTACCTATACCCCTGTCAATTTATAAATTAATTTAACATTGCAATGACATTTTCGCACTTTTTTCCAGTTTTTAAACAATGAATTTCGATCATTCATACCCAGTAACTTTTGAAAGTAGGTTAATACGTATTTCACACGGTTTTTCCAAATAGATCTTCCGATATGTCGAGTATATCGATATAATTCCCTCAAAATGATGTTAGTAACTTTTCTATTCACCTACCTACTTACTTCTTCAAGTTTTTCCTAGTAGATACTCCGATATGTCCATAAATGTCATCCTAAATTATTTTTATATTGTTTTAAAACTATTAAATTCACCTACCTACTTCACATGTGACATTTTAAAGTAGATCTTCCGATACGTCGAAAAATCGATTTATTTTCTCCGATATATCAAAATATCGATATATATTCTCCGATATATCGAAGGTATCGATATCTCATTGACGATATACCGTTTGATCGATATATCGATATATTTCATTCGATATGCCATCCCTACCTCTACTCAGTAGGTTTGATCCAGCGCAAAAAGTTTATGAAGAACCAGCTGAGTGTGAGAACCCAGGAAAGTTGCATGAGTTGCTGACTAGGTATCAAGTAAGTGAAGCATTTTTTTAATTTGAGAAGAAATGGGACAATTTCAACAATTCCCGGAAATAAACTGCAAGTCACCCTCCTTTCTTTATCTCCAAACCCCCCCCCCCCTCGCAATACTAAAAACTTAATATTGCAGAGAGATCTCTTCAATACTCAGTTGTTCAGTTGTTTACAAGCATAGTGGGTAGTTAGTATTCGAACGGAAATGTGAATAATCTTGAAGAAAATGAATCAAGAAAAGAAGAGGAAGATCAACGTTCTGGAGCTTCAATTTGAACGTGCTACCAGTGAGAACATTCCAATCTCTTCTCTGTGCATGGATACTTTTTTCAAAGACAGTTTTGGCTAGCTACGTCACACCATTCAAATCTTCAACTTTCCTTAGCTTCTCTGATTTTTAAAAACATTTTCTCGACGAACAGACCCGATTACCGTTATTCCTGAGCCATACTCTTTTTAAAAAAAATTTTAAAAAATTGACTGAAATACACCATTATTACTATTTATTACTTTTCTATATAGATCACTCGTCTGCAAAGAAAATGGCTTTGCCAATGTCACCATCTACCAACCAGAGGTTCATCTACTTACCACAATCCTACTTCACAATCAAGTTTATTTGGCAAAAATCAAACTCAATTCGAAATAATAGGGAGTGTGAGTGCTTTCAGTAGGAAATTTCATTACTGGTTGCTAAGGACGCAGAACTGAGTACCTACCTACAACTCGAAGAAACGAAGTGATCGCATTTTTTCAGCTAAATTTCAACGATGATTAGGCCTCTTTTGCGATTCAAACTCGTGTTTCTGATTTATCATAAGTCCTACCCTCAAGTTCACATAGGGAGCGAACGGTTTGTCCTACAGAGCTTAGGGTGGTCTCATCCGATTCTAAAAATTCATTACTATTTTAAATTGAAGAAAAAACAGTACCTCAATATCGAAATTTTTCGAGCTAGGGCGTTTTGAAAATTTCAACCCTTAAAAGTGACTTACATCAACCAAATTTCATCAAAATCTGTCAACGCTAACTGAGGAAAGTGCCGCGTGCGGCGGACGGACGGAAAAATGTTTATTCGATTTTCGGATTCTACATACCTTGAAACATAAACCAACAAATTTTGAGAGGGGTTAAATTTTTTTAGCATGGAACATGCTTTAGCCTTGATCTAACTGGCAAAAAGTGTTACGTTTTTCGGGAACGATAACTAGGAACGGTATCGAGTCATGAAATTTTGCCCAGTCGTTGAAACGGAACTAAGGATCGAGTAACGTGGTGTAACCTATGCGATAGGGTGGTTTCAAATAATGTTTTTATTTTAATACAACTATAAAATACCTTCCTATCTGAAGAATGAGTTAGTAAAAGGATATAGAAAATAGCAGAATAGGTTTGATCGCTTTCTTCCAAATAACAAAATAAAATTAAGCAGAATAAGAAAAGGCGATTAAAGCATGTTCCATGTTTCTTGAATTTTGGGTCCAGGGGCTTGCCCTAGTTTTATTGGTCGATTCAAAAGGTTCGTTATTGAAAATAATGCACCAAAATGAAATCAGTTATGTTTATGGGCCTGGGCTCCTGGACTATGAGTATATTTTCACTTGTAGCTTGGCAATATTAACCGAAAATCAAAGTTACAAGGAAGGAGGGAGGAACTATCAGATAGAAACAATTCGAGGTCCGCACTGCATTGATATACCTGTAACTTCTATTAATGACGGACATAATGGCAGACGGTGTTTTTACGTCGGACACCTCCGATGAATAACGAGTCCGTCCCATTAGCTCAGTGTTTGCGGATTAATGTGGCAAACCGTGTCGGACAACCTGCCATGAATTCATAAAGTGGGTTGCGAAGGCGGGAAGAGGGATTTTCGAGGGACGAGCTCGGTCCAGCTGGCGGGGTGATCCAGCATCCAGTTGCACCGCGGGTGTTGGTTTTCTATTTTCCATTGTGACAAGGCCGCTGTAATCCCTTCCTATTGTCCGCCCAACCTGCAGCTTTCCATCGGGAGGAAATCTTTTCAGAGCCTCCGCTTCATTTGAGCGGTTCCTGTCACTTCACAGCCCGACCGACCGCGTTCTTCATCACGTTGCTCATCGATTTACGATTACCGTTTCAATCTTGAAAACTCAAATCAGCTTGATACTAAACTTCATTAAAAAACTCGGGTTTTTAGATTTTTTGTAATTATAAATTCATGAATGAATTCGTTCACAAGATCGAAATGAAAAGCAAAAAACAACTATGCAAATTATTGCACAACGATTTTGCTTCCGAGTCTACCAAGGTAGCGGAAGCTCTATTTTCACTCTTCAAGGTTGAAAAAAAGGTTCTCCAAAATCGAAATTTTCACACGCGTTTTACGTTTCAGACCTTTCTCAACAATTTTAATTTTGTGTCTGTCTATCTGTCATGAAATCCTTGCCCCAGCCATAACTTCTACATTTCTCATCCGATTATGATGATACAATACTTTTTATGATACAATACAATAATTTTGATGATGCGATCTGATTTTCGGTAAAATACAAAGCGGCAACCTCCACATCCCGACCTGTCCTTGCAGGTGTCCCACAGGGCAGTGTGCTCGGCCCGTTTTTGTACCTGGTGTACGCTAGCGATCTTCCTGCTTCCTCTGTAGACAACTCCATGACTGCCCAATATGCTGATGACACAGCAAATGGGTGATTCGTTTAGTGCATCTGAGGTGGACCTTCAGGGTAGAGTCGATGAAACCAAGGAGTGGTGTGAGAAATGGAGGGTCAGAATGAACCCAGCTAAATCAGTAGTGGTGCCCTTCACGCTATGCCGTCAAAACTTTCATGGACCTCTCCTTCCCAACGAAGTTTCAATCCCACAAGGCCCCGCAGTTTGCTACCTTGGACTTCACTTAGACAGCAAACTTACTTGGAAGGATCACATCCAGTACCTAGTGACAAAAGTTCGTCAAAGAATTAGACAGTTAAAACCACTACTTGGAGACCGATCACCTATTTCCCTGTGCACAAAAAGACTAATTTACCTCTCTCTCATCAAACCAATCTGGTCGTACTCTTGTGGTTTATGGGGGTCGGCAGCGGCAACACATTTAAATAAAATAAAGGTGACTCAAAACAGAGTGCTGAGGCTCATCGCTGCGGCTCCATGGTACGTCCGAAATGCAACGCTCCACAACGACCTGGACATCCCCTACGTACTTGAAGAGATCAAAAAGTCCTACAATAGTCTACATAACCGCAATAGTCTACATGACTGAACATCCAAACATCATAGTATCAAACCTAGCAGCTAATCCTCCACCTATACCAAATAGACGCAGACCGAAAAGGAAACGACCACAAGATGCTCTCTCCACATAAGCCCAAGCACCGAGTATTGTGCTAAAGACTAGTACAGGACAACCACTGGGTTGTACCTGAAATTCATGTTTCATGTTAATTAGATACTAAATCTACTATATTCAATTGTTATCATAACTGTAATGTTGATTTTTCTATCAATAAAGTTTACTTTATTAAAAAATAAAGATTTTCAGGGATCAAGGCCTAAAATTGACAGTAGCTTCTGCGCATGCGCAAACGTAAAATCCTTGAACAGCCAAAACACTAACATTTTTCAATCCGTAATAAATTTGATGAAATTTTCTAGTATTGTTCAGATTAGCGTGTAGATGGTCCCTTAAGAGGGTAGTGCAAGGTACTTAGAGATTGATGTTTTGAGATTAACTACTATGCATCGGATCATCTATACAATCGGGTTATGGATACGAGGAAGCTATGTGCCACGCCCACTTGGCAGAAATTGTTTTTCCTGTAGACATCACTTGCCTGCAAAAAACACACTACCTACCAACCATATTTACGCTTCACAATCCAGTTCTGACTTTTGGCAACTTTTCAGGAGAGACAAAAAAATTGTAGAAGTGCGGACGACTTATCCTATATTCTGGTTTATTATTTTCAATAATTAACCTTTGGAATCGACCAAGAAAATTTGTTGGTTTAGTTGCAAGGTAGTAGAATCCGAAAATCGAATATCACTCGGCGCTTCGCGTCTCGCCAGGGGGCCAAGCACTGTGATTATAATCGTAATCGTAATAGCAAACGCTCGTTTTACGATTACAATCGTGATTGCAGTTACGATTGCGCCCAACTCTGTTCTTCACAAAGGATAATTTTGCTATTGTAGTAAATTAATCCATTGACGAAGTTAGGGATGTACGCCTCCCTCGAAGACTGCTCAGGTGTATTAGTAGGTAAACACAAACTTCAGCCGCTTTGCATGAGTGTTTGCATTGTACTCGAGACTCATCAGACCATGAAGCGCCCATATGTACATAAAGACCGGGCGATACTTCAAGTTGAAGGGGTGGCGGCGGCCTAGTTGTAATCAAGTTGGCGGAATAGCCGTTAAAAGGGTGGCAGAGACAGAGCCAAGAGGGTGGGGGAGTGTACTTGTTGCTTCGCGAGTAGCAGCTATCTCCACTCCTGGCTGGTCCTCTAGGAAGCCCGTGAAGCAAACTTGTCGGCCAGAAGTTGACGCTGCTTCCCTTCTGCTGGGAATTCGTAATGAGTTGTCTCACGCGAGTTTGCCCTTCTGATGGGCGATGCGGCCCCCCTTTTCCCAACTTCCGCTAAATCGGCCGTGAACTTCCCCGTCAGTTCCGATCAGCCAATTTACGGCTCCGAGTAGCGGAATACAGTCAATATTGGTCCTGATTTTATAAGCTCGGCGTTATTTAATCCTCGCGATATCAAGGCGAGTGACTCCACCTTATTACAGTCGACGAATAGTTTGTGAGCCCTGTTTTCATGGGACGCCAGCACTACAAACTTTAATTAAACAACCAAAGTTAGATAGCTTTCTAGATTGCTTCAACTAAAAACCAATAATTTACTGTAACTCAGTATAATACAACGGTCCACCACAGTTATGTCGAATTGAATTTGAGCGGAAATTTTAAGTCAGCAGATCGGTAGTAAAAGTGTAAAACCTCGCAAGTCGAGTTAGGTTTGAATCCAAAATCGTAAGCCATAAAAAAGAAAATAAATACGAAATCTGCACACAGAAATCTTGCAACGAGGATTCACATTCCACCAGCTTGCTTTGCTTGCTTCCACCAGGCTAAAAGGGACGGGGGTCTAGTATGATTCTGAGATGAGAGATGGCACTAGTGTCGCCCCAAACTTTCATCCGGTTTATCTGAGCTTGAAAGAACATTCTTTTCAAATCTAACCGCATGAATTTTATTAGAACAAGTCAATCTTAAACGCCACCATCCAAGATGTAACAAAAAAATTTTTTACATGTTTTATTCAATACCTAATTGAAGTGCGATTTTAATTTAAAAATTCAAATACATCCCGTGTTTGGAAACTACTCTACTGTATGTTGGAATTATCACGAAACAATTTGTATCATTCATGACACTCAACCACGCACTCAATTGCAAAAAGGGAGGCCTCGTGAAGAGAGATCATGATCAGGTACGAGATGAGTGATGGTTGAGCCTATTATGCTCGTGAGTGGCGATGGGACTCCAGGCCTTATCGCCGACATAAAAGTTCACGGTGTGTGGGACAGGGACACTTGTCTCCGTTACTCTGTGGACAGGGAGAGGGCAGCTTTCTTTGATAGTAATCAACGCCAACGCCCCTTCCTATTCCACCCGTGACTGGCCAACCATTGCAGATGAAGCAGCACGCGCCACAAGTGCAATGGAGCTGAGGACCTGCGAGGGTCCTTCACGCCTCTCATCACCTCATGCGAAGGCGTTCTCCACAGCGAATTTCCAATTTTTGAAAAAAAAAATTGGTGGACACCCTCAAAGACAAATGGGTTCTCCGTTCCGTAGTGGCAGGATGGGTAAAGGTCAAAATACAGATGGCAGTCATCAGAGCTGTCTCCATCCGGCTGAGGGATTCCTGACGACTGAGAGGAATTTCGCGCCTGGAGAGAGAAGACGGTCATGGAGCGGACTTGGGGCTGGAAGATGGTGCTCCACTGCCGCTTCCCATTGACTGAAGAAACCAAGGCACAGAAGTAGCAACGGGGGAGACTGACCGGACGAGACCCAAAGGAGATTTTCTCTTTGATCCCCGAAGTCCAGTAAATCATGTGATTTATGAAGCATACTAATTGGTAGGTAAGTTATGTAAAATTTAAAAAAAAAACTAAAGAAATAACTGAGTTCCACAAAAAAAATTCTCTGAGTTTTCCAGGGTCTTTTTTCATCTTTTTCCCGGGTCATAAATAAACTAAAATATAAATAAATGTGATCATGATTTCTCAAAATTCAGGTTTACAAGGACATTTTGTAATGAAAAAGCACTGAAAAACGTCTGGCAAGCGGGTGTGGCACATAGATTCCTCGTTTCAATAAACCGATTGTATAAAAAGATGATACGATGCATTGTAGTTAATCTCAAAGCACCTAGCACTTGCCTCTTAGGGGACCATTTACAAATCAACCCGCACATCTTCGAATTTAGGTGGAAAACGTAGAAGTCCAGATTAGCATGTAGATGGTCCCCTATGAGGGTAGTGGAAGGTACTTAGAGATTGGTGTTTTGACATTAACTACAGTGCTACGATTGAAAGAAAGCGGCCGGCCGATTTCCCGCAGGGTATGCCTCCTAACATAGACGACTACCTGTTCCAAAATCTTTGGTAGCCTGGCGAGTCAGACTTGGAAAGGGCCGAGCCTCCGTACCTCTGACCTTCGTTATCCAGGAATTGAGCAAGTCGAGTCATAATGAGGTGTGTTCAGGCTGGGGATACCCCAAGCCTCCGTATCTCAAACCTCGAGTCTTGATGAGGTAGATAGCCCCCACTAGACCAATCGGTAGAATGGATTTTTATCTCGACTGTGAGATAGCGACGATGCTTTTGCGATAGAACTCTTCAATTTGTAATAAATGTTATAAAATATGTTCTAAAACAGAGTTTACTAATTAGTTCAACTAATTATTAAAAACTATGTATATATTAAACTTTATGCATAAATTAAACAGGTGTAATATCAAAACCAAATGTTATAATAAAAACCCCTTCTACCATTGCGACGCGAGAAAATTTCCAAGATTTTTACGTAAAGTTGGAAGAACGTCTTCCTTTCGAACTGAAAATACCATGTTTTGAGACACATTTTTGCATACTTCGGGTAGATCGTTGGTTATTGATTAAACTTGATTATTGCTTTAGTCTTGGCAGATGTGTTCGACGTTTCGAATGTTTATGACGTCACAGTGGGCTGAGAGGGTCCGGCCAAGACGAGAGGGGCGCGTGACGTCACAAACATTCGAAAATTTAAAATTCGTAGAAAAAGGTCTTCTCATGCTAGAAGGTCGTGGTTGGTGCCAAAATTCTCAGAATGAAGTCTTGTTTAGATTAAAAACAACAATAAACAGTTTTTCCGACCCAGGCGCACACCCCATTATCAATTTTGACCTCAACTTTTCTTCACTTCACAAATGGCTTCCAAAAATTGGGGTTTCCACTAAACGGAAAAGAAATTCAACGCTCTTTCCAACGGTGAAATCAGATTTGAATTTGCATGAGAAATAAGGGAGTTATGAGTTAGTGCCACAAGATCGAAAACAAGAAAAAAGTTCATTTGCAGAAATAAGGAGTTGAGGAGGATTCATTGGGAAATTTGAATGCTGGTTGCTAATGAAAAACGGATGGGAAATTTACCGCTGTTTTTAAACGTTGTAATCAGGTTTGAATTTGCATGAGAAATAAGGGAGTTATGTAAATTGGTAAGAGGCATTTTTGTTCAAAATTAGTTGTAGAGCTGACCCTTGAAGTGTGTTCCATCTCAATAGTAGATATCGTCGGCTTACGAGAGAAACTCACTAAGTCAAATATTATAGTTTTGAGAAAATCAAATTTGAAAAATTCAGTTTGTGTTGAGAGCCGTTTTGCTAGGGAGAAATTGGATTAGAGGGTTGAAATTTGGTGTGCAGCTGCTTCATGATGTCTAGTTACTTCCATGTGAACCCCATGTGGTTAGCCCATTCACATCTAACTTAAAAAGGTTCTTTTCATACGAAGGGACCTGACTTAGTGAATTTCACCTGACTGTAGTGACTTAAAGATTTTCACTCTTGAGATGTGATGACTTCAGGATTCTTCTATTTCTCCCTGAATTTTGATCGCATTAATTTGGGAGGAGAAAGATTTTAATAAGGAGTGTGGTTAAACTTATTTAAAATCTGATTTTCGACTGCCTTTACAATTCTTTTTGGATCAGAAATGAATCCATTCAAGTGACTTAGTGAATTTCATTTCAACGGCAATAATATTGCCATTATGAACCATTACTCTGGAGAAATTCACTAAGTCTTGATATAATCATCACAGCAAGGACTTAATGATTTTCTCCTGAATATGTTTTTTTCAATTTTGACTTAGTGAAAAGCCATTTTGCAGTTTTCCGATGAAACGGTTGCTCGGATCCCAAAACTAACGTCACCAATCGATTGGGCGTTAAAAAATACATAGGAGTAGCCAATAAACCGAAAATTGAAAAAATCGACTTAGTGAATTTCACTTGTAAGCCGACGATATTCTGTATATAATTGGGAACCACTGCCTGGAGGTCAATCCCGAAACCCTGGCCAACCAAGAACGGTCTGTAACAACCGTAACTTATCTCCAGTATCTGTAACAACTTATCTCTCTAAGTTACTGTAACAACTGTAACTTATCTCCAGTACTCTGTGGTCTGTAATGAACACACCTTCCACTTCGTCATTGGTCGGAAGTCAACACCCTCGATCTCATTTTTCCCTGGCGCGAGTGACAGGTAGAAGAAAGACGTTTTTGGGACTGTAATACACAAGGACACCTGACCAAGCCAGCCGCTTTCTTTCAATCGTAACACTATACTATGCATCTATGTAATCGGGTTATGTATACGAGAAAGCTAGTATGTGCCACACCCACTTGGCAGACTTTTTTAATTCCCTGAGTTTTCTAGTACAGTAAATTTCCCTGAGTATTCCCGGTTTTCCAGGTCGCTGGACACCCAGAATAAAAGTCGAAAAAAATAATAAATTGAAAATTTGTGGGGAAATTAGAGGTTTTTTTTTTTTGGTTTTTGTATTTCATTCAAAAACACGATCCTTGAATTTTTGTTATTGTACTGGATTACGTGGACAATGCGTTTTTCAAGAATTTTATGAATCATTGTCGCCATCCGGTGAAAACATTCGTCTACATAAATGGGGTATTTTGTGGATGGTCTCTGCGTTATAATATACTCACAACTATTTCTCATTCTATAATAGTTTTTTTTTTCAACTTCGAATGTAGTGGTTTATGAACCTTGAAAGTAACCATGAACCTCTTCTGAGCTCGACCGAATTTTTGTTGAAAGCGGTAGGTAGAGGACTTCAGTTAACCCTGGGTTTTAAAAAACCCTTTTAAAAGGTTCGTGTTCCCTTTAGTAGTTAATTCGCCTTTGAGTGGAGAGGAGTCACCTAATAGGGCCGCGTCGACTGAAGTGTCAACGAGTTTTTTCAACCAGAGGAATTCGTTAATTATTTCTCATTGGCGTCCGTGTAACGCTCTTCTCTTTAAAAGAAAGAGAGCTTGTTTTGATGATACTGCAACCTTCTATTCTCGGCACGGTCCGGAAAATGTTTGAAACAATTTAGATAGTTGCGGGGATACCAATGGCGGATTCACATGACATTTTGCAGCAACGAAACATTGCTGGCGTACATCTCGAAATGATGAGTCCCGCAGTGGAAAGATTAAATTATAATTTTAATCAAGTACAAACAATTTATTGTTCTTTGACGGGATGAGAAAGATTTTTCATCTTCAACTCCACATGTTGATCACTTGGATATAATATACAGGGTGTCCAAGTAACTACGCTCCCCCCACTTATTTTCTCTAATAGTGTAAGAAAAAAAATCGGATTAACGCTGTTCTTCATGTTTTTTTGCGTAGAATTCAAAAATGGCAAAATTGCGAAGTGCGCAATCGCGCAACCATGATCAACTTTGTTTTTTCAAATGAGAACCCCCATTTTTTATTGCAGATTCGGATTCTACGTCAAATTTTATGAACAATTTACTTCGACAACTTTTTTTTTTTTGGACGCGCGCAGCCCGCTCAGCGAGCGCTCAAAGATGCGCAACCCAGAGATTGCGCCAAAGTTGAGATGAAGGTAGACCTCAAGTGTGGCACAATACTTAGCACTGTTTTTCTGCGCTGAATCGCGTGGTGATATCCATTTCTTGATTTGATGTCATCTAACCGTTTCTACAGCCGAAAAAGTCACTTTTTGAGGAGGAAATCATCGATTTTCTTACAAAGGGTGATATTCATCCTAATAAAATGTAAAAAAAAATTAAATTTTTAAAATTGAAAATAACGGGAAACTTCTACATAATTATCACAAAATGTTGCAAAATAATTTCCGTCTTCTAAAAACATGATTGGATGAACAATGATTGAAACAATTAAGCGATAAACTCTTAATAATAACTCTTAATAAATTTAGAACTCTTAAATAAACTCTTAATAAATAATAACTCTTAATGTAAACTGTATTGTCTACTTGCACAAAGGAGTAATAATTCGAGAAGAAAACAATACTCGGAAAAGATTCCACGGAAAATCGATGAATTCCTCCTCAAAAAGTGACTTTTTCAGCGGTAGATACGGTAAAATGAAATCAAATCAAGAAAGGGACATCACCACGCGATTCAGCGTAGAAAAACAGTGCTAAGTGATGTGCCACACTTGAGGTCTACCTTCATCTCAACTATGGCGCAATTTCTGGGTTGCGCATCTTTGAGCGCTCGCTGAGCGGGCTGCGCGCGTCCAAAAAAAAAAAAAAGTTGTCGAAGTAAAATGTTCATAAAATTTGACGTAGAATCCGAATCTGCAATAAAAAATGGGGGTTCTCATTTGAAAAAACAAAGTTGATCATGATTGCGCACGGATAGCGCGATTGCGCACTGCGCAATTTTGTCATTTTTGAATTCTACGCAAAAAATTATGAAGAATAGCGTTAATCCGATTTTTTTTCTTACACTATTAGAGAAAATAAGTGGGGGAGCGTAGTTACTTGGACACCCTGTATATCATATCGTCGACACCACGCCATAACCGCGAATCTGCAGATTCGTGAAAAACGAGATCAACGCTTTTTCTGCTTCTCCAGTAGTTGTTTTAACTATGGTGAGCACCCTCAATTGTTATTGTGCCGGCAAAGGTTCGTTTCGTTTCACGTAACTGCTATCAGTTCAAAACCCACCAAACAAAAAAAAAGTATATGCACTTTCGCGATTTTAGCGTTGTAAAAAAAGAGTAAAAAAACGCGAAAATGCACTTTGGCGCGTGCGTCACTTTCTGTTTCCTAGGAAACCTCTACTGCTTCTACAGTTTCGCGAAGAGAGATGAGGTGCCACCTTCCCGCCCCTAATGACGATCGGCTCATTTCAAATGAGTCATTTGAATAGCTGCTGTTGATATAGCTCCCGTTGTCTCCATAATTTTTCCGCTCATAGCCTCATACGGTGTCTCTCCGTGTTGCGTGAAATTTGTAAAATCCATACCATTATTGTTATACGGTCGCCATGAGCTGAGGAGTCAGCGCTTGTGCAGGCTTACAGCGAACATCTTCCCTTCTCCGCAGCCAAGTATAAAGACCTCCAAAAGATTTGTGTGGACCTGACCCGAAGGAGTACCATAACTTCTTCACTTCCCTTGAATATTCAATCACAGAAGTCGACACTCTCCCAGCCCCAGACTTGAGCGAAGAATCGGACTACGATTGGTTATAAATTGATCATAATTTCCAAGTTTACAATAAATTCTTTTCAAGTTCGTGAATTTTGCGTACCATAACTAGTAGTTATTATAAGAACTTACGACGCCAAAACCACGAATCTCCATTTTCATGAAAATCGAGTAAGGTCCTTAAGAAAATTGACAAAGCTAAAACCACGAATCTGCTGTTTGAAGCCCTACGCCCTTTGTACGAACATGAAAGTACATGAAACATGAAAGGTTGGTCTCGAGGGCATTTTTAAAAAGCATTATTTTTTAAACCATATAACAATATCGATTTTTTCTGATCAATCATAACTTTGAACCCAATTTTCTCAGAAGGCTGATTTTGCAGATTTGTGGTTTTGGCGTGGTGGCGACGATATTATGATTAACATGGTGTGTGTAGGGCCAGAAGTGGGTAGGTTGAGGGAGGAACTAATACGGCAATATCCTTATAATTTCTTCATTAATCGAGTGCACTTTCGCTATGTACATAGCATCTTCAGGACTCTGTGGAGGAGAAACAGTCTTACACTTAAAAAACGTGTATCCATAACCCGATTGTATAGATGATCCGATGCATAGGTAGTGGTTAATCTCAAAACACTGGGCAAATTGTTTTGACTTATCTAGCTAATAAATCAAGCTAATGTAACGAAACATTTTCAACGAATAGTATACTTTTCACCGCTTACACGGCAAAAAATCATGGCATGGATGTATCTCCAGGTGAATAGCTTAACCTCGTACCCTAGAAACCCCTACTACCATCCCCGAGATACAAGTTTTTGCTTACTTTCTCATTTTTTATAGTAGACATTTTTGTACTCAAGTACCTCAGCTATTAGACATAATATGTCTGATTGGATGTTATAAATGTCAAAAAAAAAGATCCTCGAGTTCATGGGAGGACTTGTAAGTTAACAAATACCTCATTGCAGTCATCAGTGGTTAACAAAGCATCCCCTAATTTATGCACTGAGTTTATGCAACTCACAAGCCCGAAAACAACAGTTTTCTTAGAACGATCCATTATTGGTATATTTTCGATTTTCAAAGTTGATAGGAATCTGACAACTGAAGACAACATACTCTCGTCCCTAGCCTTATTTTCTAATTTAATTGGACTTATGAAATTTGCTCAAAAGGGTCACGATTATTCAAATAATCTACCGAATTATCTATGGTACTCAAAAACGCTAATGTAGGTTCATATCTTCATATCCACTACTGTTAGAATATTAATGTATATAATAGTACTGTTAGAAAAAATAAGTATTTTTCCGTTAATTAGGGATGGCTACGATATATCGATATATGAAATATATCGATAGATTACGGTTGATATATCGATATATTTATATCGATATAGAGAACCGATATTATCGGTCAATACCGATATATTTACCGATAATATCGCTACTTGTTTTCAACAAGTAAAAATTAATATTAACATGAATTGATGAGAAGAGACGCAATTACCTGTGTAAAACAAGTAATTTTATTCCAAATTTTGTAGGTATCTACGTGACGGCTTGATTTGAGACTGTTGAATTGACTTCAGCTCAAACATGTGCACATGAATGGTTTACACCTACAGTAGCACTCAAGAAGCGCTAAAAAATAATGGAGGCGCGTCTAGATTAAAACTACCTACTATACGAAGTGAAGAAGGTTTTTACTACAATTATTTTCAATTTTGAAGGACCCTATCAATTTATAAATCTATGTTGTTAGAGAGTTATTATATGTTGTTAGAACCCCTGAGGATAGTTTATCCCCAAATTTGTAACCCCAAAAAACCCTATGCTGTAGTGCTCTGAAACCATGACAATTACGATAAGTATAACTTTTTAAGTAGGTAGGTTAAATACTAACTTCAACTGGATTTTCCAAGTAGATCTTCCGATATGTCGAGTATATCGATATATTTCTTCCAAAGAGATGTTAGTAACGTTTCAATTCATCTAAGTACCTACTTACTTTGACTAGTTTTTCCAAGTATATCTACCGATTGTCGATAAATGTCTTCCTAAATGATATTTTAAATTTTTTAAAACGATTTAATTAACCCTACACTTGGCAAAAGTATCTCCATGGCGAATCTATCAAATTTTCCTCCTAAAGTATACTTTTGGTCCTCCACAAACATGTTAAATTGAAAAAACTTTTAAAATGTTGAAATTTGAACATAGTTTCAACACCTGTCGTACAGTAAGTACCTATAATGTATCGTAAACCGCCAAATCACCGATGAGAATTTCTGTAAAATAAAATGTATTTCATTCTATTTCAATCAGAATATAATCAAAAGAAATTCATAAAATAAAATAATAGAAGAAACTCTAGTATTAATAATAACTAGCTAGGTATAACTATTATACCTTCTCATTTGTTACTCGAACTAATTAAATAATGTAGTAAACGTAAATGTGCACCAATTCAACTACGAAGTCTCAATCAAAGAAATAACGAGTTTATTATCTAAAATTTTGGTACTTTTCCAATGGCGATTTGTTTAAATTTTTCCGCTAAAGAGTACACTTGGCCCTCTAAAATATGATAAAAATGAAAAAGTTTCTATAATGTTAAAATTTAAACAAAAAACGCGTATGGTATATTAGACGTTGCGAAGTACCTACTGGGTTAACCTACCTACTTCAACACGTTTTTCCTAGTTTTTTTTTTCCTATTAAATCGTTTAAAAAAAATTTAAAATATCATTTAGGAAGACATTTATCGGCATATCGAGATACACTTGGAAAAACTAGTCAAAGTAAGTAGAAAATGTATCGATATTTCGATATATCGGAAGATCTACTGATCTTCCGATATATCGAAACATTTTCTCCGATTTATCGATGGTATCGATATCTCATTGACGATATATCATTTGATCAGTATATCGATATATTTCATTCGATATGCCATCCCTACCGTTAATTTATAACCAAAAGCCAGTCTTACACTTTTCTGCTATCTATAGCAGCTGCTATCTATACTTTTCAGATTGAATTATTCTTTGGTCTATTTCACCGTCCGCTCATAAAAATAAATATAAATATAACATGAATAAAGAGAGAAGTTCGGGTGATGGTCTTCTGATTCGTAATAATAATCAATTTTATTGGTACCACTCAGAAAGCGCAGTACCCTCGACGTCCCAAGTATGGAACATCTGAACGGTCATCGATGAGGCTGATACTCTCAAAGAGAATATCAGACCTCTGCCTCACGCTCAGGGCAGTGCACCACATTTCTTCATCGTGGTTTCAAGAAGCCGACTTTTGATCGGTAATGAAGTGAAGATCCACTACAGAAATGATCCTGTAGAAGTATGATCTTAGTTATGGAAATGCACAGAGGAGGGAGGTGTATCCACTATCGCAGTTCGGGCAGATCGACAACCAGCCAGAACAGACGAGATGTCCAACAGAGAAAATGGAAACTCACATCGAACATTCCTCAGGTAGGAGGTTTTATACTAGAACCCGACTAATACACCACCAGGTGGTTCAATAGGTCCTATTGAAAGTATTGTAACCAATATTGATAAGATTCGATCATTCTTCCCCGAATATGCGATGGATTAACACAGGAAAGTCTCATGTCAAATCGAAAGCTACAGGCCCTCCCAGACGGGGGTTCAACGGATGACCGGTAGATGTCGCAGTGCCCTCGGACAGAAGTTAACACGTTGAGGGAGTGAACACCAAGATGAGGACTACTGAACGTGATAACAGTTCCAACTCCTCACCGTACTTGCTGAGGCCAACATTCACTGAATACCTAAAATCTAGTTTTCATAAAATGCTCGAAAACGAGGACTTGCCTACTACATCATGCCTATCCGAGTAAGTTCCTACACCATCATGTCTTATTTTATAACACAAAGTACCTCAACTTAGACAAAAACCCTCAAAATTAGTAACGTTTTGTATAATATTGCTTCCGAGTCTACCAAGGTAGCGGAAGCTTTGTTTTCACTTTTCAAGGTTGAAAAAATAGTTCTCCAAAATCGAAATTTCCACTCGCGTTTTACGTTTCAGACCTTTCTGAACAATTTTGGTTGCGTGCCTGTCTGAAATCCTTGTAACCGGCATAACCATACTTAGTTATTATCCGATTTCGATGAAATTTTCAGAGATTGAACGGGTTGGCGTGTAGATGGTCCCCTATGAAAATCATCACCCCCGGACTGATAGTAGCCGCTGCGCATGCCTAAACATGAATTCCTTGTAACAGCCGTAACTTCCACATTTTTTTAATCAGATTTCGATGAAATATTCAGGGATTATGCGGATTATGTTGTAGATGGTCCCCTCTGAGAATCATCCCCCCAGACTAATAGTAGTTGCTGCGCATGCGCAAACGTAAAATCATTGTAACAGCCATAACGCCTACATTTTTGATGAATTTGATGAAAAAAATACAATTTGATGAAACTTTCTAGGATTGTTCAGATTGGCGTGTAGATGGTCCCCTATGAGGGCAGTGAAAGGTACTTAGAGATTGATGTTTTGAGATTAACTACTAGGTACCTGTTATGTTATTTTTTTCTGTTGAGTGGTGTCCAACTTTACCCGATCGATCGCATAAGGACGCCCAAGTCTTACTGTGGGACGTCCTAAAAAGGTGTGAACGAGAAAGGAGCACGAAGCAACACGTTGAAACTGTACAAACATGCACACTAACTATGAAATAGAAATAAATTTTTAAAATATTTAAAATAAACGCTGCAAATCATTGCTCAAAGGTTTATTATTTTCTGTATAGATCACCCTTCTGTTCAATCAATAGATCACTGGTTCTCCATCAATAGCACCTACCACCATCTGTATTCTCCCTTGACCTTCCCTCTCAAATTTCAGCTTCCTGCGTTCAATAGGATTGAAAATGGCTTCGGAGGTCACTCAGCTGATCAGTGATCTGAGGAGTGAAGAAGATCTCCTCGAATGCTGGAGACGCCTGGAAGAGCACTTCCATTCAATATGATTGAAAATGGCTTTGGAGCTCACTCAGCTGATCAGTGATCTGAGGAGTGAAGAAGATCTCCTCGAATGCTGGAGACGCCTGGAAGAGCACTTCCATTCAATATGATTGAAAATGGCTTTGGAGCTCACTCAGCTGATCAGTGATCTGAGGAGTGAAGAAGATCTCCTCGAATGCTGGAGACGCCTGGAAGAGCACTTCCATTCAATAGGATTGAAAATAGCTTCGGAGCTCACTCAGCTGATCAGTGATCTGAAGAGTGAAGAAGCATTTGAGCAATGATTTGCAGCGTTTTTTACCCACCACCATTTTTATACCTACCAACTTTTTTTTACCTACCAGCTAGGTACTACCTACCACACCATACTGGCTTCACACCTTCACAATCAAGTTTATTAGGAAGAACTAAACGCTTCACACTCGATTGGTAAAATAGAAAGCTTCATATGGAAATTTGATTACTGGTTACGCAGAAGGCAAAACTGTATACAAATCGAAGAAATGAACAGCAATCGAAAATTAAAATGGAAATTAAAATTAAAAATTTGAATGGAGATTAGACCTCTTTTGCGATTCACACTCATGATTCTGTTTTATCGAAGGAAAACCTTCAAGTAATCGTAGGGACCGAACGGTTTGTCCTACAGAGCTCCGGGTGGTCTCAAAAATTCTAAAAATTCTATACAATCCAAAATTGAAGGAAAAACAATACCTTTATATCGAAATTTATTGAGTTAGGGCGTTTTCAAAATTTCAAAATTAATTTTGGAACCCTTAGAAGTGACCTACATCAACCAAAAGCTTCGAGGCACAACTAGACCCCAAATGGAGCCTACATGTCAAATTTCATAAAAATCGGTCAATGCTAAGTGGCAAAAGTGCCGCGTACGGCGGAGGGACGGCCAAATTTTTATTCGATTTTTGGATTCTACGTACCTTGAAACGTAAACCATCAAATTTTGAGGGGGTGTTAAAATTTTTTTTTCTTGGTCGATTCCAAAGGTTCATTATTGAAAATATTAAACCAAAATGGAGAAAACTACTGAATAAACTTTTTTTTCTACTTTTCTCTGGCAATTATTGTTTGATTTTGATGATTCCGACGGCAATATTTCAGTTTTCATTTATTATTTTCAATAATAAGCCTTTGGAATCGAGCAAGAAAAAATTTTAACCCCCTCAATATTTGATGTTTTACGTTTCAAGGTACGTAGAATCCGAAAATCCAATAAAAAATTTCCCGTCCGTCCGCCGTACGCGGCACTTTTCTTAGCAACACTGGACCGATATGGTTCAAATTTGGTATATGGGCTTCATTTGGGGTCTAGTTGTGTCGCGAAGCTTTTGGTTGATGTCAGGCACTTCTAAGGGGTGAAAATTGAGGGTTGAAATTTTCAAGATGAAATTTTAATTACTTTCTCGCCGACCCCCCCCCCCCCCCCACCCCCCCTGTCTACCATCCCAACTCCATTATTCCTCTGACCTTTGTACAGGAAAAAAAACTATCTCGGTAGTTGGTGAAAACGGTAGGAGTAAAATAGGTAGTAGAAAAAAAAGCAGTTTCATGTTTTCTCGGAGTTTTTGGTACAACGCCGAGGAAAAATTTCTGTTTCCATAAATCGTTTTCTCCGTGTAATTGTAGCTGGAAGTAACAAATTCACCTCACTTGCGTCTGTAGTTTTCATTCTCAACGTAATGAACTTTGCATAATCATGAGAGTCACTTTGTACAGCCGGAACTTGAGAGGATCGAACATTCTCTTGATTACTTCACGAGTGTAATCCTTGTATTCAAGGGAGAATTCGAGCATTAGGTGGGTGCTTTCTACCCTAAATTAAACAGCAGGTCAAAACTTGGATCCTCGTTATTGCATGAGAATACGAAAATCGAATAAAAAAATTTCCGTCCGTCCGCCATACGCGGCACTTTTTTTAGCAACACTGGACCGATTTGGTTCAAATTTGGTATATGGGCTTCATTTGGGGTCTAGTTGTGTCGCGAAGCTTTTGGTTGATGTCAGTCACTTCTAAGGGGTGAAAATTGAGGGTTGAAATTTTCAAGAGTGCCCTAGCTCGAAAACTCTCGAAATAAAGAAATCGTTTTTTCACCAATGTATTGATTTTTTTTTTAAATTTTTGAGACCACCCGGAGCTCTGCAGGTCAAACCGTGCGCTCCCTACGAGTACTCAAGGCTTTTCCTTCGATAAAACAGAAACACGAGTGTGAATCACAAAAGAGCATTCTCCATTCAAATTTGATCTGATTAAAATGCGATCGCTGTTCATTGTTTCGATTTGTATTCAGTTTTGCTTTCTGAGCAACCAGTAATCAAATTCCCATATAAGCTCTCTATTTTTCGAATCGAGTGTGAAGCATTAATTCTCTCTAATAAACTTGATTGTGAAGGTGTTCCTCGTTCCGGGTTAGTATTTAGCCAAATCGAAGGCGCAAAAACATAAAAAGTTTTACTTAAATTGGAAATTTTAAGGGATTTCAGAAATTCATTAGCGCACGGCCCTAGGGAATTGAAAAACTGAAATATTGCCGCTAGAATCATCAAAATCGAACAATATTTCCCAAAGAAATTTGGGAAAACATGGAAAAACCCGTTTATTTACAAGTTTTTCCATTTTTCTTTGGCAATTATTGTTCGATTTTGATAATTCCAGCGGCAATATTTCAAATTTTTCATTCCCTAGGTCCACGCACTACTAAATTACAAAAATTCTTTAAAATTTCCAATTTAAGTTCAACTTTTTAATTTTTTGCCCCTTTGATTTTTCTAAATACTAAAAACGAACGGCGACCGACTAGGGACGGGACGATACCACCGATATATTGGAGTATCGATACTTTTTTGGTATCGATACCGATATTTGTATCGATACTTTTGATAAAAAAAACTCATACCGATATCGATGATTTTGCCTGAAATATCGATACTTTCTTGACGATATTATCGATATTTTTACCAAAGTGGAATAGTAAAAAAAAAAAAAACCAAATATCAAGTACTTAGATAACATACTATATCTGCCACTGAATAATACTCAGAATAGTATCGATCGAAACGATATATCGCTTCTAATATCCTTCATCGATATTCAAAAACTTTCCACGGTAACCCTGTAACCTCGAATTTGTTTGCGGTTTTCACATGGACCTAGGATACTAGCACAGAGTACTGGAGACAAGTTATAGGATACTAGGTAGTCCATGGGTTTTCATTTCTCTGGGTTTCTAGGACAGTTCGAGTTCCTTGTGACCATTGTTTTACTTTCCGGTTGACAACAATTTTTTTTTTTATGATTTACTTTTTTTAAATTCAAGTCAAATATCACTTTTCATATTATTACTTTGTAATGTAACTGATTTATTACTCCACTTGTAGTGAATGAAAAACATCATTTCATTGAACGGAGAATTCTTGGGAATCAGAATACATATAAAATGAAATAATCATTCATTTTTATTAAATTTTAAATTATTGACTTTTATAACATTTTAAATTACCACTGACTTTAACTAAATTTTAAATGATTTAGATTATTGTTAATATTTTTAACTCTTGATAAATGGAGTTTTTATTTGGTTTGCGAAATCAATTATGGGTTAATTTGAATTATCGATACCTAATAATATCAGTATCCAACAGATATAGAGTATCAATCCTTCCTTAGAAATAATCGTTACTTTGAATTTTCGTACCGTCCCTTAGCGCAGGTGATGAACGTCTGATATCCATCCAGTTTCACTACGTTATGAAATTTGTGCATAAGTACCACTCAGAAAGCGCAGTACCCTCGACGTCCCAAGTATGGAATATCTGAACGGTCATCGATGAGGCTGATACTCTCAAAGAGAATATCAGACCTCTGCCTCACGCTCAGGGCACTGCACCACATTTCTTCATCGTGGTTTCAAGA
This sequence comes from Apolygus lucorum, assembly GCA_009739505.2. NCBI lineage: Eukaryota > Metazoa > Arthropoda > Insecta > Hemiptera > Miridae > Apolygus > Apolygus lucorum. The sequence goes on from CM019183.2 coordinate 14,113,122, forward strand.
AGCCGACTTTTGATCGGTAATGAAGTGAAGATCCACTACAGAAATGATCCTGTAGAAGTATGATCTTAGTTATGGAAATGCACAGAGGAGGGAGGTGTATCCACTATCGCAGTTCGGGCAGATCGACAACCAGCCAGAACAGACGAGATGTCCAACAGAGAAAATGGAAACTCACATCGAACATTCCTCAGGTAGGAGGTTTTATACTAGAACCCGACTAATACACCACCAGGTGGTTCAATAGGTCCTATTGAAAGTATTGTAACCAATATTGATAAGATTCGATCATTCTTCCCCGAATATGCGATGGATTAACACAGGAAAGTCTCATGTCAAATCGAAAGCTACAGGCCCTCCCAGACGGGGGTTCAACGGATGACCGGTAGATGTCGCAGTGCCCTCGGACAGAAGTTAACACGTTGAGGGAGTGAACACCAAGATGAGGACTACTGAACGTGATAACAGTTCCAACTCCTCACCGTACTTGCTGAGGCCAACATTCACTGAATACCTAAAATCTAGTTTTCATAAAATGCTCGAAAACGAGGACTTAACTACTACATTATGCCTATCCGAGTAAGTTCCTACACCATCATGTCTTATTTTATAACACAAAGTACCTCAACTTAGACAAACATATTGTTTAGTAATGCATGCATTCCAGGGGACGTCCCATTGGATAAGCATTAGATCAGTTTAACCAGTTGGTAAGTGATAAAACTGTTTCACTCGATGGAATTTATTTATTACTTTAGGCAAGAAATGCTGACCCCCCCCCCCCACCCCCACCATTATCCACCTTAACATTTCTAGCGGCATGGGGAGCCTCGAATTAGAAGAGCATTTTAAAATCCATGATCGACGATACCCAACATGCGAATTAGAGTTCACCCCCCCCCCCCCCCCCTCATCCAATGGTGCCAGTCTGGCACCAAAGCGGAAATACGTCGTAAAATTGAACTTTCAACTGTTAGTTTTGGTAGGCAGTCCGTCGAAGTTCACATCCGTATTCAAGGTGAAACACAACAAAAAAACATATTGTTTAGTAATGCATGCATTCCAGGGGACGTCCCATTGGATAAGTATTGGATCAATTTAACCAGTTGGTAAGCAATAAAACTGTTTCACTCGATGTAATTTATTCATTACTTTAGGCGAGAAAAACTGACCCCCCCACCAGTATCCACCTTAACATTTCTAGCGGCATGCGAGCCTCGAATCTGAAGAGCATTTTAAAATCCATGATCTACGATACCCAACATGCGAATTCGAGTTCACCCCCCACCTCCCCACACCACCTCACCAACGCCAACAATGGTGCCAGTCTGGCACCAAAGCGGAAATACGTCGTAACATTGAACTTTCATCTGTTAGTTTTAGTAGGCAGTCCGTCGAAGTTCACATCCGTATTCGAAGTGAAACACAAAAAAAACCACGAAATATGCGATTTATGGTGTCCTGGCACCACTATTAGTTCCATGGTGGTACAGAGAATAATTCATGAAAATCCGGAGGTATAATGAGAATTTTTCCTCAATTTCAAAGCTTGGGTACAATTAGTAAGCAGTAAAGGAACCGAAATATTGAATAATCGGATGTTTTGTGAATATTATCCCCCCACTCACCCCCTCCTCATGCGAATTTTGGTACTCTGGTAAAATCAAGTACAACTCGGAAGTTATTTGAGTCAAACAAAAAAAGAAACACGCAAATCGGTTGGAAATTGAGGCCTGGGCAGTGTTTACAAGATTATACCCGCAAACGCACGTTTTTTAAGCATTAACCCCCCCTTTCCCCTCTTAAAAAGCAAAATTCAAAATTCGGGCGCCGTAGTGCACAACTAGATAGTATTCCGCGTCGAACAAAAAAAGAACCACGAAAATCGGTTGAGAACTAAGGCCTGGGCAGAGTACACAAGATTATGCCCAAAAACGCACGTTTTTCGAGCATTAACCCCCCCTTTCCCCCCCTTAAAAGGCAAAATTCGAAATTCCGGCGACGTAGTGCACAACTAGATAGTTTTCCGCGACGAACGAAAAAAGAACCACGAAAATCGGTTGAGAACTAAGGCCTGGACAGAGTACACAAGATTTTGTTACACACACACACACACACACACACACACACACATACACACACAGACACAGACACAGACATACACCTATGGTTATTTTCGCGGATTTGGATTCAGAATGGTCTAAAACGGATTACTGTGTGGTTATTTTTTTTTCTGTTGAGTGTTGTCCTCCTTCACCCCAGATCGATCGCATAAGGACGCCCAAGTCTTACTGTGGGACGTCCTAAAAACCCTCAAAATTAGTAACGTTCTGTATAATATTGCTTCCGAGTCTACCAAGGTAGCGGAAGCATTGCTTTCACTTTTCAAGGTTGAAAAAACAGTTCTCCAAAATCGAAATTTTCACTCGCGTTTTACGTTTCAGACCTTTCTGAACAATTTTGGTTCCGCTCTGTCTGAAATCCTTGTAACCGGCATAACCATACTTAGTTATTATCCGATTTCGATGAAATTTTCAGAGATTGTGCGGGTTGGCGTGTAGATGGTCCCCTATGAAAATCATCACCCCCAGACTGATAGTAGCCGCTGCGCATGCCCAAACATGAATTCCTTGCCTCAGCCATAACTTCCACATTTTCCATCAGATTTCGATGAAATTTTCAGGGATTATGCGGATTAGGTTGTAGATGGTTCCCTCTGAAAATCATCTCCCCCCGACTAATAATAGTTGCTGCGCATGCGCAAACGTGAATTCCTTGTAACAGCCATAACTTCCACATTTTCCATCAGATTTCTCAGGATTGTTCAGATTAGCGTGTAGATGGTCCCCTTCAAGGGTAGGTAGTGCTCGCGAGCCTATATTTCCACGAAATGTTCGTCCCGAATGCTCAAGTGTGGACGCGGTATTTAGAATAATCGGGTTTTGGGAGAGAAAGTAGTGCGGAGCCTCGCACTCGATGTTTTCATGTATTATTTAGCTACTCATATTAGGCAACTAATGTGCCAGTTTGGGACGTTTTCTCGGGTTCTTGGCTGTAGGAAATCAGGCGTGAGCCTCAACACTCCATGGAATCAGAACAAGGAATCGCGGTCGATAAGGTACCAATACTTCCCGTTGTACCCCGGAGGCCACAAAGTGTTGGAGCTGCGGTGGAACCTTCTCTCCACCGTCATTTCGAACAATATTCGCTAAGCCATTGTTGCAGGCCGAGCAATCATCGTTCTCCCTTCGAGATACCCACCCTCACAAAGGGGGCTGCGACCAGTGGCCCCAATTCACAATGGCTTTTGCATCACTTAAGCCGGTAATAGCCTCTCTTTCTCACCCTACCCGCACAATCGCGCCGTAGTCTCCTCTGAAGACGAGATAATGTGTCGCTAAGCCTTCCAAGGTCTTCTAATAGATCTTTATAGCTGCCGCGTTATCCCTCGGATCAACCCGAGTATTTGCGGTGGAACTGATAAAGTGCCGGCTGATATTCCTGCTCTAAATTCTTTTGTACTGGCTAAAACAAGACACCACAGAAGTCATCGACTACTTTCTTCAAAGCACCAAATTACAATGGGGTTTGGTCCACATAAAATAAATTTTCCTTGAGTTTACGATCGATCGTTTCGCACTGCGAGTTCTCAAGGGGCGCTTTTGGGTACAAGGGGCGCTTATCAAAGTTTTAAAATTACGAGTAAAACTCACTTGAAGATTTTACTTTTTCCCAATTCAATTGTGTCACTGCTATTTTAGCTAGATATTTAATTTTTTCGCATTCTGTTGAGAATTTAGTGTACTATCGATGGAACTAAGAACTGAATCGGATCCAACCAATAAGGTAAATGGGGGTATAGTGGACACTGTTCCAATAGTGGACACTTGCTTGCATAAATGTGAAAAATAAGAGTAATAGGCGCCAAACTACTTTGAAATCCATAGAATTTGTAGGTTGTGCCATCTATGAAGATACCGATACTCCAGAGCATCATGGGAAAGAAAAATAACCATTTGAAAATGGCGTAGTTGAGGTCTGTCGCTAGCACGTAGCGCTAGCTGCTGAACCTCGTTAGGAGACAGGTATGTTGCAACAGTATTTTGGGAATTTATAATTGCTTGTGCGACTTCTGGTTTTTTGTGACGTTCAAGTAGATAGTATAGATTAGTTTCCATGAAGGATTTCTTGCAAATTATCCTGAGTGAGCATTTAGGCCCTGTGTCCACTTAACAAACACTACACAACCAATGTTCATTAAGTGGACACTGGGTGTCCACTTTTGAAACATGAATGATTTTTTATTCTGAGTTTTTTTTTTGTGTTCAGACTGTTCTCAATATACAGCTGTATATGCTACGTTAATTTGGGATCATTCTGTTCATGGGGACCAATAGTGGACAGGGGGTGTCATCTTTTGAATCACAGATGTCCACTATTGAAACAACAAGTCTAATTGTGATCGTACAGGTGGTTCGTGCATTTTCTAGTTCGTATTACTATCTATTTTGTATGTGTCTTTCAGGAAAATGGCTCCAGGTAGTAGTATCTGGCAGTATGATGAGGAGGAGATGTATAGAGCATTAAATATAGAGGTCAAACATATTGTTTAGTAATGCATGCATTCCAGGGGACGTCCCATTGGATAAGTATTGGATCAGTTTAACCAGTTGTTAAGCGATAAGACTGTTTCTCTCGATGGAATTTATTTATTACTTTAGGGAAGAAATAGTGACACCCCCCACCATTATAAACCATAGCACTTCTAGCGGCATGATAGCCTCGAATCTGAAGAGCATTTTAAAATCCATGATCTACGACACCCAACATGCGAATTCGAGTTCACCTCCCCCCCCCCCCCCCCCCCACCACCACCAATGGTGTCAGTCTGGCACCAAAGCAGAAATACGTCGTAACATTGAACTTTCATCTATTAGTTACGTCGTCGAAGTTTACATCCATATTCAAGGTGAAACACCAAAGAATCCAAGAAATATGAGGTTTTAGGTGCCCTAGCGCCATGGTGGCACCACTTTTATTTCCATGGTGGTACAGAAAGTAATTCATGCAAATCCTAAGGTATAATGAGAATTTTTCCTCAATTTCAAAGCTTGGGTACAATTAGTAAGCAGTAAAGGAACCGAAATATTGAAAAATTGGATATTTTGTGAATATTATCCCCCCACCCATCCCCTCCTCTTGCAAATTTTGGTACTCTGGTGAAATCATGTACAACTCGGAAGTTATTTTAGTCAAACAAAAAAAGAAACACACAAATCGGTTGGAAATTGAGGCCTGGGCAGAGTTTATAAGATTATGCCCGCAAACGTACGTTTTTTGAGCATTAACCCCCCCTTTCCCCCCCCTTAAAAGGCAAAATTCGAAATTCCGGCGACGTAGTGCACAACTAGATAGTTTCCGCGTCGAACAAAAAAAGAACCAGGAAAATCGGTTGAGAAATAAGGCCTGTGCAGAGTACACAAGATTTTGTTACACACACACACATACACACACACACACAGACATACACCTATGGTTTTTTTTCGCGGATTTGGATTCAGAATGGTCTAAAACGGATTACTGTGTGGTTATTTTTTTTTCTGTTGAGTGTTGTCCTCCTCCACCCCAGATCGATCGCATAAGGACGCCCAAGTCTTACTGTGGGACGTTCTAAAAATGGCACCCCATTGGCTACAGCTGCTAAACTCTGTAAATTATTACACAAAGGTTATTTTTTTCTATATAGATCACTCGTCTGCAAAGAACACGGTTTTGCTATTAATACCTCCAACCAACTTGAACAAAAACATCGATCGTATTTCGGTCAGCTAACATTTGAACGGGGATTAGTCCTCTTTTGCGATTCACACTCGTGTTTCTGATTTATCGTAAGTCCAACCCTTAAGTTCTCATAGGGAACGAACGGTTTGTCTTACAAAGGCTCCGCGCGGTCTCAAAAAATGCTATACTACATTATATTGATGGGAAAACAATACCTTTATATCAAAATTCTTTGAGTTAGGGCGTTTTCAAAATTTAAAACCTTATTTTTAAACCCTTAGAAGTGACCTACATCAACCAAAATCTTTGAGGCACAACCAGACTACAAATGGAGCCTACATACCAAATTTCATCAAAATCGTTCAATGCTAAGTGGGGAAAGTGCGGCGTACGGAGGGCGGCCAAATTTTTATTCGATTTTTGGATTCTACGTACCTTGAAATGTAAACCAACAGCCTATTCTAGTTGTAAATAACGAATTTATTACTAAAGTGATGTATTTCGTGGGTTTTGTGATCGAAAAATGATTTCATCATCAATTTGATGAAAACATTCATGTTAAATCTGTACTTTCTTCCTATCTACCTACTGTAAAAGTGATAATCATCTATTACTTTTTATAATTGACCAATTTTGTTTTCAATATCCTAGCCTACAGACCCCATTTAAAGCATAAAGCCCTCGAAAAAGGCAGTACACGAGTGATGACCACTATAGAAGCAGAAAGTGTCCACTATAGAAACGAAAGGAAATTTTGGTGTCCACTTTGCCCTCATAGAAGGCTTTTTGTAATTATTATTTTTAAAATATTTAAAGTGAAGTATTTAGAGATTTTGGGTGTGGAATCAAAAGACGAAGAGTCAAAGAATGTAAAAAATGAAGGTTCATCGTTCTCAAACAAAATCTATCATATCTATTGAGAATTCAATGCAAAAATTTCCTTAAAGTGTCCACTAATCGTGCTTTAACCTTAATATTGGGAGAAAGACGTAAAATCACAAACAAAAAAAAGTTGGAATTTGTAAAAGTGCCCCTTGTGTTTTCTTCCTTTATCAAGTTGATCCCATTCACATTAGACTCTTTGAGAAAAAGTTGTATATTTTTTATTGAGAAGAAGGCGTTTCACAGGAAACTGCTCCATGGTTATGCGCTGCCGACCAACTGAGGGTCTCATCAAGCGCCCCTTGGTTATGAACTTTTTCCTTTGTTTCTCTAAATTCCATAAGGGCTTATAGTGCTCTCTTTCGGTAACGGATGGAGGTATCGAAAAGCCAGTAGTACCAACGTGTAGATCTTGGTTTTGCGATTCCGACAGTGTAATTTCAAAAAATTAGGTACAAGGGGCGCTTTTTGTAAAACGCCCCTTGTGAACTCGCAGTGTGGTTTGTAAGTTGGTTTGTAGGGAAGAGGCGCCAATTTTGACATTCCGACTTTTAAAATTAAAATCTTGATTAATAATGTGTTACGAACTTCATTATTATAACGGAAATCCATTTTATTTTTATTTATTATTAATTTGCAAGTGAAAAAAACAAATAGCACCTGGAAGCATTAAGTTACATCATTAAATTTTAAACGAAAACTCGGCCCCCTGGGTGCTTACTGCTTAAAGCCCTTTGCTAAAATACAAGAAACATGGAACACGCTTTAGCCAAGCTTTGGCGGAGTAGGGATGGGGTGGACGGGTAGAGAAAAAACCCTGCGTGAATGTAACCTAGTTTCATTTGCGCTTCCTGAGGTAGTACTACCTTCAAAGTACTACCACAAAGACTTGATTTGCAATACAGTTCAATCTTCGTTTGGAGCTAAAAATGTTGCGCAACACCCTGCAATTATTGCCTACAACTTCTTCAAGACGAAAAATAATTGCACTGTGTTGCGTACATGTTTACACTAGCAACATGAAACTTGAGCAATTTTTCTCGCACGCAATTATTGCCGAAAAAAATTGCTAGTGTAAAGGGGGGCACAGCTTCTCCTACGAAGGTTAGAAAATCCGTTACGTAGCAACCCCATGCCCCCATGAACAGATTGCCGCTTCATTTTAAAAATCCATCTTCCTTAAATTCTCTAAATTTGGATGCTTTTTCCAGCAGCACACTATGGTTTTCTCCCATATCAGTGAACCCAACACTTGAGCTTGAATTTGGAGAACTAATTCATCATGTTTGGATAAATTACACTGATACAAAGACGTAAACAATTTTCCAAATCATTGTCAGTACCATTGTGTCGTCTTTCTGAATGTAAATTTTTAAAATAGGTAGAATTAGTAACGGTCCGAATTGGGGAAATATGAAGGATCGTGCCCGTCGAGTTCTACATCAGAATAAGTAAAAATAATCAGAGCACAACCAATATTTTAGGTACCTACGTAATTAAAATTCTTGTTTTGTATTTCTTCCAAGTCTACCAAGGTAGCAGAAGCTTTTCACTTTTCAAGGTTGAAAAAAAATCTCAAAAATCAAAATATCGCGTTATCTGTTTCAAACCTTCCTGAACAATTTTCGTTCCGTGTCTGTCTGTCTGTTTGGTGTGTCTGTCTGTCATGAAATCCTTGCCACAGCTCAGGTACATTTCGAGTGCGCAACCACTATTGTTGCACTACTATTGTTGTTCCACTATTGTACTATTGTTCCCATTACATTTGCACACAAAAGTACCAGTAACAAAATATCTCCAGTTTGGAAAGAGTTTTTGAAACTCCTAAGTAACTCTATAGAAGAGCCATTGGTACAACCGAAAGGAAATATTTGAGTCTTTTGGAACAACTTAGTAAGCAATGGAAAGGAAAAAACTGCGACATTTGCCATGAAGATGGCAAATTTGATTTACTACCTACACAAGGAAGTCCGATGTCGCCTTCAGCAATATTGTTCCACCTGGTGCAATGTTGGACCTGAGGTTTGATTTATATAGGAGGAAAAGTGAACGTGATTTATGCGCCTCCACGTCCTAAACATCAATGGCCAACTTTGCACCGGCCCAAAGTTGCCCTGATTTTACCTAATTTAGGAGGTAGCTTCAAAGTTTCGCGATTAGTTCACTTGGAAAATGAAAATTGAATCTACTCGCAAGTTATCCCAAAAAACTAGAAATACAAATAGTAACCATGGAATCACAATGACACACACCTTAGGAGCAGATATACCTAATGACGAAACAGGAGCAGAAACGTGGTGTCACAGTCACTGTCTGTCTTTAATCTGCCCTCTGTAAAACGGCAAGAAATCGATATCATTTTTTCTTTTTGGTCTTTAGTTCTAGTTTCTACCGAGCTGGTTTCAGCGATATGGTTACACTTCAGCAGAACGCGGTAAAAGCTGAAAAACCAGGAATTTGTGTCTTTCATCTGCCGGTGATGGTGGCAGATAAAAGACCTTCTGGCCAGATAAAATACTTTTTTCAAGTTGTTAACGATTTAATTTGAATTTTCCGTTTCAATTTGAAAACTTTACATTTTTCGACGTCAAAACTGTATTCAGCGACCTTGAAAATCCTCTGATAACAAGTTTTGGCTCGAAAAACCATCACCAAAAAGTTCATCTTCAACATGCTTGAAAACAGGACCTTGTTACGTATAAAATTACGTGTTAAAATAGAAACATTTTAGATTGGTGGTTCATTAGTCTTCAGCCATAGGCTAAAATTACCACGACCTGTGAGGGTGGTTCCTATAATCAAATAATAATATATTATTCATGTCATGTTGTCTGGTTTTTGGGATGGGCTAATTTTTAGGAGGTCCCACAGTAAAACTTGGGCAATGAAATAACCACACACTAATCCGTTTTAGACTATTCTGAATCCAAATCCGCGAAAAACCATAGTATGTCTGTGTGTAGGTGTGTGTGACAAAATCTTGTGTACTCTGCCCAGTCCTTAGTTTTCAACCGATTTTCGTGGTTCTTTCATCTTCGACGCGGAAAACTATCTAGTTGTGCACTACGTCGCCGAAATTTCGAATTTTGAACTTTAAGGAGTGGAACGCGGGGGGGGGGGGGGGTTAATGCTAGAAAAACGTTCGTTTTTTGTCATAATCTTGTGTACTCTGCCCAGGCCTTAGTTTTCAACCGATTTTCGTGGTTCTTTTTTGTGCACTACGTCACCGGAATTTCGAATTTTGCCTATCAAGGGGGAAATTGAGGGGGGAGGGGGGGGCTAAGGCCTCAATTTCCAACTGATTTGCGTGTTTCTTTTTTTGTGCGATTTAGAAATCTTCCGAGTAGCACCCAATTTAACCAGATTGTCATAATTAGGGTAGGGAGGGAGCGAGTGGGGGGATAATATTCACAAAATATCCGATTTTTCAATATTTCGGTCCCTCAATAGCTTACTGATTGTACCCAATATTGTTTGTTCGTTTGAAATTGAAGATAAATTCTATAGTATGCCTTTGAATTTTCATGCCATCGTGCCATCGAGAAATAAATCAGAAGTGCCGCCATAGTGCCTGGACACCAGAAACCACGTATTTCGTGGTGCAAGACTAGCACCATCGGTAGGGGGGGGGGGGACTCGAATTCGCATTTTGGGTATCGTAGATCATGGATTTTAAAATGCTCTTCAGATTCGAGGCTCCCATGCCGCTAGAAATCTTATGGTGGATAATGGTGGGGGGGAGGTGGGGAAGAGACCACTATTTCTTGCCTAAAGTACAAAATAAATTACATCGAACGAAACAGTTTTTTCGCTTATCAACTGTTTAAATTGACCAAATGCATATTAATTAATTTATTATGTTTTATTGGATTATTTTGGAAATAAAGTTTTATTTAAAATTAATTCGAGTTGCTCACTAAAAACTTAGTTTTGTTATTTTATTTTACTTTTTCCTATTTTCTGAACATTTGAATTAAAGTTTTTTGAACGAAATTATGCATTGTTGATGTTTGCACCGAATTTTGAAGGGTGAAAGTTTGGATGAAACATGATCACGTCTTTAATCTGTCCATGAATTACTGCGATTTGGGCACGACAGTCTTTCATCTGCCGATAGGTTTTCGTCTTTAATTTTTAATTAATTAATTAAGCGCCCCACTGTGTGTTCTTCCGTCGAAATTCAATCAGTATGGTGTGAGGTTAATCCCTGATTTTTGGCAGAACTTGAGTAGAACTTTAAGTTTTCTGAAATCTTGGGATATCGATTGTCCCTTTCTAGGAAAATGACCCAGGTGTGGTTTAGACGCTAGGGATGGGTATCGATACTCGATATTTCAAAATATCGATACCTTCGTACCGATACTCGATATTTTAGTATTGATACTTTGGATCCGATATTTTTGGATATCGATACTTTGGATCCGATATTTCTAAATATCGAATATCGATACATTTCTCGCGGAAAATTCAACCTTAATGGCAAAAAAATGAAGAAGGTAGAGAGGCTTTTGGATCATTACTCTTTTGTTTGCACAAATAACGTTTATATAAGGAGAAAATCACTCTTCTTGGACTCTTGATAGTGAAAAATGAATAAACATTGTTGAAGAAATTACTTTTCTTGGGAATATTGGACAATATTCATAGTTTGTGACACTAAAGTGTCGATACTCGATACTTTAAAATATCGATAGGTACTCATGACCAACGATACTTGGGATATCGATACTCGGATACGATACAGTATCAATACAAAATATCGATACTCTTATAATGATACCCATCCCTATTAGACGCTCGCATTATTGTTGGCACGCGGCGCACGTTTCCTCTTCTCCAGATGTTTTGGCAAAATATGTGAAGGTCTCATCTTCTTTTAATTATTTAGCCGAGGAAGTAAACATTTTTATAAAATTTTAGGCGTTAAATGAAGCGAAAAAGTAAAGTGGTTCAAAGTTACCCCAATTGACTGTTTGTTTATTTGAAATACCAACAATTGTTTAATGAGAGAAGAAAATACATGAGAGAAGCAAATGGAACCCATTCTGAACAAGTCCGAGAGTGAGGAGAGGGGTGGGAGCGAGGAGTGGGGTTTGATCTGGAAAATAATCACTTCCGCAAAATGCATCCTCGAATCGGCGGGATGGAAAATTGTACATCATCTTATGCGATACCTCGTCCTAGCGAACCTACCCTCTAATCCATTTAATCAGAAACTCCATTCCGAAACTACGTTCTTGAGAAGAGGATTACACAACTTTGTTGGGAGTTGGGACCGATCTCTTCTCGTCAAGACGGGTTTAGGCTTCTAATACGCTGAGTGGAGGAGTCTTAGCCACCGCTCCTTGATTATAACTACTTTCCCTTCCAATATCCCCTCGAAGCTGAACACAGCTTATACGACGACAATCACAATAAAGCCTACTGGGAAATGACTAATGTCGACTGCCCATAACTCAGCTGCTCGAACTTCTTCCGAGATGCAACGGAATACGAATAGAGAAATCACGAGGATTACGATGATTTAGATTCATCATCTTCGACCGAACAATAAAACAGAATTTATGGGGTTTATAAGAAATGGTTGAAAATGACTAAATTGGACACTAACGAACTTCCCGAAACTACTTATTTAATTTTTCGTTTACTAATAATATATAATTAAAGTAAGTAAAGGAAACAACCATTTCGGGTTGGATTTTCGTCTGACTGCCATTCCTGGCGTCGCGGACGTCATCAGCTGCAGAGATTGGGAATTCTTATTCATAAATACGATCATGAATACAAATCATATCTGCGACTTTATGATTATGAATACGAATGCAGGTATGAATATGAATACGAATACAATCGTATTCACACTTTGAATACGATTTCCCCCGTATTCTTATTTTCAATACAATTTTCCTCCGTATTCGTATTTTGAATACGATTTTATGATTTTTTCTGATTTCCCCGAAAATTGAATTTTTTTAACGATTTTCCCTGAAAATCCTACTTTTTTAAAATGATTTTCTCCCCAACTCTGGAAATATTTATAACCTAACACTGTCAAAATAATCAATCAAAATTCGAAACGCTAGCAAATTCTGATAGGATTTTACACGCAGAATCGAATAAGACCAACCCCAGGTCGCTACGACCAACCGCATAGAAACTACGACGACAATTCCGCTAAAAATCGTATTTTTCAAAACCATTTGCACTGAAAATCATTAAAAAAACATATTGTTTAGTAATGCATGCATTCCAGGGGACGTCCCATTGGATAAGCATTAGATAAGTCATCCAGCTGGTAAGCGAAAAACTGTTTCACTCGATGTAGTTTATTTATTATTTTAGATAAGAAATAGTGACCCCCCCCTCCCCACTCACCATTATCCACCATAACATTCCTAGCGGCATGGGAGCCTCGAATCTGAAGAGCATTTTAAAATCCATGATCTACGACACCCAACATGCGAATTCGAGTTCATCCCCCCCCCCCACCCCTCCACTCACCAATGGTGCCAGTCTGGCACCAAAGCGGAAATACGTCTTAACATTGAAGTTTCATCTATTAGTTTTAATAGGCAGTCCGTCGAGGTTAACGTCCGTATTCAAGGTGAAACACAAGGAAAAACCCACGAAATATGCGGTTTATGGTGTCCTGGCACCATGGTGGCACCACTATTAGTTCCATGGTGGCACAGAGAATAATTCATGAAAATCCAGAGGTATAATGAGAATTTTTCCTCAATTTCAAAGGTTGGGTACAATTAGTAAGCAGTAAAGGAACCGAAATATTGAAAAATCGGATATTTTGTGACTATTATCCCCCCACTCACCCCCTCCCCTTGCGAATTTTGGTACTCTGGTAAAATCATGTACTACTCGGAAGTTATTTGAGTCAAACAAAAAAAGAAACACGCAAATCGGTTGGAAATTGAGGCCTGGGCAGATTTTACAAGATTACCCCCACAAACGCACATTTTTTAAGCATTAACCCCCCCTTTCCCCCCTTAAAAAGCAAAATTCAAAACTCCGACGCCGTAGTGCACAACTAGATAGTTTTTCGCGTCGAAGAAGAAAAGAACCACGAAAATCGGTTGAGAGCTAAGGCCTGGGCAGACGACACAAGATTATGCCCCAAAACGCACGTTTTTTAAGCATTAACCCCCCCTTTCCCCCCCTTAAAAGGCAAAATTCGAAATTCCGGCGAAGTAGTGCACAACTAGATAGTATTTCGCGTCAAACAAAAGAGAACCAGGAAAATCTGTTGAGAACTAAGGCCTGTGCAGAGTACACAAGATTTTGTCACACACACACACACACACACACACACACACACACACACATACACCTATGGTTTTTTTCGCGGATTTGGATTCAGAATGGTCTAAAACGGATTACTGTGTGGTTATTTTTTTTCTGTTGAGTGTTGTCCAACTTTACCCCAGATCGATCGCATAAGGACGCCCAAGTCTTACTGTGGGACGTCCTAATTATGATTTTTACCGAAATTTTGGTCGTATTTATTCCCTAAAATTGCCAAAATAATTAATAAAAATTCGAAACGCTCGCCAATTCTTATAAGATTTTTCACGCAGAATCGAATGAGACCAACCTCAGGTCGCAACAACCAACCGAATAGAAAGTACGACGAAATTTCCGCAGATAAATCGTATTTTTTTAAACGATGGGGGTGCGCCTTGATTTTTTTTTGGATTTTTGATTGGAAGTAGACCATCCTGAGAATTTTGGCACCAACCGCGACCTTCTAGCGTGAGTAGATCTGTTTTATGATTTTTCAAAGTTTCGACCGTTTATGACGTCACGCGCCCCTCTCGCCTGGGCTGGACCCCCCATAAACTGTCGAAACTTTAAAAATTCTAAGGAAAAGATTTACACACGCTAGAAGGTCGCGGTTGGTACCAAAATTCTCAAAATGAGGTCTACCTTAGATTAAAAATAACAATAAAATGTTTTTCCTACATTTTTCCTACACCCTATTGAGTGATGGAGCCGTTAGCAATAACATTTGAAGGTGAAGAGAGGATTAGGTTGGGAGGAGATCCCGGTCTACACACAGCCAAAGGAAAAAGAAAATATTCCTGATGATTTGCATTGAGAGTGATTGGAATCTCCAGTGGGAGAGGAATGTCCAGCGTTGGCCTGGAAAGTAACAACTGTGGGCCGAGTGGACACCTACGAAGTGCATTTTATGTTTGATACGTTTCAGCTTTGACGTGAACATAAATTGAATAGAAGTAGAGGAAGAACGAAAGAACAAGCACAAGTTCGATTTGTTAACTAATGAGTTTAATCAGGATCCGTGGAGATGGCGATCGCCACTACCTACATTTAGGACATACGAGAATGTGCTTCGATTCTGCGTCGAAGATTCTTGTGGCTGTTGATACCACTGGAGACCTGGGTCGTAGGGTAACAGTAGTTTCATACCACAATGAAAGCTCGAAGAAGACTGCTGCAGAATTGGACGACAAAGAGGGGAGTTGATAGAAAGCAGACACCACAATCTTCAGAGATTCACAAAAGTAGTACATTAAAAGCTTTTAAAACTGAGACAATGATGAGAGACGCGGCAAACTCATAATTTATGAATAAATGTTGGTTGCAAGGAAAATGGCACAAAGCTTAGATGATAATATTGACAACAAACTGATTTGTTAATAAAAGCACCTCAAGTAAATCTCGAACCAAAACTATCTCGAAATAAACTCATGTTGAATCAAATTTGAAGGAAAGCCGAACCCTTTGGAAAGCAAAGTTGTGACAAGAACCCTTCAGGATCCATTCAAGAAGCCCGCCATTACCCGCCCGCTAACCTTTATAACGCTACATCGAGAAGGGATTGGCTTTGATCTCCAAAAGACGGCCAGGGGTGGAGGCTCGAGATATCGGACCGAGTGAACCTTCAGCATCAAAGAGGATCCGATGATAGAACCAAAGAGAAAAGATGCAGGTGGTTATTTAGTGATAAATAAATAATGTAACGGATAAAATACGGTATTCAGAGATGCCGTCAATGGGAATAAAATATATAGTAAAGTCCTAGGTCTCGCCGAAGGCACCGACATTCTTGGTTACAGTCCTCTGATGAACGATCTGGTGCAGTTGCAAACCATGTGGTCAATAGCACACGACCTCAAGTTACCACAGAAATCTAACCAAAATTTAGTGAAATGTTACAACTGCGGTGGGTCCTCCCATACAGTCAACAGAGAGAGTGCTGGAACATTGAGAAAATAGATTGTGGTACAACATTTAATAAAGTAAGGAAACAAACGTTTCAGGTTGGATTTTCGTGCGACTGCCATTCCTGGTGTCGCAGACGCCATCAGCTGTCTTCCAAAGGGAAGATCAGAATTTGTTCTGATGATTTCCCTCATGTCTTCCCATTGCCTCACCGTCCTGATACAGCACAAAACACGCCGAGACTCAAACCCACAACTCCCGCAGAAGCCAGTTCGATAAGTGCTACCAAAGAACGCGCGCCGCAGCGACCGCGATCAAAGCTGACCCCAACTACATTTAATATTGCATAGATGCTGCCATCGACCTTTGCATCGCCTATTCCTACAGAACAGTCTCAGAACCAGCCATACTAGTCCTTGCAGGAGTGATCCCCATTCATTTCATGGCCACAGAAAGAAAGAGAATGTTCAACAGGAGAGAGGAAGGAGAGCGATCCCGTATCCCAAAGAGAAGAGAGAGCTCACCATGGAAAGATGGCAGGATATATGGACAGGAGAAACCAGAGGCAGATGGACTGCGAAGCTGATCCCCCAAATCAAGACATGCCTACAGAGGAAGCATGGAGGTAAATTTCTTCCTAACCCAGTTCCTTTCAGGGCAAGGACTTTTCTGAGCCTACCAACATACGATAGGGGAAGGTGAGGTCCCAAAAATGTCTTGGGGGTTAACATTTTTTTTCTTGGTAGATTCCAAAGATTCATTATTGAAAATAATAAACCAAAGGCAGATAGATTTAGGGTTACCTATGGAGTGAAGTAAAATCTAAAGCAGGTAACATCAATGCTGTTTGCGATAAGTACGTGAAACTACGTTTATCTCACGGTAAAAGCTGGCACCCAGTTGTTATAGCAGCTAAATACGGAATGAGAAACATTCATTTCACATCTCAAATACAAAAGAAAACAACCTGTTAGAACAATCATAACAACGAGGAGGACTTAATCCTTCAATAGTTATGTCAACTAGGAGCAGCCATATCTACTTGAAAACAAGACTCTTCCGGTCTGAAACAGCGATAATCTGATGACGTTCCTAAATGATAGAACGTAGGTTTACAAATCACAGTTCTTGAGGAGCCTGGATTGGAACTTATCGTACTGACGTCCTATTGGATGATTTGTTACCATCAACGTCCTACAACATTGCTCAAACTGTAGGGTAATACTCACGTTTTTCTACTGACCAATTATGTGAAGGTTACTCTTCCAAACGAACATACCTGGAAAACAGAAATGAAATGTCAATAACATAATTATTTATGAACCAAGTAACTATAATTACTGTAGCACACAAGTTAGATTTTAATGGGAGCTGGAGATATTTGAGACTGTTTCTTCTTACATCTTCCCAGAAATGTTTCCCAAAACACGTTACAGTTACTTCCTGAGGTCCTCGAACCTCTTAAGCATTGATTTGCCTTCATCATCGGGATACAACTGCGGATCAGGATCAGTAATGTCCACAAACCAACCATTAGTTCGATACAATAGTCTGATCAATCCTCGATGCCACTTGGGGTCTCGGGTCTGTTACTGACAAACTCACAGGACTGACGGCTTGAGGTGGTCTTTGGAAAGGTTCGATACCTGAGTTCGGTTATGCTTCATTACTTAAAGACCTGACCCCTTCGCTCCATCTTATTGCAATAGCTGAAATGTATATTTGCCCTTGAAGATTCAAATCATCGTCGAAATTAACGAGCCCCACAGTACTTGATACAATCAATGATTCCAGATAAAATGTACCATTTTTCTTAACCGTTTCGTTTTTTTTTTTTTTTGCAACAGATTAAGCCGATATGCACTGTCGAGTTGTTGCATTATATTTTTACGGCCCAGTATACGCAAATCTACCAGAGCGTTCTTATAGGAGACAGCCAATGCGTTTTTCAATTTTTTTTTTGGCTAAATGGGCCAGATCACTTATGCCGTCTTTAACCCAAGAAAATTTCATGGAAATCGGACAATAACTTCGTATAGTTATGCCCATTACAAGGATTTCATGACAGACACACAGACAGACAGACACGAAACCAAAATTGTTCAGAAAGGTCTAAAACGCAAAATGCGAGTGAAAATTTCGATTACCTGATACACCCTTTGTTTTCAATTTTATTTATTTCGGTCCACAGTGGGTTTCTTCGATTCTGGATTTTGGATACCTGCATGTCTTGAAAGATATACCAAAACATGATGATTTACAAATGTTTTTTTCTATTCAACTCCAAACGGTATATTTGTTGAATTAACATCATTAATTAGATTTCAAGTAGGTAGCAAAATTAACTTACCTACAGTAGATTAGCTCAACTTTTTACCAAAAATTATGTGCCAAATTCCCACCTTCGTATTTCAAAATGGTATTGTTTTCTTGAACACCAGAAATGTCCTGTTGTACATTTCACTTCTTTCCATTACGTTTCCTTTTTGGTTTATTATTTCTAATAATAAGCATATGTGATCGTATCGCGAAAAATTTTTATAACCCCCCCTCAAACTTTGTCACTTTACGTTTCAAGGTGCGTAGAATCCAAATTAGCAATGTCCGTCCGCCGTCCGCCGTCCGCCGTCCCCCGTCCGCCGTACGCGGCACTTTTCTTAGCAACACTGGACCGATTTGGTTCAAATTTGGTATATGGGCTCCATTTGGGGTCTAGTTGTGCCGCGAAGCTTTTGGTTGATGTAGGTCACTTCTAAGGGGTGAAAATTAAGGGTTGAAATTTTCAAGAGTGCCCTAGCTCGAAAACTCTCGAAATAAAGGTATCGTTTTTTCACCAAAATTAAATAGTATTGAATTTTTAAAAATTTTTGAGACCACCCGGAGCTCTGTAGGACAAACCGTTTGGTCCCTACGAGTACTTGAAGGTTTTCCTTCGATAAAACAGAATCATGAGTGTGAATCGCAAAAGAGGTCTAATCTCCATTCAAATTTTATCGGACTAAAATGCGATCGCTGTTCATTTTTTCGATTTGTATACAGTTTTGCCTTCTGCGTAACCAGTAATCAAATTTCAATATGAAGCTTTTAGTCCAGGAGCCAGCTCGAAAAAGTGGTCGTATCATGCGGAGAACGTTAATATGCAAATATGATAGAGCTTCTTGGGCTGAACATCTTACAGCTTGTCTGCCATCTCAAAGCCGGGGGGTTCAGAAATGGCGGCCATTGGAAATTGCGGAAATTCGTCAAAATTGAAAGTACTTGTGGAGAGCTGAAAATTATGAGGGAGTTGCTACTAAGCGAGGACATACGAGAAATCAAAGTCTGCCGCTCCATACTGGGTGGGAACTACTGGCAGACGGTACTTGAAAATTGGCTCATTTTGGTTGAAAACGGAAACTTTTTGTGGACGAACGAAATTTTGGACATTGAAACTACTTGGTATAGAGAGACAAACAAACATAGTCTGCCGCCTCATACCGGGTGGGAACTACTGGCAGACGGTACTTGAAAATGGGCACATTTTCATTAAAAACGGAAACTTTTTGTGGACGTACGAAATTTTGGACATTGAAACTACTTGGTATAGAGAGACAAACAAACATAGTCTGCCACCCCATAACGGGTGGGAACTACTGGCAGACGGTACTTGAAAATGGGCACATTTTCATTAAAAACGGAAACTTTTTGTGGACGTACGAAATTTTGGACATTGAAACTACTTGGTATAGAGAGACAAACAAACATAGTCTGCCACCCCATAACGGGTGGGAACTACTGGCAGACGGTACTTGAAGATCGGCACTAGACGTAGAAAATGGCAGGACTTGTGTTGATCTGACTTGGGATTATAATTTGAAATAATCCACACGTTTTAAATTTGAATAAAAACTTATATTCTGCAAAGCACAACGGTATTTTCGGGAGGAATAAAAACATCGGTAGAACATACAAACAGAGAGAGAACAGGGTGAACATTGAACCAAACATTTCAGATCCTAGTCAACATGGAGCTCTGACGGCTTTCTCCTAAGTCCTAACTCTCCAGATTAGTAATTGATTCAAATTCCAACACCCTCCCTTAATCTGGTGAGTAGTACCATAAACACAATACTGGCAAAATTTCAAAAAAATTTGAACACATTCTTCAAATCATGCCTAAACCTTTGGTACACAAATTATGCTTAGGAGCAGGAAGACTCTTCGTAAAAATATCTGCTACCATCTTATCAGTAGACAAGTATTTAACATTTACATGACCATTTTCCACTATTTCTCGAATGTAATGATACTTCACATCTATATGCTTTGTCCTATTATGAAAAACAGAATTACTGATAATTTTCTGTGAACTCTGGTTATCATTAAACAATGTCAATGGAGAATCAAATTTAATTAGTTCGCCCAGTAGACCCTTCAAAAATACAGCCTCTTTACCTGCTTCAGAAACCCCAATATATTCAGCCTCTGTGCTCGAGGTCGCAACACAACTTTGTTTCTTACAATTCCAAGAAATCGCTGCACCAGCAAAATTGAAGGTATACCCTGAAAATGATTTCCTATCAGAAATATTGTTGGCCCAATCAGAATCTGAATAACCGTACACATTTGTACTACCTTTCCTAGAATAACACAAACTCAAATCAACAGTGCCATTCAAATATTTCAAAACTCTTTTTGCATACTTCCAATGCTCCAAATTGAAACACGAATTGAACTGACTCAAGTATGTTACTGCAAATGCAACATCAGGACGAGAATTAACCACTAAATACAACAATGAACCTATTAATGCCTGATAGGGTACACCAAAATCCTCATTTCCCTTATATGATTCAAGTTTGACACCCGATTCCATAGGAGTCGAAAACGTCTGAAATGACTGATCATTTGTGATGTCTTCAAGTGGAGTTTCTTCAATGGTATTATCACTCTCATCTCCTGAGTGATTCACAAGATCCTGAAAAACGTCTTGTGGCGGTGTAACTGTGGCTGACTCATCAATCTGAAATTTGTCTTCCAGAAATATGACGTCTCTTCGTCTCACAATGTCTCCAAAATCGTCTAGGGTACACCAAAATCCTCATTTCCCTTATATGATTCAAGTTTGACACCCGATTCCATAGGAGTCGAAAACGTTTTAGCATCTTGAACACCAAATTTATTCACCAATTTGAGAATAAAATTCTTTTGATTTATCTTAGTTGTATGATTCTTTCTGTCTCTTTCTATCTCCAACCCTACAAAATTTTTTACAGGACCCAAATCCTTAATTTTGAAATTCTTTGCCAGATCACTGACCACTTTGAGTTTGTCTTGACCATTACTAGATAGAATTAAAAAATCATCAACATAAACTGCTACTATTAAAATAGATTTATCATTATTTTTGAAAAATAAACACGGTTCATATTTTAATTTTTGGAACCCTAAATTTAATAGAACAGATTCTACTTTCTTGTTCCAAACTCTCGAAGCTTGCTTCAAGCCATAAATGCTCTTCTTCAACAAACAAACCTTATTAGGACTTTTACTATCTTTGAACCCCTCTGGCTGTTCCATTATGACTTCTTCTGTCAATTCACCGTTAAGGAAAGCTGTTTCCACATCAATATGATCGATGTTCAAATCAAATTCCGTGCCTAGAGCAATCAACATTCTTACAGTAGAATTTCTAATTACAGGTGTAAGCCTTTGGTCGGGGTATCGATCCGATCGGGAATAAAAGATTCTAAATTTTGAGGTTACTGTTAAAAGGGGAAGTGTAATGGTTCCAGGAACAGCTGAAAAGACAAAACACTTATACTAGAAAATAGAAAATACTTAGCTTGTAACGTGTCGTTGGTAGCTTGACTCGATACGGCTTGGGAGATGAGGCTGCGTTCTACTTTGAAGTTACTCTTGATATTTATGTAAATGTTACCTGTTGTTATACCAATTGCGGTGTATCGGTTGTTGAAATAAAGAATGATGTTACGTTACTCGTTTCTGTGCAAGTGAATTTAACTACCTAGTTACCGATACCCGATACTCATGAACCAGAATCAGAACCAGGGCAAGATTGTAAGAAAATGTAGAGTAATGCAAGGTTTTTATTAGGAACAAAATGAGACTAGGGGGTCCACGACCCAGTTCTGCCTGAAGGGCGTTCTACGAGAGGCAAATGTGATTGATTAGCTTGACTAGGCGTTACAGCTTTCTTAAGAATAGATACAAATATGTTTTTGGTTTTAAACTTCAATGTTCCAGTTCAGGATACGGTTCTCTTATAGTTACTGGGTTACTCTTCACTAACTACCTACTATTGGCCAATAAGATAGGTGTTACACTGTATACACTCACGTGACGGAGTACCGGAGCGAGTCCGCACACGATGAGAGGCGAGATGAAGATGTTGAGGGGAGTAGCCGGGATCGGACTGGATCGCGTCGCGGTTCCTTCGGACGGTTCCAGGGGAGGCAGGACGGAAGTCGATTGCACTGAGGGGGCACCACTCACAGGATCTATCCTTCAATGTTCGACTGGGAGGCAGGAGGACAACTTTTGCACTAGCGCGATACTGGGTCGACACTGGTACGGGGGAGAGCGCTTCACGGACAGGGGGGTTAGCTTCGAGACAATGCTGGCTAGGCGGGCTTCAAAGGACTGAGGTGTTCAGGTCTCTACTTCTTCATTTGACTGCTCCCCTCTCCAGTCCGACCAACCTAACCACGCCAAAAACCCCAGTTTGATGGGCTTTGGGTGATCAGGGCTTCACTTTCTGGCTTGACAATTGTTGTTGGTGGTTGTGTGCCCAAGGTGGTGGGAGGGCACAATGCATGGCCACGCCCATTTGTGTGTGTGGCTGTGGGCTCCTTCTCCTGCTGCTGATCAGGTCTTACTGGCCTCTGTGGCCTGGGTCTTCCTGTGACGAGGGTTGGTTCAGGGCTTACTGGCCTCTACGGCCTGGGGTCTCTCTCCCGGGGGTTGTCAGGGCTTACTGGCCTCCATGGCCTGATAGGGGGAACAGTGAGCTGCTGAGCGGCAGCTCAAATCCCCCACCTCTCCGGGAGCCAGCGTCGTCCTCGATGACGCTGGGTATGGGCAGGGGTTGCGATGGGTGAGCTCGTCGCAGCCCTGCCTCATACTTGTAGCGACGGCATCCTGGGCAGGTCGACGGGGTGCGGGACTTCTTGTGGTCTTCCGGGCATGTGGGCAGCTCCCTCTGGGCGTCGTACGATTTCTTGAGGCGCTGCCAGAACGTCTTACACGCCGTGCAGCGGAAGTTGACGATTTGCTGGCACGGACGTGTACAGACGGGGCACGTCCTTGGTCCTTTTGGGGCCGACGACCTTTTCAGTCGGAGGACCAAGGGCGAGACGGTACGGGGTTCCTCACACCGCTCGAGCTGGATTCGCGGGGTTCGGAGTGGTGTGGACATCCAGGTCGCAAATTCCTGGTGGAGGGTTGGCGTGGTTGATTCCGTTGCCTCTTGGTTGTGAGTGGGCTCCACGGTGTCGGCTGATGATGGATGGGCGGTCTCATCGTCCGGTGCCTCAGGATCGGTGACCGGTGAAGGTAGGGTCACGGACACCGTAATTTCCTCGGGTACGGGTTCTGCTGCCGGGGAGGTTGATGGACTGGGCTCGACAGGTGTGGGCGTCTTCTTCTCCCTTCTTGTCTTCTTTTTCTTCTGGGTGGTGACTCGGTCGGCTGTGGATTCGGAGGAGGAATCCGGCGACGATGAGGACCCCGAGGAGGACGAAGACGAAGAAGACGACGAGGATGATGACGACGCGGATTTGCCTTCCTTCTTTTTGCGGCTCCTCATTTTGCTGGCGGACGTTGTTGCCACTTGGGGTGCAACCTCCTGGGATGATGAAGGCAAAGCGGTGGAGGTGCTTGCCGTCTCTGCTGGCTTGGTCTCAGTCGACTCGGTCCTCGCCGCGGGTGGCTCCGCAGCTGACTGTACCGGCACTGTGTCGAGGTGCTCGTGTTCGCACAGTGCCCGCAGCAGAGTTTGCTTCTCCAACAACCACTCGTTCTGCTTCTCGAGTAGAATGTCGCGCTCCTGGGCAATTCGATGGTAAATCGGGAGCAGCTCGGTAATTTCGGTGACCGAGACAATGGCCGCATCCGCCAATATGGCCTTGGCATTATATTCTTCCGTTCGTAACATGAATTTAATCAAGGTGGCTAGGGTGGGCATGGTGAACCTTGGATTGAACACGGGTTCCGCGGTATTCAGGACGGTGGGGGCCAACGCGTTAAGACGAGCGGTCGCGCGATCAAGATACCGGTGTATCGTAGCTATATCTTCGTCTGGCGGTGGGGCTCCTTTTTGTGCTCGCGGATCCCGGAGATGTTGGTGCGTCATCCTAGAAACCACAAATTGCCCCTAATAGCATTTGACCCTTGAAATTGTACGGCATTTACTTGAGTGCGAACCAGCGCATCTTTGGCTCAATTGAGGATCGAAAGTACGGTGAGTACCTCAGTCTTTGATATGTGGTTATTCGAGCTTGTTAGACCTGAAGGGTCTAGTAGTGGGTTTTCTGGGTTCGTGGCATTGGGAGTTTGACCTGAAGGGTCCTGGTTAAATGGTTTGACCTGAAGGGTCCTATTTAATTGGTTGACCTGAAGGGTCCAGTTCGGTTTTCATTCCTAACTTCGGCTTGCATCACTCTATTTTATATGCATTACTCCATTTAGTGTTCTTGTTTCAGGTGTGTGTGTGTTCGTGTGTTTTCGTCAGGTAAGTTTTAGTTTTAGTCTTAGTTTTAGTTAGTCAGTAAGTCATCGCCTTCCCGCATGGGTCTGGCTGTAGTTTACCGGCACTCTTGGTCGTAGGGAGTACCTTGTTGCAGAGCGATTTTCCGTACCTTCATCATTTTGTCGGCTGGTTGTGGCGGGCTGCTGCGATGTTGAGGCGACGGGTTGCTCGTTTCTTACGCTCGGCGGGGTGTCAGGAGACTCTGTAGTCTGATCCCATATGTCGTGCTGACGAGGTGTCGTGATAGTGAGCGTAGATGTCGCTGGGCTTCCCAGGGTTCCTCTTGTAGTGGAACCTGAGGGTCCCGCTGAACTCGGGACGTTCTCTGGGGTGCTTGTGATCGTGTCCGATGAGTCTGCAGATTGGTGGCCTTGGTTACAGGGTTCCTCTGTCACCCACTCCATTAGATGGGGGTCTTCGGGGTTTTCTTTTGCTGGATCGTCGATCTGAGGGAGTGGAACTATCGGTTGCTCTCGTTCTAGTTCTGTCAAATGTTCCATGAAGGCTTCATCTGGAACTCCAGCGGAGAAAGCGGGTTTTAATCGGTTGATATGCACTGTTTGGCACTTTATATCTGCGACGTCTCGGATTTCATAGGTTACTTCCGTATGTTTCTTTGTTACGACCCAAGGGCCCGACCATGGGCTCCATAATTTCCGCGCGGCTCCAACTGGCGGTTGCATTTCCCTTAGATACACTCGATCTCCGGGTTGGAATGATCTTGCGGCCAGGCGAGCGTTTATTATGTCGCTTCTCTTCTTCCATGCTTGGTGGAGACAGTGGATTGCAGCGTTATGGGCCGTCTGGAGATGTTTCAGGCCTGTGGTGTTTTCTGGTGAGCTTCTCAGGCTTTGGAAGGACTCGTTGGGAAGTCTTATTTCTCTTCCGAAGGTTAAGAAATTTGGAGAGAATCCGGTGCTTTTGTGAGGCAGAGATCGATAAGCAGCGAGGGCGATTGGCAGTACCGATTCCCAGGCGGTGGTATTCTTGACTATCTTCGAGAGGATATTGGCGAGGGTCTTGTGAAAGCGTTCACAAACGCCGTTACCTTCAGGGTGATACGCCGTCGTGAAGACTTGACGTATCCCCCATTTGGTACACAGTTCCTTTGTTGACCTAGCGGTGAAAGCAGTCCCTCGATCGGAGATGAGTCGTTCTGGTACGCCATGGACAGGTATGTAGCGGGTTGCTAGGACTCGGGCCACAGTTCCGGCGGTGCAGTCTGGTACGGGGTAGGCCTCGGCGTACTTGGTGAAGTGATCGATGGCGGTTAAGATATATTTCTGGGTGGTTCCGGACGTGACTGGTCCTACGAAATCCACCCCAACAATCTGTCCTGGCCTATCGGGTAAGAGCGGCTTTTGGATCGGGTGTCGGAGGCCGGATGGCGTGTTACGGCGCTGACAGGTTTCGCACCTTCTCACGTACTCCTTGACATCCTTTGACAAGTGTGGCCAAAATCCCAACTTCCGAACAAGTTTTTCGGTGGTCTCCGCTCCAGGGTGTCCCGACCACTCGTTTCGATGGCATCTATCCAGGAGCCACTCCCTTAAGGACACGGGCATGAGTGGGACCCATTCATCCTTACCATCCAACCGAACCTGTGTTTCAAGTACTCCGTCGTTCCGCCGTGTTTTCCCTCCTTTCTCGAAGATCACTGTCGTCTGTACCCATGAATCGATGTTTTGCGCCGCTATCATCAAGCTTTTGGGGAACTCCAACGTCAGTGCGGCTATCTCCATCCTGCTCAAACCATCGGCATGCTTCATTGCGGTCCCTGGGCGATACCTTGGTATAAAATCATATTCCGCCAAGCGTAAAACCCAACGACCAATACGGGAGGTGGGATCTCGTAATCGCATGGCAGCTGTAAGGGCCATGTGATCTGTTTGTAATTCGAAGGGTTGCCCCAGTAGGTATTCTTGGAAATGCCTCACGGCCCAAACCACCGCGAGAAGCTCTCGTTCGGTCACGGAGTAGCGCGTCTCGGCGGGGTTGAGCTTGCGGCTTGCGTATGCTACTGGCTTTTCCTCTCCATCGTGATCTTGGGATAAGACTGCTCCCAGGGCCGTTCCTGAAGCATCCGTTGCCAGGACAAAGGGTTTTGTGAGGTCTGGGTACGCCAGCACCGGCTCTTCAGTCAGGCGCTTTTTTAGTTCCTCAAATGCGCTTTGATGGGCTTGCGTCCACTCAAACGGGTTGGTTTTTTTCAGTAGATTGGTCAATGGTGCGACGATTCCCGAGAAGTTTGGGATGAATCGTCTGTAGAATCCTGCGAGTCCTAAAAAGGACTGGAGCCTCAGGGATGTTGTGGGGACGGGAAACTCTCGGACGGCCTGGGTCTTTTCCGGTTCCGTGTAGATTCCTTGGGTCGTTACTCGATGACCGAGGAATCGCACCTCCGTTTTTAAGAACTCACACTTTGCCAGGTTCACTTGTAATCGGGCATCCTGTAAGCGCTCGAACACCTCTCGCAGCCGCTCGAGATGTTCCTGTAGTGTTGTGGAGAAGATGATTACATCATCCAGGTACACAAGGCAGTTTCTTCCTAGCAATCCATCCAGTACATTGTTCATGACTCTCTGAAAAGTCGCGGGAGCATTTTTTAACCCGAAGGGCATTTTATCATATTCAAAATGTCTCCCGAGGACTGAGAAAGCTGTTTTTTCTTTAGCATCGGGGTGCACTGGTATCTGATGGTACCCGGACAAGAGATCGATAGTTGTGAACCACCGACAACCGCCCAACAAAGCCAATGTTTCCTGCAGACGAGGTATCGGGTATGCGTCTCCCTTGGTGATCTTATTCAATCGTCGGAAATCGGTGCAGAACCTCCACTTTTGTTCCTCTCCAGGTGGGGTCTTCTTCTTGACAAGAAGAACTGGGGCGCACCATGGGCTGGTGGAAGCACTGATGACTCCAGCTTCTAACATGTCCTTTAATTGCGTTTCGACTACTTCACGAAGCGCGTGCGGTATGGGGTAAGGTTTCTGCGCCGTCACCTCGGGTTGGGTCGTCGTGATTTCGTGGTAGACCTCAAGGCTGCATCCCTCACTGGTTGGTGGTTGAAAGAGCTCACGGAAGTTTAAGAGAGTTCCTTTAGCTTCTTCTCGATCGACCTTCGTCAGGTGACTGAGTTTGGCTTCAATGGCTGCTCCCAATTCTGGTTGCGGTTCGTCCCACTGATCCGTAGGAAATATCTCCCAATCCTCCATTTCTGTGTCCATGTCGGTTGCGTTCCCGAGATCCCGCGTGGAATTACCTCCACTCGTCGACACCTCTAGAGCCCTTTGTCGCTCTCCTCCCGACAACTCGGGGGCGCTCTGGTTTGACGTTGGGGACGGTAGTGCGGTTTGCAGGGTTGCCACTCGTGCTCTGGTTTCGACGAGGTCTTTATCATCATCGATTTCATCTTCAGGAAGAATCTCTACTTCCCACTTGTGGCTGCCATCAACTTTGTGGTGGGATTTCCATGGATCAGACTCTTCTTGTGGGTCATCTTCAAGTCCGTCCAATGGTTCATCGGAGGTTACGCCCGGCGTTACACCCTGCATTCCGGTTGGTTCCTGTGTGCATATCAGGGGCGATACACCTTGCGTTACACCCGGCGATACACCCGGCGTTACACCCTGCGTTCCGGTTGGTTCCGGTGTGTACATCAGGGGTGATACACCTTGCGTTACACCCGGCGTTACACCCTGCGTTCCGGTTGGTTCCTGTGTGTATATCAGGGGCGATACACCTTGCGTTACACCCGGCGATACACCCGGCGTTACACCCTGCGTTCCGGTTGGTTCCTGTGTGTATATCAGGGGCGATACACCTTGCGCTACACCCGGCGATACACCCGGCGTTACACCCTGCGTTCCGGTTGGTTCCGGTGTGTACATCAGGGGTGATACACCTTGCGCTACACCCGGCGTTACACCCTGCGTTCCGGTTGGTTCCTGTGTGTATATCAGGGGCGATACACCTTGCGTTACACCCGGCGATACACCCGGCGTTACACCCTGCGTTCCGGTTGGTTCCTGTGTGTATATCAGGGGCGATACACCTTGCGTTACACCCGGCGATACACCCGGCGTTACACCCTGCGTTCCAGTTGGTTCCTGTGTGTATATCAGGGGCGATACACCTTGCGTTACACCCGGCGATACACCCGGCGTTACACCCTGCGTTCCGGTTGGTTCCGGTGTGTATATCAGGGGCGATACACCTTCGGTTTCAGGGGGCGATATGGTTGGGAGGTCCTGACCCGCGCACAAGGCAGCGGTTACCTCCGACGACACACCCCGGTTCCATCTTTCTAGGGAGGTCAAGGCCCCGTCGGTCAAGGTTTCAAGGTCGGGTTCCGGTGTGAAGCGTTCCTCGAAGGTCACGATGGGAAGTTCCTCAGAGCAGCCATGGTGCGGGGGTGAAGGGGGGGCCATCACAACCCGAAAGGTGCTGGGGAGGACTGTGTCGGCGCTTTCACGAAGGCTCAGGCGCGGTGACCCAGTTTCCTCCCTCCTCCCGAGCTGCGACACCATCCCGATACTTCCCAACTCACAATAAAGGGGGTCCATGTTCCTCCATTCCTCTTCACTTTCCGTTCTCATTCCCATCGTCGGTCCAGTTGTGAAAGTCATCGGAACCCGTCTGAGTACATCTAGACCCAGTAAGTCGAGGGTCGCCCCCTTCCGGGCGAACACGAGGAAGTTATGTTTGAAGCGGTATTTACCGATACGGGTGTCAATACATTGTTCCCCGGCGAAGGGTAATAGGGCCCCGTCCGCTCCCCATGCCATGATCTTCGTTGGTTTCATCGGGATCCCCGATACAGGTTTAGCTAGAACCGATAAGGCGGCTCCGGTGTCTATGAGCATGTTCCGGGTTTCATTCCCGAGACCCACTTCCACTTTGAGTGTTCGTATCATAGGTCGTTCCACGGCCGTTACATGGAGATTAGTCGGTTCTTGCGACTTATAACGGTTAACCTCATTCACATGTTTCGGGTCGGCGATTGGTTGCGACACGGGTAGTAATTTCCGTTTCTGGGGGCAGCTCTCTTCTAGGTGTTCCCGACACCCGCAAAAGTTACAGAATATAGTCTGTTGCGGACTCTTGGGGCAGTCGACGGGGAAGTGGTCCATTGCAGCGCAGAAGATACAGGGGTATCGCGGTGCGGGTCGTTCATTTGTTCTTAGGCGTGGTTCGTCACTGTTCCACCTGTTACGGCGGTCGTCACCGGCTCGCTGTTCCCGTCGGGGCACCGGTTGATCCTTTCGGGGGCATCGGGCGGCGAAGTGGTTGGTTCCACCACAATTGTAGCACCGTAATTCACCCGATACAGCTGCTAGGTCCCATCGTTCCTCTGTTTCTTCAGTCTCTACTAGTGTGTTCTCGAGTTCTTCCGCTCGTTCCAGGGCAATACGGAGTGAGGTAGGTCGGTTGGTTACGAGAAATGCGCTCATCTTTCTTCCGACACCCCTCACGAAGGCGCTCAGAGTTTTCCGCTCGACCCATTCCCGTTTCTCATGACGGTCGAGATGCGTTCCTTCTTCAAGTACGGCGCATCGAGCCAGTCCTCTAATGCGATCGGCGAACTCCCGAAGCGTTTCGGAGGTGTTCCTCTTGATGGTCCAGAGTAGGGCTGCGGCGTGTTGCGGGTTCTCGCGCATGAACCAGTTCATCATCTCGTCCCGTATCACTTCGTATGCGTTGTCATACTCGAGGGTATCGTCTCTGTCTATTAGGAATTGTTTCGCAGTTCCCCTGGTTTTAGTTCTCAGGAGTCTCATTTTTTGTTTCTGGGTCAATCCGGTAGTTACGGTATCGAAATTTGCGAAAAATGACCCGACACTCAGCGAACCCGGTGTATCTGGGTCCCATGGTTCCAGTTCTAACAGTAGTGAACGTGGAATACCATCCTTGTCACCGTCTTGGGTCGTCTCGTGATACTTTTTGAGTAACACGTTCATCTGTCTCATGGTTTCGGTCAGCGTATCGACCGCTTCCTTGTTGTTGAAGGGTTGTTGTTCCTCCTCATCCTCGACGTCCGAAAGTACCATGTTTCACTTTTTAAGACGCGGCAAAATAGGTAAACACAGCACAGTCAATACGGTCGGTTCCGACTCGGTAGCGGTTACTGTCTCGTAGTTCGGTCTGGGGTTGGTAGTTGTATGTTCCCGTATGACGATACGGTTTGTCTTAGTGTTCCTGTGTGACGACACAGTTCGTTGGAATGTGAGTGTAGTGGTGAGGTGTGACCTACTTTCGGAGTTACCGTTACGAGGTGTCCTACCTACCTACTACCCTTGGTTCTGACCTGTTTCGACACTTTTTGAAATAGGATCGGCCGATACCTTAGGCACAAATATTTAATTTTGTGGGTTCGTGCAGGGCGCCACCACACGCGATCCGTCAATACACCGGATCCGAAATGAGAGTTTCGGGTCCGATACAGTTCCGGGTTCGCGCTTTGCAGGAATCCCACCCGCTGCCACCAAATTTGTAAGCCTTTGGTCGGGGTATCGATCCGATCGGGAATAAAAGATTCTAAATTTTGAGGTTACTGTTAAAAGGGGAAGTGTAATGGTTCCAGGAACAGCTGAAAAGACAAAACACTTATACTAGAAAATAGAAAATACTTAGCTTGTAACGTGTCGTTGGTAGCTTGACTCGATACGGCTTGGGAGATGAGGCTGCGTTCTACTTTGAAGTTACTCTTGATATTTATGTAAATGTTACCTGTTGTTATACCAATTGCGGTGTATCGGTTGTTGAAATAAAGAATGATGTTACGTTACTCGTTTCTGTGCAAGTGAATTTAACTACCTAGTTACCGATACCCGATACTCATGAACCAGAATCAGAACCAGGGCAAGATTGTAAGAAAATGTAGAGTAATGCAAGGTTTTTATTAGGAACAAAATGAGACTAGGGGGTCCACGACCCAGTTCTGCCTGAAGGGCGTTCTACGAGAGGCAAATGTGATTGATTAGCTTGACTAGGCGTTACAGCTTTCTTAAGAATAGATACAAATATGTTTTTGGTTTTAAACTTCAATGTTCCAGTTCAGGATACGGTTCTCTTATAGTTACTGGGTTACTCTTCACTAACTACCTACTATTGGCCAATAAGATAGGTGTTACACTGTATACACTCACGTGACGGAGTACCGGAGCGAGTCCGCACACGATGAGAGGCGAGATGAAGATGTTGAGGGGAGTAGCCGGGATCGGACTGGATCGCGTCGCGGTTCCTTCGGACGGTTCCAGGGGAGGCAGGACGGAAGTCGATTGCACTGAGGGGGCACCACTCACAGGATCTATCCTTCAATGTTCGACTGGGAGGCAGGAGGACAACTTTTGCACTAGCGCGATACTGGGTCGACACTGGTACGGGGGAGAGCGCTTCACGGACAGGGGGGTTAGCTTCGAGACAATGCTGGCTAGGCGGGCTTCAAAGGACTGAGGTGTTCAGGTCTCTACTTCTTCATTTGACTGCTCCCCTCTCCAGTCCGACCAACCTAACCACGCCAAAAACCCCAGTTTGATGGGCTTTGGGTGATCAGGGCTTCACTTTCTGGCTTGACAATTGTTGTTGGTGGTTGTGTGCCCAAGGTGGTGGGAGGGCACAATGCATGGCCACGCCCATTTGTGTGTGTGGCTGTGGGCTCCTTCTCCTGCTGCTGATCAGGTCTTACTGGCCTCTGTGGCCTGGGTCTTCCTGTGACGAGGGTTGGTTCAGGGCTTACTGGCCTCTACGGCCTGGGGTCTCTCTCCCGGGGGTTGTCAGGGCTTACTGGCCTCCATGGCCTGATAGGGGGAACAGTGAGCTGCTGAGCGGCAGCTCACACAGGTGAGAATGTCTCGAAATAGTCTACTTCCAATTCTTGAGTGAAACCCTTGGCCACTAATCTAGCCTTATAACGAACATCTCCATTAGAATCATTTTTTAAACAAAAAACCCATTTATTTTTAATAACTTTCTTACCCACTGGTCTGTCAATCAATACCCACATCTTATTGTCCTGTAGAGATTGCTATTCAGCCTGCATGGCACGTTTCCAGTGTTTTCCGTCATTTCGGGAAATAGCCTCAGCAACAGTAGTCGGCTCTGTTCCTTTCTCCATCCCAGAAGAATCCACCGTGTGGTACAAAACGTAGTCAGAAAAATCAGTTGTTCTTCTCTCTCGAACTGGATACCTTCTTACATCAGGTTGTTCCCTTGGCTGATCTTGTCCCACAGCTCCATCTTCAGAAATAAGTTGGTCTTGGACCCCTTCCTCATCACTATTTTCAGGTCTGTCTTCCTGAGTTGACAAACTCTCATTGTCACTTCCACTACACGATTCCTCAGTCGTCTGAAATGACTGATCATTTGTGATGTCTTCAAGTGGAGTTTCTTCAATGGTATTAACACTCTCATCTCCTGAGTGATTCACAAGATCCTGAAAAACGTCTTGAACCAAACATCTCAGGTATCAGTGCCCTGAAAAGAAGGGTAAATCGAGAGAGTCTAACTCAACCCCAAAGGATGATACTGGGAAGAAAACCAATAATACCGAGAATAAGACTCGTGCTTTTCTCGTAGCTCTGAGCGCGGAAATAGGTAGTATTGAGTAGTATTGACAAGAATTCTTGGGTACTCGACTCAGGTGCTAGTTCGCACATGACCTGTCGAGCTGATTGGTTGGAAAGTTTTTCTAAAACCGATTGTTCTATTGTTGTTGCCAACAATCAGAGGTTAAAGGGTGAAGGAGCTGGTGATGTGATGATCGACCAAGAGAAAATTTCAAAAATATCTTCAGTGACCCTTGTACCAGATTTGAGGACCAATCTTCTATCAGTTTCCAAAATTGCTGAGAAGAATTGTTTGGTAGTTTTTTCGAAGGATAAATGTACAATTTATGACGAAAATTGCAAAACTCAAGGAGATACTTTAATGACAGTTCCTAGAGTGGATGGATTGTATTCTGTAAATTTCAAACAAGAAACGTGTTTGATGACCACAGTGGATGAGCATACACTATGGCATAGACGCCTAGGCCATCTCAACCGAGTTAGCTTGAATTTACTCAAGGATTGGTCAGCTACTGGTGTACCTAACCTTCAAATCGATCAACACTCAGACTTGTGTAGCATGCTTGGAAGGCAAGCAAACCCGACTTCCCTTCAAGAAGAGTAAACGTAAGCCAGCTGGAGAGGTACTTGAATTACTTCACTCGGATTTGTGTGGGCCGATGCCAAAATCATCGTGGAGTGGTGCCAGATACATTTTCACTATTCTTGATGATTGTTCAAGAAAATTGTTTGTTTATTTCTTGAAAACCAAAGATGAAGTGACTTTGGTATTCCAAGATTTCCAAGTCATGGTGGAAAATCAGACAGGAAAGTCAATCAAGATTTTAAGAACTGACAATGGAGGAGAATATGTAAATTCCAGATTTGAAACATATCTCAAGTCCAAGGGGATTCGTCATCAATTGACTGTTCCGTTTTCACCAGAACAAAATGGTTGCGCGGAACGTGCTCAACGCACAATTGTGGAACGTGCGAGGACAATGATGATGGATTCAAAAGTAGATGCAAGAATGTGGGCCGAGGCAGTGAGTACTGCGGCATACTTGTATAATCGGTATCCTCATAAAGCGATTCCAGGCAAAACGCCAGAAGAAGTAAGAAGAAAGTTGACCTCAGTCATCTAAGGATTTTCGGCTGTGTCGCATATGGACATGTTCCCAAGGAAAAAAGGACCAAATGGAACGCCAAATCCAAGCCATACATCTTTGTGGGTTACTGCACTGAAACGAAAGGTTACAGACTTTATGATCCCAGGAAACCTGGAGACATTGTGAGACGAAGAGACGTCATATTTCTGGAAGACAAATTTCAGATTGATGAGTCAGCCACAGTTACACCGCCACAAGACGTTTTTCAGGATCTTGTGAATCACTCAGGAGATGAGAGTGATAATACCATTGAAGAAACTCCACTTGAAGACATCACAAATGATCAGTCATTTCAGACGTTTTCGACTCCTATGGAATCGGGTGTCAAACTTGAATCATATAAGGGAAATGAGGATTTTGGTGTACCCTATCAGGCATTAATAGGTTCATTGTTGTATTTAGTGGTTAATTCTCGTCCTGATGTTGCATTTGCAGTAACATACTTGAGTCAGTTCAATTCGTGTTTCAATTTGGAGCATTGGAAGTATGCAAAAAGAGTTTTGAAATATTTGAATGGCACTGTTGATTTGAGTTTGTGTTATTCTAGGAAAGGTAGTACAAATGTGTACGGTTATTCAGATTCTGATTGGGCCAACAATATTTCTGATAGGAAATCATTTTCAGGGTATACCTTCAATTTTGCTGGTGCAGCGATTTCTTGGAATTGTAAGAAACAAAGTTGTGTTGCGACCTCGAGCACAGAGGCTGAATATATTGGGGTTTCTGAAGCAGGTAAAGAGGCTGTATTTTTGAAGGGTCTA
This sequence comes from Apolygus lucorum, assembly GCA_009739505.2. NCBI lineage: Eukaryota > Metazoa > Arthropoda > Insecta > Hemiptera > Miridae > Apolygus > Apolygus lucorum. The sequence goes on from CM019183.2 coordinate 14,148,205, forward strand.
CTGGGCGAACTAATTAAATTTGATTCTCCATTGACATTGTTTAATGATAACCAGAGTTCACAGAAAATTATCAGTAATTCTGTTTTTCATAATAGGACAAAGCATATAGATGTGAAGTATCATTACATTCGAGAAATAGTGGAAAATGGTCATGTAAATGTTAAATACTTGTCTACTGATAAGATGGTAGCAGATATTTTTACGAAGAGTCTTCCTGCTCCTAAGCATAATTTGTGTACCAAAGGTTTAGGCATGATTTGAAGAATGTGTTCAAATTTTTTTGAAATTTTGCCAGTATTGTGTTTATGGTACTACTCACCAGATTAAGGGAGGGTGTTGGAATTTGAATTAATTACTAATCTGGAGAGTTAGGACTTAGGAGAAAGCCGTCAGAGCTCCATGTTGACTAGGATCTGAAATGTTTGGTTCAATGTTCACCCTGTTCTCTCTCTGTTTGTATGTTCTACCGATGTTTTTATTCCTCCCGAAAATACCGTTGTGCTTTGCAGAATATAAGTTTTTATTCAAATTTAAAACGTGTGGATTATTTCAAATTATAATCCCAAGTCAGATCAACACAAGTCCTGCCATTTTCTACGTCTAGTGCCGATCTTCAAGTACCGTCTGCCAGTAGTTCCCACCCGTTATGGGGTGGCAGACTATGTTTGTTTGTCTCTCTATACCAAGTAGTTTCAATGTCCAAAATTTCGTACGTCCACAAAAAGTTTCCGTTTTTAATGAAAATGTGCCCATTTTCAAGTACCGTCTGCCAGTAGTTCCCACCCGTTATGGGGTGGCAGACTATGTTTGTTTGTCTTTCTATACCAAGTAGTTTCAATGTCCAAAATTTCGTACGTCCACAAAAAGTTTCCGTTTTTAATGAAAATGTGCCCATTTTCAAGTACCGTCTGCCAGTAGTTCCCACCCGTTATGGGGTGGCAGACTATGTTTGTTTGTCTCTCTATACCAAGTAGTTTCAATGTCCAAAATTTCGTACGTCCACAAAAAGTTTCCGTTTTTAATGAAAATGTGCCCATTTTCAAGTACCGTCTGCCAGTAGTTCCCACCCGGTATGAGGCGGCAGACTATGTTTGTTTGTCTCTCTATACCAAGTAGTTTCAATGTCCAAAATTTCGTTCGTCCACAAAAAGTTTCCGTTTTCAACCAAAATGAGCCAATTTTCAAGTACCGTCTGCCAGTAGTTCCCACCCGGTATGGAGCGGCAGACTTTGATTTCTCGTATGTCCTCGCTTAGTAGCAACTCCCTCATAATTTTCAGCTCTCCACAAGTACTTTCAATTTTGACGAATTTCCGCAATTTCCAATGGCCGCCATTTCTGAACCCCCCGGCTTTGAGATGGCAGACAAGCTGTAAGATGTTCAGCCCAAGAAGCTCTATCATCTTTTGCATATTAACGTTCTCCGCATGATACGACCACTTTTTCGAGCTGGCTCCTGGACTATTTCTATTTTTCCAATCGAGTGTGAAGCGTTTAGTTCTTTCTAATAAACTTGATTGTGAAGGTGTGAAGCCAGTATGGTGTGGTAGGTAGTACCTAGCTGGTAGGTAAAAAAAAGTTGGTAGGTAAAAAAAATGTTGGTGGGTAAAAAACGCTGCAAATCATTGCTGAAAAGCTTCTTCATTCTTCAGATCACTGATCAGCTGAGTGAGCTCCGAAGCCATTTTCAATCCTATTGAATGAAAGTGCTCTTCCAGGCGTCTCCAGCATTCGAGGAGATCTTCTTCACTCCTCAGATCACTGATCAGCTGAGTGAGCTCCAAAGCCATTTTCAATCCTATTGAATGGAAGTGCTCTTCCAGGCGTCTCCAGCATTCGAGGAGATCTTCTTCACTCCTCAGATCACTGATCAGCTGAGTGAGCTCCGAAGTCATTTTCAATCCTATTGAACGCAGGAAGCTGAAATTTGAGAGGGAAGTTCAAGGGAGAATACAGATGGTGGTAGGTGCTATTGATGGAGAACCAGTGATCTATACAGAAGGGTGATCTATACAGAAAATAATAAACCTTTGAGCAATGATTTGCAGCGTTTTTTTTTTTTTTAATTTCGCTGATAAGAAGCTCGCTATAAATAATTATTACAGCCATTTCCGAAACTGTAAACTGGAAAATGATAACCTCCCGGCAAAGCGACCAGACGGTCGCGCGCTTCGGTCGTCCACGACAAAGAAAAATGCCGCGTACGGCGGACGGACGGCAAAATTTTTATTCGATTTTTGGATTCTACGTAGTACCTTGAAACGTATATCAACAAATTTTGAGGAGGGGTTAAAATTTTTTTCTAAGAAACCAAAATCGGGGTTCATTTCAAAATTTCGCATTTCAGAGCTGTGTAACTGTTCAGGACTGTGCCCAACTCTGTCCAGGGTACAGAAATACAGTAAAGACTAAAGAACTGTAGTATCAAAGTATCAAAGTAGTATCAAAGGCTGAAGAACTGTTTCAGTCTGTGCTCTCCTTAATATTGGAAGTATTAGATTACTACTGTAATCTACTCCCTTTACACTTGGGGTGAAAGAAAGGGTGTTTGCCACAGCAGGCGAATCGCGCAACCTGGAGGGCGTAACTAATAACTAGTTTGGGGATGGGTACGTTCAAAAGCCCAGGAACTCCATATATCGAGGTGCGAATGGTCTGCGTTGAAGAATAGCCTTGGCAAAAGGGGACCAGCGGTAGACTTAGATGTGAATTATGGGAGGTGAAGTTGGCAGTTGTAAGTCCGAGACGTAATATAACGGTGCCGAGCCTTCCAAACCCGCGTGATCAATGGCCCACGTGTGACCGAAGGTGCCAACTAGAAGCCTTAGAAATCACCGGGGGGAAAAATGGAACTTTCTTCTAGTGTCGTCCATTTGTGGCGGATTGAATTCGACGATGATGAAATTCAGTAATTCATTTGAAGAACGTCTTTTTCCTTCCTCACTACCGGTGGTAAGAAAGCTTGAGATTCGTGCAGCAAGCAAATCGGATCTTCCGAAATCCAAAACGCTGCAAATTATTACACAAAGTATTTTTTCTACATAGATCACTCGTCTGCAAAGAACTCGGCTTTGCCATTGTCACCACCTACCAAACATAGATAATACCTACCTACCACGTACCAACAGCGATCGCATTTTGGTCAGATGAAATTTGAACGGAGATTAGACCTCTTTTGCGATTCACACTCGTGTTTCTGATTTATCGTAAGTTCAACCCTCAAGTTCTCGTAAGGAGCGAACGGTTTGTCCTACAGGGCTCCGCGTGGCCTCTACAAATGCTATACTATCTTAAATTGATGGAAAAACAATACCTTTATATAGGAATTTTTTAGCTAAAGCGTTTTCAAAATTTCAACCCTTATTTTTCACCCCTCAGAAGTGACTGACGTCAACCAAAACCTTGGATTGAACTAGAATTTGCATGTTGGGTATCGTACATCATCGATTTTGAAATGCTCATCATATTCGAGGCTCCCTGGTGGATAATGATGGTAAGAGGGGGGGGGGGGCACTATTTCCTACTAAATTACGTTGAGTGAAACATTTTCGTGCTGGAAGGTTTTATATACGCTGCAAATTATTTCACAAAGTTTCATTATTTTCCTTTATAGACCACTTTTGCAATGTTCAAAGCTTTGCTATTGTCACTGGTTATTTATTTATTGTTTTCTACTTACCAACCATAGGTACCTACTAACTACCTACCTACTAGGGCACTTTTGAAAATGTCAACCTTTCCTTTTGGAATCCAAATGGAAATTAAGTGTACCTACCTATGGTTGGGTAGGTAAAAACGCTGCAAATCATTGCTCAATGGTTTATTATTTCCTGTATAGATCACCCTTCTGTATAGATCACTGGTTCTCCATCAATAGCACCTACCACCATCTGTATTCTCCTTTGACCTTCCCTCTCAAATTTCAGCTTCCTGCGTTCAATAGGATTGAAAATGGCTTCGGAGCTCACTCAGCTGATCAGTGATCTGAAGAGTGAAGAAGATATCCTCGAATGCTGGAGACGCCTGGAAGAGCACTTCCATTCAATAGGATTGAAAATGGCTTCGGAGCTCACTCAGCAGATCAGTGCTCTGAGGAGTGAAGAAGATCTCCTCGAATGCTGGAGACGCCTGGAAGAGCACTTCCATTCAATAGGATTGAAAATGACTTCGGAGCTCACTCAGCTGATCAGTGATCTGAGGAGTGAGGAAGATCTCCTCGAATGCTGGAGACGCCTGGAAGAGCACTTCCATTCAATAGGATTGAAAATGGCTTTGGAGCTCACTCAGCTGATCAGTGATGTGAGGAGTGAAGAAGATCTCCTCGAATGCTGGAGACGCCTGGAAGAGCACTTCCATTCAATAGGATTGAAAATGGCTTTGGAGCTCACTCAGCTGATCAGTGATGTGAGGAGTGAAGAAGATCTTCTCGAATGCTGGAGACGCCTGGAAGAGCACTTCCATTCAATAGGATTGAAAATGGGTTTGGAGCTCACTCAGCTGATCAGTGATGTGAGGAGTGAAGAAGATCTCCTCGAATGCTGGAGACGCCTGGAAGAGCACTTCCATTCAATAGCATTGAAAATTGCTTCGGAGCTCACTCAGCTGATCAGTGATCTGATCAGTGAGCAATGATTTGCAGCTTTTTTTACCTACCAACATTTTTTTACCTACCAACTTTTTGGTTTATTATTTTCAATAATAAGCCTTTAGAATCGAGCAAGAAAAAAAAAATTTTAACCCCCCCTCAAAATTTGATGTTTTACGTTTCAAGGTACGTAGAATCCGAAAATCGAATAAAAAAATTTCCGTCCGTCCGCCGTACGCCGTCCGCCGTACGCCGTACGCGGCACTTTTCTTAGAAACACTGGACCGATTTGGTTCAAATTTGGTATATGGTTTCCATTTGGGGTCTAGTTGTGCCGCGAAGCTTTTGGTTGATGTAGGTCACTTCTAAGGGGTGAAAATTAAGGGTTGACATTTTCAAGAGTTCCCTAGCTCGAAAACTCTCGAAATAAAGGTATCGTTTTTTCACCAATTTTAAATAGTACAGAATTTTTAAAAATTTTTGAGACCTACCGGAGCTCTGTAGGACAAACCGTTCGGTCCCTACGAGTATTTGAAGGTTTTCCTTCGATAAAACAGAATCATGAGTGTGAATCGCAAAAGAGGTCTAATCGCCGTTCAAATTTTATCTGACTAAAATGCGATCGCTGTACATTTCTTCGATTTGTATACAGTTTTGCCTTCTGCGTAACCAGTAATCAAATTTCCATATCAAGCTTTCTATTTTTCGAATCGAGTGTGAAGCGTTTAGTTCTTTCTAATAAACTTGATTGTGAAGGTGTGAAGCCATTATAGTGTGGTAGGTAGTACCTACCAATAGGTAGGTGTGGTAGGTAAAAAAAAATTGGTAGGTAAAACAATGTTTGTAGGTAAAAAACGCTGCAAATCATTGCTCACTGATCAGATCACTGATCAGCTGAGTGAGCTCCGTAGCCATTTTCAATGCTATTGAATGGAAGTTCTCTTCCAGGCGTCTCCAGCATTCGAGGAGATCTTCACTCCTCACATCACTGATCAGCTGAGTGAGCTCCAAAGCCATTTTCAATCCTATTGAATGGAGGTGCTCTTCCAGGCGTCTCCAGCATTCGAGGAGATCTTCTTCACTCCTCACATCACTGATCAGCTGAGTGAGCTCGAAAGCCATTTTCAATCCTATTGAATGGAAGTGCTCTTCCAGGAGTCTCCAGCATTCGAGGAGATCTTCTTCACTCTTCTGATCACTGATCAGCTGAGTGAGCTCCGAAGCCATTTTCAATCCTATTGAACGCAGGAGCTGAAATTTATGAGGGAAGGTCAAGGGAGAATACAGATGGTGGTAGGTGCTATTGATGGAGAACCAGTGATCTAAACAGAAGGATGATCTATACAGAAAATAATAAACCTTTGAGCAATGATTTGCAGCGTTTTTTTACCTACCAACTATTGGTAGGTACTACCTACCACACCATACTGGCTTCACACCTTCACAATCAATTTTATCAGAAAGAACTAAACGCTTCACACTCGATTCGAAAAGTAGAAAGCTTGATAATATCATTATCATATTATGGAAATTTGATTACTGAGTACGCAGAAGGAAGAAGTATACAAATTGAAGAAATGAACAGCGATCGCATTTTAGTCCGATAAAATTTGAATGGAGATTAGACCTCTTTTGCGATTCACACTCATGATTCTGTTTTATCGAAGGAAAACCTTCAAGTACTCGTAGGGACCGAACGGTTTGTCCTACAGAGCTCCGGGTGGTCTCAAAAATTTTTAAAAATTCAATACTATTTAAAATTGGTGAAAAAACGATACCTTTATTTCGAGAGTTTTCGAGCTAAGGCACTCTTGAAAATTTCAACCCTTAATTTTCACCCCTTAGAAGTGACCTACATCAACCAAAAGCTTCGCGGCACAACTAGACCCCAAATGGAGCCCATATACCAAATTTGAACCAAATCGGTCCAGTGTTGCTAAGAAAAGTGCCGCCTACGGCGTACGGCGGACGGACGGAATTTTTTTATTCGATTTTCGTATTCTACGTACCTTGAAACGTAAAACATCAAATTTTGAGGGGGGTTAAAATTTTTTTTTTCTTGCTCGATTCCAAAGGCTTATTATCCAAAGGATTTTATTATTGAAAATAATAAACCAAAAACTAAAAACGTCTGCCAAGTGGGTGTGGCACTGTGACGTTCCACTACTACCCAGTGAGTATTCTCACGAAATACCTATATTATCGACTCGAAATGAGGAATGCGGCACCAGTAGGTACCTACCAGCTCAAATGTCCGAGCGGCCTCACCACTCCATCGGTGATAAAGAAACAAGTGACGAGCGGGTGACTACGGATGTGGAAGAAAAGTTGAGATTGGTTCATTCTACGATTTTCTAACCAGTTTTCCTTCTCAAGATTTTCTCATTCCTCGCTACTCAGTGTCTCCAGTGAAGAGAGCATCGTAAAGACTAGAAGTCAAGGATCTCTCGAACATCACCAGCACGGACAACGCCAGAACGGACAGCACCTGAACGGACATCACCATAACAAGACTGAGTATTCGACAATCTACCTACCTACTGCATTTTCAAAGACATTTACGCCATTCCTGTTTCACTAGAATATAATTTTTCATCGTTCAAGATCTTCTCATTTCTATCGTAATATTTGTATCGAGTGGGAAGCTCACTCGTAGTTAGACGTGTCAAGTCTAGGACCGTCTCAGCACATAGCTTCCTCGTATCCATAACCCGATTGTATAGATGATCCGATGCATAGTAGTTAATATCGAAACTTCAATCTCCAAGTACCTTCCACGACCCTCATAGGGGTCTACACGCTGATCAGAACAATCCTGAGAAATTTCGTCGAAATCGGATGGAACATGTCAAAGTTATGGCTGTTACAAGGAATTCACGTTTGCGCATGCGCAGTGGCTACTATCAGTCCGGGGGTGATGATTTTCATAGGGCACCATCTACACGCCAACCCGCACAATCCTTTAAAATGTCATCAAAATCGGATGAGAAATATAGAAGTTATGGCTGTGGCGAGGATTTCATGACAGACACACAGACAGACAGACACGGAACCAAAATTGTACAGGAAGGTCTGAAACATGAAACGCGAGTGGAAATTTTGATTTTGGAGAACTTTTTTTTTTCAACCTTGAAACGAAAAAACAAAGCTTGCCTTGGTAGACTCGGAAGCAAAATAAATAAATAGTAACAATTGCAGAGCTGTGTTCTTTGCAGACGAGTGATCTATACAGGAAAATAATCAACCTTTGTGGAATAATTTGCAGCATTTTTCAACCCACCATCCGCAGGTACCTACTAGGTACATACCACCTTCACAATTTCACAATCATATTTATTTGGAAGAAATAAACTCTTCGCACTCGATTCGATAAATAGGGAGGTTCATAATTATATGGGAAATTTGATTACTGGTTGCTAAAGATGCAAAACTGATTACAACTCGAAGAAACGAACAGCGATCGCATTTTGGTCAGATAAAATTTGAACGGAGATTAGACCTCTTTGGTGATTCACAATCGTGTTCCTTTTTTATAGAAGGAAAACCTCTTCGTTCTCGTGGGGAGCGAATGGATTGCACTACAGAGCTCCGCGTGTCTTAAAAATGCAATATTATTAGGTGAAAAAAACTATACCTTTATTTCGAGAGTTTCCGAGCTAAGGCACTCTTGAAAATTTCACCCCTTAGAACCAAAAGCTTCGGGGCACAACTAGAACCCAAATGGAGCCCACGTTTCAAAATTCAAATTTCATCAAAATCGGTCAATGCTGAGTGGGGAGAGTGCCGCGTACGGCAGACGGACGGAAAATTTTAATTAGATTTTCTTATTCTACGTACCTTGAAACGTAAACCAACAAATTTTGTGGTGGGGGGGGGGTCAAAATTTTGTTTTTCTTGGTCGATTCCAAAGGGTTATTATTGAAAATGATAAACCAAAATGCAAGTTTACTTGCATACCTACTAGTTTAAATTGACCTAATGCTTATCCAATGGGACGTCTCCTAGAATGCATGCATTACGAAACAATATGTTTTCGTTGATAAATGTTCGATGAAATTAAGTTACTCAATAGACTTTGATATTAAATTATTCATCAAGAATAATACGACAAGTAACGTCAAGTTTAAATGAAATTTATACGAAGCAATGGAAATTCCATTTTATCTGGAAAGAAAGGTCAAAATATTTAATGACTGAATCATCAGAATAAGCGTTGAAGGCTTTTAGAAAATGTATGGTCAATTTATTTACAATTTTTTAAAAACTTACTTTTATTACCCGTTTTACTTTTTTCTCTCTCCAAAACCGTTGACATTGGTTTATCCGTGATGTTTTAAACTCTCAGAAATAAAATTTGAAAATATTAAATAAATAAGGAAAGGAGGGAACGGAAAGAATTAGATTTCAGAGTTCAGTCTGGTCTTTGATAAATCTATTCATCTCCCAGTGAGGCAAAGCTCATTCGACCCTTGGGCGGTAATTTAATTACGTTTCTCTTCAGGCGAGGAAACACCTAATTTCGGCTACTTCATCGTGATATGGGCGCTGGGAAGTCTAATTTAATTTGAAGGAACAGCTCACTGTTCTTTTGTCAGCCGAATGATTATCTGATCCGGAGAGGCTACCGTGTCTCCCAGATTAGCTTACGGCTAGAGGGGAAAAGCCTGAACTCGGTTGGCCCGTAACTGCTCAAGTCAATATTGTTGATGAGCGAATAGGTTGGTATTAGAGCCAGTTGGGTGGAAATGAATATAAATTTGATACTTTTCTCATCAAAACTTTTCATTCGAAAGCATTTTGATTTATTATTATCAATAATGAACCTTTGGAATCGACCAAGAAATTTTTTTACCCCCCCCTCAAAATGTGTTGGTTTACGTTTCAAGGTACGTAGAATACAAACATATTGTTTGGTAATGCATGCATTCCAGGGGACGTCCCATTGGATAAGCATTAGATCAGTTTAACCAGTTGTTAAGTGATGAAACTGTTTCACTCAATGTAATTTATTTATTACTTTAGGCAAGAAATACTGACCCCCCCCCCCCCCACCATTATCCACCTTAACATTTCTAGCGGCATGGGAGCCTCGAATCTGAAGAGCATTTTAAAATCCATGATCAACGATACCCAACATGCGAATTCGAGTTCATCCCCCCCCCCCCCACCTCCCCAACGCCAACAATGGTGCCAGTCTGGCACCAAAGCGGAAATACGTCGTAACATTGAACTTTCATCTGTCAGTTTTGGTAGGCAGTCCGTCGAAGTTCACATCCGTATTCAAGGTGAAACACAACAAAAAAACACGAAATAAGCGGTTTATGGCATCATGGCACCATGGTGGCACCACTATTAGTTCCATGGTGGTACAGAGAATAATTCATGAAAATCCGGAGGTATAATGAGAATTTTTCCTCAATTTCAAAGCTTGGGTACAATTATAAGCAGTAAAGGAACCGAAATATTGAAAAATCGGATATTTTGTGAATATTATCCCCCCCACTCACCCCCTCCCCTTGCGAATTTTGGTACTCTGGTAAAATCATGTACAACTCGGAAGTTATTTGAGTCAAACAAAAAAAGAAACACGCAAATCGGTTGGAAATTGAGGCCTGGGCAGAGTTTACAAGATTATGCACGCAAACGCACGTTTTTTAAGCATTAACCCCCCCTTTCCCCCTCTTAAAAAGAAAAATCCAAAATTCCGGCGCCGTAGTGCACAACTAGATAGTATTCCGCGTCAAACGAAAAAAGAACCACGAAAATCGTTTGAGAACTAAGGCCTGGGCAGAGTACACAAGATTATGCCCAAAAACGCACGTTTTTCGAGAATTAACCCCCCCCCCTTTCCTCCCCTTAAAAGGCAAAATTCGAAATTCCGGCGACGTAGTGCACAACTAGATAGTTTTCCGCGACGAACAAAAAAAGAACCAGGAAAATCGGTTGAGAACTAAGGCCTGTGCAGAGTACACAAGATTTTGTTACACACACACACACATACACACACACACACACACACACACACACAGACATACACCTATGGTTTTTTTTCGCGGATTTGGATTCAGAATGGTTTAAGACGGATTACTGTGTAGTTTTTTTTTTCTGTTGAGTGTTGTCCTCCTTCACCCCAGATCGATCGCATAAGGACGCCCAAGTCTTACTGTGGGACGTCCTAAAAAACGAATAAAAATTAGGCCGTCCGACCGCGGCACTTTCCTTAGTTCCCATGGACCGATTTTGATGAAATTTGGTAGATATATGGGCTCCATTTTGTTTGATGCCCAGCCACTTCTAAGGGTTGAAAAATAAGGGCTGGAATTTTCAAAACGCCCTAGCTCAAAATCATGTGATGTGAAGGTACATATTGTTTTTTATCAATTTAGAACATTTTTGAATTTTCAGAATCGAATGAGACCACCCAGGGTGCTGTAGGACCAAGCGTTCGCTCCCTATGAAATTTCAAGTGTTGATCTTTCGATGAACCAGAAACACGAGTGCAAATCGATCAACAGACCTAATCTCCGTTCAAATTTTAGAAAATAATTTCAAAAACTGATTATTTTAGCTCATCTAAAGTGCTTATTGCATTTCACGAATACGATTGTTATTCGAGTTGCAATCTTAACGTAGGAGTGTCGGTTAGATTGGTGAATCTATCTTAGAATTAGATTCCGATGAATTCTTGATCCTTTCGAGTTGTCAAACGAAAAATTCTGTTTTCTAACGGAACTCTAATCGGGACCTGTGTGTCCGACAAGGAGCCATATTAACTGGTCTGAACTTGGGGTGGTGGCCTCGAAGCTAACAAGTTGTGTTGATATTTCTCAGCATCAATCACGGCTTCAAGTTTATAGATCAATCTATTACTCCTCCATGAACTGTTGAGTGGTGAACTGACAACGCAAGAGTTGGCACAACTTGAGACATTTATCCTTGTGAAAGGGGGAGAAGAGACTCTCTACTTTGTTTTGGAGATCCCACTCCGAAATCACCCTCGAGGATCTTAATCCGCCCAACTTCCAATATCTCCTTCCTCGGTTGGGCGTCTTCATTCAGGGGGTTCATCCGTCCTGTTTTTCTTCTCAACACTTTTCTCGTGGTTAGAACCATCATGTTCCCATATAAATGTATTACCTACTTTTTGCTTCCGAGATCTAGATAGCGGAAGCTTTGGTTCCACTTTTCAAAGTTGAAAAAAAGAAAGTTGTCCAAAATCGAGTTTTACGTTTTACGTTTTACGTTTCAGACCTGCCTGAACAATTTTGGTTCCGTGTCTGTCTGTCTGTGATGAAATTCTTGTAACCGGCATAACTATAAAAAGTTATTGTCCGATTTCGATGAAATTTTCAGGGGTTGGCGTGTAGACGGTCCCCTATGAAAATCATCACCCCCGGACTGAAAGTAGCCGCTGCGCATGCGCAAATGTGAATTCCTTGTCACAACCAAAACTTCCACATTTTCTATTCGACTTCGTTGAAATTTTCAAGGATTATGCGGATTAGGTTGTAGATGGTCCCCTATGAAAATCAAGGCCTTAAAATTGAAAGTAGTCTCTGCTCATGCGTAAACGTAAAATCCTTGTACCAGCCATAACACTTACATTTTTAATCCGATTTCGACGAAATTTCTCAGGATTGTTCAGATTAGCGTGTAGATGGTCCCCTATGAGGGTAGTGGAAGGTACTTGGAGATTGAAGTTTCGATACCTACTATGCTTCGGACCTTCTATACAATCGGGTTATGGATACGAGGAAGCTATGTGCCACACCCACTTGGCAGTTTTTTTTTCCGGCAGGCAGGCGATAAAATCCTCAAGATCCATAGGTGGAGTTGGATCTCGTAAGATAGCTGGAACGTCTTCAAGATACGCGTCTTCCGGTTATGTGGGATTAAAACCCACTAAAAAAAACCTCCTTTTCTCCCACGTGTGAACTCAGCCCGGAACCGTTTAACATATTACTTCGGTCTGAGTCGTAGGGCGTTTAATCAGTTCTGGGTGAGGGGGCGGACTAGATGCTCCCTCCTCTCTCTTTATCGTTCTAAGAGTATCTTCCTTGTCAGTGTACTCTCCCTCAGCAGTCCAGCTCCTTTCAACTTCCAGCATCCTGCTGACAGCTCCCCTGAGTTCAACACCAGAGGCTGTTGTCCAACTCCAGGTTTGCCATCAGCAAGCTGGTTTCTTTCAGGCGCCCATTTGGTGCATTGGAAGAAGGTGTGGAGCACATCACCGTCATCTTTGTTCTGGCACTGTAGACATGTTGGGGCGGATACCTTCCCAATTTTATGCAAATAGGCATAAAAAAGTTCATGTCCTGGAAAGAACTGCATAATGAAGAAGTTCATTTCTCTATGTTTCCTTTCCACCCACGTCTGAATGTTTGGCACCAGCCGTGTAGTCCACCTTCCTCCATCTTCTCCCGTCCATATACCTTGCCAGTTTGCCATTGTGCGGCGCACAATGTGCGCTCCCTTTCTTCCTTGGCTATGCAGGCCCTGTTTCCTTCATCCCTTCTCTCAAAGATTCTTTTCCTCTCTAAAGCCATCAGCTGAATGGGTGTGACACTCGTGAGGACAAAGATAGCCGGTTCTGATACTGTTCTGTAAGCACATGCGATTCGTAGAGCTCCTCTACGCCGCACAGCTATTAATCTCTGTCGGAGATATGCCACTGCTGCTGTTGTTTGTGCTGCTCTATCTGCCGTTCTTCTTACATGTTCAACAAGCATGATGAACAATGATTTTGGTGTCCAACATGACTCCTAAATATCTGGCTGATGGTTTAGTTGTTATTTCGGCATTTGCAATCCGCATTGGGATGATGGTAGGTATGCGCTTACGCGTAAAGATGACTACCTTAGTCTGCTGTAGCTAGTGCCAGGCTATGGTCTTCCATCCACTCCATCACTCGTGACATGATCTGCTCCAGCTTGACTTGGGCTGAATCCATTGTCCTTGCTTGTATTACATTAACAATTTCAAGGTCTTGGACTGAATAGGAACATATATAACGTAGCTTCAAGTTCGAGGTCGCGTGAGGCGCTGCCGGGCTGGAATGGTCCCCACAATGTCCGGATCGCACAAGGAACTTAATTTGAAGGAACTTAATTAAAGGAAGGTAATTGGAGAGCACTAAAAGGTCGTCATTTCAACATAACCTGGGGTTATCAAAAAATACCCTTTGAATTTAAGAAAAACCGAAGCGTTGAATATGAATTTCTAGGTAGACCCTAAAAGCACATTTCAAAAGTTTAAACAGGAAAGTCTTGGTATCCGGGATGGCATATCAAACCCTTGTCACAACTTTATCAGGCAAACCTATTGTTCATCACCGTCGGCGTCGTCTAAAATAGTTATAATGAATTACCAGAGAGGTGCAGAGGAACTACAACCTCATTTCCCCCTCCTCTTCCGATACCTCCCTTCTTACTCGGTCAACTTCTATCCCATTACGCTCTTATCGAGTTAGCGTCTCAACTATAAGAATACATCGTGTTCCCTCGCCCCGATTACTCCTATCGTCGCCCTAGGAGTCACAAATGACTAATTAACCTGTATAAATTAGTCAACCCTCGTCTTCTGATGAAGTAGGAAGAACACATTTACTTAAACCCTGCTTACATTGAAAACTGGAACATCCGATCGCTTCAGGCGCTTCTCCAAGTGGTTGAATATTCACTGTCGATCACTGGACGTACCATATAATTTTATGATTTATACATTATAATTATGTATAAATTTGTTAAATTGAACAAAATTATTGAATCATTTGAAATTAAATTAAATAATTTATTATTTTATAATTATAATGTTTTATAATTGGAGTACTTGAATTTATAACGAAATCGACGTTTCGACGGGAGGGCTCAGAGGTCGAGATTTTCACGCAGAATCGAATGAGACCAACCCCAGGTCGCTACGACCAACCGTATAGAAACTACGACGACATTTCCGCTGGAAATCGTGGTTTTTTTACAATTAGCACTTGAAATCATTGAAAAATTATGATTTTCACCGGACATTTCGTCGTACTTTCTATTCAGTTGGTCGTAGCGACCTGGGGTTGGTCTCATTCGATTCTGCGTGAAAAATCCGATAAGAATTTGAGAGCGTTTCGAATTTCGATTGATTATTTTGACAATGTTTGGTTATAAAAATTTCCAGAGTTCGGGAGAAAATCATTTTAAAAAAGTATGATTTTCAGGGAAAACCGTTTAAAAAAATTCGATTTTAGGGGAAATCAGAAAAAATCATAAAATTGTATTCAAAATACGAATACGTGGGGAAATCATATTCAAAGTGTGAATACGATTGTATTCGTATTCGTATTCATATTCATACCTGCATTCGTATTCATAATCATAAAGTCGCAGATATGATTTGTATTCATAATCGTATTTATGATTAAGAATTCGCCCATCTCTGCTGTTCGTTTCTTCGAGTTGTACTCAGTTCTGCGTCCTTAGCAACCAGGACAAATTTTTGAGGGGGGGAGGGGGGTTTGTTTTTTTTCTAGATTCCAAAGGTTCATAATTGAAAATAATAAATCAAAAACGCTGCAAATTATTACACAACGGTTTATTATTTATTATCTTTCTATATAGATCACTCGTCTGCAAAGCCACCAACCATCCAACATGAAGAAAAAATCGATCGCATTTCGGTCAGCTTTAATTTGAACGGAGATTAGGCCTCTTTTACGATTCACACTCGTGTTTCTGATTTATCGTACGTCCAAAACTTAATTTCTCGTAGTGAGCGAACGGTTTGTCCTACAGAGCTCCGGGTGGTCTCAAAAAATTCTAAAACTTCTATAGAATCTTAAATTGAAGGAAAAACAATACCTTTATATCCAAATTTTTTGAGTTAGGGTGTTTTCAAAATTTCAAAATTCATTTTGGAACCCTTAGACGTAACCTTCATCAACCAAAAGCTTCGGGGCACAACTAGACCCCAAATGGAGCCTACATACCAAATTTCATCAAAATCGGTCAATGCTAAGTGGCAAAAGTGCCGCGGACGGCGGACGGACGGCCAAATTTGTATTCGATTTTTGGATTTTTGGATTCTACCATTTTGAGGGGGTGTTAAAAAAAATTTTTCTTGGTCGATTCCAAAGGTTCATAATTGAAAATAATAAACCAAAAGGAGGCGCCCCCGCGGGGGACTGACAACTCGTCCGCGGATGAGAAAAAGCATGACAACTCGTCCGCGTGCCAGTTCAAAAGTTGTACTAGACAACTCGTCCGCGAGCACGAATGTGGAGGACAACTCGTCCTCAAGTAAAAACAAGGGAGGACAACTCGTCCGCAAGCCAGTCTCACACGAAATTAGTCACATACAGGCATTGTTAGTCACACAGTTGAAATCAACATTTTCCTTCCCACTTTTATAGACTTAGGACTGTCTGCGAGCGAGCAGGTGTGGTTAAAAACAAGTGGAACATAGAAACCTTGTCAGTACCCGTGAACGCTAAACAATTGGCAAAAAAACTTGGGACAGAAGTCGAAAGTGCCATCCATATAAACCGCTGAGCACTTGCTTAATGCGCGAATGTTTGTGAGGCATGAAAAAATTAAAATTCCGTGATGTTTGTCCGCATGCAGCACGAACTGCTCTCCTTTGCTCGTTACAGTGTCGACTTTAGACAACTTTTCAAAAACGTCTTCGCAGGTTGTAGGTAAGGTCCCCATTCTCTTACGCCTTGCGTTGTATCCAACTTTTCGCAGATTTCCCACGTCCCTCATAGTCACATCGACGTCAGGGTAATCAAGTATTGCTCTCCTGACGACCTTCCTCAATGGAGATGATGAATTCTCAGATGCCTTCCGCTTGACGCTTGCTCGTACTTTCAGTTTTTCGATTTCTTGCGGTGTCATTGCAGGGTGGTTGTGTTCGGCACTGCCGAGTTCCATCACGCCAGTATCCCCCTTCAACAAGTATGCATCGCACTTACTTTATCGGACAGAGATCGACTCATGATGATAACGACTAACAACAAAATCACTTGATAACAAATAATAACATGTCGTCACTGTTGACTCCAAAGCTGTCAAAACAGGACCTTTTGTCCTAGTTGTCCAACACCAGTTGTTATCGGACGAGTTGTCCTTCGGACCAGTCGTCACTCACCCTATCTCGTTCGCGGACCACTTGTCCACTCGCGGACCAGTTGTCCACTTCGATTTCGGTCAGGCCTCTTTCACTTTTGGTCGACCGCGGACGAGTTGGGTGTCCTCCGCCCCCGCAGTGGGCGGATAGCAAGAAATACCTGGTGGGTGTTGCAGCCTGTAACTTACAGGTGAGGCAACACTTTTTATTATCCGATCCTTCTCTCGTAAGTTCTCCGCCGCCAGACTTCTGTACTCCCCGTCCAGGTAGCTGTTATGGAGGACAGGACGCTGGGAGGGATTTTTATTAGTTCGTTCCCGAGGAGTGGAAACCTCGGTTTGAAGAGGCTCCAGAGCGCGCTCGGAGCGCCTCCACTGCGGGAAATGGCTCCCCCGGGTGGCTCCTAATACGATTGCCGCCTCCGACCCGCTCGCCTGGGAATAGTAAGACGGGCGAGGCCGCAAACACGACCTGCAAAGTAAGCACCGAGCAGCTCAAGTATGTGCTACATCGCTTTTCGATTAGGTGCGCCCGGGCTAATGCTCGCTTTTCGGTCAGTTACTTGGCTTACTCCGAGTGAACCGCGTGTTCTTCAACGCTCGAGATCCAACCTCAATGGTCTCATAACAGCGTGAACCTGTTACCCCTACTGAGTGAACCTGTTCTCGCTAGGTGAACTGTTCCCTACTAAGAAGGAAGGCGGCAGACAGTCAATCACCTACCTTGAGAAATCAACCCCTTACCCCTTATTCGCTAGTGTGAATTTCTCTATGGTTATTGCTAGTGTTAAGCCTCTCGGGCGTAACATTCGGAGTCAGAAAGTGGGCAAATTTGCTGTATTATATCATTGCATTTTGATGAAATGAACCTGCTGATTACCAGAGATGGCCGTAATCATAATCGTAATTACGATTACGATTGTACCTAATCATACGAAATTCATATAATTAATATAAAAAAACCCTGTGTTGTTGCCTGTAAAGTCGGTATACGGGCGAAAGTTTTACGTGACAACGACTTTGAATGGTAAAATAATTTTAATGTTAATATTCATTCGTATAGTAGGAAGAAGGATAAAATAAAATTCTTTGTCTAGTTGCACAGAGTAGGTATTTCCCGTAGGTAGTAGGTATTTCCCATGGGTGGGGGGGGGGAGTGAGTGCCAGGGAAGGGGGGCGGGGCGCTCCCGCTTTTGTGAGCGCCGGGGAAGGGGAGGACGCGGGGTGTTGGTGCGCGGGGGGGGGGGGGGGGGCGCTTTAGGGAGCGCCGAGCTGCACCCCCTCCGTGAGCGGAGCGTAACGCAGTTTCTTGAAGTGTCTCCCGGTAAACCAATTTATAAGACGTTATCACGTCAAAAAATTAAATTATAAATTCGTAAAAATTAGGGTGGAGGGACCAGTGTTTGACACCTTAAGTGAAATTCTGACTTGAAAAACGCTGCAAATCATTGCTCAAAGGTTTATTATTTTCTGTATAGATCACCCTTCTGTATAGATCGCTGGTTCTCCATCAATAGCACCTACCACCATCTGTATTCTCCCTTGACCTTCCCTCTCAAATTTCAGCTTCCTGCGTTCAATAGGATTGAAAACGGCTTCGGAGCTCACTCAGCTGATCAGTGCTCTGAAGAGTGAAGAAGATCTCCTCGAATGCTGGAGACGCCTGGAAGAGCACTTCCATTCAATAGGATTGAAAATGGCTTCGGAGCTCACTCAGCTGATCAGTGATGTGAGGAGTGAAGAAGATCTCCTCGAATGCTGGAGACGCCTGGAAGAGCACTTCCATTCAATAGGATTGAAAACGGCTTCGGAGCTCACTCAGCTGATCAGTGATCTGAAGAGTGAAGAAGATCTCCTCGAATGCTGGAGACGCCTGGAAGAGCACTTCCATTCAATAGGATTGAAAATGGCTTCGGAGCTCACTCAGCTGATCAGTGATCTGAAGAGTGAAGAAGATCTCCTCGAATGCTGGAGACGCCTGGAAGAGCACTTCCATTCAATAGGATTGAAAATGGCTTCGGAGCTCACTCAGCTGATCAGTGATGTGAGGAGTGAAGAAGATCTCCTCGAATGCTGGAGACGCCTGGAAGAGCACTTCCATTCAATAGGATTGAAAACGGCTTCGGAGCTCACTCAGCTGATCAGTGATCTGAAGAGTGAAGAAGATCTCCTCGAATGCTGGAGACGCCTGGAAGAGCACTTCCATTCAATAGGATTGAAAACGGCTTCGGAGCTCACTCAGCTGATCAGTGATCTGAAGAGTGAAGAAGATCTCCTCGAATGCTGGAGACGCCTGGAAGAGCACTTCCATTCAATAGGATTGAAAATGGCTTCGGAGCTCACTCAGCTGATCAGTGATGTGAGGAGTGAAGAAGATCTCCTCGAATGCTGGAGACGCCTGGAAGAGCACTTCCATTCAATAGGATTGAAAACGGCTTCGGAGCTCACTCAGCTGATCAGTGATCTGAAGAGTGAAGAAGATCTCCTCGAATGCTGGAGACGCCTGGAAGAGCACTTCCATTCAATAGGATTGAAAATGGCTTCGGAGCTCACTCAGCTGATCAGTGATCTGAAGAGTGAAGAAGATCTCCTCGAATGCTGGAGACGCCTGGAAGAGCACTTCCATTCAATAGGATTGAAAACGGCTTCGGAGCTCACTCAGCTGATCAGTGATCTGAAGAGTGAAGAAGATCTCCTCGAATGCTGGAGACGCCTGGAAGAGCACTTCCATTCAATAGGATTGAAAACGGCTTCGGAGCTCACTCAGCTGATCAGTGATCTGAAGAGTGAAGAAGATCTCCTCGAATGCTGGAGACGCCTGGAAGAGCACTTCCATTCAATAGGATTGAAAATGGCTTCGGAGCTCACTCAGCTGATCAGTGATCTGAAGAGTGAAGAAGATCTCCTCGAATGCTGGAGACGCCTGGAAGAGCACTTCCATTCAATAGGATTGAAAATGGCTTCGGAGCTCACTCAGCTGATCAGTGATCTGAAGAGTGAAGAAGCCTTTGAGCAATGATTTGCAGCGTTTTATACCCACCAACATTTGTTTCACCTACCAACTTTTTTTTACCTACCAGCTAGGTACTACCTACCACACCATACTGGCTTCACACCTTCACAGTCAAGTTTATTAGAAAGAACTAAACGCTCCACACTCGATTGGAAAAATAGAAAGCTTCATATGGAAATTTGATTACTTGTTACGCAGAAGGCAAAAGTGTATACTAATCGAAGAAATGAACAGCGATCGCATTTTAGTCCGATAAAATTTGAATGGAGATTAGACCTCTTTTGCGATTCACACTCATGATTCTGTTTTATCGAAGGAAAACCTTCAAGTACTCGTAGGGACCGAACGGTTTGTCCTACAGAGCTCCGGGTGGTCTCAAAAATTTTTAAAAATTCAATACTATTTAAAATTGGTGAGAAAACGATACCTTTATTTCGAGAGTTTTCGAGCTAGGGCACACTTGAAAATTTCAACCCTTAATTTTCACCCCTTAGAAGTGACTGACATCAACCAAGAGCTTCGCGGCACAACTAGACCCCAAATGGAGCCCATATACCAAATTTGAACCAAATCGGTCCAGTGTTGCTAAGAAAAGTGCCGCGTACGGCGGACGGACGGAAATTTTTTTATTCGATTTTCGTATTCTACGTACCTTGAAACGTAAAACATCAAATTTTGAGGGGGGGTTAAAATTTTTTTTTCTTGCTCGATTCCAAAGGCTTATTATTGAAAATAATAAACCAAAAATGGATTACGGCGTTTCCGGGGATCCATGCACAGTTTGAGGTTAATGACAATGATATTCGAGTCATAAATACAGGAGATTTTGTTCAGATTCCCAGTTCCCATTAGTGCAGTTTCCATTAGTTTGACATTTTTGGATTTTTGATCCTTACCTCATTTTATTTTAGTTAGGCTCTGATTCCCAAATGTTGGACACTGTTGGTTTATTATTTTCAATAATAACCTTTGGAATCGAGCGTTTTTGTAAGAATTTTATTATTAAGAAACTGAGTTTCCTAAGTATTATCAAGAAACCGAGTTACCTATGTATTACTTAGAAACTGAGTTACCTATGCATTATTAAGAAAATGAGTTACCTATGTATTACTTAGAAACTGAGCTACCTATGTACTATTAAGAAACTCAATAAACTATGGGTTCTCAAAAGTTTTTTTCAAAGCCGTTTACTTTTTTAAGAGTTACCTGAACTATTCACACCGCTGGGTCATATAATTCTGACTTTTCCTTAACCCACATTTTACGAAAGATTAGACTGATTGAAAGACTTGAAGAATCTGATATACCTAGATTATAGCTTCGGACTGTGATTGCGATAAATAAAAGAGACTCTCCTGAACTAAGATTCTCGTATTTTGAATGAATAAAAAGGTTTCATGAGTTCAACTCACACTTGGTTTTCTCTCTCCCTACAATGTTTTATCTCTCCCTACAAAGTCGAAATTATGGGAAAAAATTCAAAATTCTATAAATTTGAAACTACTTGATAAAGTGTGCGCCCACTTCAGGATCTGCCTCAGTGGTCAAAACAAAGGACGTTTACGGGAGAAAAAACATAAAAACTTCAACAATAATTTATGGAAAAGTTCGAGGACAAAATAACCCCAAATTTTGAAATGACCCTTATATCATTGCATTTTGATGAAGTGAACCTGCTGATTACCAGAGATGGCCGTAATCATAATCGTAATTACGATTACGATTGTAATCATACGAAATTCATATTATTAATATAAAAAAATTAAATTATAAATTCGTAAAAATTAGGGTGGAGGGACCAGTGTTTGACACCTTAAGTGAAATTCTGACTTGAAAAAAAGACTTAAATTCCTTATTATTTACTCATTTTGATGAGATGTCAATTACTGGATCTTTGCCAAACACTGGTCCCTCCACCCTAATGCGTAATCATACGATTTTCGTATGATTATAATCGTAATGGTAATTACGATCACAATTACACCCATCTCCGCTGATGACCCAGGGGCGTTCATGGATTTCACGAACGACTAAAAACAATCAGTATCTTTGAAGACAACGCAACAATCGGGTGAAAACCCACTGGATGAGAATCCACAACACTTCGGATGCTTCCTGCTTAGAGCCTTCGGCTGAAATTTCATGCCACAGCTATAAGTATCAAACCAGATCCATCCCTAAAGTGTCGTGTAATTGAATTACCAGTATAATAGTAATGCATTGCTATTCTGTAAATACCGGCGTACGCAGGTCTTCCTAAAATTATCTGTCGATTCCCCATCTATAATGGAATTCATTTCCTCGAATATCAATTGATTTAAATGGATTGGAATAATATTGTTTCAATGCAGAAACAATCCTTTCCCGGTAATATGATTGATATTTGCGAGTTCGACGATGATTTAATTGCCATTTTCCTCATTTCGTGGAATGATATGGGCGTGGAAAAGATGAGTGTTACCGAAATATTCATGATTGCTTATTGTGTATTATTATATTTCATGGTGATTGAAGTCAGCTAATATACCTATAGATATCATAATTCTTGAGAGTTATTGTGCAGTGGTTGAATAAAAACTGCGTGAGAATGTGAAACCGATAATTTATATTTGAACGAAATTACTCGACAGAAACTTTTAAACATCGAACGGAAAACGGAGACTTGACCGAGACAACCGAACATTACAAAAACATAAGCCGACTTGGAAGTAGCAGTGTGGACACAAGTGTGTTTGAACAATGGCAATTATTATGCATCTCAACAATAATTCATAGATTAATATAATTTTTCTTGTTTTCTAACATCTGTAGTCACGACGGGAGCAGGTGTGAATGTTATACAAGATATGCACCTACCTATTACTTCATCAATGATTAAACAGAATTTTGAAGAAATAATATCGAAATGATGCTTAATTTGAATAATATGTAACTACCTATTACTTCTCCAATTTCAATTGTCAATTCAGATTTTTAGGACGTCCCACAGTAAGACTTGGGCGTCCTTATGCGATCGATCTGGGGTGAAGTTGGACAACACTCAACAGAAAAAAAAATAACCACACAGTAATCCGTTTTAGACCATTCTGAATCCAAATCCGCGAAAAAAACCATAGGTGTATGCCTCTGTGTGTGTGTGTGTGTGTGTGTGTGTGTGTGTGTATGTGTGTGTGTGTGTGTGTGTAACAAAATCTTGTGTACTCTGCACAGGCCTTAGTTCTCAACCGATTTTCCTGGTTCTTTTTTTGTTCGTCGCGAAAAACTATCTAGTTGTGCACTACGTCGCCGGAATTTCGAATTTTGCCTTTTAAGGGGGGGAAAGGGGGGGTTAATGCTAAAAAAAACGTGCGTTTTTGGGCATAATCTTGTGTACTCTGCCCAGGCCTCAGTTCTCAACCAATTTTCGTGGTTCTTTTTTTGTTCGACGCGGAAAACTATCTAGTTGTGCACAACGGCGCCGGAATTTCGGATTTTGCTTTTCAAGTGGGGGAAAGGGGGGGTTAATGCTTAAAAAACGTGCGTTTGCGTGCATAATCTTGTGAAATCTGCCCAGGCCTCAATTTCCAACCGATTTGCGTGTTTCTTTTTTTGTTTGACTCAAATAACTTCCGAGTTGTACATGATTTTACCAGAGTACCAAAATTCGCAAGGGGAGGGGGTGAGTGGGGGGATAATATTCACAAAATATCCGATTTTTCAATATTTCGGTTCCTTTACTGCTTACTAATTGTACCCAAGTGTTGAAATTGAGGAAAAATTCTCATTATACCTCCGGATTGTCATGAATTATTCTCTGTACCACCATGGAACTAATAGTGGTGCCACCATGGTGCCATGATGCCATAAACCGCTTATTTCGTGTTTTTTTTTTTGTTGTGTTTCACCTTGAATACGGATGTGAACTTCGACGGACTGCCAACCAAAACTAACAGATGAAAGTTCAATGTTACGACGTATTTCCGCTTTGGTGCCAGACTGGCACCATTGTTGGCGTTGGGGAGGTGGGGGGTGAACTCGAATTCGCATGTTGGGTATCGTAGATCATGGATTTTAAAATGCTCTTCAGATTCGAGGCTCCCACGGTGGATAATGGTGAGGAGAGGGGGTCAGTATTTCTTGCCTAAAGTAATAAATAAATTACGACGAGTGAAACAGTTTTATCACTTACCAACTGGTTAAACTGATCTAATGCTTATCCAATGGGACGTCCCCTGGAATGCATGCATTACTAAACAATATGTTTTTTTCTAAAAAGAAACTCCGATCGCACGTAATATATCGGAGTATTCTAGAGAACCTTGCATCATAGCTATTGATGTGTATGATTTTGTTTACTGGTTGCAGCGTTGCGTTTCTTGTAGCAAAAGAAATTGTCGCGAAAAATTCCTTAACCCCCAGCCAAATGACATATCCATGTCAAGTAATAATAAAAATGATAGATATCAAAGCTAAGACCGAATATCGCGAGGTTTTAGTGAGACTTTGGGATAAGAGATGGCGCCTCCAACAGGGCCAAATTTCGTTTCCTCTTCATTTGAGAACAGATCGAGATATTTTATTTCTGCAAACGAATTTCACTTCTAAACTTGTTGATTTTAGCTGATGATTTTATGATTACGCATATTAGGAGAATGAGGAATTTGCCTCACATTTTTTTTCTCGAAAGAGGTTTCACTGATATGGAACAAAACCACATTGTGCTGCTCAAAAACGCATCCGAAACAAAGGTTATTTTTTAAATACAAATATCATTCGTCTGCAAAGAACACGGCTTTGCTATTGTTACTACCATCCAACATGAAGAAAAACATCGATCGCATTTCAGTCAGCTGAAATTTGAACGGAGGCCTTTTGCGATTCACACTCGTGTTTCTGATTTATCGTACGTCCAACTCCTAAATTCTCGTAGGGAGCGAACGGTTTGTCCTACAGGGCTCCGCGTGGTCTCTGAAAATGGGGTATTTATGTGGGTCGGAAATTCAGGTTTTTGACCTCCAATTTGGATTCAGCACCATTGAAAACCTCTACTACAACTTTTTGCCCATTGATACTAAAACATGTGGTAGAAAAATTAAATAAAGAGATCACTTAGAAAAAAAGGCAGGCCTCCATGAACGTACACACACTACGCCACGCGGGTGTGTGCGTAGTATTTTTTAATATCCAAGGCCACGAGGCGTTCGAGACCGCACGGGATTAATGGAATGTCTCGATCCAAGGTCAGCAAGTTAATACGTCACATCATTCAAATCTTCAACTTTCATTAGCTTCCCCAATTTCTTCTAAATATTTTCTCGACGAACAGACCCGATAACCGTTATTCCTGACCCATGCTCTTTTGAAAAATAACAATTCAATACTATCTTAATTTTATGGAAAAACTATACCTTTAAATAACAATTTTTTCAGTTAGAGCGTTTTCAAAATTCCAACCCTTAGAAGTTACCTACATCAACCAAAAGCTTCGGGGCACAACTAGAACCCAAATGGAGCCTGCATACCAAATTTCATCAAAATCGGTCATCAATCAAACTGAGGAAAGTGCGGCGTAAGGCGGATGGCGGACGGACGGCCAAATTTTTATTCGATTTTTGGATTCTACGTACCTTGATAATATCAAGGGAAATTTACATATTATGTTAACCAACAAACTTTGAGGGGGGTTGAAAAAATTTTCTTGATCGATTCCAAAGGTTCATTATTGAAAATAATAAACCAAAAAATAGAGAATTTAAGGAAGATGGAAATTTTAAATGTGGTGGGAATCTGTGACGTGGCAAATCGCCCATTACGACAGCAGTGCTACCTCTGAAAGCACACATGAAACCATTGGCTTACGTGATTGGAAACAGGAGTGCGCTGCGAACTGATAGAAAGAACCCATTCACGAAAGATACCAAAAGAAGCAATTTTACTCACTCTTTTTCACAATGCGATTCAACCTATTGATATAACAAGCATTATTTTTTTAGTCTTCATGTTATCTTACTTAGTTTCTATCAGTTAGTTGGATATTTGAATCACATCATTTGAGTTGATCGTTTTATGTGGTCACGAGGGCGCCTACGACACTACCTGTTGACATTTTCTAACACTATTAGCCGAAACTCCTTTTACGCTTTGCTGTAGCAAAGTTTTATGAGAGGAACCCCAGAGAGTGACGTAATCAGTTTCCCTCAATCTTCGCGGTGTTTTTCGACAGTGGATTCACTTGTTTAGGCATTTTCTTCTGTTATTTTTTTTCTCTTGGGTATTCCTAGTGTTAAACGTTATTCTAGAGCCCTATTATAGAATTTGACTTGAAATTCCAGAATCTGAAATTGAGGAGCCTGATTCCAAAAGGTACTCTTCCATTTTTGGTCAACCTGAAAAATATACTGTAAACCAATAATGTTATTTTAATATATTTATAAATTTAATAAATATTTTTGGAATGAAAGCTAAATTAGTTCAAGTTTAAAAAAATTTTGAACGAGGTTTGAAATATTAGATTTATGGATAATAATGTTTATTCAACAAATATACCGTTTGGAGTTGAATAGAAAAAAAAAAGTAAATCATCATGTTTTGGTACACCGTTCAAGACATGGTATAGGTATCCAAAATCGAAGAAACCCGCCGTGGACCAAAATAAATAGAATTGAAGACTACAGGGGAAGAACGCACCATGTCCCATTTTGTAAACTTTTCAGGAAATGATTTTTTCCGGCAAAAACCCAATATTAGTTCGAATTTGGTCGATACAATTTTTTTAAAAATGGGATTTGTATCTCAGCGTACTGTAGAGTGCGGTGGTACAATCAATACTACTGCAAAAAGTATTTTAAAACTCCATATTGCTATCCAAAGTTGCAAAGGTCCATCTGTACAGGGGAAGAACGCACCATGAACGTGTATTGCTGGTTTTATTCTTAGTATCCTGCCAAAAGATTTCTCTCTTTATCGGGGCATAACGGTTTCGTGTCATTTTAATGATATATACAGGGTGGTCCTTAATGAACGTACCACCCTTTAAATTTCGTTGTTTGTGGGGAAATCAAAAAACTTGTCGAAGTAACTCCCCTTATTTTTTTGTAAAGAATTCAGGAAAAATACTTTTGCGCAAAAAAAATGCGCGCAATTGTGCGCAATTGACTCTAACTTTGTTTTTTCAAATACGAACCCCCATCTTTTATTGCAGATTTAGATTCTAGGTACGTCAAATTTCATGAACATTTTACTTCGACAACTTTTTTTTTCCGCTGCGCGAAACGGGCGCCAGGAGCGTTCAAAGTTGCTAAAGTCATCAAAATTGCGCAAAACATGGATTATGGTAAACCCCAAGTGTGGCACATGACTTTACATTGTTTTTCAGCGCTGATTCACGTGGTGCTGTCAGTTTTTAGATTTAGCTCAGTTTTTTCGATTTCATAAGTTTAATTTACGTCTTTTGGTAATATTACAGTTTTTCCGAAGTATCAACTTTGGCAGTAGATTTATTTTCCCTCACCCTTTCGCACCCCGGGCTTGGGACCGGCTAAGGCGGGCTTAAAAATAAATAACGTGGTGTTTTTTTTATTGGACTTGATGAACCCGAAATAACAGCCACAAACATGGTCGTTTTTTAAAAGAAAAAAGTGGCTTGGTTCCTGCACCCAGAAGGATACTCTGAGAAATCATGAATGTTATGGTACCAAAAGCGTTTGAATACGATTGAATCACAATAGGTAAACAACTCGGATTTCTCGATCCTCGGACTGCTTATCTGCTGCACTTTGTGACGAGACGTTACTAACCGCTCACGTTACAACTTCAACTCCAAGTTGATGTGTACCCATTATCATCTTTATTTTGTCTTTAATCGTCAGAAGCAACTGATCCGGTTAATAGTCTCACTGTGAACGTTCTTGAGTGCGTATAACATGCCGCGTTTTACCCAAAACGAACTGACTGAGATGGTGCGGTTGTACTACACGCACGGCGGAAATGCTCGACTAACTGCAGCCGCTTGTCAGCAAGTGTTTAATCGGCGTTTACCTATTGTGATTCAATCGTATTCAAACGCTTTTGGTACCATAACATTCATGATTTCTCAGAGTATCCTTCTGGGTGCAGGAACCAAGCCACTTTTTTCTTTAAAAAAACGACCATGTTTCTGGCTGTTATTTCGGGTTCATCAAGTCCAATAAAAAAAACACCACGTTATTTATTTTTAAGCCCGCCTTAGCCGGTCCCAAGCCCGGGGTGCGAAAGGGCGAGGAAAAATAAATCTACTGCCAAAGTTGATACTTCGGAAAAACTGTAATATTTCACCAAAAGACGTAGATTAAACTTATGAAATCGAAAAAACTGAGCTAAATCTAAAAACTGACAGCACCACGTGAATCAGCGCTGAAAAACAATGTAAAGTCATGTGCCACACTTGGGGTTTACCATAATCCATGTTTTGCGCAATTTTGATGACTTTAGCAACTTTGAACGCTCCTGGCGCCCGTTTCGCGCAGCGGAAAAAAAAAGTTGTCGAAGTAAAATGTTCATGAAATTTGACGTAGAATCTAAATCCGCAATAAAAGATGGGGGTTCGTATTTGAAAAAACAAAGTTAGTGTCAATTGCGCACAATTGCGCGCAATTTTTTTGCGCAAAAGTATTTTTCCTGAATTCTTTACAAAAAAATAAGGGGAGTTACTTCGACAAGTTTTTTGATTTCCCCACAAACAACGAAATTGAAAGGGTGGTACGTTCATTAAGGACCACACTGTATAGTAATGATTTGATGTTTTCAAAAGTTCACTCACGAAGAAGTTTTGCAAAATTTTCTAATAGAATAAAATCCAGGAAATTAATTTTTGCTCTTGCAAAAAAGGAGTAGGTATTACAAAAAAAATTAAGGACATTAACATTGACTTTGAAAAAATTGTTCATTTAATAAAATTTGAGGAAACTGATGTTTGTATTTTTAAAAATCAAGGAAAACCCTTTGTTCTGAAAAAATCACCAAAACACTCAAGACACGTGTTTTCATTTTTTGATCTTCAACTTCTTGAAATAGGACTGAGCGCTGGAACTGCAGAACTAAACGAAAACTAAAAATAAAGATTATTGGTATGAAGAAAATAATATTTATCGCCGCTAACAATCGTAAATAATACTGTGAAACCCAGGAAAACCGCATGAATCACAAAGATCCATCAGGTAGGGGAATACGACCTGGGGGAGGGAGCCCGAAAGTTGGCACGTTCTTCCCCGGTTGCGCTCGGCTTGGCGCGTTCTTCCCCTGTACGGTGTTTCGTTTCTCGCATATTTCTCTTATATTGGATCGTTTTTGCCCATTTTGGTTGTCACCATCGAGTCCGCCGTGAAAAAATCTATAAGGAACCGTCATAACCTATTTTTCGCAAAAAAATCGACTTGGTGCGTTTTTCCCTTGTGGTCTTCAATTGAATACAAAGGGTGTATCAGGTAATGTGGTCAGTTGTTCTTCAAGGAAAGGGTGTTGAATTTTCTTTCTCCCAGATGACGAACCCGACTGTGTTTGATTTGGTGAAAATAGTGAAAAAGCTGCCTGAGCATCCAGGTAGGTTCGCAAGTTTTACACCGGCTGCACTTCATTTCTGGGTTGTTTTTCCCAGTATCTCTACTGTGAAAACTGGCCCCTTAACAATCGAACAATTTTACAATCTAATAAAGGGGAGAAATTCGTGGTTGAACGATTCAAATTCACCGCATGGTTTCCTCATTGAAAAATTGCCGAAATTAGATTCCGTCTCAACGAATTCTTTCCCGTACATTAATAAAGCATGGCTGCATTATTCGAATAAAATATCCCATTCATACTATCGCGAAAAACAGAAAATGTATGAGTAGAGAAAGATTTTACAACTCAGGGCGAAGCAAAGATACCCTCGCAAGGAAGGATTACAGACGCGTTTTGTGGACGCCTACTGAGGACACTATGAGGACACTTGAGGACAAGGCCTTAGGGACCGATTTTGATGAAATTTGGTATAAAGGCTACATTTAAGGTCTAGTTGGACCCCGTAGCTTTTGGTTAATATCAGTCATTTCCAAGGGTCGAAAAATGAAGACTAAAATTTTCAAAACGCGCCAGCTAAAAAATTTTTGAAATAAAGGTACCTCCTATTGTTTTTTCATCAATTTAAAATAGCATTGAATTTTTAGAATCGAATGAGACCACCCAGAGCTCTGTAGGAGCTCTGTTCGCTCCCCATGAGAACTTGGACTAACGATAAATCCGAAACACAAATGTGAATCGCCAATCAACCAATCAATATATTTTTATTTGCCAGAACACAAAGAGGCCTAAGCTGACTAAAATGCGATCGCTGTTCGTTTCTTCGAGTTGTACTCGAAAAAAACTGTAAAAACTGCAAAACTGTACTGTAAAAATTTGGCCGTCCGTACGCCGTACGCGGCACTTTTGCCACTTAGCATTGACCGATTTTGATGAAATTTGGTATGTAGGCTCCATTTGGGGTCTAGTTATGCCCCGAAGATTTTTGTTGATGTAGGTCACTTCTAAGGGTTCAAAAATGAATTTTGAAATTTTGAAAACGCCCTAACTCAAAAAATTTTGATTTAAAGGTATTGTTTTTCCTTCAATTTAAGATTCTATAGAATTTTTAGAGACCACGCGGAGCTCTGTAGGACAAACCGTTCGCTCTCTACGAGAATTTAAGGGTTGGACGTACCTACTATAAATCAGAAACACGAGTGTGAATCGCAAAAGAGACCTAATCTCCGTTCAAATTATAGCTGACAGAAATGCGATTGATGTTTTTCTTCACGTTGGATGGTTGGTGGCTTTGCTAATAAACCTTTGTGTAATAATTTGCAGCGTTCAAAATAACGATTGTTACCACCCACCCTTAGTAGCCATGGGTCTGTTCGGAGAGGCTGTGCGGAACAGTTCGGAACCAAACCGGAACTGAAAAGGGGAGGGGATAGAGGCGAATGGGCTCCTTCAAGCCCCGAACCGTTCAGGACTGCCTCTCCGAACAGACCACAACATAACGATAGCCATCCCCCTCCCACACAACCCTCTTGAGGTGTCCAAAATTATAACATCCACTTTTCATCAAATTAAGAAAATTCAAATACATCTCGGTAAAAACTAGAAATTCTATGCCATTTGGTTGGTACACAAAAATCTTGAATACTAATACACCAAAATCTTGAATACTAATACACCAAAATCTTTTAAAATATCCGAAAAACAATTTTTTAAATTTTTTACAACAAGTGGGAGATGTAATATGAGGGGCAGTAAGAGCTATCATTTCGGTTTTAGGATACTTTCGTTAAAAAAGGCCGGGTTAAGTATCAATTATTGTGGATTCCTGAATTAGGAATAAAATTTGACCCCCCCCCCCCCCCCCCGCCAGATAGTTTGAAGCGTTAATTTCATATATAATTCATTTCATATATATCAATATAAGTTTCAAAATAACCTCGATTGTGAAGCGAAATATGGTTGGCAGGTAGTGCCAACGGCAAAGCGGTGTTCTTTTGTTGGCGAGTGATCTTCACTGAAAAACCATAAACCTTTGTGTCGTAATTTGCTGCATTTTCAAAATAGGACGACGGAGAGACACAAGTAAGCCTCTGCTGATCGGAAGAATCAGTAGATAAAGCAGCCTCAGAGTCGCCAGAACTTGGCGTGTCGGAAACGCTGGTGGTACGCACTGCCGTTAAGTGTGTATGTTACATATAACTGAGAATGAGAAATATGAAAAGTTGTGACTAGATTGCAAGGAGGGACGTTTCAAGAAGTGCTTTTACACGTGGATTGTTAGGTGATGAAAACATTCCGCTATTCACCCGAGGTGGCGCACGTTCCGTATGAAGACGTAAGTGACATCTCCCGGGAAGGTTGAATATTACCGAAACCCCCAGTGAAACGCGTCGGGAGGTAATATCCCATACCTTCTTTACGTGGGAGGGAAAAGGGTTTCCATTCCCGTTGGTAGAGGCAATAAGTCGGCGGATGTTCTGTGTTCCGCGTAGGCCGTGATTTATGAGCCGCGGACGGCAGATTTCGGGCGGTGGAGGAATCTCTTTTGTCATTCCATCGACGATGGCTGAGGTTTCCCCTCTGAAGGAAGTCTATTTTTAGGAAGAACCGGCGTTGAATGGATGAGACAGTATCAAATTGTGAGCAGCCGTTTTAATATACCACATAATATGTGGTATACATATTATGTACGTGGGCATGTTCGTTTGATTCGAATACATTGAAGGAGACTAATTCGGAAGTCCTATAGGTAATACTTGACTCAGATCAGACCAAGAAGGCAATGCGGCTGCTCGATGTGGGGTTTAACCAGCGGGAGACAAAGAGGATCCCAATGTGTCACAATCGAGTCTCGGAGTAGGTACTATCCGCAGATTGAAAGAATGCGGATGGTTTGGTGAGGTGTCCATGTGTATTACAATCCCAAAAACATCGTCCTTCTTCTACCTGCCACTCAAGCCAAGAAAAACCAAGTGGGTGTGGCACATAGCTTCCTCGTATCCTTAACCCGATTACCTATATAGATGATCCGATAAGTAGTAGTTAATCTCAAAACACCAATCTCTAAGTACCTTCCACTACACTCATAGGGGACCATCTACACGCTAATCTGGACAATCCTAGAAAATTTCATCAAATTCGGATGAAAAATTAAGTGAGTAGGTGTATGTGATTGGATCAAAAAAATGCTTAGCCTCGGCTGGGATTCGAACCCGGGACCCCTGGGGGATAGTTCTATGCTCTACCTCTGACCTATTGTGGCCTAGTGATGCAATGAATAGGATTTGAGATTCTCACAGGAGGCCATCCCTCTATGAATGAATCCCTCTATGAAAAACCATTCTCTATGATTTTCATAGGGGACCATCTAAACACTACTCAGTAACATCCCTGGAAATTTCATTGAAATCGGATGGAAAATGTAGAAGTTATTGCTGTTACAAGGAATTCACGTTTGCGCATGCGCAGCGGCTACTATCAGTCCGGGGGTGATGATCTTCATTGGGGATCATCTACAATCTAATCCGCATAATCCCTGAAAATTTCATCGAAATCGGATTGGAAAGGTGGAAGGTATGGCCGTTACAAGGAAATTCACGTTTGCGCATGCGCAGTGGCTACTATCAGTCCGAAGGTGGTGATTTTCATAGGGGACCATCTACAATCTAATCCGCATAATCCCTGAAATTTTCTTCGAAATCGGATGGAAAATGTGGAAGTTATGGCCGTTTCAAGGAAATTCACGTTTGCGCATGCGCAGTCGCTTCTATCAGTTCGGGGATGATGATTTTCATAGGGGACCGTCTACACACCAACCCGCACAATCGCTGAAAATTTCATTGAAATCGGACAATAACTTCGTATAGTTATGCGCGTTACAAGGAATTCATGACAGACACACAGACACTGAACCAAAATTGTTCAGAAAGGTCTAAAACGCAAAACGCGAGTGAAAATTTTGATTTTGGAGAACTTTTTTTTTCGTCCATGAAAGGTGAAAACAAAGCTTCCGCTACCTTGGTAGACTCGGAAGCAAAAATGAGACCGAGATGAAGTGAAAAGATTGATTTATTACAGACAAAACAAAACAAATATAGAACACTAATAAAAAAGGTTCCTCAACCTTGGGAAAGTCTTATCAATTAAGAGAATGAACATTTATTCATTCAAAAATAAAATCACGTTTCCAGTACCTTAAGGATGATGCTTCTTTCGTTCTTTGAAATTTTAAAGGCGACTGAAGAATATAAAGAAGGGCATGTGAACTCACAGTCGAGATAAAAATCCTCCCTAACAATTAGCTGAGTGGAGGGGCTCTCTACCTTATTATGACTCGAGTTTCTCGATGCCTGGATTACGATTACTGAGGCTCGGCCCTTTCTCCAGCCTGACTCAACAGGCTACCGAAGATTTTGGAACAGGTAGTCGTCTATGTTAGCAGGTATACCCTTCGAAAAATTGGCAACTGCATTCTTTCTATCTGCGGACAGTAGGTACATGAGAAACGATTTCCACACATTCATTGAATGCCCTGCTGGTTGTGGAAGTAGCTTCGGACTGATGACGTTTCTTTGTGCAGCTATTCAACTATTACGATTATTACTGACATCAAGTACATTCCCTTTTGTAGAAACAAGAAAATTTAATGGATGTTGTTCGCTTCGGTGGGAGACAGGTCTCTTGGGGAAGGAGAGTGTCACAACCACTGAGTATAGAATATAATGTATTCTATACTCACTGGTCACAACGCTCCCTGACAGTCAAGCGATGGCAGTGAAGCAGTTCCATTCATTAGAAAGGCGGTTTGAACGTGATCCAGGTTTTTGTGAGCGGTGTCGTTTATCCTACGCAACCCAAGAAATTAGATCCAGGAATTCAGAAGAGTTTCCTGAAGCTTATGAAGCCCTTAAGAAGAAACATTACATGGACTACTATGTAGATTGTGTACCAGCTGAGGAAGAAGCCCAAAAGTAGTTACAAGATGTGATCAAGGTGCCTGCGAGAGGAG
This sequence comes from Apolygus lucorum, assembly GCA_009739505.2. Classification (NCBI taxonomy): domain Eukaryota; kingdom Metazoa; phylum Arthropoda; class Insecta; order Hemiptera; family Miridae; genus Apolygus; species Apolygus lucorum. Next base: position 14,182,433 of record CM019183.2, read on the forward strand.
GATTTGTCATGGGCAATTGGGTGACCAATTCAGCATCATTGCGAGAGACTACGCCGACGGAACTACGTGAGGCGTCCAAATCATCGACTAGCGAAATCCATGGAAGAAGAATATTTAAGTTTATTTGGGCGAGGAAATTACCTTGGGATGAGAGCGGTGAACTCTACCAAAGACGGTGTAAATGGTTGGAACGGCTTGACGTGGTTCCACGAACGAAATGAAAACGTGCGAAGTAGGATAGTGCCCGAAACACCAGGATTGAGATGATCATCGTCGCCAAGCACCAGAGAGGAGAGTGAGAGAGAGAAAAGCATAGCCACGGCTAACGGAGGAAGAATGACAGCCGTCAGCGTGGGGGAGGATGTCCGCTTCAGCGAACGTTTCTATTTTTCATTTTTATTTAATGCCATTTATTTACACAAAAATAAATATTAATATCTTGGTAAGAAAGAAAATAAAGTATTTTATACTTGAGATTAATAAACATTATATATACTAAAAAAGTAATATTGCAATTACTATCTCCATAATTTAAAGAAATTGTCCGGAGATCAGGAGTTGCTTACATTAAAATAGGTAAAAAATTAATCGACGCCATGGCATAACTAATCGAAACGTACTCTTGTTAGAGAAGTAAACAAAACAAACTAATAAAGAAGAACCAAACGGAAATAAACAAAATAATACTTAATACAATTTGATGGCAAAATCATATAGTTTAAACAACAAGGAGGTTTAACAATGAAAATTCATCACTCAACCCATCCGAATAATGCTGCATCAAAAACTCATTTACAGCAGTCTTGAATTTATTAAATTTCTCAATGCGCTTAACATGAGGAGGCAGTTCAATGAAAAGTCTGGGTCCCAAATAATAACATTGCCTAGTAAAAAAATCACATCTAGGGTAAGGGATCGGCACCATAACTCCAAAATGAAGGCGAAAAATTAAATTCTAAAATTAATTTAAATTTAAAATTAATTAAAATTAAAATTAATTTAATTGATTAAAATTTAAATTTTAACTTCTGGCCATATGATTTCTAACTCCATTTTCGATATGTTTTCAAATGTGACATTTGAGTTGTAATTATTGAAAAGAAATAAACGACTCGTTTTCTAAGTTTCCTACGGTAAAGTTTGTATTTTATCCTAGAGATAATTTTTGAAAGAGTGTCTACTTAGTGTGTAAAGTGTTGTCTTGGTCAGTTTAGATTAGAACTGTCTATAGTACGTACTTTATATATGTCTTGCCTTATAGTAACTGAGGCAGTTTCAAACTATGTTGAATCCGAAAATCTAATAAAAATACTTTTTCTAAGCACTTTTTTTTAGCAACACTGGACAGATTTGGTAAAAATTTGGTATATGGGCTCCATTTGGGGTCTAGTTGTGCCTCGAAACTCGAAAACTCTCGGAATAGAGGTATTGTTGTTTTCAACAATTAGAAATAGTATTGAATTTTGCTTCAGAGTTGAAAAAAAACCGTGTTTTACGTTTTAGACCTTTCTGAACGATTTTGGTTCCTTGTCTGCCTGTCTGTCATGAAATCCTTGTAACCGGCATAACTATACGAAGTTATTGTCCGATTTCGATGGAATTTTTAGGGATAAGTGGGTTGGCGTGTAGACGGTCCCCGATGAAATGCATCACTCCTGGACTGATAGTAGTCGCTGCGCATGCGCAAACGTGAATTCCTTGTAACATCAATAACTTCTACATTTTCCATCCAATTTTGACGAAATTTCTCAGGATTGTTAAGATTGGCGTGTAGATGGTCCCCTATGAGGGTAGTGGAAGGAACTTAGAGATTGATGTTTTGATATCAACTACTATGCATCGGATCATCTATACAATCGGGTTATGGATACGAGGATACTATGTGCCACACGCACTTGGTAGACGTTTTTAGAATCGATTGAGACCACCTGGAGCTCTGTAGGATGATCCGTTCGCGCGCTCCGAGAACTTAAAGGTTGGACAATTATTGAATTACTACTTGAATTACTCATTTTTCATCAGATCAAAATGCTCGCAGTTTGTTTCTTTGAGTTGTACTCAGTTTTGCATCCTTAGCAACCAGTAATCGGACTTCCTATCAAATCTCAATCAGCAGCTTCCTGAAGGCGAAATTTCAGTGGAGGAAGGAAGAAGATAGTTTCACCTTTTTAAAGAGTTTCCAGTGGTACCCAAGAGGATGTTCGAAAGAGTGTGCACTGAGTACCAAATATCAGCGCTGTAGGGTTTCTCGAGATTGCTACCTTTCCTAATTCCTCCCCTGTCGGCTCTGCTGTGAGAACCGCTGATTTCAAAGGGTCTCGCCTTTTAATTTACAGCCGCGAGCTGAGTCTTTGTAAGGCTTCGAGGTAGTCACTATCCGGATTGCGTGTTTGGAATCCAGAATGAAAACCTCATTGAAACCCAGCGGACGGAGGGAGCGAAAAAAACATTCCTACCGACATCTCAGCCGCGGTGTTTATTCGGCGATTGTAAAAGTAGCCAATGGTTGGCCTCGAGTGTCAAATATCTTATGCAACTGAAAGAACCAGTATGTCAGTAATGTAGGAAGAATTAACGTCCGACGATCTTATTGTTTATAAAGAAGTCTTAAGTATGAATGACAAACAGAACTCCCCCCCCCCCTCCCAATTAGCTGGGTGAGCTTTATTTTGTCAGGTTAGCCCTACGAACTTGTAATTTCACCAAGAGGAAGCCTCTTCGGGACCACTCAGAACGAATGAAAAGCTAGGAAAAAATTAAAGAAGAGGCCGCTCCCGGTGCTTAGAAAAAATGGAATATTGAAATATAGATGTGGTTCAAGCGCATAACCAACACAAAAGAATAACTCTCAATGCCTTTATTGCGCCTCTTCTGTGCCCATCCGTTACCTTCATCCTTGTTAATAAATTGTTATAAATCTTTCAATGAGAAGCTGAATTAAAACCATTTAAATTCTTCCTTAACAGCTTCACTATTATGGTTGCACTACGAACTTGTAGTTTCAAAAGGAAACTGTTTAGGGACTGCAATATCCCAAAAAATTATATCCCCAAATTTCTTTAGTACGAATAACAATCAGAGCTCCAGCTTGATCAGCTGTGTGTGCTTCATTCTCTCATGGTTGGACTACGAACTTGTAATTTCAGAGGGAGACTCTTTAGGGAAGTATCTCTAGCTTCAACACAAACGGATGGCAACTTGTATGACTGTAATATAGAATTAAAATATGTAGTAGACCAGGGGTGCTCAAACGGTCGATCGCGAGTGCTTTTTGGGTAGATCTCAAGAAGAAAAAAAAATTTTAATAAGTAGGTAGGTAACTACAAAACTAAGTAGGTAACTACAAAAATGTATTACGTAATAAAATAACACTGCTTGCGGCAAAAGGTGGCTTTATCAAAGGAACGCGCGGCACTTTTCAAAGAAAAGCCGTGTTGTTTCTAGACTAGACAGACGAAAGAGGTGTTGACACTCAGATTTTGAAAAACGAAAAATGGCTAAATGATTTGGCATTTTTGACTGACATCTCAATGCACTTAAACACCGTTAACTTGGAGCTTCAAGGTAAAGGAAAAACTATTATTGAGATGATTAGCGCAGTAAACGCATTCAAAAGTAAATTGCAACTTATGATAGATCAACTGAACAGAAAGGATCTGAAACATTTTCCGTCTTTTAAAGCAAGGATTCCTCAGTTGAATTATGATACGTATGAGGCTGAATTATCAAATATTTTGGGACAATTCGAAATGCGTTTTTATGATTGCAGTAAATTGGAAAATATAGCATCATTTATGAGTTATCCTTTTGATAACTCCATAATTCCATTGAGGAATTAGCTACTGAAATAGCAAGTCAGTTTAATATGAACTCATGTTCTGTTGAAAATGAGTTGGTGCAGATTATATCAGATATACATCTCAAAGCTACAGCATCTGATACAAATTTCTGGTGTTTTATATCTGAAGATAAATATCCGAATGCAAGGCAAATCGCTCTTCAACTGACGGCAATTTTTGGGTCAACTTACTTGTGCGAGTCTGCATTTTCTGAAATGAAGATAATTAAGTCAAAATATCGCAATCGACTAACTGACGATCATACGTCATCATGCTTGCGATTAGCACTCAGTGGTTACGTACCATCTTATGAAAGTATGCTGAGGACATACAGTGCCACGCTTCAACATCCAAAGCCACTCTTTAGTTAAGTTTAACACCATATGTAACTCTTTTGTTTTGTAACAACCAATAAACTCGCAATTTTGAATAACTATGAGTTTTTTCATTGATATTGTAGAGAAGAACCTAACTAAACCTAACCCAAACCTTGACTAAAATAATATACCTATATTGTGCAGAAAGTTAATATCTACATATGCTACGGTACGCCCTACCTAGGTAGGTAGGGTGTATCGTGTATGTACGACAACCCTGCATCACACACACTTGCAGTCTCTCAGAGTCGATCGTAAATAGTCTAAAAATATTGAGGTAGATCGCCAGCAGTTCAAGTTTGAGCACCCCTGTAGTAGACGAACCGCATAGTGCTGAAAAATCCAAAGTTTTTGACAGTGTGCCAATAGTAACAGAAGAGTTGATTCTGAATTTCAGTCAGAGATGGTTCCATTAGAGTTCCCAGTACAATCTAAAAGTTCAAGTGAAGATTGCTAGCCGTTATAAATTAAAGAGTTGACCCAAGAACAAGTTGAACTTGCGATAGATTCGTCAGAGTCAGAGGATCAATCTGGAGGTCATCATATGCAACTTAGAGAACGATCACAAATTCAGGCACCACAGAGGTATAATGATTTTGTCATGGAGTTAATTAATACAGAAGTGGAAACGCCTTACTCTTACACTGAAGCCATGGAGAGTCTCAACAAAATTGAATGGAAGATAGCAATGGAATGTGAGTTGAAGTCTCTGGCTGAGAATAAGACGTGGGTTTTGCAGGATTAGCCACAAGGGAAAAAGGCAATTTATTGTAAATGGGGTTTCACGGTCAATACCAACCCAAATGGCTCAGTTGAACGATTCAAGGCCAGGTTGGTGGCAAAAGGGTTTTCACAACGTAAAGGAGAAGATTACGATCAAACGTTCAGCCCATTTGCCAAACTAGGAACCATTCGAGCGCTACTAAGCATGGCAGCCGAAAAATATATGCACTGATCGCAATTGGATGTTCAAACTGCGTTCCTCAATGGCATTCAAGAGGAAGATATATATATGAAGCAGCCAGAAGGGCATGACAATACAGGCAAGGTATGTCTTTACTCAAGTCTATATGGACTCGAACAGGCGCCAATGGGCTGGAACATTATATTCGTACAGCACTTGAAAAACTTGAACTTCGTTCGAAGTGAAGCCCTTGTTTGTTCATTAGAAAGGAAGGAGCAAACATGATAGCCACTGGGCTTTATGTTGATGATGGGCTGTAATGATATCAGAAGGTTTTTATTAATTGTTGATGTTTGTGGGATGTTTACCCCGGATGTGTACCCCTCTTCTTCCTAAGATGACCAGGAGGTAGGTACACTCTCCTCAAGAGCCCACCGGTTGGGCTCCAGTTCGATTGTAGCCACGCCACGTGCGGATTGTGAGCCATCAACAGAAACTTACACTTCCTCAGTGGAAAAAAATTTGATTCTGTGAACATTCATTCAAATTATAATCTCCCGGATCAACGGATCAACGGATGTGGAGGATCGGCCACTGGAAGACACAAGTCACCCCACTACGCTCACTTCGAGGTAATTTCACAACTTTTTTTTTTCATCATTTCATCACTCCATCATCCGACAGACATTTCGAGGAAGCTGCTTCGCAGAGAAAATTCCTGAGGGATATTCTAAATTTATTTTATTTTTTTGCAGCCTCCCGAAGTGCCATCGTCTTAAATTGGAGGCAACACCTCCCCACTGGACGTTCTCCTGCTGAAAATTCCGTTCTACTCGATGAGAATCTAACGATAACTGATATCTCATGAATCTACTGATTGTTCCGTTTGACGAGTAGTAGTAATATTACTAGTCGAGAAAATATTTTTTTTTTGTAAAGGGGTGGCCACTCTGATAGGGAATCCTAAATGTACATAAAAATACGAGTATAAGGGTACCTTAAACAAAAATTGGATATAAATCATAATTAAATCTGTACAAGTAGGTACAAAAGAAAATTAGTATTAATTTTATTAATAATTTTTTTTAACTGAAATTGATTTGGATGGTTTTTAAAATTTTTCATCAGACCCAACCCTTCTCCAACTTGAGCTGAGGTAACAAACTTTCATTATTAGTAGTCACTAATCTGCTATAGGGCTGGTGATATCAACTAATCAGGAGGGTTAGGAGGCTTTCTTGGAACAGCTGAGAAGAGAATTTAAAATAACTACCAAATCAGCTTCGTATTTTCTTGGATTAGAAATTGGAAAGACCGATGGAAGAATTAAGGTTAGTCAAAAGGCATACACGAAGAAAGTACTCGAAAAATTTCCACGTAGTCCAATTCCCATTACCTTCCAAGGGGCTAACACACGGCTTACTCAGGTCTATCTTAAATGCCATCTTAGCATCTTCCTAATCACGTTAGAAAGCGTCAAGGACCGATAACCTAATTGATTTTTACTCACTTTGCTCTTCAAGCCTCTCAAACTTAAGCTTATCGTTCAAGGTTTATTCCCCAAGTGATTTTATTCGATATGAAAATCAACTAAAAACATGACGTTGTTTCAAGGGAACGAACTTAACAACAATCATGTATTGAAGAAACTCAACACTGAGTAGGTAGGAATGGTCGAGACCCTTCTTCGCTTCCCTAGGCCCCACAAAACTAAAATATCCCAAAAAATTATATCCCCTAATTTTTTCAAGTACGAATAACAATCAGAGCTCCTGCTCGATCAGTTGTGTGTGCTTCATTCTGCCATGTTTGTCCTAAGAAGTTGGAGTTTCAGAGGTACTGCTCAGAACGAACGACAACTTGAGTTCTTTCCTGGCGCTGAATCAATCTGAACTTTTACATCCAACAGCCCGTCGCTAGATTGGAGTTTGCCTCCAGTAATATAGTAAACACTACGTAAGCACCTACTTGAAATACTAAGGTACATTATTTATAATATTCTTGCACAGATCAACTTATTATCATACCATCATAAATAAGGTGAAAGCCACAAATTCCAACTGAAACTCGCTAAACAACGATTATTAGGAAAACTATTCGACGATAGTAAATTCTGGATTATTGCTTCAACAAAGATAGAAAGCACCTTTGCGGATATAAACCAGAGGACTCGAGGGTGCCATACAGTTATCACAGAGACAGTTGAGGGTAGCAGTTCATATCAGCGGTTAGGAATGATTTAATGAACTATTAAACTTCGCTCATTACAGTTAACGATGGTAATAAGGTATCTTGGAGCTACTCTGCAGAAACCGTGACGACGTTGGATTGAGTGCGTTCCAGTAACGATGTGGGATTGAAGTGGCGGTCGCTCACGTTCTGAGCTGAATAGAGTTCGAGTGTGTAATTGGGAGGTCGAATTATGCTACTCGAATTGACTCCATGAGCGTAATTCGGTGGAACTATTGTGTTGATTCTCAGTGCTGGAAACAAGGGAGCGCCCTTAGTGGTTGAGCCGCTACCCCATGCGGACGGTAACTACAATACAATTGTCTCGCTAATCAAGTAATTCAGTGACGTTGATAGCTAAACATGTGCCCCATCATGGGACTTGCAATTTATTCAAATGTTACACCGAAGCCAACCCTACATTCAAACATTGAAGGTGTTTGCAGTTCGATGGGTGATTTTAGATTGACCTTCTGCGAGGTTCTAGATCGAACAATTTCCTTACAGCATTAGCGTTTCTATGAAATATATTATTCAGAAATATATGCGGCAATGTCGACGTTTCATCACCATTCCGTAGCAACATCTAAAAGAGGAAGACACGGTGAAAGTAGGTGAGTAGACTGGCACGAGTAGGTTACATCCTGTGCCACTAGGGCCATAGTATTACTTAGAGTGCTCTCATATCATACATCATGGGGTCAGCTGTGACATTCTAGTTAATTGTTTTTAATGGTGTAGTTAGTACCTTTGGAATTGAATTGGGTGCGATATGACTTTGGTCGCTGCGGCACACGTCCTTCAGCGCTGACTGTCGGATCGGCTACTGCAGGGATGTCGTTTGACCGAGTCCGCGACACCAGGAATGGCAGTCGGACGAAAATCCAAACTGAAATATTTACTTTACTTTTTTTACATCCTGGTACCACTAGTGAACAGGTATGTCTCCAGGTGCTTCCATACCATACATCCTGGTGCCACTCGTGCCATAGGTATGTCTCCAGCTGCTTTCATACCATACATCCTGGTACCACTAGTGCCAAAGGTATGTCTTTGGGTGCTTCCATACCATACTTCCTGGTACCACTAGTGAATAGGTATGTCTCCAGCTGCTTCCATACCATACATCCTGGTGCCACTCGTGCCATAGGTAAGTCTCCAGCTGCTTCCATACCATACATCCTGGTGCCACTCGTGCCATAGGTATGTTTCCAGCTGCTTCCATACCATACATCCTGGTACCACTAGTGCCAAAGGTATGTCTTTGGGTGCTTCCATACCATACTTCCTGGTACCACTCGTGAATAGGTATGTCTCCAGCTGCTTCCATACCATACATCCTGGTGCCACTCGTGCCATATGTATGTCTCCAGCTGCTTCCATACCATACATCCTGGTGCCACTCATGCCATAGGTATGTCTCCAGGTGCTTCCATACCATACATCCTGGTACCACTAGTGCCAAAGGTATGTCTCCAGGTGCTTCCATACCATACATCCTGGTACCACTCGTGCCATAGGTATGTCTCCAGGTGCTTCCATACCATACATCCTGGTACCACTCGTGCCATCGGTATGTCTCCAGGTGCTTCCATACCACACATCCTGGTATCACTTCAGTTGCACATCAAAAACCCAAAACATTACAATTCACATCTTTTAACCTGAACCAAACCACCCTCATACCAGCATAAGTTTAGTGACAGACTCATTAATTTCTAATAGAACATTTGAAACTAGATTCAGTATAAAGACAGACTTCTCATGAATTTAGAACTATTGTTTTATCCAATCTCATTAAATTGTACAATCAGCTTGACTGTTATCATATTCATTTAATAGTAATGTTATATTTATTCATTATTGATTTGTGATTACGCCTCAGCCAGTTGGTTGGTCACCAAAAATATAAGCAAATTCAAATTCCACCTCCCTCGACCCACATAAATACCTCGTGGTCACGACACCCACTCTTTTTCTAAACTAACTCCGGAATCAATTTGCAACCATGAAAGGACCTGGAAGAGGGAGAAGGTCTGCGAGTTTTTCCTCTGCGATAATCTCATACAGGCGTTCAGGATCCGAGAGAATAAATTATTATTTGTTATTCTGACCCCCGCCCTCACCTCATCCGCCCTTCCTCTCCATAGGAAGAGAGCTTCGACCTGGGGAAACGCTCACTCGATTTAATTTTGATTGATCTCGGCCTGGTGGGGAAAAGGCCTTTTTCGGAGTGGCGGCTCGCGGCCGAGGTGACGGGGTGCCTCTGATTCTATTAACCTCTCTTTCAACGTCCGCCCAGATTGTAGTGCCAGTAATTCAGTTTCCTCTCAATTTTTCCCTTCCTCCACCGACAACCTCCACTCCTCGATTCTTCTCGGTTTCGGAGGAGGTTTTGATCTTTTCATTTAATTTCTTCCACCTTTTTTCCCTTCTTTTTATTACAATTTTTTTTTTTTTGACAATTTATTTTTTCAGATCCTTCTTAGACCCTCTCTCCTTCAAGTATAATTAAAGCCTTTAATAATTAAAAATGAAAAAAAGAAGTTCTCATTTAGCTTTCTCCCTCTGCTTATTCTCTCTCAACACCCCATTCACCTTGTTGCCTCGGCAGTGAAAAAGAGGAAGAAAATTTTCATTCATTTGTCCCTACTGTTCCTACAAACAGTTCTCCACACAGTGGGTTTCCTAGTACTAGCAAATAGAACGAAACTTCATAGGAAATGCGCACTCGTGGAGAGTGGGTGGGGCACAAAGCTTCCTCGTAACCTAAATACGATTGTGAAGCCCAAATTCGATAGTGAGTATGTTGTGATCAGCTACCTCTCGGCATTTCCGTCTATTCGCTTCCTTGGCTCAGTGGTAGCGAGCTCAGACTCGGGAATGTAAATCACGTCAGGTGCGGGTCGATGGACAGTTCATCAATTCGTTTCCGCGGGATGATGGACAGGTAATCATGAAAAGCATTTGACATGAGTGTGGTTCTCGATTGCTCCTAAGCCTAATTTCGATTTAAATATTGTAATCGATTTTGAATCTCGATCTCTATTGATTTCTTAACGGACTGGTACCTTCAGTTCCACGGGATATTTTTCTATTACCAATCATTTAAAGTTGAAGAATCGATTTTCTTGAATACTTTTCACACTTAAAAAAATTCCTTATATGGTTTTGCTCCTCAACACCTCCTGAGTAATTATAAATCGCCTCTATGTCTTTGAACTTCGGAGGAAGACGAAGAAACTGTCATGAAAAGGGGTATTTTCTGCAGAGGTAGGTGCTGTGCGGATCTAGTCTATACGCTCATTACTCATTGTTTCTGCAGGCGCCGAGCGAAATTCCTCCCCTGGGCCGGATGATGAACAAGTAATCAAAAAATTAATTTGACGAAAAGATTTTTTTTTTTGTTTTGTCATAATTATGCGCAGAAGCGATGGAAAACCTGGATCAGGCGCTGATTTGCTCGAAAAAACGTTGCAGGACACGGCGAAACTCGGGAATGAGCTCCCGCAGCCAACGTGTTATAAGGGTCGAAAAGATTGGAGATAAAACACAAGGGAAGTTATTCATTATGAGTGGCGCAGTCAGTACGGACCCGAAAGAATCCTCAGCATTATCTGAGGACAATAATTAGGTAGTTTTGTGTCATCAAAACACGAGAGGAGAAACTGGCTATTCGGACACAGTGCTGAGGTCAGCTGATCCTCCTCCCCGTTCAAGAAGAATAACTCTAAAATCCGTGTTGGTAAAACCCACAGCAGTAGACGGTTCCAGAAATTTGCGATTCCAACTTACTTGATTGTTCAATCAGAGGAATCTCCAACAATTGATACGAGTTTATCAATAAATACAATACACCGAGATATTCGATGAATTCAGCATAATGAAATGACCACAAACATCTATAGGAATAACTATCACTGCAACCTATGAAGAGGAGATGGATCGAAAGTTAATATTACCTGTTCCATTTTACATGATTTCCTAGGGAAGTGAACATAACAAGAGAGGAAGGGATATTGGGGTGGCGATTGTCAAATCTAAGGATGATTGGACGTCACGTAGCCCAGGACGGGGCATTCATCACAGTACGTCGTCTTGCCAACTCTAACTCCGAAGCCAGACAAATATAGAGCGTTTCCGCTGCTCACGCTTTGGATTTCGTGCGGTTGGGGTTCAATGAACACTGCGTCTAAGACAAAATTATTAAATTTCAAAGTTCCCTTTGGCGGCAGTGGTGAGAGATCTGTGGTCCCGTGAAAATATTGGTGATAATATCGATGCCTTAAAGCGCAAAGGCGCTATGTCTATCCATCTTCCACATTTTTTTTTTTTTTTTTAATTTCAGAAAACCTCAAATTTAACAAAATTATTATTGACCTTCTTGATGATTATATCTTGAAAATTTATTGAAGAAAATAAAGAGTTTTGTGTAATAATTTATTATTTTAGTAATTGTGCACTGGTGAAAACTTCTTTAGCGTTTTTCTCAAAACTACGTTTTTGGAAATAGCTCCTTTGTGCTTTCTAGGTATCAATGTGGTTTTCCCATTATCAACCAATTTTTACATGTTTTAGGTTTCCTGAATTCTTGATGAAACGCCCAGTAAATGAAAGTATCAACGCTCATCATAGACTCATCTTCATTGGTCAGAAAAAAGCCCAACACATTACCTCGAATATGTGTGCGCAAAATTTTGAATGGGGTGTGGAAAAACGGAAAAACTAGTTCATTGTTATTTTTAATCTTAACTAGACCTCATTCTGAGACTTTTGACACCAAACGCGACCTTCTAGCGTGAGAAGACCTTTTTCTATGATTTTTCAGTTTCGAATGTATATGACGTCACAGTGGGCTGGGGCGCGTGACGTCACACTCAAAACTCGAGTGTAGTATTAGTAAGAATCGATTCCTTTTTACGCATTACAATTCGACTCGCTTCTCATCTCATATCCTTGAAAGAATCTGGCCAATTAAAGGGTAAATTTTGACGTTGATTGGCCAAAAGTATCGGCTAGTGTTGTGAAAACCTACTTCACATCGTGAAGTAGGTAGTTGAGCCTGGACGCGCCTCCATTACGTTTTTGATTGTATCAAATAATTGACAGCCACGTTGTCTTTTGGGAAGGCTGTTCGTTAGGGGTGTGTCGATCCAGGTATTTCCCTGGAACGGTTCCAACGGTTACGGTGACTGTCACTGTGGTTACATCTTTGTCACCGGGTGACAAAGATGTAACCATTCCAAATTACCGGTACAGTTCCATTACCGGTACAGGCGATCAAATCCCAATCACACGGCATGGATGAAGCAGGCAGTCAAATCCCTATCGTTCTTCTTCCATGCTTATGATCTCAACTTGCAATACAATAGCATCATTTTCCTTGACAATTCGCTAAAAGGAAGGAATTTGTACAAGTGTTACAAAAGAGGCAATTTATTATAAATAATAGTTTATTATAAATAATAGTTAGAAAGAATAATGACGTTGCAGTTTAAGAACTTAACATGACAATAATAAATTAATAATACTGGAGACAACTTCCATGCTAACCAGCCCAGAAGATAACTTCCCGCTCAAGAGCCATTCCATGAACCATTCTCAGTCCATGGAAGTAGTAAGGGCGCTTCCAGGTACAACATGGAACAGAACTGAGAACAAGATCCATGCTTACTGGTCCAGAGCCATTGAACCATTCTCTATGATATCTTATCGGTCCAGTTCCATCCTCACCAATCAGAATGATCAGATTGATGAGATGATTGATCAGATCATTGTGATTGGTGAGGATGGAATTGGACCGATGGAAAAGATTCTCTTCCCGGTCCAGAGTCATTTCAAGATATCTTATCAGTCCGTGGAACTGGACCGGTAAGGGTCGAGTTTTTGTTACTGCGTGGAACCGTTCCAACCTGATACTCGGTTCCACAGTCCCGGTACAGCTGTACCGACACAACTCTACTGTTCGTTCTTCAGATGTTCAATTGGACCTCGTTATGCAAATACCTGGTAAGCGACAAAAGTCGATTTTGAGAAAAACGCGTCCAAAGTTTTTACGAGTATACACGTTGTTTCGGTAGTTGGCATGGGAATTAACCCTAGGACCTCACACATAAGTTTTTGTGACATGGAGCTCACACAGGGGTACAAATGTACCCCAACTTACAAAAAATTATAATCTTGTGTCTGTTGCCATTTTTAAATGAAATTATTGTTGCTTAAAATTCTATAAGCATCTAAACAATGATAAAAATTATTGGGGGTTCAAAAAGGTAATAGTTGTATTTTTTATTGGATATTCTTGTTGAAAACCAATTTTTAAAACTGTTAAATATCGCTTCTCATTCAAAATTTGAAATAAAATTTGTTCGATATGGAATGACCTTTGTTACTTTTGATTATGCAAGTTTGAAATATTCTGAGTTGGAGGAAAAAATTGGCATCCAAATCCAATGAGTAGTTTCCTTATTCTACCACCCCAAAGATCACCCTTCTGTGAAGCACTTGAACCCCTATTCTGCTACTTCTGAGCGTTCCCTTCTTCCCAATAAAGGTCATGTGCAATATTCTTACGTAGAAATTGTAGTAGGGTAAAATGAGCGGTTCTGGCACAGTTACTAGGCATCTCGGCATCAGTGATCAGTGGTGTCATGTAACCTCCATTTCAACTTGACCCCCTTCCCCAACCACACTCCAATTCCGTATCAGTGCTCTGTGGTGTCATGTAACCTCCGTGGTAACTCCACCCCCTTTGTCCACCATCTCCCAAATCATAAGGGATCATCTCCCAATTCATAGGGGACCATCCTCTAATTAGGATGTAACCTCCGTGGCAACTCCACCCCCTTCCCCAACTCCTACCAATTCATAGTGGGTCATCCTACCATTCAAAAGAGATTATCCCCAATTCATAGGGGACCACCCTGTAATTCTGCATCACCTGTGGTGTCATGTAACCTCCGTGGCAATTCCACCCCCTTCCCCCACCTCCTACCAATTCATAGGGGGTCATTTTACCATTCAAAAGATACCGTCCCCAATTCATAGGGGGTCATCCTACCATTCAAAAGAGACCGTCCCCAATTCATAGGGGACCACCCTCCAATTCTGCATCAGCTGTTGTGTCATGTAACCTCCGTGGCAATTCCACCCCCTTCCCCCACCTCCTACCAATTGATAGGGGGTCGTCCTATCAATTCAAAAGGGACCGTCCTAAAATCATACGGGACCACCCTCCAATTCTGGATCACCTGTGATGTCATGTAACCTCTGTGGCACTTTCACCCCCTCACCAACAAATTGTTGTGGCATGGTGGCTCGGAACAGTGAGGATACAAAAAAGAATTGGCCTACCTATAATCTTTCCAGGGATTCACGCTGGGGTAAATTTGTACCTCAAAGAGTTTGAAAATACACACTGGGGTACATTTGTACCCCAAAGAGTTTGAAAATACACACTGGGGTAGTTTTGTACCCCACCACGAAAAAAGACACGAACCACACGAATTCTCAGTGCCAAGTGGACTCGGGACAGTGCGTTTCCCGCTCACAGGGGTACCAAGATAATTTACGTGGGTCCCATTCGGGCGGGAAAATTTTTTTCGCGAATGTGTACCCAAAAATAGGAACAGTGGGGTACAGCTGTACCCCAGTGTGAGGTCCTAGGGTTAAGAGGTCAAACTTCGTCTCTGGGGGTTTTTTGGTGTGTTCCTTCCAGCTATTCGGTCAAAATGTAAGAAAAATGTCTGCAAGTATCATTTTTATGCTTACCTGGTTTTTGAAAAAATCACCAAGAGCAGAAACCTAAATTGCAATAACCTGGTAAGCGCCAATTTGTCGCTTACCTGGTTTTTGCAAAAATCACCCAGAGACCAAATCTAAATTTTGAAAACCTGGTAAGCGCCGATGTGTCGCTTAACTGGTAATTGCGAAATTAATTGAACAGAAAATAGAACATTGATAACAGGGTAAGTGCCAGTTTGTCGATTTCCTGTTTGTTGTCACATCAAAAAGAACAGAGACTTTACCAGGAAAATGTCACTCCTAACCTTCTACTGAGGGTGCACGAAAAAAAAAGAAAGCATGATGGTCACCGAATTCATGTACTTGTACTTACTTGAAAATGTTTATAAAAAGATAGTAGATGATAACAAAATAAATTTGGTTATAACTAACAGGTTCTACGCCATTGATATAGTTCCCTCTCCCTTGATTGATACGTTTTGTGATAGTCAGGGCATAGCTAAATCGTGTTCCTCGTGAACTACGTAATACCTATAGGTACGTAAAACCGGTCGCTCGCCACAATCAACAAACCTGGCGGTTACCAGGTGTTTGCGTAACTACTGTGGTGACCAATTGGTGCTTACCTGGTATTTTCAATGAAACCTAGTGGCGCTTACTAGGTATTTGCGAAATAAAATTCAACATTTGGCGCTTACCAGGTTTTTGCAGAATAAAAAACCGCGGATACAAGGCTTGTCGCTTACCTGACGTAATAATTTAATTACTTTTAATAAACGTAACTGAATGAAACCACTCCAGAATCGTAGATCTTGACAAGCTGAATCCAACGATACCAAAAACTCAATTTTCGATTTTTGTCGCTTACCAGGTATTTGCATAACTGGGTCCAATTTTTCTTGATTCAATTCGATCTTTGTATTGTATTTGTCACTGATTTCGTATTACAGTTTAACTTTCACTTTCTCTGACTTTTCTATTAGACAAGATTCTAATTTAATTCACGCCAGTTCGGCTTTGGTATAATTGTTTTCAACAGCTAGAGAGCGAGAGAGTCGGGACATAGGATAAATTATCAGGAGGGTGACAAATGGGGGGTGTGCCTGATTTTTTTTTAATTTTTAATCGAAAGTAAACCTCATCCCGAGAATTTTGACACCAGCCGCTCTCTTTTTGGACGAGTAAATCTTTTTCTATGATTTTTCAAAGTTTTGAGTATGACGTCACGCACCCTTCGCCTGGGTGACGTCATAGACATTCGAAACTTTGAAAAATCATAGAAAAAGATTTACTCGTCCAAAAAGAGAGCGGCTAGAGTCAAAATTCTCAGGATGAGGTCTACTTTCGATTAAAATTTGTTTTAAAAAAGTCTGGCACACCCCCTAATGTCACCTTCCTGATAATTTATCCAATGTCGCGACTCTCAAGCTCACTAGCCAGTAATTGGCCAGATTTTTCCAAGGATATGAGATGAGCAGCGACTCGAATTGTAATGCATAAAAAGGAATCGATTCATACTATTTTCAATCGAAATCGCACCCACTACGACGTCTCTTCAGATATTTGCTTGAAACCAACAAAAATGTATCGATGGGCGAATATGAGAATGGATGCGAGTTGGTGGTGTGAACGCCGAAGGGAAACAAAAGAGGTCATCCAGGGAGGGTGGGAAACTCGACAAAAAAACCCTGGGAACCATATGAGTTTGTCTAGTCGTCGAGAAAGAAGAGCCCTTGTGTTTTATAAACTCCAGTGGAAGGAAGGAGTGCGATATTGCGACACCCCCTGCGGAACACGGCAGTCGAGAATATTCATAGCGAGGCCTCTCACAAGAATAGCCAATCGCTCTCAGGATCCGAACCGCTTGGTTTATTCCTATTTCCTAATACGACTTCTCTGTCTTCCATCTCTCAACGTATTTCCTTTTCCCCACGAGTCTCAATTTCTCCCTGTGAACTCGTCTCCATCTACGTGCAGGTTCCATTACGTTCGGGATGACGAACATGATTATGCTATGCATATGGTATGAGGTGGGGGTATTAAAAAATGTTCGAGCCTCATGAATACTTCAACTCATGAATGTGAGAGATCATTTGGAAGGAAGAAAATGTCTCAATCTACCGTACATGATGATCAAACTTTCAGGATCGTGATTAAAAAATAATATTTACATTAAGAATATGGAGATACAAGTACTTTGTTGAAGGAGTCCAGTACGAAAGGTGTTCTCACTTCCTACCTCAAAGAAACCAGATCAACTTTTCGACAGATTGAAGAAGCACCAAAGTCAAAAATTCAGATTTTGCCTTAATCTCAGGAAAATTCCTGTAGATTTCGATACTGTTCGCACCCATTAAATTTGAAAAGTACAAATTCTATTACATACAAATTTAAGATTTTAAAACATGGTTGCCACTGTCTTGTTTTTCGTCAATTTCGGGGTACACTTTCCAAAGGTGTTTTTGCTTCCGAGTCTACCGAAGTAGCGGAAGCTTTGTTTTCACTTTTTAAGGTTGAATGAACTGTTCTCGAAAATCAAAATTTCCACTAGCGTTTTAAGTTTTAGACCTTCCTGAACAATTTTGGTTCCGTGTCTGTGTGTCTGTCATGAAATCCTTGCCACAGCCATAACTTCTCATCCGATTTCGATGAAATTTTCAGGGATTGTGCGCGTTGACGAGTAGGTAGATGGTCCCCTATGAAAAGCATCACCCCCGGACTGATAACATAGGTCTGCAACCAAAAAACTGCAAGCAATTTTTTTACTGGTTCCCATAGGTTTTTACATGCTGAAAGCGAAACAAATACTCAAAAAATTCCATCACATCTAGTTTTTTTGCAAAACTGATTTTTTGAATTCCACGTATGGTGTTATTCAGCCTTGAACTTCAATTCTGTAGTTGCTGCCAAGTTGTCAATTTTATGAATTGCATGAGTATTTTCACATTCATATTCAGTCATGTCACTCCCAGGAATGATATGTACTGAAATAGAGGAGGTAGGGAAGAAGGGGGTGGGGTATTTTTGAAGAAGGAGAAGCGCAAGGATGCCCAGAATTATGTCATAACACGTTGTTCATTTGATTTTCTCAAAAGTCAGGATGTCTTGCGGAACATAGTGCTTAGGTTGTAACATGTTCTAGTGGATATTCCGAGCGGGTAAGGGGGATGATGTAGCTTACGGACAGGTCTGATCATGATTCAATCACAAGGATTTGCAACCGATTCTTGAAAAAATAAAATATCATGAACATCGCTGGATGGTTTGTGGCGATTTCAAGATATTGACCATGTTGTTGGGCCAGCAATCAGGCTACACAAAGTACCCCTGTTTTTTGTGCTTGTGAGATAGTCGAGCTCGAGATCACCACTGGGTGAAAACTGACTGGCCGCTTCGAAATACCTTGACTCCCGGCGAGAAAAACGTCACTAATATGAGCTTAATGCCACCTGAAAAGGTTTTATTACCCCCACTTCATATAAAACTGGGGCTTATGAAGCAGTTCATCAAATCATTGCCAAGAGATGGGGAATGTTTCAAATATGTGTGTTCAGTTTCCTAAACTGTCTGAAGCTAAATTGAAAGAGGGAGTTTTTACAGGACCTGACATACGAACACTTTTGTACGATCCCTTGTTTTCAGTATCAATGAGCGATAAAGAAAAAGAAGATTGGGACTCTTTCAAGGATGTAGTGCAAAAGTTTTTAGGCAATACGAAAGACCCTAACTACAAATCTATTGTGAATCGCATGTTGGCTGCCTACAAAGCTCGGGGATGCAACATGAGCTTAAAAGTTCATTTTCTACACTCCCAAGCAGAATACTTTCCAGAAAACTTGGGAGCGTTCAGTGAGGAGCAAGGTGAAAGATTTCACCAAGACGTTCGAGATATGGAAAAACGCTACCAAGGACGATGGGACGTCAATATGCTAGCTGACTACTGTTGGATGCTCAAGAGACAATGTTGGAGCAAGAAAACGTACGCGAAGAAGTATGAAAAAAAGAAAAGGTTCCACAAGCAAAATGAATAAATTCTTTGAGTATTTTGTATTGAATAGGAAACGAATACTCAATTATTTTGAGATTGTACAAAATACAAATTATGATGTTTTTTCTCAATTTTCGTTTTTTATTTCCCCTTCTCCCCTATTTTGCAAGAAAACTGTGCGTGATGGATAAAAATGGCGGTCATTTTTGGATTCAGCACACCAAAAAACATAAACTATAGCTAAAAGATTCCATGCAGCTGATCAAAAAATTTTTTTTGCAGACCTGTGTAATAGGTGCTGAGCATGCGCAAACGAGAAATCCTTGTAACAGCCATAACTTCTACATTTTCCAACAATATTCAGATATTGTGCCGGTAGATATGTAGATACCTCCAACCAAACTTCCAGGGAGTTCCGCACCTGGGTGGGTGTGAGGCAGGGTGATGTGCTGAGTCCGCTCCTCTTCATAACGCTCATGGACGACGTGATCAAAAGCTGCAAGGCTCGAACGCATCGGTACAGCCCTGGGCACTACAGGTTGTCTCCCGTCAAAGTGGGTGAACTCGCTTTTGCTGACGATGTGGCGTTGGTGGCCAGTTCAGAGGCCAACCTGCAGCGAAACCTTAATTTATGGGTGGAGGAGTTGGAGAAGAGAGGAATGAGGATGAGCCTGGGTAAAACTAAAACAATGATTGTCTCTCGAAACAAGCAGAGCCACAAGATTAGCGTGAGAGGTACTCAGCTGGAGCAAGTGGCAGAGTTCAAGTACCTCGGAGCCGCATTCTCAGAGGACGGAAAAATTACTACTGAGGTGAACTCCAGAATTGCCGCAGGAGGCAGGCTCTTCTACGCCCTCAACAGACAGTTCATCAGCAAAAAAGAAATTTCAAAAAAGGTGAAGATGACTGTCTATAGAAACACTTATGTCCCCATCCTCACATACGGCTGTGAGACTTGGTCCCTCACCGAGAAACATTTCAGCTCGATCCAAACCCAGGAGATGAGGTATCTTCGTAGAGTGGAGGGAAAGACAAAGCGGGACCGCATCAGGAACAAAAAGTTCCGAACAATGCTCGATGTGCAGCCGCTCTCCCACACTATCAAGTCGGCCCAGCTAAGGTGGGCTGGACACCTCTGGAGGATGGACCCGGATAGGCTTCCAAGAAGAGTGTTTGATGCACGACCCCAGGGACGCAGACCCAGGGGAAGAAGAAGACGGACTTGGGTAGATAATGTTGAAGAGTCGCTGAGGTCAAGAGGTCTCACTATCGAACAGGCCAAAAAGACGGCTCAGGAGAGACCAAGATGGCGATCTCTTTGCGCCACCTCTACACCCTAGGGTAACGAAGAGGACGACTAAGTAAGTAAGTAAGATATGTAGATGGTCCCCTATGAGGGATGTGCAAAGTACTTAGAGATTGATGTTTTGAGATTATCTACCATGCATCGGATCATCTAAACGGTCAGGTTATGGATACGAGGAAGCTATGTGTCACACCCACTTGGCAGACTTTTTTTTACTTGTTTTATTGCACCAAGTTACAACTTATAAGCAACATTTTTCTGACACATGGTGTACGTTAAGAAAACTAAGATACTTCACTTAGTTCTTATTGTCCTGAAATTTGCACTTCATGATCGTGTGGCTTGGTTTAAGGCTTCAAAGCAGATCATCTGTGCTGAGAAGCTGGACGAAATCCTCATTTACATGATCTTGGAGCCTTAAAAGGCTATTTATGTAGGTTTATGAATGTATCGTAGTGAAGTCTGTCATTTCTTAAGTATCTGAATGCATCAACGCAGGACGTTATATTTTACCAAAGGTGAAATCATACTTTGATTTTCTCAAAAATTGAAAAAAATTATGCCTATTTTAGTGTCTCAAGGTCGAAAAAAACGAAAAACTCTTTAAATTGAAAAAATTTAGAGAAAAACAAGGGGTAAAAACAAAATTGCTCTGAGACATTTTTTGTTCGGAATACGTTGTAGAATATATCTCTGAAGTTTGGCGAGGCGAGCAAGATAACAAGGAAACTCTGTATAACAATATCACACTGCATTGGCAACAACAGGCCAACACTAGAAACATATGGCTGATTTTTTGCGTGAAAGAGAAATGAAACTGAAAATCGGTGCCCCGCGATACGAGGAAGAGCGAAGCACAATGACCCGAGTGCTCGAGAAAAAAAGGGGATAGTGTCAGTAGGTTGATTGAATTGTCGAGCAACGTCAACATTGCGATTCCACATTGCAACAAGGCTCGGCGGTGTACTACACCCCACTTTATACACCCCGGGCGAAAAACAGGGGTTCGTGTCATCGATAAACTTGTCCTCCGAAGGGGCGAAAATCCCTTTCGGGGGGAAACCATCTTTTCAGCAGGTCGCCGTTATCACGAGACACGTCAAATCAGTCGCGTGGGCGTTTCAAGAGGAAGTTATTGTGGTAAAACATTGTCCCCTCGTTGAGAGCTGAATCGGCTCACGGTGGTGAGGACAAGCCCACAAAAACTCACCACAGAAGGTACCTACTAGTGAAAGCACAAAAATTGTTGAGACTCTAACGTCTAAGTCGTGTTCGAAAAAATAAATTTAGTTATAAAGTGGAAAAATTCAACTAGTAATTTGAACTCAGTGAATTTGAAAAACGCTGCAAATCATTTCACAAAGGTTTATTATTTTCCTGTATAGATCACTTATCTTCGAAGATCACAGCTTTGCCATTATCAATATTTATTGACGTGATAACGTCTTATAAATTGGTTTACCGGGAGACACTTCAAGAAACTGCGTTACGCTCCGCTCACGGAGGGGGTGCAGCTCGGCGCTCCCTAAAGGCGGGCGGCCCCTCCCCTTCCCCGGTGCTCACAAAAGCGGGAGCGCCCCGCCCCCCTTCCCTGGCACTCACTCCCCCCCCCACCCATGGGAAATACCTACTACCTACGGGGAATACCTACTCTGTGCAACTTGACAAAGAATTTTATTTTATCCTTCTTCCTACTATACGAATGAATATTAACATTAAAATTATTTTACCACTCAAAGTCGTTGTCACGTAAAACTATCGCCCGTATACCGACTTTACAGGCAACAACACAGGGTTTTTTATTTTTTACCTATCAATCATAGGTACTTCCACTACCAATCATAGGTACATCCTACCTACGAGCGGAATTTTTGAAAATTTCAACCCTTCAATTTGGTTCGTGGTTGAGGTTGAAATTTTCAAAAATGCCCTAGTAGGTAGGCAGTAGGTACCTATGGTTGACAGGTAAAAAATAAATAATTACTGAATATGGCTAAGCTGTGATCTTCGAAGATAAGTGATCTATACAGGAAAATAATAAACCTTTGTGGAATAATTTGCAGCGGTTTTTACCAATTTTTTTAAAGACAAAAAGAAAAAGATAAGGCACAATAGGTACCTTGAAGATAGGTCTTCTACTACCTACCTACTACATACTACCTTCACAATCAAGTTTATTTTGAAGAAATAAACGCTTCACACTCGATTCGAAAAGTAAGGTTCCTTCAAATGGAAATTTGATTATAGGTTGCTAAGGAAGCAAAACTGAATACAACTCGAAGAAACGAACAGCGATCGTATTAGACTTGCGTCTCCGATTGCGATCGTAATTAGACTTGCGTCTCCGTGCACCGCCCTGAGGGATTCCGAATGCACTCTGACGGCAGTTTTGTGAATCGGGACTTAGATAATAGTGATAACTGTTTGATTATTTTTAATTTTTGTTGTGTCGTCCGTTTGCGATTTGTGCTGTCCCGTTTCAAATAATTCCGTCTTCTCATTGCTTTATTCATCCGGCTCGTTCTCTGATTTCTTTCTGGCTCGCTGTTCTGTGCAAGTGAAATAAGGGTCACTTTTTAATCGGCATGAGTCGTAGAATCTCAACTTTAGTCGTAGAATCCCAGTGTCAGTTACGTGAGTTTAACACCCCGTATAGAAAATAGTAAATCGTTGTGCGATAATTTTCACCCTTCATTCATCATGAATCTACAGTCGGAATTTACTGAATTGATTGAATTTTTAATCAACTAATTTAAATGTTGTGATATTATACTTTGGAGGTCTACCTAGTCAAATCACTAAAAATAAAGACACTTTTTGGTTTATTATTTTCAATAATAAGCCTTTGGAATCGAGCAAGAAAAAAAAAATTTTAACCCCCCCTCAAAATTTGATGTTTTACGTTTCAAGGTACGTAGAATACGAAAATCGAATAAAAAAATTTCCGTCCGTCCGCCGTACGCCGTACGCGGCACTTTTCTTAGCAACACTGGACCGATTTGGTTCAAATTTGGTATATGGGCTCCATTTGGGGTCTAGTTGTGCCGCGAAGCTTTTGGTTGATGTAGGTCACTTCTAAGGGGTGAAAATTAAGGGTTGAAATTTTCAAGAGTGCCCTAGCTCGAAAACTCTCGAAATAAAGGTATCGTTTTTTCACCAATTTTAAATAGTATTGAATTTTTAAAAATTTTTGAGACCACCCGGAGCTCTGTAGGACAAACCGTTCGGTCCCTACGAGTACTTGAAGGTTTTCCTTCGATAAAACAGAATCATGAGTGTGAATCGCAAAAGAGGTCTAATCTCCATTCAAATTTTATCGGACTAAAATGCGATCGCTGTTCATTTCTTCGATTTGTATACAGTTTTGCCTTCTGCGTAACCAGTAATCAAATTTCCATACGAAGCTTTCTATTTTTCCAATCGAGTGTGAAGCGTTTAGTTCTTTCTAATAAACTTGATTGTGAAGGTGTGAAGCAGTATGGTGTGGTAGGTAGTACCTAGCTGGTAGGTAAAAAAAAGTTGGTAGGTAAAAAAAAATGTTGGTGGGTAAAAAACGCTGCAAATCATTGCTCAAAGGCTTCTTCACTCTTCAGATCACTGATCAGCTGAGTGAGCTCCGAAGCCATTTTCATTCCTATTGAATGGAAGTGCTCTTCCAGGCGTCTCCAGCAATCGAGGAGATCTTCTTCACTCTTCAGATCACTGATCAGCTGAGTGAGCTCCAAAACCATTTTTACTCCTATTGAATGGAACTGCTCTTCCAGGCGTCTCCAGCATTCGAGGAGATCTCCTTCACTCTTCAGATTACTGATCAGCTGAGTGAGCTCCGAAGCCATTTTTACTCCTATTGAATGGAAGTGCTCTTCCAGGCGTCTCCAGCATTCGAGGAGATCTTCTTCACTCTTCAGATCACTGATCAGCTGAGTGAGCTCCAAAACCATTTTTACTCCTATTGAATGGAACTGCTCTTCCAGGCGTCTCCAGCATTCGAGGAGATCTCCTTCACTCTTCAGATTACTGATCAGCTGAGTGAGCTCCGAAGCCATTTTCAATCCTATTGAACGCAGGAAACTGAAATTTGAGAGGGAAGGTCAAGGGAGAATACAGATGGTGGTAGGTGCTATTGATGGAGAACCAGTGATCTATACAGAAGGGTGATCTATACAGAAAATAATAAACCTTTGAGCAATGATTTGCAGCGTTTTTTTATATTGCTTGTGTATTTGTATTATTCGTTTTCGTATTCCTACATTCTTCTAACTGTCGCTTTGCAATGTTATTGATGCGTGGGAGCAAATAAGGTTTGGTGTAGGTATTTATATTATCTTGTATCCTATAATACAAGACAGTGGATTGGATATTTTTGTTAAGTCCCTTCTAGCAGTAGCTCATTTAGGAAGAGCTCTCTGAATACATTCTATTGATCTGAATCGGTAATATGAAGTGATAACTAGGCTGTTACACCTATATCAGGACGATGGAAATAAGAAGACGTTGGGTTTACAGAAAAGAAATTTAGACAAACTTGGAGAAATTTCAAAACATTTTGAAAAGAAGGAAATTAATATTTATGTTGCCTCAAAACAGTACTCCTTTATTGCCGTTACTTTTTACTCTCTTTTTGACATCTATTTGAGCCAGAATGAATCTTCGTGATTAAATATTAGGACAGGTAGTTGAGACCTTGAGTTGGGCTTTTTGGTTTATTATTTTCAATAATGAACCTTTGGAATCGACCAAGAAAAAAAAAATTTTAACACCCCCTCAAAATTTGATGGTTTACGTTTCAAGGTACGTAGAATCCAAAAATCGAATAAAAATTTGGCCGTCCGTCCGCCGTACGCGGCACTTTTGCCACTTAGCATTGACCGATTTTGATGAAATTTGGTATGTAGGCTCCATTTGGGGTCTAGTTGTGCCCCGAAGCTTTTGGTTGATGTAGGTCACTCCTAAGGGTTCCAAAATCAATTTTGAAATTTTGAAAACGCCCTAACTCAAAAAATTTCGATATAAAGGTATTGTTTTTCCTTCAATTTAAGATTCTATAGAATTTTTAGAATTTTTTGAGACCACGCGGAGCTCTGTAAGACAAACCGTTCGCTCACTACGAAAATTTAAGTGTTTATATTGAAATATATATATATATAAATCAAAACACGAGTGTGAATCGCAAAAGAGGCCTAATCTCCGTTCAAATTAGAGCAGACCGAAATGCAATCGATGGTTGGTGATGTTGATTTTTTTTTTGATTTTTTTGATTTTTTTTTTTTTTTTTTTTTCTTCGTTTTTCATATTGGATGGGATGGTTGGTGATTTTGTAGACGAGTGATCTATATAGAAAAATAATAAACCATTGTGTAATAATTTGCAGCTTTTTTTTCTCTACCATTGATAAAATAATGATTGTACTTGGAAATATTCCAGTCTTTCTGTACGGAATCAGTCTTTCCGTGGGGAAAAATTGATTCACCTTATTGTAATCACTGCCACAATGTTTAATGGGTAGATGATATGAACGAAACCTTCCTCACAACGGAGAGTATTGCTTGTATATGATAGAAACCATCCTGAGCCATCTCAAAATCAATTTCGATTTTACCGCAATGGAAAAGCTATACCAGTTTGCTAAGGATTGTCAATTGTCATTCTGACCTTTATCACAGTAATCATTAAGTGTCTGGCATGGCTCCAGCCAAGACATTTAAATTAGAAGAGTTTGAGTTGAGGAGAACTTCCTCGCAGTCCCGCAAGAGTGCATTCGGAATCCCTCAGGGCGGTGCACAGAGACGCAAGTATCGCACTTGGGCCGGATTATCAGTCACATTTTAGCCTCCGGTAAAGCAGATTTATCCGACGGCCGTCGGGTAACTCAATCGTACGCGTTCATCAGTCACCAGATAGACGTTACCCGTAGTTTAAAGTTATCTGGTCGTCCGAGGACCGGATAAAAGTTACCGGAGGGTAACTCGATTTACCCAAGGCTTTTTAACCTCAGACAGCGAAAAAGATGTTGGGTGTTTATGGTGGGAAAGAAGAACAGTGGGAAAGAAGACCCTACATGGTAAATGCGGATTGACCATTTGGAGAAGTGGGGCAATTGCGATTTTTTGATGAGATTTCGATTGGAAAAAATAAAAATAAATAAATAAATCTCAGACTGTCCATCATTCCTTCTACAGCTTTTTCGAGTGCTCCCCCGCACTAGTGACTCCCTAGGTTCCAACCCAAATTTGGAGCACTTCTACCACAGAGTACTGTAGACAAGTTACTTATACTAATCGGATTTAGAAATTTTTTGTTGAAATTTCCGGAATTGAGTCTATGTACAAATTTTGAAGAAAAAACACAAACGGTGAATACAGCTTTCGTACAAGTACGCAACCACGAGAGACGTTTTATGTCTTATGTTTAATAAATTGAGAGCTTTCCAATGAGTGGTGAACGATTTTTGTGGGTGGAAAATGAGGAAGTTAGTTTTCCCTAGGAACGATTGGTTGTACGTGAAAATCATCAGAAATTTCCGCGTAACGCTCCCCGCGTGACGATTTTTCATTTATGTGCCATAGTAAAGACATAAAATGTCAAAAACCATGTAGGTGTCTGTCGGCGACTTTTGTGGCGTCAGTAAAAGCTCTGCCAGTAAAATTGTCAAGCAGGTGTCCCTGGGAACTGCCAGAATATCCGTTCAATTTATCCAAATGCCAGCAACCGAGGGAGAATTAATTCAATTTCGGATGGAATTTTATTTAAATCACACCTTCACAATCAAGTCTATTAGAAAGAACTAAACGCTTCACACTCGATTCGAAATCATAAACTCAATTTTAAATGCTTGCATACGAGTCTGCAACACATTGGGACATTTTCATGTCAACCACTACACAACAAGGTAGTTAGTTGTGTTAGTTGATGTTGTTAGTTCATGTACCCAAGCATCAAAGTTTTCGTGACGATTTTTCAGTTCATGTGCCAAAGCAAAGACTTGAAAATGTCAAAACTAAACATATTGTTTAGTAATGCATACATTCCAGGGGACGTCCCATTGGATAAGCATTAGATCAGTTTAACCAGTTGGTAAGTGATAAAACTGTTTCACTCGATGTAATTTATTTATTACTTTAGGCAAGAAATACTGACCCCCCCCTCCCCCAAACATTATCCACCTTAACATTTCTAGCGGCATGGGAGCCTCGAATCTGAAGAGCATTTTAAAATCCATGATCTACGATACCCAACATGCGAATTCGAGTTCACCCCCCCCCCCCATCACATCACCAACGCCAACAATGGTGCCAGTCTGGCACCAAAGCGGAAATACGTCGTAAAATTGAACTTTCATCCGTTAGTTTTGGTAGGCAGTCCGTCGAAGTTCACATCCGTATTCAAAGTGAAACACACAAAAAAAAAAAAACACGAAATAAGCGGTTTATGGCATCATGGCACCATGTCCTGGCACCATGGTGGCACCACTATTAGTTCCATGGTGATGCAGAGAATAATTCATGAAAATCTGGAGGTATAATGAGAATTTTTCCTCAATTTCAAAGCTTGGGTACAATTAGTAAGCAGTAAAGGAACCGAAATATTGAAAAATCGGATATTTTGTGAATGTTATCCCCCACTCACCCCCTCCCCTTGCGAATTTTGGTACTCTGGTAAAATCATGTACAACTCGGAAGTTATTTGAGTCAAACAAAAAAAGAAACACGCAAATCGGTTGGAAATTGAGGCCTGGGCAGAGTTTACAAGATTATGCACGCAAACGCACGTTTTTTAAGCATTAACCCCCCCTTTCCCCCTCTTAAAAAGCAAAATCCAAAATTCCGGCGCCGTAGTGCACAACTAGATAGTATTCCGCGTCAAACGAAAAAAGAACCACGAAAATCGTTCGAGAACTAAGGCCTGGGCAGAGTACACAAGATTATGCCCAAAATCGCACGTTTTTCGAGCATTAACCCCCCCTTTCCCCCCCTTAAAAGGCAAAATTCGAAATTCCGGCGACGTAGTGCACAACTAGATAGTTTTCCGCGACGAACAAAAAAAGAACCAGGAAAATCGGTTGAGAACTAAGGCCTGTACAGACGACACAAGATTTTGTTACACACACACATACACACACACAGACATACACCTATGGTTTTTTTCGCGGATTTGGATTCAGAATGGTCTAAAACGGATTACTGTGTGGTTATTTTTTTTTCTGTTGAGTGTAGTCCAACTTCACCCCAGATCGATCGCATAAGGACGCCCAAGTCTTACTGTCGGACGTCCTAAAAAGCCAGGTTTCCTGGAGCATTGGCACTCAAATGTTTGAAAAAATTACTGGTGAATGGGTCGCCGCTAAAACATGTGATCCAGAAGATATTACAGCAGTACAATCAAGTTCTAAAGCCAGTTTGGACTTATGGGGTGCGGCTGTGAGGATGCACTGCTCACTGTAACCTCGACGTAAAACAGCAGCCAGATTTGAGGATGAGAGTCTAGCCCCCAGCAATCCTTGTTGGGGTCAGCGCTACCTCCCGCCACTTCAACTATCATTCCTGATTACCATAACGTTTTCGTTTCTCATATTTCTATAACATGAACCAGTGACGACTTTGGAGATCAGCCTCTAAGTTGAAAGACTTTGGGCACATTTCGCAACATAAAACGACACTTCATTTTCACGTCCCAAACTGTTCAGAGAGAAAGCAATAAGAGAAACGAAAACGATCACGAGACAATCTTTAGAATGGTAGTGATGGTAATCAGGAATGGTAGTTCGTTGAAGTGGCGGTAGGTAGCGCTCATGTTTTGAGGCCGGTCAAAAAGTATGGATTAATGTTGATTTGAAATTGTTCCTACGTAACAAAACGATTCATCTCATTTAATTTAAACCCGGAAAATGCAGTAAGAGAAGAAGAAGTCTAGTACTTGGGTACTTTCAACTAGATTGGATAGCTGGAACCGGAACGAAATACGTGGGACTCCAGGCTGGCCCATTCACTTTGCGGTGCTGTGATTGAATGACAGCGATACAACCGTTTCTCTTCCGAACGAGGTCGAGGTCCTCCCTTAGGTGGATGAGGTACTAGAGTTCTCTCTCCCACTGGTGAGACCCGCCGTCCCCACAGGTGCTCGACTCGAAGAAAACCGGATGATTAAAGTGGACTTTTGAAGCACGTGAAAGGTCAAAAGTCCGAAGGGAAGAACGTTGCAGTTTAACCGAGCGTAATTAAACCCCATTCAAACATGTACGTCCTTTACGAAGGAAGATTCAACACATTTCCATTCCTGCGACCGAAATACGAGCAAAACTCTGCAAATAATCACACAATGGTTCATTATTTTATTGTATAGGTTATCTGAGAAAAATACGGCCAAACTTCGGGGGAGATTTTGTCCAAATAGGAACTATAAGGAATCGCAGTTTTTAACCTTGTTTAATAGTCTACTATAGGTGAACTAAGTAAAAGTTACGTAGTGTAAATTCTTGCTTCATGACAATATTTTTAGCTCTGAAGAGGCAGAACAGCAATAGTTCTCTTCAATAATAGAAAAATTCACAAGAACAATTTTGAACCATTCTCCATTCAGATAGTTGGATACCTAACTAATTTTGATATCTTTCACCATAAGAAATGTACGTTAGAGTTCCCATCTCCATTTACCCAGATCCCGAAACGAACAAAAACAAAAATTGTATTGATGGAATCGACAAAAACTCAGAATGTATCTTAAAACCCGTATTTCTTTTGAAGTAGTTATGTTGAGGGGAGATAGATTTCGGCAATACCCTCGTACTTAATTCATTGTTTATAGGATGTTGAGGGCACATTCGCTGAGACAGCATCGTCAGAACTTCTGGCCAGTTTTATTTACAATAGGCAGATCCTTAATCTTAGATATAAGCTTGCTTGTAATTGGTAAATAGTTACTAATTATTCTCCTCGGTAAAAAAAAAAATTTGGTTATGAGTAATTAATAAATTTATTTGTGTTATGTAGGTTCCAAGCACCCAGGTATTCTAGGTATTTCCTTGGGTATTTCCAACAAAAAATGTCACTTAGCAATTTGTTTTTTCAAGTTTTTTTATTTGAAGATTTTTTTCGTAGTTGAACCTCGTCTCACTAAAATGAATATAGTTCCCTTATTTTACGTGAAAAGTCAAATCTGATTACGTCGTTGAAAAGAGCATTAAATTTCCCATCACATGGGCTACAACACACATTTTTAACCTCGCATCTAATTAGATTTTTTCTAGTCCAAAATTAAAAATTTTCGATTTGCAAGTTTTTTTTTGACGAAATTCTCAAGATATTTTCACCCATTTCCTGTAGAGGAAATTCGATGCGGTATTCAGCAAAAACATCCTCAAAATCTCAGGTTTCTAACGATCTAAGCAAAAAATATTTTACAGTCGAATTTAGTAGAGAAATCTGTGTTTGAACGCGAAGAAACGTGATTTTTTTTTTTTCAACGAAATCGACGTTCGGACGGAAGGACTCAGGATGGTGGGAGAAGCGGCGGCGGAGGAGATCCCTCGAATCCTCCCGTCAAACTGCCGATTTCGTTGAAAAAAAAAATTCACGTTTTTCCGCATTCAAACACTGATTTCTCCCCTAAATTCGACCGTAAAATATTTTTTGCTTAGACCGTTGGAAACTTGAGACTTTTGAGGATATTATGGCTGAAAACCGCATCAATTCAAACAACAAGAAATGGTGAAAATCTCTTGAGAATTTCGTCAAAAAACTCTCAAAAAAGTCTGAGGACAATGATTTAAATAGGGGACCGTTTACGACTCAATTCCCATAACCGCTGAAAATTTCATCGAAACGGGATGAAAAATGTGAAAGTTATCACTGTTACTAGGAATTCACGTTTAAGCATGCGCAGCAGCTATTAGTCTGAGGGAGATGGTTTTCATAGGGGACCATCTGTACGCCAACCCGCACAATCCCCGAAAATTTAATCAGTAATCTTTATTCAGTAAAAAGCCTGCAAGGCAATACTATCGTCAGTAGGTACATTCAATAAGATTAATAAACATCAAGGTTAAAAAACGAATTAGAGTACTAATCACAGTTCGTATTACAAATACTTGTCGAAATTGATAATACAAAAACTCGACGCACTAAACAACTCGGCATCAATTAGTATTGCCTTCATTTTTTTTTTTTTTTTTTTTTGAAAACTGCGACAGGCATCTCGCGCAGCACCACCGGATGGAGGTTATTGAGCCTAGACCCCACTTATAATGGACTTCCTGACAACGATTTGGTGAGACGACTGCTGGCGAACACTAAAATGGCGTGTCTAAGTGTTGGGGAATATGCTCAATGTTTTCCGGGACATAAGTGAGAGCGCTTCGCACATAAAGAGCTGGCACAGTCAATGTCCCTAGTTCCCGAAAATAACCGCGGCAGCTCTAAGATGTCTTCAGGAGAAAGATGGTGCGCACTGCAGACTTCTGTGCTCTGAATGCTACCGTACTATGAGCAGAATTTCCCCATAACAGAACTCCATATGAGAGCTTGCTGTGTATGCACGCGAAATACACTGTTCGAAGCACATGGTGCCAAACGACCCCAGACAAACGGCGTAGCATAAAATTTGACGACGCCAGTGCTTCAATATGCTTGGACCAAGGCAACCGGGAATCGACGGTGATGCCGAGAAAATTCACGGGAAATCGTGTTTTCCAAGAGAAAAGTTATCAAACAAAAACAGGGGAAACCTAATTTTCCCCATCTTGCTTTTTCTATTTTTTTCTTCA
Organism: Apolygus lucorum; assembly: GCA_009739505.2. NCBI lineage: Eukaryota > Metazoa > Arthropoda > Insecta > Hemiptera > Miridae > Apolygus > Apolygus lucorum. Next base: position 14,214,577 of record CM019183.2, read on the forward strand.
GTTTTTCGATTTCGAACTTTACTGTTTCGTGAAATTTTGCATCTGGAGACTATAGATTTCTCGATCTCAGCGCTTCAAGCGCCCATAAATGAACTATTCCGGGATGACGTCATTTTCCCGGTTTTTTTAAACATTCGTATTTTCTACACTGTTTTGCTTATTCGTAAATTAGGAAGTTCGGGCTGAAAGTTAGCCTTAGGAGGTTTTTCGAGGTGCTGAATCCGATTTTGGGGTCAAAAATAGGAAATTCCGACATGGTGAAATTCCTTATTCCAGGAGTTGAGTTTTCTCTTCATTAAGCAGCAGGGCCTTACACCAATCGTGGACAACCCCTGAAGAGTCCATCAGGCCCGAATGAAGCGCAGATTGAGATGATCCTGTGACTTGGAGGGAAATGTCGTCAGCGGAAAGGAAAATATTTGTAGAGACATCGTCAAACTGGCACGCTAGGTCATTAATAAATATGTGATGGATTGATGAAAACGAAGACTCAAACCCTGATTGAACCTGATTGAACGTTTTCCATTTTACTTCCATTATCATCAGATTTACTGACATTGTTATTTTAAACAATCGTTATTCTTGGAAACTCGAGAAACACAGTAGTGTCGTCACTAGCTGCTCAAAAATCCCCTCTTGACAGGTTTTGAAACTATTGAGAGAAGAGACCTGTTAAGCCCTCATCTGGTTCTGTTCGAACAGTTATTGTTGCAGCTCGCTTGAGTGTGAACGTTCGAGGTGTCATGTGATAATTTTGATATCAAATTTGTAGTAAATGCTGTCCGAGGGGGAGTATCGCTAACTCGAGTTCCGTTTCTGAAATAGTACAGTTTCTTTAGTTAATAAAATTAGCTTACAATTCGGAAGTGTTGTTCCTTTGCAAATACCATGTCTTCCGACGAAGAGGAAGGTCAGCTTCGGGAGGAGGAACCCACCATAACAAATATATAGGTTTTCCAAGTCAGATTGAGAATTTTCCACATCAATTTGAGAATTTTCCAAACCAAATTTAAAATCTTCCAAATCAAATTGAGAATTGTCCAAATCAAATTGAGAACTTTCCAAACCAAATGGAGAACTCGGAATTTTTTGACACAGGTACCTTGTATATTTTCCCCTTCTTCCACTTCTCTGTCTCTGCGGTGCATCATTTCCAGTGTATTCAACATCGTTCCGTGATTCTTGCGTATCACCGCTCTGACCAGATGAATCTATAGGACGATTAATACCTCGCCGGCGGTTTTCTCGAACAAGCTCACTGTCACTTTCTCTCCCGGGATCGTTCATCGTTGAAATACAGATCGCAACTAATAAATGGGTTAACGACCCAAGATGTTTGCGAATCTCCTCCAAAAAGGAACATGTTGTTTATTGTTTCCAGCCGTATGGACGAAGGTAGGTAGCGACAATGTGAGGGAAGGGGCTGCAGACGGGCTAAGTGCAATAAGATAGATAACCTATATGTGGGGGGTACCAAGTTAAGGCTCAAACGGCTGGACGGATTAAAAAAAATTGTTTTTAATTGTTCAGCAACTTTTGGATTGTGCTATACGAACGGATAATCACTGTTCGTAGTTTCGTCGTTAGAAATGGAAAATTCTCAATTTGATTTGGAAAGTTCTCATTTTGATTTGGAAGATTCTAAATTTGATTTGGAAAATTCTCAATCTGACTTGGAAAACCTATAACAAAAAGAGTTGGTCCCAGCTTAGATCCCTGCTTCACTCCACGGGATATTGGAACAGCACCGGACATATGACCATTGAAATGAACCACCTGGTGCTCTCGAAAAGAGACAGAGAAACATGTCATCAAAAGAGGACTAGAATTATAGAAGTTATGGCTGTGGTAAGGATTTCATGACACACAGAAAGACAGACACGTCACCAAAATTGTTCAGAAAAATCTGAAACGTAAAACGCGAGTGGAAATTTCGATTTTGAAGAACACATGTCATGGAGCATGCGAAATTGAAGTTGTAGTTGCAGAGTCGATCCCTGAAGTTTCGTCGTTCTTATACCGAACACTGCATACTCAGAAAATAAGAACATTTTGATTTATTAATTCCCATTCGAAGAAATTAATAATAATCTGTTTCGACTAATTGGCTACTTTACCACCCCATTCACGAAACATGAAGAACCAACAAACTATGAGTTTTGTAAAATACGGAATAACGAGCACGTCGAGAGGTGCCTGAACAAATCTTCAATTTCTGGGCAGTTTAAATAATTGAACACAGATTGGATATGAAGGTTCCACGCGAAATTATTTATGAAAGAGCAAGTTGAAAAATAGAGCGCTTCAACTCTGCTTAGGATTGAAAATTCAGGAGAAGCGAGGGCTGCGGTTATGTGAGCAGAGTTTGGTGGAGGTCGTTCTGAAAATAGAAATTAATTTAATCAAAAATGCTACCCTGGAGGCAGTGAACATGTGACCTACTCGAGGGAGAGTTACGTTCTCGTAACTAAATCACTGGTCTGAAATTAACGATGTATAGGGCTTCTCGGGGCAGTACGGGAGTTTGATGTCTCCCCTCCGGCCACCTAATCACCGTCGAGTGGTCAAGTTTTGGATCACTTGTCGGAAAAGATATTAGAGCGCGGCCAACATTTTGGGTCCTTCGTAGGCAAACTAGGATGCGATGGACTGAAAGTTTAAATGTGACTGGGGAAGGCCCTTTGGTATCCCATTTCCCTTTCCCGGCAGTTTTGACAGGTCGTGAGCCCTTCCAGCCTCGCCCAGGGACAGCGGTGGGTCTCGTGAATAAATGAAGGGGCTTCCCGATGGGGGCTTGTAGGACTTAACTAGGTTGAGTTTGAGAAGTCACGGAGGTGGGGAAGAGATCGTCTTTATTAGAGAACCAGCCGTGGGCTCCCATTTGACGCATAAATCAATTTTCTTACAAGGTTTTACAACTAATTGAATTATGTCCAACAAAACCTCGTCAGAGCAAAGGACCTCTACAGCTGACTCTGTTTTAAGTTTGGTTTTTCAATTGACTAATTGAATTATGTCCAACAAAACTTCGTCAGAGCAAAGGACCTCTACAACTGACTCCAAGAATTTTCCCAGAGATTCTTACACACGTGAGCACTCAAGACGGGCCTATTTGGCCCGAAAGACTTTGAATTTGATCGAAATCACACAGAAATGCCATAGAATGATTGATCCAAAATATTAGTGGACAGCTCAGCAATGTGAGTGTCGCAACTTTTCCTTCTTTCTTGGAACTACTACAGGCTTGAGTGATTTGTATAGGACATACGACTGAACCTAAACAGCTCTGTGAGGTCTCATTCGATTCTAAAAACTCAATAATATTTTAAATTGATGACAAACCATTATATCAAACATTTTTGAGCTAGGGCGTTCTCGACATTTCGGCCCTGATTTTTCACCCCATTCATCATCTAAAAGCTGCGGGGCACAACTAGACCACAAATGGAGCTGGTAAACCATATTTCATCAACTCCACAGGAACTATTATTGTCGCCTACGATGGACGGATGGGAAAATTTTTATTCGATTTTCGGATTCTACGCACCTTGAAATAGAGGTGTGTCGGTACAGCTGTACCGGGACTGTGGAACCGAGTATCAGGTTGGAACGGTTCCACGCAGTGACAAAAACTCGACCCTTACCGGTCCAGTTCCACGGACTGATAAGATATCTTGAAATGGCTCTGGACCGGGAAGAGAATCTTTTCCATCGGTCCAGTTCCATCCTCACCAATCAGAATGATCTGATCAATCATCTCATCAATCTGATCATTCTGATTGGTGAGGATGGAACTGGACCGGTAAGGATGGAACCGGACCGATAAGATATCATAGAGAATGGTTCAATGGCTCTGGACCGGGAAGGGTTTTGGACCGGTAAGCATGGATCTTGTTCTCAGTTCTGTTCCATGTTGTACCTGGAAGCGCCCTTACTACTTCCATGGACTGAGAATGGTTCATGGAATGGCTCTTGAGCGGGAAGTTATCTTCTGGACAGGTTAGCATGGAAGTTGTCTCCAGTATTATTAATTTATTATTGTCATGTTAAGTTCTTAAACTGCAACGTCATTATTCTTTCCTTGAATTGTTTGGTAACTATGATTTATAATAAATTGCCTCTTTTGTAACACTTGTTCAAATTCCTTCCTTTTAGCGAATTGGCAAGGAAAATGATGCTATTGTATTGCAAGTTGAGATCATAAGCTTGGAAGAAGGACGATAGGGATTTGACTGCCAGCTTCATCCATGTCATGTGAGTGGGATTTGATCGCCTGTACCGGTAATTTGGAACGGTTACATCTTTGTCACCGTAACCGTTGGAACCGTTCCAGGGAAATACCTGGACCGACACACCCCTACCTTGAAATGTAAACCAACGAATTTTTGAGGGAGTTAGAACTTTTTTTCTTGGTCTAACTTGATTGTGAAGGTGTGAAGGCAGTATGGTGTGGTAGGTAGTACCTACCAATAGTTGGTAGGTAAAAAAAGTTGGTACCTAGGTAAAAAATGCAGCAAATTATTTCACTAAGGTTTATTATTTTCCTGCAGAGATCACCCTTCTGTATAGATTCCTCCCTGCTAACCATAGGTACCTACTACCTACTAGGGCATTTTTGAAATTTTCAACCCTCCATTTCCCTTTAGTTGGTGGTTGAGGTTGGCAGGGAGGGATCTATACAGAAGGGAAAATCTATCTATCTATGTACCTATCTATCTATACAGGATAGATTTTAAACGAACAAATATTTACGTTCATACTCGCTGTGGAAGCATGTTTGCAGTATAGGAGGTATGTATATTTGCGAAAAAGAATAATATGTTGGTGAGTAGAAGATCTTGAAGATGTTTGTGTCTACAGATGGGCACGGCGGCGACTTCAATGCGTACCTACCTACCTATCTGGATACCCTGTGGTTATTAAGTACTACTCACATGATCTGGTGAGTATTACAACATGCGTCAATCGTGCAATACAAAACATGAATACGAGTGGAGATAAGTGTTCCAAAACTATTGGGCAGTATGTCACTGCTATCGTAAGATGGAGGATATGAGTGTGACAAGAAGTGTGAATCACATTCCATCTGTTGACTAGATATCTATGTCCAACAACCTGCTACATCAAGTACGTTTTCGCTGAGGTTATTATTTTTCCCTTTTTGGTGTTTACGGACATAATTTTTGAGGTCAGTCCATTTTTTTGTTAAAAAGGTTTTTATTTTATTATTTTTCCATTTTATATTATCTTTTATTTTTAACTTTTTAGTGGTCTTCAATTTAAATCTGAAATTAATTTACCCACAGTTTATCGATCTGTTAATGTAGATCTGTTTCCATACTGTGAATCATTCCAGTAAGGTGAACCAGACGCCGTAGGGTGGACCACATTCTGTAATCCGGATCAGTTTCCATATAGAGATGAGTTTCCGTTTTTGGATCAGTTTCAGGAGGTATTTGGTTCAGTTTGCTACACCCACTTGGTAGAATACCTCCTCATCACCAAGTTGTTCTATAATACCTCATATTTGGTAAGGCACTATTCAGTTCCGACAATCTCTCCAACCCAACTGTGAGTGCGTCGGTGGTTTAGTGGGCAGTGTACCCGACTGCGGTGATAGGATAAGAACCGTCTTGCGGGGACGAGCGTTCGAGTCTGGTCGCTAGCAGAAAGTTTTCTGTCTTTTAGACGATCGGCAATCTCTCGTTCCAACCCAGGGCGGTGATGTTTGGGAAGCCATGAGCGAAATCATCAGAACAAATTCTGATCTCCCCTTATGGAAACAGCTGATGACGTCCGCGACGCCAAGAATGGCAGTCGGACGAAAATTCAACCTGAAATGGTTGCTTACTTTACTTTACTTTTACTTTACTTAACTGTATTATGGATGACGAGGAAGCTATGTGCTACACCCACTTGGTAGAAAACCATCTCATCACCTAGTTGTCCTATAATCCCTCATATTTGGTAGGGCACTATTCAGTTCCGACAATCTCCAATACCATTACCTACCCAGCTATATTATGGATGACGAGGAAGCTATGTGCTACACCCACTTGGTAGAAAACCATCTCATCACCTAGTTGTCCTATAATCCCTCATATTTGGTAAGGCACTATTCAGTTCCGACAATCTTCTATACCATTACCTACCCAACCATGTTAAGGATGACGAGGAAGCTATGTGCTATACCCACTTGGTAGAATACCTAACTAACAGTACTATAATTATCGCTCATACTTGGTAGGAAAACTCACATATTCGAGCATTGATAAACACGTTTGATGAGGCTCATGCAGGTTCTGAGCGAATAACCCACTATAATTTCCCCCTTTCTCATCCCCGCAGCACCTTTTAGTTATCGGAACCCCCCTCATATAGCATACCATTTTGAAGCTTACAATCAGACCTTCAATTTGACTATACACAAATAGTCCGTCATCGGCTAGGTCGGAAGTCACAGGGCAAGAAGAGTGAATGCGGACCAGTATTCCCGAAAACGGGAACCACGTTTTTCAACTTCTTTCACAAATTTTCGATACTTTTAACAAAGCAAAATGAAATCTGTTTGAAACGGGACCAGCACGGATACTGGTAGAACAAATTTCAAAAAGAACCAGACAGATTGGTACCAGAATGAAGAGATGCGAGGTGTTCAGACATACAAAAACAAAAAAAAATCGACGTCCCACGACCACCCGAATTGAGTAGGTACCTAGCTCCTCTTTCGCGCGCCTTCGGCGCGTTGAAGTCGGTCAATAATAAAACTTTGTGAAATAATTTGCAGCGTTTTTCTATAACATTTATACTATAAAAAATTCGTGAATAAAGCAAACCTTTTCTCCGCATTTCAAAGTAGCAAGAAATTTCTCTTTTTTCTCAAATTTTCATTCATTTTCTCTTTCAGAATATTTCAAGCATAATAATATTATGCTTGAACTCGATGCTTTACTCGATAAAATAAATGTTTTGAAATGAATATATTATATTCATTTCAAAACATTTATTTTATCGAGTATAATATATTATCCAGAGTAAAAATCGAGTTTTGGATGTGATATAAGAACATTTATGTGATATAATTCTGGTATTCATAGCTTCTCTTTAAAAAATATTATTTTATATACTCAACCTACTCGTATATGTATATAAATACTAAGAAGAATGAGTTTATGTTCGTTTTTTGTTGAATGAATGAAAAATATATGATCATTTTGTGTTGAGAATATTTTTTCAGTTTCACACGTCATTTTTACGTAGTCTACTAATAACTGTGTGTCAGGGAAGTCTACTACTCTAGGGTTAATAAAACCAGTTCACAATTTTCTTCCGATAAGAACGTCTAGTAATTTTATATTCTAAAAGTTCGAAACATATTTTGTAATTTTAACACCATGTGTAGTTAATGCAGAATTATTGGGGGAAATAAATCCAATTCTATTCTATTCTATTTCTTAGACCAGGCAAAATAATATGACATCAACGTCCAATTTAAATTAGTTTTGAAGGCTTTGAGCTTCCTGTCAATACAGGACAAAACATTCACAAATCAGCAGTACTTCTGACTTACCGGTTTGACTTCTTAATGACAATTTAATCGCTCTGAAAGAGAGGAGGTATTCAATAGAAACCGCCGACACAGTGTACATTCTCATAAGAGCGGATGAAAATCGGCTTTCATCTTTATACGTATTTCGAATTGGAGAAATCCCTCGAGAGGAACATCTTCAAGGGTGATCGACAGAAGATAAGGAGGGGGAGGATATTGAGTTACTTCAGAAGTGGTAGATAAGGGATTATTACAATAATAGGGCCCTTTCCCTCCACCACCGTCTGTAAACCCCTTTCTTTGCCAAATCCGGCCCTAATACAGCTTTCGATGTTTCAATATAACCGGATCCGCCCTTTTCAAGACAAAGGGACCCCCGTTGAGCGATTTATTCCCCGCTGGAGCCCTTTGGACGGTATCCAACGCCCATAAAATTAGAGGGAAATACCAACGCGGAAGGAGCCCAATCAGTGTAATGATGGTTACTGCGTTAATATTACACGAATAACCCTGTCGTCGTTTACTTCGTAATTTATGGCTTGAGTCGAGCTACGCGACATTCTGTACGGCGCTCATAACTGAAAATACTAACAGATCCCACTGCTTGCAAAGTAAACGATTCGTTTGGCCAGCTCATATAGAAGTGAGGCGGGAAGGAAATAGGAACACGGAAAAAGCGAATTTTAGTGATTATTTCGGCGAAACCAAATATAGCGTATCGATGAAATGGATTCCCGGAAAACCCCTATCATGCATACAAGGAAGCTCAATTAATTCTATTGGTTTATTATATAAAAAAAAGTAACCCCCCCCCCCCCCCAACCACCAAATTTGTTGGTTTACGATTCCAGATATGTAGAATCCAAAATCGAATAAAAATTTTGCCATCAACGGCACTTTTCTAAGTTACCATGGACCGATTTTGATTAAAATTTTTTTTATGGGCTCAATTTAAGGTCTAGTTGTGCCCCGAAGCTTTTGGTTGATGTCAGTCACTTCTAACTTTAATGCAATACTAGATATGCCACCTCAGGGAATGGTATTTGCCCTAGACCTAGACTGACTCTGACAACGCACAGCCCAATCTTCATTCTACATTTGTTAAATAGAGAAATTGTTTGTAGCATGAAAAGTCCCCAGAAGTCCAGAATACAAAAAGCGAGTGCTGAGTTGGCTAGTTACGGAAGGGGGCTTTAGATGCGAGAGGATATCAAACAGTATAATTCTTCTCCGTAATATTATACCTATTACATTTTGCTTCCCGTGCACCACCTTTTCATTGACTTTAAGGCTGCGTATGACAGCATAAGCAGAGAGAAATTGTACGCTGCCCTTCAGGAGTTTGCAATCCCTGAGAAACTGTGCCGGATGGTTGAGATGACGATGAGGCGCACAATCTGCAGAGTGAGGATTCGGGGTAACCTCTCGGAGGAGTTTGAAACCAACGCCGGACTGCGGCAGGGGGATGCTCTCGCTTGTCTGCTTTTTATTATAGCACTGGAGAGAGTGGTAAGACTGGCAGGGTTAAGCTCACGAGGCAATATCTCCTATAAATCCACACAGGTTCTTGCCTATGATATTAACTTGATGGCAAGAACTGTTAGGAGTTTGGAAGAAGCTTTCAAATCTTTGTCACAAGCACCAGCGGAAATGGGCCTCCAAATTAACATGGATAAGACAAAGTACATGGTGTCTGGCCCGACCCCAAGCTCAAGACTCCCTGATTCCATAACTCTCGGCAGCTCGACATTTCAGAGGGTTGAAATGTTCACCTACCTTGGTTCCACCGTGCATATGGCAAACGATAGTGTGGTCGAGATTAGCAAGAGGCTATTGTCTGCCAACCGGTGCTACTTTGGGCTGCTCCCATTGTTCAAGTCCCGGACACTCTCGAAAAAATCGAAGCTCACTATATACAAAACGCTCCTCCGTCCAGTTCAAGTTTATGGAGCAGAAACATGGGTAATGACCAAACAGTCGGAGAATAGAATTAGAGCTTTCGAAAGGAAAATTTTGCGTAGGATCCTCGGCCCTGTCTGTGACCACGGGAGCTGGAGACGTAGAACTAACGAGTAAGTATACCAGCAGTACGGCGATATTGATTTGGTCCATTTTGCATTTTGCCTCAGGTGGGCTGGGCATGTGGCAAGACTTCCAGACGATGATCCAGCGAACAAAATGTCTTTAAAGCGCAGCCGCTAGGGAGCAGAGGAAAAGGAAGATCTAAGCAGAGAAGGATCGACAATGTGGAGGAGGACGTTGCCAGGACTGGTTGCCGGGATTGGAGGAATGCGGCAAAGGATAGGGTGAAGTGGAGAGCCATCTTGAAGGAGGCCAAGGCCCATCCAAGGCTGTAGAGCCAAGAAAAGAAAAAAAAAGAACATTTTGCTTCCGAGTCTACCAAGGAAGCAGAAGCATTACTTTCACTTTTCATGGTTGAAAAAAATGTTCTCCAAAATCAGAATTTCCACTCGCGTTTTATGTTTCGAGTCTTCATGGACAATTTTAGTTCCGTGTCTGTCTGGCATAAAACTATCGAATTTATTGACCAATTTCGATGAAATTTCAAGAGATTGTGCGGATTTGCAGAATTGCTATGATTTCTCCTTTTCAATTCTCGTATTCGTGCTTTTACTTGGAGAAGGATAAATTTCATAGTTTTTCAGTAAACTACATCACTGCCAGCTACAGAGTATTGCCGTTTCACCATGAAACAATAGAAAAAATGTGGTACATCGTAGCACAATTGAGAGGAAAAATTTCAACAGCATGGCACATCTACGAGAGTTTTTGACATAAGATGTTTACTGTACTATTAAATGCAATCCAAGTTAGCAGACTGTAAATAAAGATAGACCGATGAATAAAAATTTTAAAAACTATAAAATTTATCGACCAAATCGGTTTTTTTGCTCTCCTGAAAAGTAGGCAAAAGTTAGATGTGCCATGATGCATCTTAAGCGACGATATATGTATAGGAGACGATTAAAGTTAGAGAATTTTAAAATAAGTTAGCTTATGTTAGAGATTATTAAAATGCGTCCTTTTTTCCGTCTAATCATGTATTGTTTAGTAATTTACTTACTACTGTAATGTATAGTAGATATCAATTTATTTACCGAGATGGAGCGATTTCGCATAGATCCTACCCTACAACACGGGCCAAGCCTGAGGTCGGGTAGGAAATCTGAGCAAATCGCATCGCATCATGAATTTATCTTCTTGTAAAAGTGTACGAAATGGCGCCAAATAAACAAATCTATCTACCTAGGGGTGAAAATTATGGGTTGAAATTTTCAATAGTGCTCTAGCTCGAAAACTCTCGAAATAAAGGTATTGTTGTTTCACCAATTTAAAATAGTATTGAATTTTTAGAATCGAATGAGACCACCCAGAGTTCTGTAGAACCAACCGTCCTCTTTCAATGAGAATACATAAGAAACACGAGTGTGAATCGCAAAAGAGGTCTAATCTCCGTTCGAATTTTAGCTGACCAAAATGCGATCGTAGTACGTGTCTTCGAGTTGTACCCAATTTGCTTCTGTTGAGACTCGGGAAATCTTACAATGTTCTAACTTTGACCATATTGAAAAATGATAAATTCAGAAATGGTAAAAAATTAATTTGAATTCCTAGCACCTACTGAAGCGAATGGATAGAGATTCAAGTTTTAGAGAGGTAATAACCAATCCGGCCCGAAACCGTAAATGATAATTTGTAGAGCTGAGAGCAAGGATTCTATCTAATTAGGCCGAAAGCATTAACCCTTAACTACACGCGGCCTCCGCTAAAACAATTCTACACGACTCTGACAAAGAGATCAAATAACAGGAGTGTGACTATACGACATTTTTTTTAAATTCACACGAAAGAGCATTTTTATCTTTTATACATCGACCAGTATCTGATACTTGTTCTATGGAAGTCTAAAACACTATCACAAAATATCAGCATTAACATTTTTTTTTTTTTGTTATTTTTCTGAAAATTCTCCTTGCCTACTCAGTATTATAACGAACAACAGAAAATTCCTAATCATTCAAAATTCCCTTAAACCAGCAGTATTACGAAAATAAGGAATAATCCTTTATATTCTTTACACGAAAATGTTGGAATTGGAGTTTTCATAAATATTGACCACAAAATTGTTCAGTAGTATGTCTGAGTAACCATTTGCCTCGGAAAGTTCTAGAAGAACCCAAAAAAAAATCATGGGGTTGACATCGCTGTCCTAAAATTTTGGCGAAAACCTCAACAATGAAAAATAGCAAAAAACCCCGTAATATGGATGGTTTTAACAAATCCCAGAACAGTAGTAAAATGCTTACATTTCTACACGCGGGCGGTGCGGAGTGCTCAAAGACCCGACTTTGACGGTTGATAACTAACTATTGAAGCCCCCAAAAAAATAATTGGCGTGATTTCCGCGTAAAGGTAATCGTTGAAGGCGAATACGAGATAGGGGAATTGGGAATAGGGAATTTAGAGGAATTGTTGCGAGAAAATATGAGGTAGGGGTGCTTGGTTGAATGAGTCGAGTCGAAGGTTTGAGTAATAATGCATTAACCCATTAACGAACAGTGTTGCCATATGGCAACATAAAAGCCCTTTCTGTTTGGAGGCTGCTGGGCACCTTCCAGAGTGATTGAGAAGACTTGGATCCTAGGGATTCTTTTCTCCAGATCTGTTTGATTATAGTGGTGTATAATGTTTTCTCTCCAGCCATGAGTGTTGCACATAGTACGAAGCTTCATGTACAAATTCAATGGGTAAATGATTCGATTGGATGTCATGAACTACAGATTACCCTACCAAATAAACCGTAAATCGAAGTAGTGTGCTAAGTGGGTGTTGCACATAGCTCATTCGATGCTCACAAATCACGATTCGTCATCTTCAAGTTGATTGGGTACTTGGCCTGGCTAGAGGTGAGAACTAACAAATATCGTACCACCTACCCATGTGTCATCATCAGGACAACGATACTTTATCTAATGGTCCCTTTAGTGGTATTTTAACATGGATATGTTTTTGGGCTGGGAGTCTTTCTAAAATTTGCGTAACGACACTTTAGATTATTACTAACTCGAATGAAAACTGAAGGCGATCATTAATGAAGTTAGGTATAAGTAGGTAAGTTAGGTACTATAAATAGGTAGGTACCTAAATAGCATGGATACGTTTACAGTAAACATATCTATATAGTAACATAGTAAAATTAGTTGATGAATTACTCACTTAATATTGGAAGTATTCCGCGTCCAATATTCCAAGTGAGTCCCTAGTAGAACCGGTGAGATCACGACACGATTTTTGAAATTGTTTTTCCGTGTTCTGAACACTATTTGGATTCGGAATATCAGAATTATTTTCAAAATATATAGAGAAAAAAAGTTTTGAGCGTTAATGGGTTAAAGGGCTCATTCTGGAGCCGAGTGCTTATTGGGCCGAATGTCACGAGACCACTCTTCCCTCTCTTTAATCCGCCTCCCCTATTTCTTTGAAAGGTCTACATCATAAAATGACGAGGCCGTAATAGTGTTCTAATGCTAACTAATATCATGTTGCTTCCGAGTCTACGAAGAGGATATAGCGGAGGCATTGTTTTTAGTTTTCAGGGTTGAAAAAGAATGTTCTCCAAAACCAAAATTTCCACTAGCGATTCAGGTTTTTGCCTTCCTGAACAATTTTGGTTCCGTGACTGTCTGTCATGAAATCCTTGCAACGGGCAAAACTATGCGTTATAGTCCGATTTCGATAAAATTTTCAGCAGTGCAGGGTGGGGTGTAGATGGTCCCTATGAAAATTATGGCTCCCAAATTGGCAGCAGCCTCTGCGCATGCGCAAACGTAAAATCCTTTTTACAGCGATACCGCTTATATTTTTCATCCGAAATGGATGAAATTTCTGAGGATTGTTTAGAAAGGCGTGTAGATGGTCCCCTATGAAAATAGTAGCTGCTGGGCATGCTAAAACGTAACAGCCATAACTTTAATATTTTTCATCCCATTTCGATGACATTTTAAGGGATTATGCGAATTAGGTTGTAGATGGTCCCCTATGAAAATCATTATCCTCAGACTAATGGCAGCCACTGCTTCTACATTTTCCATCCGATTTCGAAGAAATTATTCAGGATTGTTCAGATTGGCGTGTAGAGTACCCTTTGAGGGTATTAGAAGGTACTTAGAGATTGGCACATTTTTGCTTCCGAGTCTACCAGGGCAGCGGAAGCTTTGTTTTCACTTTTCAAGGATGAAAAAAAAAGTTCTCCAAAACCAAAATTATCACTCGCGTTTTGCGTATTAGACCTTTCTGAACGATTTTGGTTCCGTGTCTGTCTGTGTGTCTGTCATGAAATCCTTGTAACGGGCATAACTATACGAAGTTATTGTCCGATTTCTATGAAATTTTCAGGGATGTTACTGATTAGTATTTAGATGGTCTCCTATGAAAATCACCACCTTCGGACAGATAATAGCCACTGCGCATGCGCAAACGTGAATTTCCTTGTAACGGCCATAACTTCTACATTCTCCATCCGATTTCAATGAAATTTTCAGGGATGTTACCGATTAGTATTGTGATTTAGATGGTCACTTATGAAAATCACCACCTTCGGACTAATAGTAGCCGATGCGCATGTGCGAACGTATGGGTTGTTGGGGTAGGGTAATAGAGGGTGTTTTTATCTCTTCGGAGCCCTTCTTATCCCTACCCAAGTCAAGGTCATGCGTCCCCGTCGCACAACCCGGGCCCCCTGGGATGGACAGAGGTGGTCCCATTAGGTTTCCCTGGTGGACCCCTCTTGAACTTCCAGGGGTGGCTGAATGACCCTCTGGCGAGTAGGGAGGGGACCCCTGTTAACGGGTTCCCTGACCCTTATTCATGCGCTTCCCTGTTATGAATACAGAACCAACAGAGCCTCATAACCCCCGCCAGCCCATTGGCTCGCGGGGTATTAGGGGAGGCGCTCAGAGGCGCCCCAGGCAGGGGCGTCGGCCATCCTCCCCCTCTTCCTCTTCCTCATCATCCCTACCCTCATCCTCATCCACTGCCTCTTTGAACCACCAGTGTGCCCATTGTGAGCGGGCATTCACTACCAGGTCCGGCCTTGGTCTCCACATCAGACGGAAGCATCCTGTTGCTGCTAATGCTGCTATTGATATTGAACGAATACAGCCCAGGTATGCTTCCGAGGAGTTGCGCAGGATGGCGGCAGATGAGGCAGTGGCTGTGCGTAGTGGGGTACGTAATATTAATGTTTATCTAAATGAACGTTTTCCCACGCGCACAGTCATTGCAATCAAGAACATCCGCCTGAAGCCCCACTATAAGCAGCTTGTCCAGGAAGCTATCCTGGCAAATAGCAGTGGGGCTTCTCCCGCATCTCCTATTGCTGATGTGGAGCAGCAGCCTGCCATTCAGTATCCCTCCCCCGGGACCTCCGGTCTTCTTGCCGATCTGAAGACTGAAGTTTTAAGGCTCGGGGGGCAGGTAGGTCGTATTGAAGGCTATGAAAGCACCTACCTGCAGGATCTGGTGAGGCGGGCTGTTGAAGGGCTGGATAACCTGGAAGACGAGGTTGCAGCCTATTTAGGGAGAATCTTCCCGCGGGTTGGGGACGCGACCGTGACGCGGCACCAGGGGGGACCTCCTCCCAGAATGGTGTTGCGTGGAGGTCGCAGAGCAGCTAAACAAGCAAGACGGCGGGAGTACCACCGGGTTCAGAGTTTGTGGAGGAAGCATCCGGCACGTGTGGCTGCGGAGGTACTGGAGGAGCCTGGGGAAAATCAAGTTCAACCCCCTCTCCAGGAGTTTGTGGATTTCTGGGAGCCACTTCTGAGTGCTCCCAGTCACGACCCTGGGGAGTGTGTGGTTCCCCCAGTCTCCACCAGGGATTCCTTGCGCAGCATCATGTGCTCGCCGGTGCTGTCTGACGAGGCACACAAGTGCCGTGTCAGGAACTCCACTTCCGCTGGACCCGATGGTGTTTCCGCCAGACGCTGGAATAAAGCACCTAAGACGATTAAGCTGCTCATCCTCAACCTGCTCCTCCTTGCGGGAAGACCCCCGAAAGCATTAACCCGTACCCGAACCGTGTTTATTCCCAAGAAAGGAGGAAGTGGGCCTGGAGGCTATCGGCCAATCTCTGTATCTTCGGTAGTCTTCCGCCACTTCCAAAAAGTACTGGCATCTCGCCTCCAGGTGGCTGGTGTCATTGGTGATGTCCAGAGAGCGTTTCGGCCAGCAGATGGCACAGCGGAGAACCTTACAGTTCTCCAAACTGTCATCTCGCTGGCCCGTATTAAACGCCGGCAACTCCATCTCGCCGCTCTGGACGTCGCTAAGGCCTTTGACACAGTCAGTCACCTTGCCCTGACCGATTGCCTTCGTGGTGTCGGGGCCCCATCTCGGTTAATCGAGTATGTGGCCTGTCTGTACCAGGAAGGCGTGACGGTCCTCGAGGCAGGAGGTGAGGTGTCAGGGGATATACGGATCGGGCGTGGGGTACGCCAGGGGGATCCCCTATCCCCACTTCTCTTCAACCTGGTCGTGGATACGGCCTTGGGTAAGCTGCCCACAGAAGTAGGGTTTGATCTCGCCCCTGGGGTGCGAGTAGGAGCATTGGCTTTTGCCGATGATGTTATCCTACTCGCAGAAACCCGTGAGGGCTTGCAGATCGCCCTCAATGCATTTGCTAAGCAGCTAGCCGGGTGTGGACTTGTGGTTAACCCTGATAAGTGTGGGTCGGTCTCCTTGGTCCCGTCGGGTCGCCAACATAAGGTGAAAGTTGTGGATGGGGGTTTTGTCGTTGGACAGTCCTCCATCCCATCTCGATCCGTGTTGGAGGTTTGGCGGTACCTTGGAGTCGACTTCATGGGGGTGGCCACTATAACTGCCAGCCGTGTGGACCTTGGTAGAGCGCTAGCTCGCGTTACCAAGGCTCCATTGAAGCCACAGCAGAAGCTGCGCCTCCTTCGCACGTACTTACTGCCGAAGCTAACCTATGGGTTAGTCTTTGGCAGGCTTACGGCGGGGAGGCTGCAAGAATTAGATCGAGAAGTTCGCTCTGCTGTGCGCTCTTGGCTGAAGTTCCCACCTGGTGTCCCAAGTGCCTATGTTCATGCACCGGTCAAATCCGGTGGGCTTGGCATTGTGTCTCTCTCGGCATGTATCCCTTCTCTGCGCCGCCAGCGCCTGCTAGCCCTTCAAGGGTCGAGCTGGGAGGTCGCCCGTGCGGCTGCTGATCTTGATTTTGTCAGGCAGCAGTTAGCATGGTGCGACCGAGCAACACCATCTGCTCCAAAACCCAGTTCGTCTGCTGAGTTCGCTGCTGCGCTGCATGAATCGGTAGATGGTAAAGAACTCCGACAGTGCTCCGAAAGCCTTCTCTCATCCCAATGGGTAGATTGGGCTTCGGAGGGCATTGGGGCCCGCGACTACCGACACTTTCACGCCATCCGCGTGGCATCTTTGCCTACTGCGGTGAGGTGTTCAAGAGGTAGTCGCGGGACAACCCTACCCCTTTGCCGCGCCTGTCGGAGTGGAAATGAACATTTATATCATGTAGTGCAGCAGTGTCCTCGGACTCATGGTGGCCGCATTCTACGTCATGATGCGGTCGCCAAGCAGATAGCAGGTGCTTTGTCATCTAGCGGCTGGGATGTTGAGAGAGAGAGATTGTATCGCATGCCAAGTGACCAGGGTAAGAAGCCCGACATTGTTGCCGTCAAGCCCGACCAGTCTTGCATTATCCTGGATGTCCAAGTTGTCAATGGCAGCTTGGACATGGAGCAGACTTGGCGGGCCAAGATAAGGAAATATGACACAAATGATTTACGGCAAGCAGTGTCGGAGCTAAAAGGAGTGGCACCCAACAACATCAGGGTGATGGCTGCAACCTTGTCATGGCGCGGTGTGTGGTGCGGGAAAAGTGCCACGGAGTTGCGCGAGTTGGGCATCTCGGTAGGCGTACTCCGTGGTATCACCACCCGTGTCCTGCTCGGCTCATATTTGAACTGGTGGTCGTTTTATAGAGGCACTTCCCTTCATCCTCCTCTCCCACCCCCACCTTCCTCATCTTCCCTTATCCCTAGGGCCGGCGTCGGGTGAGTCCTGGGCGTCCTCCCCATTATATTTGATTTATTTATTTATTTTAAATTTATGGCGTGCCCCCTCCGTCACCAAAGACATTTTGTCTTGAGGGGAGTTAATTCGAAAAAAAAAAAAAATAAAAAAAAAAAAATAACAGCCTTGCATTTGTCGCCCTCCCGTGTGACGTCAGAATTTCAAATCCTACACTTGCTATCAACATGCCCCCAACAGCTCAGTCGTGGCGCATTAGACTTTCACCCAGGAGTCCCGGGTTCGACTCCCAGCCTTGCTGAGAAATTTTTTGATCCAATCACTACTCACTTACATTTTTCATCCGAATTTGATGACATTTTCTAGGATTGTCCAGATTAGCGTGTAGATGGTCCCCTATGAAGGTAGTGAAAGGTACTTAGAGATTGGTGTTTTGAGATAAACTACTATGCATCGGATCATCTATATAATCGGGTTATGGGTACGAGGAAGCTATGTGTCACACCCACTTGGCAGACTTTTTTTTCTTTTTTTTTCAAAACGCTATCCGAGTATTTCTTTCGATAAGAGCCGAAGAAACGACGTAAGTACTCATACTCAAGTCACCAGTATCGGTGCCAAAAATAATTGGTATCGCCCTCCCTCTCAGACACCGAGGCTCCCTGCTAGCCCTCTTATAGACTCCCTGATCTCGGTTCCCTCTCGCCACCACGGTCTTCCATTCTGAGGTCATTAGTCGGCATTTCTTCCGCCCTCAACATCAATCAGACCTCGATCACTTTCTTGCTCGGAGTTGGTCAGGCAGTCGGCGCCCTCCTTCACCCACGTCGCTTCACTGGTAAAAATCAATCAGTCCGCCTTTTTTTCCCTCAATCAGTTCTTATCGTTCTATTTAGCCCTTGAATCTACCCACATCTTACTCCGGTATATCCCATTAAATTCATAGTCTGAACTCACCCACCACCAAATACCGACAGAGCAAAAATCACCAAGGAAAAAGTATGGCACGCAGCACAGGTACTATTAAGAACTGCGGAAAACTACCCTTTACCGTTTTTCTTACTTCAGAGGAACACCTACTTCAAGGCTACCTGGATACTACCTTTTTTGATCCATGGAGTTTGTGCCACGGCTCGAGCAAATGGGACCGGTGGGACTTGGAGCTGAACTCGAACCCAATGGGGAGGAGAAGCGTCGACTGATGGCATAGCCGGAAGAGGCACAATCCTCCCTCCATCATTTGTGGGATTAGGTGATTCAACCTTGTCCCTCACCCCAATGTCCGAGGTCGGATCTCGGACCCTGATACCAAGCAGCTGATGGACATGACTGCTGAAAGCGCTGATACAATGCTGTGATGTAAATATTTATGTACAATACCATCAATTGTAGTGGTGAAGTATTTTTTTCCAAATATAAATTGTTAATGGTATGTAGGCTCCATTTGGGGTCTAGTTGAGCCTCGAAGATTTTGGTCACTTCTAAGGGTTGAAAAATAAGAGCACCGCGGATACTGACCGGCGCACCATGGTTTGTGCGTAATGAAACTCTACGTTCTGACCTCTCAGTCCTCTCAACATATCTCTCTCAAAATCCTACAACGCCCTAGCCGAACGTATCAACTCCCATCCAAATTCACTTGTTCGTGATATGCTCTCCAGTCCAAGACCTGATCGCTCTTCCAGACGTTTGAAACGAAAATGGCATTCGGATCTCCTGGGTTCCTGATGCCACTGATACTGACACACTCCTACTATCCTCACTCGTTTTTTTTCTTTTTTCTTTGTACCCAGATTTCTTTTTGTTCTTGTTGAGCTCTTTTCATAGTTTAGTACTGTCACTTCCTTGGATGTTATATTTGTGGAATATCAACTCCACTCTTACCAGCTCTTTCCATATGTTCTAATTTAACCAGTTGGTGTATTTATCGATTTGTCGATATCATTTTTAAAAAAGTTAAGTTTTGCTAGTGCAAGGAACGTGTTCTGATTTCGCAGAATTTTGAGTAGACAGAAAATATCTAAAAAAATAGGCATTTGAGGTTTTCTGACTTAGAGAAAAAGTTCCAATAGGTACGAGTTTTGAGAAAGTGGCGACCGTGACAGGACTCTTTGAAGGTACCTACCCACTTTTTCTAAGTTTTTTCTTCACAATGTCTGTTTCTGTGCGTTTGCGAATGGTTAGTAGAACAGCATTCAACCGACTTGCTCATGAAATTGAGCAGATGCTAAACCATCAAGATGTGGACTACGACGTGTTGACGAGCATGATTGCCAGACTAGAGCGAAGGATGCAGGAACTTGAAAAAATGGACAGAGCTATCTTGGAAGAAATGCCAAGTGCTGAGGATATGCCGGAGGTCGATATTGATAAGGAGACGAAAGAGGCTGACGGCATAGCTATTCGTGGTTTTTACTTGAGCCGGAAGAGTAAAGCCATCTTGGATCCAAGCAAAGTTACGAACTCGACTGCATCGAACAAGCTCGAGGAAGAACCAAGCAACACAATGATGGCAACAACTATGTTTTCAATAGTCAATCCAGAGACTGTCTGCAACTTATTGAACCTTGATGACCTTGGGATTCAGGATCCTCATCAAAAGAAGACCAAAGAGAAGAGAGCCGAAGAAACGCACAAGTTTTTCTTGGATACGGTGAGGAATAACGAACAGGGACGCGATGAGGTCGGACTTCATTGGATGGAAGATCATACACCTATCCTTCGAAATTTGGTGGTCGCAAAACGGAGGTTAGATCGGACGCTAATTAAATTAAGAGAAACAGATACGCAGTACGATAATGTCTTCAATGAGTGGTTGAATGAAGAAATTTTGGAAAGAAATTTCACTGGGGCTGATTCTGTTTTTATGCGGTTTGATTGGTACAAGTTTTCAATGTTCTGTACCATAGGACGAATTGAATGGCGTTTCAACCTGCCTTCCGGTCCTTGGTGGGGAGGCTGGTGGCAACTGCTGCTCGGTATCATAAAGCAAGCGCGTCGCAAAAAGAAATTGCGAACCGGAATGCGGAAGCGATTCCGAAATGAGTACCTGGGCAAGTTGGCGCGAACTGCTAAGAAGGTAACGAGGAAGTTGAAGATCAGGGAAATAGTTCTGTCTGGCAGCTACGACGATCAGCAAACCTAAGGACTCCGTCCTCCTCTTCTGCGCCCCGGAGGATGTGGAATATCAACTCCACTCTTACCAGCTCTTTCCATATGTTCTAATTTAACCAGTTGGTATATTTATCGATTTGTCGATATCATTTTTAAAAAATTTAAGTTTTGCTAGTGCAGGGAACGTGTTCTGATTTCGTAGAATTTTGAGTAGACAGAAAATATAAAAAAAAACGCTGCAAATCATTGCTCAAAGGTTTATTATTTTCTGTATAGATCACCCTTCTGTATAGATCACTGGTTCTCCATCAATAGCACCTACCACCATCTGTATTCTCCCTTGACCTTCCCTCTCAAATTTCAGCTTCCTGCGTTCAATAGGATTGAAAATGGCTTAGGAGCTCACTCAGCTGATCAGTGATCTGAAGAGTGAAAAAGATCTCCTCAAATGCTGGAGACGCCTGGAAAAGCACTTCCATTCAATAGGAGTAAAAATGGCTTTGGAGCTCACTCAGCTGATCAGCGATCTGAAGAGTGAAGAAGATCTTCTCGAATGCTGGAGAAGCCTGGAAGAGCACTTCCATTCAATAGGAGTAAAAATTGGCTTTGGAGCTCACTCAGCTGATCAGTGATCTGAAGAGTGAAGAAGATCTCCTCGAATGCTGGAGACGCCTGGAAGAGCACTTCCATTCAAAAGGATTGAAAATGGCTTCGGAGCTCACTCAGCTGATCAGTGATCTGAAGAGTGAAGAAGATCTCCTCGAATGCTGGAGACGCCTGGAAGAGCACTTCCATTCAAAAGGATTGAAAATGGCTTCGGAGCTCACTCAGCTGATCAGTGATCTGAAGAGTGAAGAAGATCTCCTCGAATGCTGGAGACGCCTGGAAGAGCACTTCCATTCAAAAGGATTGAAAATGGCTTCGGAGCTCACTCAGCTGATCAGTGATCTGAAGAGTGAAGAAGATCTCCTCGAATGCTGGAGAAGCCTGGAAGAGCACTTCCATTCAATAGGAGTAAAAATTGGCTTTGGAGCTCACCCAGCTGATCAGTGATCTGAAGAGTGAAGAAGATCTCCTCGAATGCTGGAGACGCCTGGAAGAGCACTTCCATTCAAAAGGATTGAAAATGGCTTCGGAGCTCACTCAGCTGATCAGTGATCTGAAGAGCCTTTGAGCAATAATTTGCAGCGGTTTTTACCCACCAACATTTTTTTTACCTACCAACTTTTTTTTACCTACCAGCTAGGTACTACCTACCACACCATACTGGCTTCACACCTTCACAATCAAGTTTATTAGAAAGAACTAAACGCTTCACACTCGATTGGAAAAATAGAAAGCTTCATATGGAAATTTGATTACTGGTTACGAGGAAGGCAAAACTGTATACAAATCGAAGAAATGAACAGCGATCGCATTTTAGTCCGATAAAATTTGAATGGAGATTAGACCTCTTTTGCGATTCACAATCATGATTCTGTTTTATCGAAAGAAAACCTTCAAGTACTCGTAGGAACCGAACGGTTTGTCCTACAGAGCTCCGGGTGGTCTCAAAAATTTTTAAAAATTCAATACTATTTAAAATTGGTGAAAAAACGATACATTTATTTCGAGAGTTTTCGAGCTACGGCACTCTTGAAAATTTCAACCCTTAATTTTCACCCCTTAGAAGTGACCTACATCAACCAAAAGCTTCGCGGCACAACTAGACCCCAAATGGAGCCCATATACCAAATTTGAACCAAATCGGTCCAGTGTTGCTAAGAAAAGTGCCGCGTACGGCGTACGGCGGACGGACGGAAATTTTTTTATTCGATTTTCGTATTCTACGTACCTTGAAACGTAAAACATCAAATTTTGAGGGGGGGTTAAAATTTTTTTTTTCTTGCTCGATTCCAAAGGCTTATTATTGAAAATAATAAACCAAAAATAGGCATTTGAGTTTTTCTGACTTAGAGAAAAAGTTCCAATAGGTACGAGTTTTGAGAAAATATTTATTACTATAGTTATCACTGTTAAAATAATAATTGTATTACGATGCCAATGGGCAACGATAAAATACCTCATGTGACACGTGAAAAATGTATATTTAATTATGTTTCACACTTAATAGTGATTATCACAATAAAGTTCCATTAAAAATTATTTTTAAAAAAATTACCCCTCAACATCCATGATAACGCATGACTTGTTGGGCTTCTTAACCTGGTCACTCGGCATCTGATACCATCTCTCTCTCTCTCAACATCCCAGCTGATAGATGAAATGGCACCTGCAGTCCGTTTAGCCCCATGAGACCATGAAAACTGCTGCACAACATGATTCAGATGTTCATTCACACTCCGAAAGACATGGTAATGACAATTTACCTACGTGAGGTGATCGAGCACACCTGTTACACAGACCTGCGAAAGTGCAAGTTGATTTCATTACAATATTCCAGAATGCACTGAAATAAGTGTAAATAGGCTTTCAACTGCTTGAAAGAAGTGGTCAATGATGACGGACGTTTGATAAGGCTAACCAGTAGATTCGATTATTCGAGCCTTATCGATAGTTTGTGACGCCACGCCGGAAACCACCAATATAGAGGTATCGGAGAATGCAGAGGAGACGAGGGATTTAGTCGGTAGAAGGCGGATCGAGAGGGAAGTAGGCCGTTAAGGAAAGAGTTTCAGTGGAGGACCGTTAGAGGAGGGAAAGAGTTTACTTCAAAAGCTACAACTTCCAACACGTTGGCGGTCTACAACTCGACGAGCTTTACAAGGAATTATGGGACGGAAGTATTTTTCTAAAGTACGCGTTGAGACTCCATTTGCTGCACTGATGTACAACCGATAGTTTTCGGCTATTGTAGTAAAGTAGTAATTTTCGGCTTGAGCTTTGTAGAGGGACGGATTCATAGCAAGAGAGAATCGTTCATTTGGTAAATCGAGTTCAGAGGTAGAGAAATAAATAGGGAGTCAGTTGAGCCAAGCGATAGAATAAATGCAATTTATTATAAATTATTGAACAATAAAGGGGCCAGTTAGCGTTTCTCAATGAAACTTGAAAATCCCATCGGAGTCTAATGGAAACTGTAAAGTTATCCACATTAAAGATTACACGATGGCGCATGCGTAGTAGCTGCAATTCAACTGATCGCGGGGAACCATCAGGGATCTCGTCCAAAAAATCCCTGAAAATTACATCGAAAATGTAAAAGGTATGCCTTTTACGAGGTAAGTTTTGACTGTTACAAGGGTTTCACTGTTGCGCATGCGCAGTGACTACCAGTCATCTTATGGGACACCAACCCTCACAATCCAATTTAATCAGAATTGAACAGTATCTTTGAATAGTTTTACCCGTTACAAAGATTAGCGGAAACACAGACAGACAGACAAGAAACCACAATAATTAATCAGGAAGGTCTGAATCGTAAGACGCGACTGGAAATTTTGGTTTTGAAGGTAATTTTCTTGTTATTTTTGAAAGTTGCTCCACCTAATAATATGACCGTATTACCGAGTAAAATTGACAAACGTAAGAGTTTTCCTCAAAGAAACATGTAAACTGAATTTTAGTAATCTTTGAACTCAAAAATGTAATTATTAAAAAACCATTTTTTACTAACGAACCTTTGAAGAAAGAAATCTTTTTTAAACCCCCTTGCCACTACCACAAATGTAATGGTTTACGTTCCAAGGTACGTAGTAGAATTCGAAAACTGAATAAATATTTTTCCGTCCGTCCGCCGCACTTTGCTTAGTTACATAGAGGACATGGTGATGGTCGTCAAGCATTCTAACATTCTCATCTATGCGGGCGACATAAAAATTTCAAGAGCAAAACCGACCTCTCCTCCCAACTGGATCTGCAAGAGGACCTCGAAAGTATACACCATTGGAAGGCGCAAAACTGCCTGTCTTTGAATTGACGAGTGCAAATGACGTTTGATAACATTGTACGATGATAACAGACCCCTCGCGGCGAACAAGATGACAAAGAGTTCTTAATATTCTCGCTAGGGGCGCGGCACTAGAGCGTCCAACAGATCAGGGGCCAGACACTCCTGGCCATGGACCTAGTATCCTAGTATTGGATACTGGGTCCATGCTCCTGGCAGACTTGCGTCTCGCCGCCGAAAGACGAGCAGCCGCTGCTGCGGTCTAGCGGCATTTGTGAAAAGTAGGTACGCTGTAGCTCGTTTTTACCGCTCATTCCCAAATTTGAAGGTTCTACTTTCCTGCCTCATTAAATTGTGAGGAGAAGAAACATGTAATTGAATTTGTGTGTTTTGGAGCGACGAATCAAGCAGAATGGATTATTATAGTGGAGATTACCGCCTGCGGAACTTTTTACGAACGTATTGTTCGGAAAATTTCGCACGACAGCCGTAATTATTCGATTCGCACAAATTTCAAACCTCCACGATTCTATTATAAGTACCTACCTAAGTACAAGGTATGTAAATTTCGATAGACCTTTGAAAATCCAAGAAATTTTATCAGTATTTTATTGTTTTGCTACCAGTAGGTTTATTGTTTTCCTACCAAAATTAACTTCTGTGACAACTTCCATCTGACATAAATTGAAAATAGAAAATATTGGAATAATATAGAAAATATTGGATAAGTAATGTAGTTACAACAAATTAGCAACAATAACATAATTATTTTTCACGCAACTTAAAATCCGACTTTTTCACATTCATGCTTTATGAAACGACTATAGCGAATACCATAATTCATTAAGTAAGTTGAAATTTGAGGATACCTTTGAAAATAGCACTAAATTTCCTTTCTCTCTGATGTTAATCCCAACTTTTTTAATAGTCAAACTATATTCCTGTACCTACTTAGAATTTTCACGAGAATGAAAAATTCCTATTTTTATCCCTATCCGGCTGTTTCAGGGGTTTATTTGTGTGTTCTTTTACAGACGAGCTGTAAATCAAGAAGCTGCGAATCAAAAAATTGCAACCGTTCTGGACGAAATTTTCCTAGCAATACGTTCGTAAAAAAGTTACCTACGCAGAGGGTAATCTTCACGATAATAATCCATTCTGCTTGATTCGTCACTCATAAATTCAATAACAGTTTTCTTCCTCTTACAATAAATTTAATAAGGCAGGAAAGTAGAACCGTCACATTTTTAAATGAATAATAATGTTGGAATGAGCGTTAAAAACGAGGTACAGCGTAGGTACTTTTCACAAATGCCGATAGACCGCAGCAGCGGCTGCTCGTCTTTCGGCGGCGAGACGCAATGGTGCTGACTGGTGTCCTGTTCCCGATTTTACTGTACCTAATCGCTATTCTTGTGGATACTTGGGAATTATTGCTTATTATACAATAAAGGTTTCAGATCAGATTAGGTCTAAAATCAGAGTCTCCCTTTCTTGGTTTATTATTTTCAAGAAAAAATGTTTGAATCTGCTCAAAATTCGATGGTTTACATTTGAGGTAGGTACGTAGATTCTGAAAATCGAATATTGAAAAATTCGTCCACGAAACTTTTCTTAATTATCATGGACCGATTTTGATGAAATTTGGTATATGGGCTTCATTTGAGATCTAGTTGTAACTTAAGGGCTGTAACTTCCGAAGGCGCCCTACCCCGAAAACTCTCGATATGAAGGCATTGTTTTTTCACCAATTTAAGATAGGCACCATTGAATTTGTTGAATCGAATGAGACCACACAGAGCATTGTAGGAGAAACTGTTCGCTCCTTACGAGCACACGAGGGTTGGCCTTACGATAAGAAACACGAGTATGAATCGCAAAAGAGGCCTGATCACCGTTCAAATTTCTAGCTTACCAAAATTATTGCTGTTCATTTATTAAATAAATGTATTATTTAATTTGTTATTATTATTTATTATATTATACAATTATTATTATATATTATTATTATATTATACAATTATTATTATTGTTATATTTTTATTTATTATTAAATTTATTATAAATTTAATAATTTATTAAACAAAAATTTTGTGTTGTACTCGGTTTTGCTTCCTTAGCAACCAGTAATCAAATTTCTAAATGATGGAATTTTTTATTTCTTGGAATGGAGTGTGTAGTGTTTATTTCATCTAAATAAACTAGATTATGAAGCAAAAACAAACAAGGTTGGCTGGTAGTGACAAATGCAAAGCTGTATTCTTTGCTGGATACAGAAAAATAATTAACCTTTGTGTAATAATTTGCAGCGTCTTTCATTACTGTTTGTTCCTCTATGGCTGCCCAAGCTGCTTGCCTGACGAATATTCTCACCTGATGCCCCTGGGTATTATGAACCAACATTTTGCTCTGACCTGATGCAAGAGGTAGTGAGGAAGAAAAATATATTCATTGGAGTTGAGTCAACGAAAAAGAGAAGTAAAATCGCATTATGCAGAAAACGGTAAGAAAAGAGAACCCGCTGCGTCTCGTCAGCCCTTCCACCCTCGACGACCCTTGCTGCCACCGCTAACAAAGGTCCTAACCTTAGGGATTCAAAGAAGACGCAAGTATCACGTTCTGTCTCCCCTCCCCTTCTCGGAAAATAAAGAAAGTGAAAAAAAAGGGAAATGCGTGACTTAGGAAATATAAAGAAAAGCAGCCTTCCGCAGTCCGACGGAAAACGCTTGAAGGACGTACGCTTGAAGCCAGAGCTCTGCTTCAAAGAACGTAACCTAATACAATTTCTCTTCGCCTTCCATCTGCGCTTTTATGCCCTTTATTCGGACTTTTCGGCTACTTTTCCTCCTCATCCTTTTGAGGTTGAGCGGGGATAACTACAAAGGAGGGTTTCTTTGTTTAATCGTCGGGGTCCTTTTTCCATAATAGCGTTCGCCGGAATAATTCACCTTTATTCCGCCTGTTCTCGGAAGGGGAAGCTCATTCGTCTTTCAAAGGCTCTAAACACAAGTTTTCCTCTGTCCGAATTTGCGAAAGTCGGTGAATTTGGCGTAGTGTATTAAGCTGAGTTGAGCCTTACCTTCCCCTTTTGAGGAGCATCTCCTGGGGGTCTGAGGAATTCAGTTTAACAAAGGAGCCAAGTTAGAATGTTACTCGAGTCAGCAATGAGTGAACGTTCACGTCTTGAGAGTTCAGTGGATTAGAAGAGGTAATAGTTAATAATGAAATTATGAGGTTGACGGAAGAAATTGAGACCTCTCTTGATTTGAATTTGCTTTGGATTTTCGCCGAAATCGTTGGGTCCCTACGCGACCCAACCGGGCGAATCAACTCGAAATGTCAACCGAAACAAAGCTACTGGTTGTTGACCGACTTCGAAACCGCCGTAGGCGCGAAAGAGGAGGTTATCAATTCGGTGTGTCATGGGACGATTTTTGTTTCATTTTTTTTTTTAACCGGATGGAATTGGAATCTACTTGCGTATGTTTGTGTCTGGTTGTCATTATTATCTTTTCTTTTCGGTTTATTATTTTCAAATCCCCCCCCCCCCCCCCCATCGAAATTTGATGGTTTACGTTTCAAAGTATGAAGAGTCCGCAAATCGAATTTTAAAAAATCCGTCCGTCCGCCGAACGCGGCACTTCCCATTCACCAATTTTGACCATAGAGTTAATCTCCAGGATTCCTTCAATCGAACTTCATTTTGAAGGTAGAATTCAGACATCCTTGACGAAATTTGATGAAATTGGTCCATTTGGGATCTATTTGTGACCCGAAGCTTTTGGTTGATGTCAGTCACTTCTAATAAGTAAAAAATAGGGGTTGAAATTTTCAAAAATTCCCAAGCTCGAAAACACTTGAAATTAAGGTGTTGTTTTTTTGCCGATTTGAAATTGTTTTGTATTTTTAGAATCGAATGAGACCACCCGGAGCCCTGTGGGACAAACTGTTCGCTCCCTACGGGAACTTCAGGGTTGGACTTACGATAAATCAGAAACACGAGTGTGAATCGCAAGAGGAAATTTAGCTGACCAAGATGCGATCGTAGTTGTTTCTTCTAGTAGTACTCAATTTGCGTCCTTAGCAACAGTATTCGAATTTCCATATGAAGGAACCACAACTCCTTATTTCTTCGAATTGAGTGTGAAGCGATTATTTCTTCAAAATCCCAACTGACGAAAATAGAAACAACGTTGACTAGAAAAAGAGAATGGATTTTGCTTCCGAGTCTACCAAGGTAGCAGAAGCTTTTTCACTTTTCAAGGATGAAAAAAAGTTCTCCAAAATCAAATTTTCACTCGTGTTTTGCGTTTTAGACCTTTCTGAACAATTTTGGTTCCGTGTCTGTCTGTCTGTTCGTCTGTCATGAATTCCTTGTAACGCGCACAACTATACGAAGTTATTGTCCGATTTCAATGAAATTTTCAGGGATTGTGCGGGTTGGTGTGTAGACGGTCCCCTATGAAAATCATCATCCTCGGACTGATAGAAGCGACTGCGCATGCGCAAACGTGAATTCCCTGTAACAGCCATAACTTCTACATTTTCCATCCGATTTCAATGAAATTTTCAGATATGTTACAGATTAGTATTTAGATGGTCCCCTATGAAAATCATCACCTTCGAACTGATAGTAGCCGCTGCGCATGCGTAAACGTGAATTCCTTGTAACAGCCATAACTTCCACATTTTCTACCCGATTTCGATGACATTTGTAGGGATTACGCGGATTAGGTTGTAGATGGTCCCCAATGAAAATCAAGGCCTCAAAATTTACAGAAGCCTCTGCGCATGTGCATACGTAAAATCCTTGTAACAGCAATAACATTTACATTTGTTATCCGAATTTGATGAAATTTTCAAGGATTGTCCAGATTAGCGTGTAGATGGTCCCCTATGACGGGAAATGAAAGGTACTTAGAGATTGGTGTTTTGAGATCAACTACTATGCATCGGATCATCTATATAATCGGGTTATGTACACGAGGAAGCTATGTGCCACACCCACATGGTAGACTTTTTTTGTTATTTTGTTTCGAGATTGGCTGAAGCCAAATGAGGGGGCAGGATTGATCTTTGCGGATGTCGACTTTCAGAGCGGAGTGTATCGTTTTGAAAAATTGGATGTTTTACGCATTACGCACAAACTTCGACAATCTTCGGTAAAATAAGGTTCTGATTTTTCGACTGCTTGATTATGACAATAGGTGTTGAGGCTGTTGAGGTTCAGTCTGATGAATAAAGACACTTTGTTAGACCGACGTTTCGGTATATTTATATGCCATCTTCAGGGCTTGTGAACGGTGTGAATATACTTCTTTTGGCTACATCAGAACTTCAAAACAGCTCTTTTTAGGACGTCCCTCAGCAAGACTTGGGCGTCCTTATGCGATCGATCTGGGGTGAAGTTAGACAACACTCAACAGGAAACAAACATATTGTTTAGTAATGCATGCATTCCAGGGGACGTCCCATTGGATGAGCATTAGATCAGTTTAACCAGTTGTTAAGTGATAAAACTGTTTCACTCGATGTAATTTATTTATTACTTTAGGCAAGAAATACTGACCCCCCCCCCCCCACCATTATCCACCTTAACATTTCTAGCGGCATGGGAGCCTCGAATCTGAAGAGCATTTCAAAATCCATGCTCTACGATAGGTACCCAACATGCGAATTCGAGTTCACCCCCCCCCCCCCCCACACCACCATCCCAACACCAACAATGGTGCCAGTCTGGCACCAAAGCGGAAATACGTCGTAACATTGAACTTTCATCTGTTAGTTTTGGTAGGCAGTCCGTCGAAGTTCACATCCGTATTCAAGGTGAAACACAAAAAAAAAAAAAACACGAAATAAGCGGTTTATGGCATCATGGCACCAAGTCCTGGCACCATGGTGACACCACTATTAGTTCCATGGTGGTACAGAGAATAATTCATGAAAATCCGGAGGTATAATGAGAATTTTTCCTCAATTTCAAAGCTTGGTACAATTAGTAAGCAATAAAGGAACCGAAATATTGAAAAATCGGATATTTTGTGAATATTATTCCCCACTCACCCCCTCCCCTTGCGAATTTTGGTACTCTGGTAAAATCATGTACAACTCGGAAGTTATTTGAGTCAAACAAAAAAAGAAACACGCAAATCGGTTGGAAATTGAGGCCTGGGCAGAGTTTACAAGATTACGCACGCAAACGCACGATTTTTAAGCATTAACCCCCCCTTTCCTCCCCTTAAAAGGCAAAATTCGAAATTCCGGCGACATAGTCCACAACTAGATAGTTTTCCGCGACGAACAAAAAAAGAACCAGGAAAATCGGTTGAGAACTAAGGCCTGTGCAGAGTACACAAGAATTTGTTACACACACACACACACACACACACACACACACACACACACACAGACATTCACCTATGGTTTTTTTCGCGGATTTGGATTCAGAATGGTCTAAAACGGATTACTGTGTGGTTATTTTTTTTTCTGTTGAGTGTTGTCCAACTTCACCCCAGATCGATCGCATAAGGACACCCAAGTCTTACTGTGGGACGTCCTAAAAAAACCACACAGCACTTAATCCGTTTTAGACCATTCTGAATCCAAATCCACGAAAAAAACCATAGGTGAATGTCTGTGTGTGGTTATCTAATCAGATCGCAATATACAGGGTGTCCATGTTAAGGACCGAAAAACTTCGGGAGTCGATTCTACAACTAATTTTAGTAAGAAAGTGTCTCTTAGCAATTTTTCGTTAGACGCCTTATTTTCCGAGTTATTTTAATTTCAAGATTTTTTTCGTGTTTTTGACTAAGCCATAAAAATGACCATAACTCGCTTAATTCACGAGCAATTCAAAACACGTTTGAATGCTAAAAATGCTGCGTTGGGCCTCGGGCAGGTTCGACGAATTAGGGGTGGAATTCCACGTCATTTTCAACGCTATTAGACTGATTCCATCACCGTTGGTATGTGAAAGCTCAGTATTGAATTTTGGTAGGTACGAATCTTTTCTTTTTTTAATTTACTAGGTATTTATGCACGAATTGAATGTTCAATTCTCTCAACTGTCTCGATTGCATGAAAAAAGAGATATCTCATAAAGAATAGCATGTAGATGTGGAATAAAAAATAAAGATAAATAATGATATTTTAGAGATAGTAACGCTGTGGAGCTAAAACAATGCCGTTGCAGAAACCGTATATGAAAAGCATGTCCCTGTATTCGACATTATTATAACGTATTTTTCACCCCTAATTAGCGGAGTAAAATTAAAACTAATTATACCATTGTAAAGCTGAGATCTTAGAGCAGTTTTTGATGTAGAGGTACGTGAAAAATCACGAGGATGTAAAACCTTAACAATCAAAAGAAAAAGTAGGAAATTTCGACAATTTTACAAAAATGACTTTACAATTGATTTTTCACCCATCACAACCTTACAAAAATTTCTGTATAACCACTAGAAAGATGGTAAATTTAACGCCCTATCCAACGGTGTAATTAGATTTTGAATTGCTCGTAAAAAAAGCGAGTTATAGTCATTTTTATGGCTTAAGGTCGAAAACACGAAAAATCTTAAAATTAAGATGACTCGAAAATTAAACATCTAACGAAAAATTGCTAAGAAGACACTTTCTTACTAAAATTAGTTGTAGAATCGACTCCCGAAGTTTTCGGTCCTTAACATGCGACACCCTGTATATCAGATAGCAATATTGTGATAACAAACTGCCTCGAATATATCTGCCTTTGTACCAAATACTTTACAAAAAGTATAAGTTTTCACTTTAAAAAGTGCTGTTTTGAAGTTCTGATGTAGCCAAAAGAAGTATATTTTCACCGTTCACAAGCCCTGAAGATGGTATATAAATATACTGAAACGGCGGCCTAACAAAGTGTCTTTAATCATCAGACTGAACCTCAAGAGCCTCAACACCTGTTATCTTCGGTTAACTTCGTAATTAACTCTCGTCGTTTTTTCAAAACAAATTTATTGACTCCGTCTCGTTTATTGACAAAACAACTCAAATCATAATGATTAAATCATTATGTCGGGTCAGAGGTAAAAGTGAACAAGTAACATTTTTTCGGAAAATGACTTTTTTGGTTATTCCGGTGCTAGGGAACGTTATCTGTCGTCCAAATAGGTTAAAAGGAAATAGGTCCAAATGGGCGCTCCAAGGTGCCTCTGCGCGCATGCGCGATCCATCGAAAGGGTTCGAATATCGATAAGAGTAGTCGATAAGGTAGTTAATAGTAAAGAAAAGAGAGTTTACAGGTTAGGACGCTAGGATGCGCTTCTCACCGGGTTGGACGGAATGAAACACAAAATAAGGAAATATTTCATAAATTCGATAAAAATAGCAAAAAAACTTACCTTTACAACATGTAACGTTTTCAGTGAACAAATGACATTTATACGGATTCAGCTGAATGAAAATTATGGAAAAAACAACTCCACAGTCTGGTAAAAGTTATCAAGTGTCATGTGTACATTTTTACGTACATGCACGGGGAAAGTATTCGTTCAATTAAAAATTTACAAGTGGGAGTTATCAATTTTTGCCAGAATAAAAGATTGAACACGGATTAATTTCGTTCAGGTAAAAACGAACACATGTCATTAGTTCGTTTTTGCTAAAAACTGAATGTGAATTTGCCAATTATTTATTCAAATGAAAATGTACAAGTGGGAGTTGTTCATTTTTACCAAAATAAAAGCATGCTCAAGGGTTCATTTCGTTCAGGTAAAAATGAACAAGTCCAATTTCTTACAGATGATAGTATTAACAAATAAGAAAAACATGTTGGACAGGAAATGTAATAAAACACAGTAGTGGACCGATTTCAAAAATTACCAAACTTCAGATGGCTCTCCTGAAAAATTTGTCAAAATAACATTTAATGTTAGTTGTTCACTTTTACCTCTGACCCGACAATGATTGTTCTGTTTTGAAAACGATTCTGCGCAGAATGTACTGCGTTACCTATCAATCAGCCATGTGAATGCTTTCACGCACTTACGGAACACCCCCACTTCTCTTCTTGCGGATTACGCATTACGGACATACGCACCAATGTGAACACAGCTTGACGAGTGAAAATGAAATCACGAATCCCATTCAAATCAATGAAAACCCCACAGGATTGATTAAGTTTTAATAAGGGGGCGGACGAGGGGGTTATTTCGGCTCGATTGATTAAATTGCCTCTCTCCCCATAGTTTTCTCTCCCCTATAAATAAGTTTTCCCTCGCACAAAACCTAAAGAAAACCTTGATCAAAGAAAGTTCCGTCAAGAGAGGTCTGAGTGGGGGTAAAGGGCCGCAGCTGGTATTGACGCCTTAAAATGGGAGCAATCAATCAAGTTGTAAACCAATCAGGTGGAACCACTCGACAGCTAATCAAAGCAACGCATCGGCCACATGCTCCTCATGAGCGGCCATCGCCTCATAAATTCCCACTCCATGCTCTTCATCATTACATCGTCGGATGACCTCGACAAGGAATAATTCAGTTCCCTGATATCGGTGCACGGGATATTAGGTTTCGGGTCTCCATGAATCGATTCTACTTCAGAGATCAGAATATGGGAACGCGATGCAGAGGTAAAAACATGCAATATTGGCAAAACTCCACCCTACAGGGTGTCCGAGAAAGATACGGCCAGACTTCAGGGGTCGATTTAAAAACTGCCACGTAGAAATTTTAGATGCTTTTTTTCGAGTTATTTCACTTTTTTAAGATTTTGGTTTATTATTTTCAATAATAAACCTTTGGAATCGACCAAGAAAATTTTTTTTCAACCCCCACCTCTCAAAATTAGTTGGTTTATGTTTCAAGGTACGTAGAATCCAAAAATCGATTTTGGCCGTCCGCCCTACGCAGTACATTCCTCAGTTAGCATTGACAGATTTTGATGAAATTTGGTATGTAGGCTCCATTTGGGGTCTTGTTGTGCCCATAGAGGTAGAAGATAGAGGAAACGGCCTATGCCTGCCTACGTTAGGGTTTGGTCGGGAAATGAAAGTCCACCCCCCCTCTCGCCAGAACCGAAAAATAGGAGGTAAACTTACTAGCACTCCCTAATAGGGTTGGATACATCCATGCAGGGCAGCGTTGGTCTTCCCTGGCTTTTACGGATGATGTTGTACTGATTGCCACATCTAGAGCTGGGATAGTGGCTCAGATTGTAGCATTCAATAAAGCCTTGAAGTCGGTGGGACTGAATCTCAACCTCAGAAAATCCATCTATCTGCCTTTGGGCGTCGACTCGTGGTCCCAGCTGAAAGGCCTTCCATTGATGTTGATGGCCAGTGCCTGAGGGCAGAACCACACAATGTTCGATGGATATACCTGGGAGTATCCTTTGGTACCCAGGGTATATGTCGTAACATGCCAATGAAAATGACTACAATCCTTGAGAAAATTGACAGGGCACCACTGAAGCCTCTGCAGAAATTAGTAATGTTGCGAGACCACGGCATACCCTCACTAACTCACCAACTAGTGCTGGGAAGTACCACGCTCTCAACTCTAAAACAGATGGATATATCTGTAAGGAGATATGTGAGAAAATGGTTACGCCTGCCATTTGACTCTGCTACTGCCTACATCCATGGACCAGTGGGTGATGGTGGTCTTGGAGTCATGGAACTACTCAATCAAATACCAGCCATAAGAGCTAATAGGGTAGGGGCGGCAAACACACAACTCTTTGAAGGAGGAACGAGTATCCAACAACAAAATGGGACATCAAGAATCGACCGTCGCATTGTCAGGGCACAACGTCTCCATCAAACTACAGACGGAGCTGAACTGGAAAAATCACGCGATAAAAGAGCTAGCACGGCATGGATCAGGTCCATTCAGCGAATTCATTCAACGAGGATCCATTCAACCCTTCAGCGAAACTATGGGGATGGAGGTCGTTGGGTATGGTGAAGGTCCATTCTGGTTCTCTACCAACGGGAGTGAGGAGGACAAGAGGCAGGCGTACTGGCAGCAGCCATCTATGCTGAATGGGATGTCAAACACCCGAAACAGCCTCGCATGTGCTGTCACAATTCTGCCTTAAACCTACTAGATGCCTATGCCCGCCGTAAAGGATGGCCAGTATGGTTAGATCCACACTTTAACCTGGAACAGCGAGGTTATCGTCCGGACCTCTTGGTGGTAACACCAAGAGGAGCTTTCATTATTGATGTCTCAGTGGTCTCTGGCTCCGGCCAGATGCTTCCAAAATTCAAAAATATGAAGTTGACGCATTAAGAGAGGCTGCAGCAGCACTTGCAAACATTCAGCGAAACCAACTAAAGGTGATTGGAGCAACTATCACCTGGAGAGGGATATGGCATGGCAAGTCAGCCAAGGATCTGAGTCGGGCTGGTTACCCACTGTTTATCCTGGAGTGGATGACCACCCGAGTACTAACAGGAGGATCATTCATCTGGTCTAAATTCAGGACTACGGCCACACGACGGCGTGCCGCGGCTCGAGCAAATTGGCCCCGTGGGACTTGGAACTGAACTCGAACTCCATGGGGGGGAGAAGTGTCGACTGATGGCATAGCCGGAAGAGGCAGAATCCTCCTTCCGTCATTTTTGGGATAAGGTGATTCAACCTTGTCCCTCACCCCAATGTCCGAGGTCGGATCTTTGACCCTGATACCAAGCAGCCAGATGGACATGACTGCTGAGTGCTGAAAGTGCTGATACAATACTGTGATGTAAATATTTATGTACAATACCATCAATTGTAGTGGTGAAGTACTTTTTCCAAATATAAATTGTTAATGGTATGAGGCTCCATTTGGGGTCTAGTTGTGCCCATAGAGGTAGAAGATAGAGAGGAAACAGCCTATGCCTGCCTACGTTAGGGTTTGGTCGGGAAATGAAAGTCCACCCCCCCCCCCCTCTCGCCCAAACCGAAAAATAGGAGGTACACTTGCCCTCTAATTCTGTGCTAAAAGATAGGTGGATTGATTTTGAAATACAATAGGTCGGAACAGGGGTGTCCAGTCGAAAAACACCGAAATAAACGTGGAAGAGCATTTAAAAATCTATACATTCATGTGCGTATTGTGGAGCTACATTGGAATATGATGGCATTGCAGGGGCTGGAAGTATAAACGTATTTTGTGCTCCAAATAATTTGCCTTGTTGGAATTCAACATTTCATTTTCAAATAAAGCATGACGTCATGCATCAAAAGAAGCCTCTAATTACTTCTTCCAACGTGTGCTTTGTGATATTTGAGGACATTTATGTTAAGAGTAGAACAACCTTTCAAAAATTATTAAACTGTATTTTTTCCAATAGAAACCACACTTTAACCCTTAATTTCCCACTCGTTCAAAATATTTGTTTTTTTTTTTGGATTTTTTCAATTAAATTTTGATGTATTTTGACAAATCTACAGAGTATTTGAGGAGAAGGTACCTTAAAGGCCCTATTACAGTCGATTAGAACAGGAAAGATCATTCCGAAGGTCACACTAGCGCTGTCTGCGTCAGCAGAATCTGTCCACGAGTATAAACCCCATTTTTCTGGAGTAGAAGACGGGAACTTGGAAAAATCCTTGTTAGGATGTTGCGGCCAGTTACCAAGGAATAAGGTGGAGAAGGTTCACTTCTTAGAAGGATTAAGGGTAGAAGGTACCTCGAAGGCCATATTACAGCGTTTCGAAAATTATTTTGTTTTTTCCATGATGTTTATTTACACAATCGATAGTTGGAATATCGAGATAGCCAAAGGCTATCAGTTTTGGCTTAAAAGTGGATAAACTGTTACAGGTGAAAATCCGACTTCCACAAAGATATCTCAGGATACTAAGGGTTAAAGGAAGTAATTAGAAGCCATCGTCTACTTTCATGGAATAGCGAGTAAGGAAGCTCATTTGCAAACTTGTATTACACCAAGAACATTCGAGAAGCTTCGACTGCTAAAGGAACGGCTAAAGCATGTTCCATGTTTCTTGAATTTTAACATCCGGGGTTCCAGGGGGTGTTTTTTGGAGAAAAAAATTCTGTTTATTCATAGAAACAATAGACATAATCGTGACCTATTATTTTTCCCTCTATGAGAGAAATTTTATGGTTTCTTTCACATAGAATTTTTCTCATAAAACACCAAAAAACTGACTTACAGTTTTCAAAAAAAACATAAAAAATCAGGTTATTACGCTGTATGACCTCCTGCGACTGTACCATAAGCTTCCACGTGAACAGGAATACCCAAAATTCAGGGGGAAAACTTATAAAATGATCAAAAGTACAGTTTAATGCAGGTAAAACAGAGTTTTTCTCGGTCGATTCTTTCTTTCGGACGTTAAGGTTTTACTACCATTTATTTATATTGGTACTAATCCAACTTAATGTTGTTATTTAATTCAAACTACTCGTATCTGTCTCAAGGGAACGAGTGGGTTGAGAATTTCCGTACTAATCGATCCAGTTAAATAACCAGGAAGTGCAGGCCTAGCCCTCCACTACAGTAGGTACCATCGTAACCAAATTTATAATTTGAAACCCTAAAATTACAGTCCATTTATCCCCGGGCAGATACTCTTCCCCACTGAGTCCTGTGTTGGGCATTCCAATAGTGAATATGTCGAGCAAAAATGGTGAGGAATCCGTCTTTTCGGGCAGTATACTTTCTCACCTTCGAGAGCGTAGTTAGGGCATCACAACGCGTTTCCAAGGTGAGTTAAAGGCCCTTTGATAAAGGAAAGGGTCGAGCAAAGGGATGGAAGAAGCGGCACAGGTAATGGGAGTATACTTATACTTGGGTGGAGGACTTGGCGATGGAGGGGAGGTGTTTCAAAGACACTCGCCAACTTGTGGGATCCCTTTCTCACACAAGTCGACGGCAACCTCTTCGATCAGGGCCTCCCTCCTTTAACGTAGGGGACGTCCTTTCTTGGTCGTTTCTTCTTCCTCTCATCTTTCATCCAAAGGAACCAAACGATGTCTTGGGAACTCGAATCAAAACTTCTCTCATTGAGGATTAAAGTGCGTATGGGATTGTATCATTATTCCATCTTATACTCGTAGTGGAATACTGTGTAACATACATTTTTGGCCATTTTGAGTTTGCTGTTGGAGTGAAGTTCATCATGCTTAGATTGCTCCGTTGGCCGTCAGAGAGCAGATAAGGTCATTCTACAGCAGTTTCCAGTTATTTCATTAGTTGTTGTTTATTTGTTCAATTGAAATCTTGGACACACAATAAAAGGAGCGTCTAGGGAAAGAAAGTGGTGGAATGGCCCGAGCGCTATCTAGCGACAATTAGATGAACCTTCTCTTTTTTTTTGGGCAAAATGTTGATAAACTTTCGTTATCGACTGGTGGTAATGTCTGTAGATCCCCGCCTAATCTATAGGAAACCAGAAATTTGCCCTCAATGAAAAAGGCAATCAAATCTGTTTGAGGCCTCAATAAGAAAGGCTTTCAGTCAGAAATGAAAATCTATGTACTCGTAGGTTATATAATTTTCAATATTAATCTGGTACATAACTATTTCCAATATAATGTTTTATGAAGTTATTTAAGTAAATCTTATTCTTTCTACACACGTACTTATCATAAGTGTGAGAGTAGGTGAACAACATTAATTTTTAAAGCATTCTAATATTTACAAAAGAATTAGACATCACATAAGCCAACTGATAAGAGAGACAACCTAGGTTTTTTGAGCTCTGGAAGGTTCATCTTATCTTCGTTAGGCAGCGCTCACGCCATTCCACCATTTTCTTCCCCTAGATGCTTCTCATAATAAATTGTTTACCAAGTAAGCTACGTTAAGTTAATATCCTACGTAAGTGAAAAAAGTTACGAATTTTGACTGAAATTCGAATTTCATTTCATGTCAAAATTTGATGAAAATCCCTCCTCCTTATTCTCGCAACAATTAATAACTTTTTCCGATACTCGGTTTCTATTCTGATACGATAATACTCGGCATGGAAATAAAAGTATGGATACGGTCCTCGTATCTCTGCAAAGCAGTTTGGTTGAGTTTGGTCAGGCAATGACCAGCAAGACCTGCAGGTCTTGAAGGTGAGATATAACCAGTCCGCCTCTGTTCGACTATTCGGTATCCCTGACCACCCCAGAACTACGGAATTTTGTCGTAGTCTTTCTCTTTCCGAGTTTCGACGTAAAACAAGCCGGTAGAACCTTTTCAATGAGGACTGCTCTAAGGGAGGTTTCTACCACATCGATCATCAGACTAAAAGTACGAACATTGTAGTCCCGCAGGATTGAGCTCCTTTGCCAGACGATACAGAATAGAGTTACAATGGGTCCATAGGATGCTTCAATGGAGAAAGCTAGCTTTAAATTCTTAAATTACAATAACTGCATAGCTCTCCAATCAGATCCAACGGCTAACTATCAGAAATAAATCCGTAGAGTAGTAAACAGCTCAGAAAGTATTCTTAAACGTATGTACAAACCAAGCCTTGTAGAAATGAATCCTCATGCTCCTAGGTTATCATGTCTTCCAAAAATTCATAAAGTAGGGGCACCGATGAGACCAGTTGTGTCTTATATTGGTGCTCCCGCTTACAAATAAGCCAAAAAGTTAATTTCTATGTTTAGAAATAAAATCAATTTTCGGTCCCGTAATACTGTTCAAAATTCATACGATTTGGTTTCTAAAATTAGCGACATTCAAGCGCCTCCGCATGCCAAATTTGCTTCCTTTGATGTGGTTAGTCTGTTTATCGATGTAGCCGGATTATTTATAATTACTTTTGACGTGATAGGTACATACCGAATGAGAGTGAGACTCGAGCGACTGGTTTAATTACTCACCTGCAACAAAAACATAAAATCTTATTAAGACTTGTAATTAATTCAATGAAATAATTTTGTCCACCTCATACGAGTAGTAATAATTTACCTAGTTAATAATCAACGAGATGTTCGTAACCAGGTTCCAAAAATTCATTCTGACCTCAGATTTTACACGACTCACATAAATTTATCATGTTGGGATCGTCGAGTCAAATTCTGTTTAAAAATATTGGCTTTTTCTGATGTTTGTGATCATGTATAAACTGTAATTAAATTGTCACTTGTGCAAAACTCAAAATTATTACACGAAGGTTCATTATTTTTCAGTGTAGATCACTCCTCTTTGCAATTTCCACTACCTACCAACCATATTTCATATTCAAAATTAGGTTTATTTCGAAGAAATGAACGATTCACACTCAATTCGGAAAAATAGAGAGTCGTGGGTGCCATCATTAGGAAATGTGAATACTGATTGCCGGGGAAGTACAACTCAAGGAAACGACCAACGATCACATTTTGGTCAGCTATAATTTGAACGGAGATGAGTCCTCTTTTGCGATTCACACTCGTGTTTCTGATTTCGTACGTCTAACCCTCAAGTTCTCGTAGGGAGCGAACGGTTGATCCTACAGAGCTCCGCGTGGTCTCAAAAAATTCTAAAAATTCAACACTATTTGAAATTGGTGAAAAAACGATACTTTCATTTTGAGGATTTTCTTTGCTAAGGCACTATTGAATATTTCAACCCTTAATTTCCACCCCTTAGAAATGACTGACATCAAACAAAAGCTTCGGGACACAACTGGACACCGTACACCGCAAATTTCAACAAAATCGATCCATAGTAACTTAGGAATGGACGGCAAAATTTATATTCGATTTTTGGATTCTACGTAAGTACCTTGACCTTGAGGGTTAAAATTTTTTTCTTGGTCGATTCCAAAGGTTTACTATTGAAAATAAAACTATACCTACCGTAAATCGGGATGGGAATCGTACGGTTTTCGAGAGTTTTTTGAATTTTCCATCATTAAAATAGTTATTAATGTTTCAAAATAATTTATTCGAATTCTTCATCTATCAACGAGTTTATTCTTTGTGGCTAATATTTTTTCGGGATAAGTTATAAGTGAATACTATTTTTTCAAAAATGTACCATTCTCACCCCGTGTTGCGAGGTGACTGTCGTACACTGACTTCACTGAATAATATTTCTCTTGAAAATGTCTTTGTACCAATCTAACCCTTTGCATTCGTTACAGAAATATTTCACGAATATGCCAAAACAAGAAAAAGTCGTTTTGGTTGAGATATAACAATTTTATTGATCGAAAACCAAACTTGGAATTTCCACCAAAAAACCCTCTTTTAGGACTTTGGAATAAATGGAAGGAAGGGGTGTTGAATCATTTGAAAATTATGAGGGTACCTCACAGAAACATTCAAACAAGTTACTAATAACATAAAGGATGGTTTTGCTGGAATTTATTTATTTATTTTTGTTGAAATCTCACCCAAATTTGAATTTTTACTACAAAAGCT
The DNA here is from genome assembly GCA_009739505.2 of Apolygus lucorum. Taxonomy (NCBI): domain Eukaryota; kingdom Metazoa; phylum Arthropoda; class Insecta; order Hemiptera; family Miridae; genus Apolygus; species Apolygus lucorum. Next base: position 14,256,565 of record CM019183.2, read on the forward strand.
CTCCTTGGAAATTTGAATAAATCGAAGAGCTGTTTTAAAATTTGGATAAACATTTTATTGGAGTAAAATAGCAGTTTAGGGTTACTTCCCCAGGAACAATGAGTTCTTCGGGTATTAGGAACTACCTATTACGACGTAGGTAGGGTTTTTAATAATTTTCGGGTAACTCCACCGCTCTACAAGTCAACGTCATATAGAATTGCTGTTACAGATTTCAACACAGGTGCAGAAATTTCTTTAATGATGTTCCTTGCAGCGACCCATTCCCACCCCATAAAACGCAGCAGTTTTGGTTTTCTGCTTTCAAAAATTTTTTGGAGAACAATTTTGGCGTTCTAATGAGTGATATTCTCAAGGATAAGCGTGGTAACGAATATAAAAAAAACTGACCTTCTCCGATTGTGTAGCTGCAGGGAACACCGTTGACACTTTGGCAAGAAATGATAGAAAGTGATGAAATCAGCTGATCACACTTTTTCCCGCCTAAGGCACTTTTTCCCCAGTTTACGGTACCTACGATTAGGGATGGCATATCGAATGAAATATATCGATATATCGATCAAATGATATTTCGTCAATGAGATATCGATACCTTCGATATATCGTCAATGAGATATCGATATTTCGATATATCGGAAGATCTACTTTAAAAAACGAGTGAAGTAGGTAGGTGAATTTAATCGTTTTATAACAATATAAAAATCATTTGGGATGACATTTATGGACATATCAGAGTTTCTACTTGGAAGAACTTGAAGAAGTAAGTAGGTAGGTGAATTGAAAAGTTACTAACATAATTTTTGAAGAAATATTATCGATATACTCAACATATCGGATGATATATTTGAAAAAACCTGGTGAAATAAATATTAACCTACTTTCAAAAGTTACTGGGTATGAATGATCAAAATTCGTTGTTTAAAAACTGGAAAAAAGTGCGAAAATGTCATTGCAATGTTAAATTAATTTATAAATTGACAGGGGTGTATACTGTAGACAATGATGATCCTTCAAAATTGAAAATAATTGTTGTGAAAACCTGCTTCACTTCGTATAGTAAGTAGTTTCAATCTAGATGAGCCTCAATTACTTTTGATTCAAGTCAAGTAATTGAGAGCCACTGTAGGTGTAAAACATCCATGTGCACAATCATGTCTGAGCTGAAGTCAACAGTGTGAAATCTACCCATCACTAGGTACCTACAAAATTTGGAATAAAATTACTTGATGTTTCTAAAGGTATAGGCTTCTCGTCCATTCATTTCAAAATTTAATTTTTAATTAAATTTTTTTTTTCTACTTGAAAACAGGTCGCGATATATTGGTAAATATATCGATATTGACCGATAATATCGGTTCTCTATATCGATATATTTCATACATAGATATATCGTTGCCACCCCTACCTACGATTGCATTCTTACTTAAACACTCCTCACATTAGTTAAGAGATTGTTTACGCTGGGTTCACAAGCGTCTTACTCTGCGTTCTGCTAGCTGATTGCCCTCTTTATGTCTTTCCGTCTGTTCTTGGCCAATCGGCAGGCAGAACTAATGCGAACTCTACAACTAAAGGTGGGTTCACAAGCGTCTTACTCTGCGTTCTGCCCGCTGATTGGCCTCTTTCTGGCTGGTCTTGGCCAATCAGCGGGCAGAACGGAGAGAGTCGGAAACGTAGAGTCGGACGCTTGTGAACCCACCTTTAGTTTTAGAGTTCGCATTAGTTCTTGCGAATTTGGAATACATCGCGATTAAAAATTTGTTGATTCTATTACCAAACTATTGCTTCTCGATTTACCAAGGTAGCGGGAGCAAAGATTTCACTTTTCAAGGTTTCAAAAACTGTCCTTCAAAATCAACATTTTCAGGGATTATAAAGTAAGGGAGGGTTCCTTTGGAGGGTTCCCTACAAATATCATCGTTAAAAGACCATAAATTCGGAGGCTGGTAGCTACCTGGAGAATTATTGGTTGCCTATTTTATATCGGATCATCTACATTAAGGAAGCTATGTGCCAAACCAACTTGGTAGACTTTTATTACAATAAGAGCAGTTTTTTCTGTATTATTGAGCGAACAGGAAATAATAGTGAAATCCCAAGTTGAGTATTTATTCTTCCAGAACTCGCCAAGATCTCACATTCTATTCGTCATTTCACTTTGGTTTAACATTATATTTCACAAGCCTCTGCGCCTCGCCCGTTCATCTTCGTCGGCTTCAACTTTCATCCTCTTTCCGAGAAACGGAAGCAGAAGAAAGAGAGAGGAAAAAAAGGGAATCGAGTTAGAGATTTATTAGCCCTTTCACGCCGATTCAGCAGAATGAAGATAGACCGGGAGAAAAGAGGTTAATGATGTTTATTCGCGAGAAGTTAAGGGAGAGCAGGTACAGGGGGGGAGGTTTGTAAGAACCCGTAATATAGAAAACTACATTAGGAAGCAGGTAGAGAACAATAGTCCATCAGCGAGATGAAGAATATTCTCCTAATTCGAAGTATCACGATAATTTCTAGAAGAAATAATTATCATCTAAGTGTAACTACTGGAGTGGTGAAACCGGTGAGTAGATCTACCATCTCTACTCCCCCGTTTACTCGCTAATTGGTTAAGTTTCTCAAACTGCACCTTCCCATTTATCTATCGGTTTATTATTTTCAATAATGAACCTTTGGAATGGACCAAGGAAAACATTTTTTTACCCCCCTTAAAATCTGTTGGTTTCCGTCCGCCATCTTTTCCATAGTTACCATGGACCGATTTTGATGAAATTTGGTATGTGGGCTCCATTCGGGGTCTAGTTGTGCCTCAAAGCTTTTGGTTGATGTCAACCACTTCTAAGGGGTGAAAAATGAGGGCTGACATTTTCAAAACGCCCTAACTCAAAAAATTTCGATATAAAGGTATTGTTTTTCTATAAGTCCAAGTATTAGTTTATTTTTGAAGTTTACTATTGAATTTTTAGGGCACCAGGAAAAAAATAAGAAGTCTTGGGACAGAAGTCGGAGCAATCCTGCCACTCCTTCGAGACTAAATGACGAGAGAAGCCAAGGAACTCTAGGATACAGTACTCGTCCAACGACTCCGAAAATTGGCTAACTTCAAGATCCACTCCGCCCTCAAATCATAAATATACAAAGCCACTTCTTGAATTTTTAGAAACATTAGAGACCACGCGGAGCTCTGTAGGACAAACCGTTAGCTCTCTACAAGAATTTAAGGGTTGGACTTGCGATAAATCAGAAACACGAGTGTGAATCGCAAAAGAGGCCGAATCTCCGTTCAAATGTTAGCCGACCAAAATGCGATCGCTGTAGGTACGTGGTGACAGTGGCAAAGCCGAGTTTTCTGCAAACGATTGATCTATATAGAACAATCATAAACCTTTGTGCAATAATTTGCAGCGTTTTGATTTCGGAAGATCCGAATTGCTTGCTGCACGAATCTCAAGCTTTCTTCCCACCGGTAGTAACTCTACTTTGAGACTTCCGCAAATCCACAAAAAATTATGCTTTCCCTAAATTTGAAATTTCAATTTAATTTTGGTCACTCCGATGACACTTTGGGATACCTGTGGAATTCCGGAGATGTTTTCGGTGACAATAGTGATACCATGGTCCAATTAGGGTTAAAATGTCCACCCTCTACATGGCCAAGGTCCCCCCTAGAATGCATGAATTACTAAACAATATTTATCTTTAGTTCTAGGTGAGATGGATATTTGTATCAAGAAGGTTCTCAATAAATTATTACTGTCTGAAAAGTTGAATTGGTGGTATTTCACTTCTCTTCTATCTTTCGTATAATTCTTTATATTTCCTCTACCTACTTTCGTATTCAAGAAATTCTTATTTCCTCCAATTTCGTGTTCAACATTTGACGCTCATTTTTTGCGAAAGGTTCAGACGGGCCGCATGAAGTCGGACGGAACGGATGGGGCTCTGGAGAGCAGCTGCCCAGACTAGCTCAACATTCTCTGTCACTTCTCCCTTTTTCTCAGTACACCGCCTGTTTCTTTGGAGTTATAACCCACCCTAGCATTAGGTTGCAATTTGGGATCACTCCACGGCTACTGTGGAGAACTGAATGCTGTGGATTAAAAGAACTTTTTTTAACAACTTCGTATTCATCAAGTAAAGTTTTCTCTGTATTTCTCTGGCACCACGCCATACGTTCTTTCACCGCAGAGAACGATACACTTCGATGAATTCAAGGATAAATTGCCTTTCGGCGTTTTTCTTTGAAGCCATCGCTACTGGAGAGTGTGCACGACCACTTGTTGAATCCAAATTGCACATCATCACTTATAGATTACGCAATATTTTCGACATTGAACAAAATAACCGTCGCTTCCATTATCCGATTATTTAGTAGTCGATACCCAACCCAGGACAGTGGGGTGGACCGGCGCGGCGCACAGGTTTACATATCCTGCAAGACCGAGCGGTCGTGCTGGTTTAGCATAATGCGACCCCTGCCTAGCCGAACCACAACCAACCTACATCACACCAACGATCAATAATTTTGAGTAAACTTCACTCCACCATATTTTCTTGTACAATAGTCGCATCTGTAAGATCCTGTCAAAACAATCGATGAATTCAATATGATCTGCCAAAACTCTCAACTTGTAACATTTTCGACTGTTTGGATGTAAAATAGACTGGGAATGTCTTACCGCTGGGAGGCATGGAACAGATAGACTCAAAACCATACGGCTATTGTAAATGATTCCGATATAAATCAAAATAATCTACTCTCAAGCAGATACCTCGTGATAACATGAACAGTAGTATATTATACTACTATGTCATTTTGACATAAAGAAATGTGAATAGTTGGACATTTTGATGTATGGAAATATGAACAAATGAACATTTTGATATAAGAAATGTGAACAGTTGGAAATTTTGATATAAAGAAATATGATCAGTTGGACATTTTGATTTAGGAAAAAGTGAACAGTTGGACATTTATATAGGAAAATATATGAACAATTGAACATTTTGATATAGGAAAATATGAACAATTGGACATTTTGATATAAAACAATGTGAATAGTTGGACATTTTGATATAAAGAAATATGAACAGTTGGACATTCTGATGTAGGGAAAAATCATTTAGTTGGAAAAAATGATTTAGGAAAAAGTGAACAGTTGGACATTTTGATATAGGAAAAAGTGAACAGTTGGACATTTTGATATAGGAAAATATATGAACAATTGGACATTATGATATAGGAAAATATGAACAATTGGACATTTTGATATAAAAAAATTTGAACAGTTGGACATTTTGATGTAGGGAAATATGATCAGTTGGACATTTTGATTTAGGAAAAAGTGAACAGTTGGACATTTTGATATAGGAAAATATATGAACAATTGGACATTTTGATATAGGAAAATATGAACAATTGGACATTTTGATATAAAAAAAAATGTGAACAGTTGGACATTTTGATATAAAGAAATATGAACAGTTGGACATATTGATATAGGAAAATACGAACAATTGGACATTTTGATTTTTTTTCTGTAATCACAACGTTTTTATTCAATTTTACGGTCATCAACAGTATTGGACATTTTGATATTTAAAAAAAATTTGAACAGTTGAACATTTTGATGTAGGGGAATATGATCAGTTGGAAAATATGATTTAGGAAAAAAGAAACAGTTGGACATTTAGATATAAGAAAATATGAACAATTGGACATTTTGATATAAAAAAACTGAACAGTTGGACATTTTGATATGAAGAAATATGAACAGTTGGACATTTTGATGCAGGGAAATATGATCAGTTGGAAAATATGATTTAGGAAAAAAGAAACAGTTGGACATTTTGATATAAGAAAATATGAACAATTGGACATTTTGATGTAGGGAAATATGATCAGTTGGAAATTATGATTTTGGATAAAGTCAACAGTTGGACATTTTGATATTGAAAAATATGAACAATTGGACATTTTGATATATGTTGTTATATATAAGAAATATGAACAGTTGGACATTTTGATATAAAGAAATATGAACAGTTGGACATTTAGATGTTGGAAAATATGATCAGTTGGAAAATATGTTTTAGGAAAAAGTGAACAGTTGGCCTTTTTGGTATAAAGAAACATGAACAGTTGGACATTTTGATGTAGGGAAATATGATCAGTTGGAAATTATGATTTAGGATGAAGTGAACAGTTGGATATTTTGATATAAAGAAATATGAATAGTTGGACATTTTGATATGAGAAATGTGAACAGTTGGACATTTTGATATAAAGAAATATGAACAGTTGGACATTTTGATGTAGGAAAATATGATCAGTTGGAAAATATGATTTAGGATAAAGTGAACAGTTGGACATTTTGATACAAAGAAACATGAACAGTTGGACATTTTGATGTAGGGAAATATGATCAGTTGGAAATTATGATTTAGGATAAAGTGAACAGTTGGACAATTTGATATAAAGAAACGTGAACAGTTGGACATTTTGATGTAGGGAAATATGATCAGTAGGAAATTATGATTACGAAAAAATGAACAGTTGGACATTTCGATAGTAGGTAATGGCAAATCTGTGTTCTTTGCAGGCGAATGATCTAAGGAGAAAAATAATAAACCTTTGTGTAATAATTTTCAGCGTTTTTAAAAATAGGATGCCCTACTTCATTATAATTTATTTCATTCGTGATAAATTTTTCCGCTTCTTTATTCACTTTTTTTTCGATATCTCATATCTTTCAAATTTCAATTATTATTTTTCCTAAGGTTTTTTTAGTAATTATCTTGTAGTATAAAATCATGAATGAAAGGTGTTCTTCTAATTCCAAGTAAATTTATTGGTTTTCACATCTGGAGGCAATCCTGCGTGAATTCGCTCCAATCGGATTGAACCTCCCCTCATGAAGAGTATCAGTAGTTATCTCTTTGTCTCTAGCGTTTGTTCGTTCGATATCTACTCAATAAAACTGTTTTTTCTAGTGAACGTTGTCGGTCTATTCGTTCGCCACCTCAACCCGCTAAAAAATTCAATGAAGTTATCTACATATAAGTTATGAAGAGTATGGATTTTTTCTGGTTTCCTTGCAGTACCTAAGAGGTCAAATTTAACAAGCGATGTTATCAGACCAACTCTCCGACATATCGACATCGGACCAAATCATCGATACATCAAAAACATCGATAATTTAGTAATAATAAAATAATAAAATCATTGAAATTACGAGCAAAACATTGATTTTTTGGTACTATCGATATCGATGCCCCATCCCTGCCTGGAAGCTGTGTTGAGCTGCTTCAAAGTCCCACAATATCCGTGACCAGTCAGAAACTGTTCGCTCTAATTCTGCTTTCGTACTTGGCTGATTGCTGGCTATTTTCAAGAGAGTGGTCTGTGGCAAGCACGAACTTTTAGACAAATTTTCGCTCCATGAGTATTTCCGATTCCGAACTTGCTACCCAAGTTCAGCTCGCAGCTCCTTCCGTTCGAAAAGCTCGTGCTTTTGTTGAAAGTTTTCAGTTTTGTTGACATTTTGTTGTTCGTCATATTTAAATGTCGACCTCGTATTTAATTGTGAGACGAAGGCCGGAACTAGGACCTTGCCGGAGAACTACTTATTAGCGGGAAAATGGCCAGGTCGTAGCTGCAGAGGGGAGAAACTTTGACACCGACATTTTCACTGCCCCGATGGGTGAAAGGTAAACGCGACCTTTAAGGTGTCCACGCGATGGAATTCAACGTCGAACGCCCTTCGCAAATTCTTCTTCATTTTTCAGTTGTTGACTTTTCCGAAAATTGAAATCCAATAGCGCAGGTACATTAACGAAGGTGCACCACCAACACTATTGGAAAGACTTCACTCTTCAAATTGATGTATTCATGTATTTCATTATGTATTAATGTTCTCCCAATTTTAATATTAAAATCATTTTATTTGTACTAAACACCTGTAGTCGCGTAGGGAGCAAGTTAGTGTGATTGATATTTAACAAACAAAAATCTAGACTGACCCGCAACACGTCCCGAGTCCGTCTCGTTCCGTCACAACAAAACTTCTCAAATCCATCGAAAAACCAATCTCTTATAGAATTTTCTGCAAGATATGACACAACTGAAGCCTGAAGACAATCATTTCATCAGAAAAACATAAATTTCTATCCATTTTTTTATATATTATTTTCAATAATAAGCCTTTGGAATCGAGCAAGAAAAATAGTTAACCCCCCTCAAAATTTGATGTTTACGTTTCAAGGAACGTAGAATCCGAAAATCGAATTAAACGATGCAAATTATTACACAAAGGTTTATTATTTTTCTATATAGATCACTCGTCTGCAAAGAACACGGCTTTGCAATTGCCACAACCTACCAACATGAAGAAAAACATCGATCGCATTTCGGTCAGCTAAAATTTGAACAGCGATTCACTCTGATTTATCGTAAGTCCAACCCTTAAGTTCTCGTAGGGAGCGAACGCTTTGTCCTACAGAGCTCCGCATGGTCTCAAAAAATTCTAAAAATTCAATACCCTTAAAATATCCAATAACCTTCCACAGGTTATCTCCCTGTAACCTCCCATTATATCGTTTTTCATTTGGCTCGTTTTCTTGAACAGTTCAAGCTCCTTGTGACCATTATATTTTTATTCTATCAGTTATTCCATCAATCGGTGCCCCCACAATGTCACCACCGAGTCAGGTATGGAAATATTTCTGCAAAAAGGACCAGAAAGAGGCAGTTTGTAACCACTGTACATTTTAAATCACTATTGACTTTAATTAAATTTTAAATTATTGACTTTTATTATTATATTGATAACATTAATATTTATATTTCTTAACCCTTAATATCCTGAGGTATCTTTTAGGAAGTCCAATTTTTACCTGCAATAGTTTAACCACTTCTAAACCTAAACTGATAGTCGTTGGCTATCTTGATACTCCAACTATTGATTGTGTAAGAAAATGTAATAGTAAAACCAAAATAACTCAAAGAAAAAACTAAATAATTATCGAGTTGACAGACTGCAATAGGGCCTCATTTCTCACCTGTCAAGCTATTGGTTCAGTTTCTTCATCAGAAATGGCCCCTCTGTGTGAGGCAGCACAAATCCCATCATTCATGAGCTGAACCTTCTCCACATCATTCCCTGGTTCTGTGCTTAAAGAAATAACAGACCGCAACATCCCACCAAGGATTTTTCCAAGTCTCCTTTTTCTTCTCCAAAAACTTGGGTTTATAGACAGATTCTGCTGCCACAGATAGCGCTAGTGTCGCCCTAGGAAAGATCATTCTTGAGCTGACACACTATAATAGAGCCTTTTAGGAAACATCCGCTCAAATATTCTACTCATTTGCAAAATAAATCTAAGTTTGATTTAAAAAATCCGAAATTTTTTTTTAAACAAGTGGGAAATTAAGGGTTAATTAATAGGGTTTCTATTTGGTGGGTTAATTTGAAATATCTGTGGTATCGATAGTTTGAGCCGATATTATCGAAGCATCGATATCTTATAATATCGGTATCGATACTTCCTGAGAAATATCGTATCGAAAAGAGTAAGGACACTTTGGAGTATTGTGCCGTCCACGATTCCGCCATACTTGGGAGTACGGCGTCTACACAGTTCTAAACCCACATCATGGCAATTACTGGGGGTGCCACAGCAGCTCAAACCATTACTTGAAGGGGAAGGTGTGACAACAATTATGTTCCATTCAAATCCTTTAGCCGCGTGATTTAAATTCAAAGTATAGACGCCAATACACAATGGTGTGACTGAATCAGCTCTCATTGAAGTAGAATACTTTATAACTAGATATGACTGGTATAACTAGGTGTGACTAGGTATTTACTTCAAGGTTTTATATTTCCTCGAAAGTGCAGTAGTGTCTACAGGGTGTCTACTATTTGGATGGACCAAACTTCAAGGATCGATTCTACAACTAATTTGCAACAATAAATGTCTCGTAGCAATTTTTTCTTAACCCACTCAAAATTCTTTTTTTTCCACTTCAAAGTTTCTACTTGTATTTTCGACCAAGCAGCACTAAAATGGTCATAACTCCCTTATTTCTCATTCTACTACGAATCTGAGTACACCGTTGGACAGAACGTTAAATTTCCTATCCATTTAGTGGGAAACCCAGTTTCGTAAAGCCATTCGTAAAAGCAAAAAAATAAATCAAATTCAACATTTATAGTTTTTTCTCGAAAATCGCCATTTTCCAGGCTACCGATTCCCCCGTAAAAATACCGTTATAGTGGTGAACTCAACGGCAAAAACTACCCCAAGATCTCACCTTTACAACGGCATGTCAGTTTCGAAGTTTAAGAGGAAAGTTTCTTGAAAAAATTGAGTTTTATGCGAGAAAACGTGCTTCTTTAGGCATATTCCGCTAGAGAGTCGACCAAGTATTATTGCCTTCACTTTTCAAGGATTGCAATAAAAAGTCCACCAAATTACATTTCCACTCGTATTTTACGATTGCGGTATTTTTTTTACAGAGAAATCGTTAACCTGAAAAATGGCGATTTTCGAAAAAAATTATAAATGTTGAATTTGATTTATTTTTTTGCTTTTACAAATGGCTTTAAGAAACTGGGTTTCCCACTAAATGGTAAGGAAATTTAACGGTCTGTCCAACGGTGTACTCAGATTCGAAGTAGAATGAGAAATAAGGGAGTTATGACCATTTTAGTGCTGCAAGGTCGAAAATACAAATAAAAACTTTAAAGTGGAAAAAAAAAGAATTTTGAGTGGGTTAAGAAAAAATTGCTAAGAGACATTTATTGTTGCAAATTAGTTTTAGAATCGATCCTTGGAGTTTGGTCCATCCAAATGGTAGACACCCGATATAAGCGAGGTGTGTACTGTACGATGCACCTTGCTTGTAGACTACCCTAGCTATAGTTCCTCTGCAGTTTTCACTACCCTACGCCGATTCATCTGCGAATACCGAAACCAAACATTTCCATTAGGTGGCCGGCAGGAAGCCGCGGGAATTCCGGTTGAATAAATTCGAACATACCCCCCGAATTTCTGTTAAAGTGCATTTGGAATCTCTCCCTGCCCCCTCCCATCAGTATAAATATTCATTTTGGCCGAACCGGGTCTCCTGGAGGGCTCCTTGTTCAGCCGTCCATGGTATTGCAATTCAAAGAGGGAAACGCGGCTGGAAGGTCGAATGGGGCTTCGCCTTTCCCTTCATCACAAGTTTGCTCAAGCCCTTGGCCCTCTCCCACCGTCTGCCTCCTAGGGTTAATACAGGTTGGCCCTAGCCAGATATTCAACCCTTGGCGAGATAGTGTTCCCCCCACCTCGACCCTGCTAAGGCAAATCTCGCGGAATATTTTCCGCTCGGCAGCCCCTCGCGTCTGGATCGCTATTCGATCGCCCTTTATCGCAGGCATCCGCCTGGTTATGTAGTTGATCAGTCTACCGAATGCACATCGCCTTCGCAAACTTTGCCAGAAATAAGCATTATGGAGCACGTGCAAGAATCACGGTTTAAATTCTTGTACGTCAACAGGTCTGTATTTACCTCAGAGAACCTAAATACCGCAATTGAATTAATTTTACACCATTCAATAGAGTAACGTTAAATTTTGGAAAACATTTAGTAAGGTGCGTCGGGGGAAGTGCAGAGTACAATTTGCATAGTTCAACTTTGGTAGACCCTGAGAAACTAATTTTTAAAGCTAGATTTTTTTCCTTCTTTCATTACACCTTTCGGACTATCCTCTAACCAGTTTTGAAGTTAGTTTAAGGTTTTTTGAGTTATAGTGGGTTTCTCGAGCAATACTATAATTTTTATCCGTACTCCTCACTTACCCCGCCTAAATGGGATAAGTGTAGAGCATCCCTTCCTTTCTCATGTCGTTAGTTACAAAATTTGTAATTAATTAATAATTAATTAATTAATAATTAATAAATAATTATTTGCATTTAATGCAAAGGGAAGTGCGTGGAAGAGCTCGTTTCAGGCATTATTTTGCTTTTTGCAAAGTTAAATTCGGACAGAAATTGATGAAGCACAGTTTTGAAAAGTCACTATAAGTCATCAGTCTTATGAATAAGAACGTTTTTTAAATGTCTTCTACTACAAATGTTTATCTTAACATTGCAAAAGTTTGCATAAAACTTCAAAATGAAAAAAGTCTACCAAGTGGGTGTGGCACATAGCTTCCTCGTATCCATAACCCGATTGTCTAGATGATCCGATGCATACCTAGTAGCTTATGTCAAAACATCTATCTGTAAGTACCTTGCACTGACCTTTCAATTTGGGGGGAGGGGGGGGGGGGTTGCATGATTTTCATAGGGGACCATCTCCACCACAACTCGCTTAATTATTAAAGGAAACAGCTTATGACTACAGATTGCAAAAAAGAATTACTAAATTGCATTTCTAGGTACAGAGAAGAAATTGTAAACAACAAAAAATCAATTGAACAAACCATAACTGGCAATAGTAAAATTAATATAAGCGATTACTTTTATCAGGGTGATACAATCTGTAATGAAGAACTATTTAATGTAGGAGGCGAGTGTCAAGATACACAACGTGGTAAATATACGTATGATGAATGGAAGCAAAAAATTGAAAAATCTAACGCTAACGAGTTGTTAAAAGACAAAAATTTGCAAGAAACGTTAAAAAGCAAAGATTCGCAAGAAGAGTTAAAAGGCAAAACATCAAAGAGTCTTGAGGATTATAAACAGTATCATGAAAAGGTTCTGTCGCATTTGTAGGGAAGTAGAAAGAAGAATGATATAATTGTCTAAAAAAAAAGCAAAGATGTTTCGTATCAATCAAAAATTGTTGCCATATTTCAAAGGATTTAGCTTTTCAGCGGACGTTATCTGTATACATGGAATGTCGATTCTCTTTGAGCTATCGAGATTTGGAAGAAATGATGAGTATAAGGGAAGCAAAATGCTACGTTACAAAGGTGGGTTATCACCACTGATAGATGAGGCAGTAAGGAAAAGAAAGAAGCAGGTTGGTAGTAGTTGGAGAGACTTACATTAAATTAAACAGTAAATGGGTTTATTTATATACTGAACATTTCATCGAAATCAGATGGGAAAGGGAAATGTAGAAGTAATGACTGTAACAAGGAAACACGTTTGCGTATGAGCAGTAGCTTTTATCAGTTGGGGGCAATGATTTTCATAGGGGACCATCTCCATAGCTAGACAAGAGTAAAAAGTTCCCAGTTACCTTAAAAGTGCCCAAGTTCACAACACGAGTAGATGAAAAATACATAGTATTATGGCTCCATACTTCCTTTGGTCATCCATTTAGGGGGAAGTGCGGAACTCCACACTTGCCCATGTTTCTTACTCTGCACTTTCCCCCCTAGGAGGAAAAAACGGGGAAAGTGCAGAGGAGGTCTTATTTTCAAAATAACCGAAGTTAGAACAAAATGTCATATGTACAATGAAACTTCAACATTTAAAGTGTATAATTACCTTGTCAGTCATTAGCTATACCCAAGTAGAGGCAGGTTAAAATCGGGTTGAAAAATAGTTGATCACCTCGACCTCACAGATGAAAAAACATGTGGTACATCGTAACCTCACCGTGAAGGTTACAACCGATATGAGTAAACTCTAGTGGTGTTTTGTGAAACTTAACACACTTCTCTACAACACCCACAGAGGATATTCATGTCAGCCCGTATATTTGCTTGTGAAAGGTATATTCCCCTTTTACCCCATTTCTGCACTTACCCCGACGCACCTTATTTTGAAATGTTATTAGAGCAGCGTTTGAAGGAAATCTGGGTCCTCCAAAATCGAGAAATTCTCTAGCATTTTGCTCAGTTTTTTGTGGACATCCTCAGTCGTATAGAGGGGTTAGTGGTAAAAGTGACCAAATTCATTTGAGAATAGTGTTCAGGAGAGCCTGTTAATATTCACCTACACATGTCATGGACTGATGGAAAAATGTGGATTGTGAACTTAAAATCCGGTTAAACCACATAATTTCATGTCAAGTAAGCTCAGTAATTACATTACAGTAATTAATACATGTAATACTTGTTGAGTAAAAACGCTGCATATTATTACACAATGGTTTATCATTTTTCTATATTGATTACTCGTCTGCAAAGCCACCAGCCATCCAACATGAAGAAAAACATCGATCGCATTTCGGTCAGCTAAAATTTGAACGGAGATTCGGCCTCTTTTGCGATTCACACTCGTGTTTCTGATTTGTCGTACGTCCAACCCTTAAATTCTCGTAGGGAGCGAACGATTTGTCCTACAGGGTTCCGCGTGGTCTCAAAAAATTCTAAAAATTCTAAAGAATCTTAAATTGAAGGAAAACCAATACCTTTATATCGAAATTTTTTGAGTTAGGGCGTTTTCAACATTTCAAAATTTATTTTTGAACCCTTAGAATTGACCTACATCAACCAAAATCTTCGGGTCACAACTAGACCCCAAAAGGAGCCTACATATCAAGGATTCTACGTACCATGAAACGTAAACCATCAAATTTTGAGGGGGTGTTAAAAAAAAATTTTTCTTGGTCGATTTCAAAGGTTCATTATTGAAAATAATAAACCAAAATTGTTCCAAACATTGTGAAAAACCCCACTTACCTTATCATTTCCCCAAATTTAATGAAATTTGTGAGTAACTTACAACTGTTGTAAACCAGTCTAACACCAAATTTTGTGGGAGTAAATGACGGTTAAATGGCAGTTGAAGTATTTCATTTGTAAGTAATGTGATGGTATGTCAACAATTTTTGTCACGTGAATCTACTCAAATGCAACTTGATCATGAGTGTGTAATAAAGTAAGCTTGGAATTTACCTTTCGGAACAAGGCTTTATTCGGCAAGAAATGCACATTATGAAATGAGATCGGAAATTGATATGAACTTCAGATGATACGAACATATGTATATAATAATTAGAGGATGGAGATGAGAACAATTAGGTAGGTAATAATCCTACATTGTTCGGATAAGGAAAGCGTATGGGAGAAAAATGCAATTGGTCGTTCTTTTTGGGAGAGAGTAGCTGAGATTGCAAATTCAGATGCATCAGTCTCCACCGTAAAAGGTACCGATTCATCTATAGCAGAAACCATGGATTGAGAGATATTCTTCTTGAGCAACTCAAAGGCAGCAAGAGCTTCAGGGCCGATTGGAAACGAACGGGATTGAACCAACGGCCTTATCTTCTCCGAGTATTTCTGAACCCACTTGGAATAATGAGAGAAAATTCCTAGAACACGCTGGAGTGAAGTAGTGTCAGTTGGAGCTGGAATATCTAGGAGGGCTTTAATGCGTTCGGGATCAGGTTGTATAGATTTGATAGAGATTTTATAACCCAAAACGTTGATTGTTGATGTTCTGAATTTACATTTCTCTTCATTTAGTGTTAAATTGTATTTTTTAGCAGTTTTGAGGAAATTCTCTAAATTTTTATCATGTTCTTCGTGGTTATTACCGAAGATCGTTACATCATCGAGATAGGCAAAAGTTCCTGATAGATTTTCATTTCGGATGATGTTCTTCTCTGTTGTTCTCTTTGAAAGGCTGCAACACCATTCGTTACGCCGAAAGGAATTCGGGTAAATTGGTTCAGTTTCCCATTAGCCTCGAATGCGGTAAAGGGTCTTTCTTGAGTTTTAATGGGCGGCTGATGGTAGGCACTTTGTAAATCAATTGTGCTGAAGATTGAGTATTTGGAAACATTTTGAATGATGGTCTCCATTCTAGGAAGTGGGTACGCATCTAAGTGAGTAAAGCGATTAACGGTTTGGGAATAATCAATAACTACCCTCTTTTTATGGTTAGTACTCGATGTAACAAAAGCTTGGGCCCTCCAGGGCGATTTGCTTGGTTCGATGATTCCTTCATGTAGCATTCTTTTTGTTTCACATTCTATATTTATGTTCCATTGGCTCATTCAGGTAAAAGTTTATTTTATTAATTTTTGACACTTTTCGTCATAAGTCGGTTTTGGTTTATTATTTTCAATAATGAACCTTTGGAATATACCAAGAAAAAAAAATTTTAACACCCCCTCAAAATTTGATGGTTTACGTTTGAAGGTACCGTAAAACCGTCAAACTTTACCCCAAGATTCACTCCAAAAACATTTCCAAATACAATTTCTCCCACTCAAAATGGGTTAAATCGATTTTTTTTAATAAGTGAATTGATCTTCAGGGCTTCCTGAACATTTTTAGTGGTCGAGCTCATTGATCAGATAATTGTAACCCCCCTATTTAATTGTTTAAATGTTGGAGTAACGTTACCTACGAGTGCGTCTATCTTTACTCCACTCTGAAAAACTCACAGTTATCGCCACAGAAACGGGCAGTGGTGCAATGTTACTAGGCGGGATTGAATTCATTACCCCAGAAATACTTGATAATATCAAGTATTTGTAATATTATTATATAATATATTCTGAAAAATTGAACTTTTTAGCTTTAAAAATACAAGTTATACCTAAGAAAAATATAAATTCCAATGATCATTTATTCCTCATTTATTTCAACGAATTTGCTTGAAATGCAGTATTTCTGGTTAAGAGATCACAATTTCAGTCTTCCAGTATAGACAGACTTATGTAGGTAATCGAGCAAAACTTTCTACAAGTAAAGAAATATTGAAGGACAATAAACGATAAACGAATGACAAAACAAAATCACAGAAAAAGTCTGTTTCACATTCGATAACTTTCAAATGAATTGCAATGGTAAATTTCAAAGTTAACCCACGAGTAAATAATATTGTAAATCACAACTTATGAGACCAAAGCACGTTTATGTTCATATCATTGTTGTAAAGTTTCGGTAGGGGCGCGTACCAAGCTTTTCCTCATTTCTTATCCCCATCTCTTACTTCTGACATGAGGTACACTAGAAACCTTACATTCAACACTGCGAAAATTATAAAACTCAAATATTTTTCGAGATTAAATAAGAAAAATATGAGTGAGGTTACCTTTATCCCAACCTTTATAGCGGAGTAAAGATACCCGGTTTTTGGAGTAAAGTTACCATCAAATTTTTGATAAACAAAGGCATAACTAAGAAAACACTTTTTTGGGAATTTGATTAGTGTATTTTGTTCAGAATAAGATATTGAAAGTGATATGATGAGGGCTTGCCTGGTAAATCCACTCCTAACACCTGATATGGAAGAAATTTTGGAGCACGAGAAACAGGACAAAAACAGCTGAACAGGAAACTATGACTGATAACAGCCGATAAAATGGATAAAGGCGCCATCGCAAGCCGCATCGATTCTCCGGGATGTGGAGAATAACGAAAACACAATAGCTAACTTTTATCTAAGTTCTACCACGCTTACGTCACAATTGAAGATTCTCACTTTTTGGGGTAAAGTTACCCCTGGTGGGGTACAGTTTGACGGTTTTACGGTACGTAGAATCCGAAAATCGAATAAAAATTTGGCCGTCCGTCCGCCGTACGCGGCACTTTCCCTACTTAGCATTGACCGATTTTGATGAAATTTGGTATGTAGGCTCCATTTGGGGTCTAGTTGAGCCCGAAGATTTTGGTTGATGTAGGTCACTTCTAAGGGTTCAAAAATGAATTTTGAAATTTTGAAAACGCTCTAACACAACAATTTTGATATAAAGGTATTGTTTTACCTTCAATTTAAGATTCTTTAGAATTTTTTGAGACCACCCGGAGATCTGTAGGACAAACTGTTCGCTCCCTATGAGAATTTAAAGGTTTACGTACGATAAATCAGAAACACGAGTGTGAATCGCAAAAGAGGCCTAATCTCCGTTCAAATTTTAGCTGACCGAAATGCGATCGATGTTTTTCTTCATGTTGGATGGTTGGTGGCTTTGCAGACGAGTGATGTATATAGAAAAATAACAAACCATTGTGTAATAATTTGCAGCGTTTTAACTCTCAGCCCAGAGAGACCAAAACCTCATTTTCTCAAAAAATGCACTTGATCACTTTTATACCAACCCCACGGTATGAGGGATCGTCTGATTTGTAATTTCACCTTCAATGGATAACTTGATGAATTTATCCTCGCGGAAAAGTGGTTTCCCAGAAACATCATATAGTTTATATTTCATCATAGATTGGTAGGTACTCTTTAGGTATTTTTCAAGTTAGAGGTAAGAATACTATTCTAGCGTTTGGTTTTTTTCGACAGGTCAACGGCACAATTATTGATAAATTTTACGCTCTTTCCAACGGTATCCTCATTTTTAATTTTTGAGTGTAATTTAAGGGAGTTATGACCGTTTAAATGGTGTAAGGTCGAAAACACGAAAAAAAATCTGAGAAGTCAATAAAGTCGGATTTTAAGGGAGTTGAAAGAAAATTGCCAGATGACATTTTTTGTTGCAAATTAGTTGTAGAAACTGCTCCCGAAGTTTGGTGGATAACTTATGGGACACCCTGTACACCATGTCCCCCACTAGGGGCCTGGGGAATACGCAAGGTCCAGGGGAAATTCTAGGAGAATGACCCCTGGTTTTGTTCTGGCTGCAGTTGGATGACCTGGGGCCTTAATTTATTTATGTACCCCACACATAGCTATAAACATTTATTTGAAAATTCGCTCATTAACTCACGCTGCACGAACGGACAATTCTACGGGGAAGTACCTACGAGACCTCAGTGCTGGAAATATCTCGTCAACTCTCGAGGGCTAAAATTATTCTCAGCTTTCCGCCCCAAAATTTGAGCTCCACGGCACTTTAATAATGTATGAGCGCAAGTAATGCACTAATGAGGGTTCTCCATTACTCAGAGAAACGCGACTGGCTTATGGTTACTACCTGTATAGGAGCTATCTACCTATGTCACTGTCACTGTCAAGGGACATGGGTTGGGGGATTTATCAGCTTGACATTGATTGAATTAGACGCGGAACTCGGTTAGCTTCCTAGTATCATCATCTATTATTAACTTGTCGACACGCAGTTCCTTCCACTATTGTTGAGTTTCAAATGGGGCAAATCCAATGTGATGTCACATGAAATGGGTTTTCAGCGTACTGAAAATCGAAAAAAAAGGTGAAAATTGAAGAAGACGAACTTTGGCGATTCAAGCGAAAGAAACAAGTGGATTTACTCAGTGCTGCGCTTTAACTACAATTATACAGGGTGTCTCATGATAAGTACCGGAAAACTCTACAACTAATGGAAATACTGAATAAAAACTTATTCTCTTTTGGTTTATTATTTTCAATTATGAACCTTTGGAATCGACCAAGAAATTTATTTTTTTAATCCTACCTCAAAATTTGTTGGTTTACGTATCAAGGTACGTAGAATGCAAAACGCTGCAAATCATTGCCCAAAGGTTTATTATTTTCTGTATAGATCACCCTTCTGTATAGATCCCTCCCTACCAACCGTAGTTACCTACTACCTACTAGGGCATTTTTGAAAATTTCAAAACCAACCACCAACCAAGTGGAAATGCAGCGTTTTTTTAACCTACCAACATTTTTTACCTACCAACCATTGGTAGGTACTACCTACCTTACCATAATGCCTTCAAACCTTCTCAATCAAGTTTATTAGAAAGAACTAAACGCTTCAGATTCGATTCGAAAAATAGAAAGCTTCATAATATGAAAATTTGATTACTGGTTGCTCAGAAAGCAAAACTGATTAAAAATCGGAGAAATGAACAGCGATCGCCTTTTAGTCAGATAAAATTTGAACAGAGTTTAGGCCTCTTTTGCGATTCACACTCGTGATTCTGTTTCATCGAAGGAAAACCCTTAAGTACATAACTTTTAAACTGGAAAAAACATAATATGTTTTTTCCAGTTTAAAAGTTATATAGTAAAGAATTTATTATAGTAAAGAAAAACGCTGCAAATTATTATACAATGGTTCATTATTTTTCTATATAGATTACTCGTCTACAAAATCACCAACCATCCAATATGAAAAAAAAGAAACATCCACCATCATTTTGAAAATTTATTGATACAGTTGAACTAAAAAAACCTTCATACAACTGATCATTATTTATGTTTCTGACTAAAGCATTGGAAACACAAACGGTGGATAAAGCTTTCGTACAAGTACGCAACCACGAGAGACATTTTATTGAGAAATTGAGAGCTTGAGAAATTGAGACATTTTATTGAGAAATTGAGAGCTTTCCAACGAGTGGTGAACGATTTTTGTGGGGTGGAAAATGAGGAAGTTAGTTTTCCCTAAGAACGGTTTGTTGTACGTGAAAATCATCAGAAATTTCCGCGTGACGCTCCCCTCGTGACGCTCCCCGCGTGACGATTTTTCATTTATGTGCCATAGTAGACATAAAATGTCAAAAAAATAAAAAAATAAAAATAAAAAAAAAATTTAAAAAAAAATCAAAATCACCAACCATCGATCGCATTTCGGTCAGCTCTAATTTGAACGGAGATTAGACCTCTTTTGCGATTCACACTCGTGTTTTGATTTATATATATATATATATTTCAATATAAACCCTTAAATTTTTGTAGGGAGCGAACGGTTTGTCCTACAGAGCTCCGGGTGGTTTCAAAAAATTCTAAAAATTCTATAGAATCCAAAATTGAAGGAAAAACAATACCTTTATATCGAAATTTTTTGAGTTAGGGCGTTTTCAAAATTTTAAAATTGAATTTGGAACCCTTAGAAGTGACTTACATCAACCAAAAGCTTCGGGGCACAACTAGACCCCAAATGGAGCCTACATACCAAATTTCATCAAAATCGGACAATGCTAAGTGGCAAAAGTGCCACGTACGGCGTACGGCGGACGGACGGCCAAAATTTTTATTCGATTTTTGAATTCTACGTACCTTGAAACGTAAACCATCAAATTTTGAGGGGGTGTTAAAAAATTTTTTTTCTTGGTCGATTCCAAAGGTTCATTATTGAAAATAATAAACCAAAAGAGGAAATTAAAATCAAATTCAGAAAGATGTATTGGTTGATGGGAAGGGATTCAAGTCTCTCTCTCCACAATAAACTGCTTATTAATAAGCAGATCCTTCGCCCTATCTGGACCTATGGAATTCAGTTATGGGGCTGTGCCAAAAAATCAAACATTAACAAAATCCAAACCTCCCAAAATAAAATACTGAGAAGTATAGTGCATGCACCTTGGTACATCAGGAAGACTTGGGGATGGAAACAGTCAACGAAATTATTGCAAGGTACTCAAGGAGGCACGAACAACGCCTCCACAATCATGAGAACCTGGAAATGTTCTACGTTTTGGACAACAAAGATGAACTCCGGCGACTCAAGCGAAAAAAAACCACTGGACTTAGTTAGTGCTGTTAAAGTGCAATTATAGCTCAGTGTTGAAGATACTGTTATGAGAAGGGTCTGCGTTTTACTGTAAACGGGCTCTCAAGGAGTGTACAAGTAATATGTAATATTGCTAGATGGATTGTATTTAATATTCAGTTGCAATAATAAATCACGTTAAAAAAAATAACTTGTCCTGCAGAGCTCCAGGTTGTCTCATTTTTTTTTAAATATTCAATACAATTTAAAATTGGTAAAAAAACGATACGTTTATTTCGAGAGTTTTCGAGCTAGGACACTCTTGAAAATTTCAACCCTCAATATTCACACCTTAGAAATGACTGATATCAACCAAAAGCTTCGCGGCACAACTAGACCCCAAATGGAGCCCATATACCAAATTTGAACCAAATCGGTCCAGTGTTGCTAAGAAAAGTGCCGCGTACGGCGTACGGCCGGATATGTTTTTAGGATTTTCAGATTCTACGTACTTTGAAACGTAAAACATCAAATTTTGAGGGGGAGTTAAAATTTTTGTTTTTTCTTGCTCGATTCCAAAGGCTTATTATTGAAAATAATAATAAAATTATTGACAATAATAAACCAAAATCAAGCTTACGGAGAGGGAAATTTTGGCGCGGATAGACCCTGAGTGGGCTTATGGACGCCACGCCCAGTCTCATGCAATAACGAGGATCCAAGTTTTGACCTGCTGTTCAATTTAGGGTAGAAAGCACCCTCCTAATGCTCGAATTCTCCCTTGAATACAAGGATTACACACGTGAAGTAATCAAGAGAATGTTCGATCCTCTCAAGTTCCGGCTGTACAAAGTGACTCTCATGATTATGCAAAGTTCATTAACGTTGAGAATGAAAACTACAGACGCAACTGAGGTGAATTTGTTACTTCCAGCTACAATTACACGGAGAAAACGATTTATGGAAAGAGAACTTTTTCCTCGGCGTTGTACCAAAAACTCCGAGAGAACATGAAACTGCTTTTTTTCTACTACCTATTTTACTTCTACCGTTTTCACCAACTACCGAGATAGTTTTTTTTCCTGTACAAAGGTGAGAGGAATAATGGAGTTGGGATGGTAGACAGGGGGGGGGGGTCGGCGAGAAAGTAATTAAGACGAAGTGGGCGACCTGGCAAAGGGAGGGCTCGAGTGGGAATGGAGCTAATTACTGTACCACGCGCCCTAATTGGATACTGCCCCTTATGAACCTGCCTGGTTATTGTCAGTACAAATGGAAAAAAATAAAGTCCGCGAGGCTTCAACGGGAGTTATACTAACACTACAGATGGAGTTATTTTGGTATCATCAATCCATCCAGTTTCTAAAAACTAAAATGGTCTTGAAATGCCTCAAATCATGTATTTTGTTTTTTCGATTCAGCAGCATAAAAACTTCAATAAGCTTCCAAATATTAGGAGAATGATGCGAGTTGGATTCTATTGTTTAATTTGTATTTGATTGTTAGTACATGTTTGGGCGAAACATCGTCGCCTTCTTCAGCCTTCAAACATATTGTTTAGTAATGCATGCATTCCAGGGGACGTCCCATTGGACAAGCATTAGATCAGTTTAACCAGTCAGTAAGCGATAAAACTGTTTCACTCGATGTAATTTATTTATTACATTAGGCAAGAAATACTGACCCCCCCCCCTCCACCATTATCCACCTTAACATTTCTAGCGGCATGGGAGCCTCGAATCTGAAGAGCATTTTAAAATCCATGATCTACGACACCCAACATGCGAATTAGAGTTCACCCCCCCCCCTCATCCAATGGTGCCATTCTGGCACCAAAACGGAAATACGTCGTAACATTGAACTTTCATCTGTTAGTTTTGGTAGGCAGTCCGTCGAAGTTCACATCCGTATTCAAGGTGAAACACACAAAAAAAAAACACGAAATAACCGGTTTATGGCATCATGGCACCATGTCCTGGCACCATGGTGGCACCGCTATTAGTTCCATGGTGGTACAGAGAATAATTCATGAAAATCCGGAGGTATAATGAGAATTTTTCCTCAATTTCAAAGCTTGGGTACAATTAGTAAGCAGTAAAGGAACCGAAACATTGAAAAATCGGATATTTTGTGAATATTATCCCCCCACTCACCCCCTCCCCTTGCGAATTTTGGTACTCTGGTAAAATCATGTACAACTCGGAAGTTATTTGAGTCAAACAAAAAAGAAACACGCAAATCGGTTGGAAATTGAGGCCTGGGCAGAGTTTACACGATTATGCACGCAAACGCACGTTTTTTAAGCATTAACCCCCCCTTTCCCCCTCTTAAAAAGCAAAATCCAAAATTCCGGCGCCGTAGTGCACAACTAGATAGTATTCCGCGTTAAACAGTTGTCGTTCGTCTTTTGACAAAGAAACAATACGGTTTAATATCGCCTCGAAAAAGGCAAACACCGCCGCAACCAGAGCTCATCATTCGCCGGGTTTTTTTCCGCGGATAGTGCTATGCAAGCGAATGCCGATTAACAAGCGGGCCGCGAACGAGTGAAATCGTCAAGTCAGCAGACAGCTTCGAACTACAGGTGACCTAATTGCCTTTTATTCTTCTTGTTTTTCTCTCATTCCGAAGAACATAATCGCTATTTGGTCGGGGTGTCAAATTATTTCTCATCAAATTTGATGTTCAAAAGAATTCAGGAGAGAGGTCTTACTGCACCTGGATGCAATTGGCTTGGACCTTTTAATCCTTTGGACGCACCACCACCAACGTGTCATTCTGACCAAATTGCTAAAGAGCACGATTTTGACTACAACTACGCAACTAGTGCTAGTGACGTCAGAAAAGCAGACCGACGAGCTCTAGCCGGCTTTGCCGGGGATCTAGTTGTAAACAAGAGCCCCTATGCGTTAATAGGACTAGTTGGGATTGGTGCTAAGTACTGTGTTGAAACAGCTACCGGAGTGATCTACCCAACTGGACTCAACAGATTTACCAAGAAAAAACAAGAAACTTGCAGGGACATTCATATATACCACAATAAGTTAGACTCAATACAGGAGGCAGAGGAAGAGAACAGACAAAATTGTAAAACAGAAATTACAGGGATAACAAACAATCAATCACGATCAGAGTACCTAAGTGAACAAAATACCTCTCTGTTGACAAAACATGGAAGACGAACCCAGGTGACTACGACAGAAAACCCCACTTCATTGACATTGAACAGAAGCAATGAATTAACCTACTATCCCTACAACAAGCCGCTAGGATACAAAGACAAAGACACGTGGACTGAGGGATCAAACCTCCCGGAGGATTGGAGTTGGTTTCATAAGTCTGGAAAAAAGGAACCGTGTAAACCCAGAAGTTCAGTGCACGAAGACAAGAAGCGCAACGTGAGGTCCTGTAAGCTAGTAAATGTTGATAGCATAAAGAAGAAACCTATCCCAGAATCGAAGAAAAAAATTGTACCAGCATCATGTGGTAGACCAGGATGTATCACAGCAAGCGAATCCGACACAACTACGTCCACTCAAGACGAGGACTGGAGTAAGCCATTAAGTTTGGAACAGCGTAAGCAAATTCTGGAGGAGTGTGAAAAGGCCCTTCACACGCCACCACCCTCCAGACCAATTACGCCAACCTTAAACCTCTTGGCTAAAGAGCTGACCTCTTTCGAACGATTCATCCCACAATTCACGAATCAGAGGACTTATCCGTTGGAGGTGCCTAGAAATCCGTGGAACAGTCAGTCCACCATGGAAGTGCCAGATGGGGCTGCCAAAGCGTGGCGTTGTGCCAATGAAACTTTCGCCGAATGGGGTACATGGAGCCTTGACACCAACAACGTTGCGAAATCAAGGCATCAGGCAACATCTAAATTTATTGAGAAGGTTTTTAGTGCGACGAGTACCTTGTACTCTACAGTTAGAGACCAAAACCGAGAATTAAAGTACCTCAGAGATATAGTTGCACAGAAGCTCGACATGCAACATCAAGCCGTGGTTGCACTCGAAGAGAGAATAGCAGACAAACCTCAGGAAGAATCATTCAGAGGAGAGGACGACGAGAAAATCCTCCAGGGGTTACCACAAGGGCTATCAATGTTGGAAGCAATAATAAGAAACGAGGTTACAACCCTTAGGAGCGAAATGAATGAGGCGATAGGTATTTTAGGAGGCAAGGTCTCATCAATTAAAGGTGAGTTCGAACGTCTGAGGCGCGAGGACCTCATAGCACTGGGACGGAAGGTCGACGTTACAAACCGCCACGTCAAAGAAATTTCGAATGAGCGAATCGAGAAACAGGAAGCTTCGAAAAAGACACTCACTGTTCAGCTACCCCCGTCTGATTCAATAGCTTCTACAGGGGATACCGACACGGATGGGGGCTCCTTTACTCGTGTCTCTAGAAAGAGAAAAATAACTCGGAAACTTGCTAGCGAAAATAAGCAAGATAATCTCCAAAGAGGGAATCTACCAACGTCAAGGGCTCGTTCGGGTGAGCGTCATAGCGAGGAACGTAAGATTCAGCCCAAGAAGCTATACGCCGATGTTTTGTCTCGGTCTAGAAAATAGACAAACCCAAGCAAACCAGATCCCATTATGGTCACCAAAGACCAGGCGCAAGGATGCCCTTTGTCACCGGGATCTATTAAAAAAGCGATAAACAGAGAAATAGATGTCATCTCACTTGGGGTGGGGATAAATTCCTGCAGAAAAGGCCGGGATAAACTCCTGCTTGACCCAAGAAACCATGAAGACAAGGTGATACTCTCACGAGCGCTAAAAGATAAGGGCTTCAATGTGACAAACCCAGTAAAACCTTGGAGACCCTTATTACTGAGGATAAATAAGATTGATAGTTCCCTAGAAGGAACCCAATTAAGTAGAGCAGTATGGAACCAGAATTCGTTCCTCAGAGATCTGATGACTGGCGAGGAGATGGCTGAAGGCTTTGTCCCAGCATTCAGGAAAGGACCAAAGGACTTAGAAGAAGTTACTTGGGTCGTTAAGGTGTCTCCTAAAGTCCGTGACTTATTGTTGGGGGCTCGATACCTTAACATAGGTTTCTCTAGATGCAACGTAAGTGATTTCATTGATGTTAGCAGATGTTACAAATGCCAAGCTTTCGGACACTCGGCGAGCAGATGCAGGGATGAGGAGGACACTTGCGCGAGATGTGCCGAACCTCACAAAACGAGCCAGTGTTCAAGCGAGTTAATGAAGTGCATAAACTGTAAGCGAGCTGGCCTAACACACAACCATCCGGCAACAGACAAAGAATGCCCAGCGTATGAATGGGCCATAAGGAGGTTCGTCAGACAGATAAACGTAAATGGTGCCCTGGAGGAGGCTTCACCATCAAGATGATTAGAATGGACTCCGAAGAACCCCACGCCAGCGACGAACCAGGAAACTTTGATGTGGATCTGAACACCTCTTCTACTACCTATGATACCCTTAGTGATTATGTAAGTAAATATAGTATAGCAAATAATTTGTTTATATTCCACATGAATATTCGTAGCTTAAACAGAAACTTGGATGAAGTTTTGGGCTGGCTAGAGTCAGAGAGATCTAAACCGGACTTTTTAATTTTTACAGAAACGTTTAGTTCCTCTTCGAATACTACTGTTAACATTCCTGGCTTTACCACCTTTTGCTCAGCGTTTTCTCGGAATCGTAATGATGGAGTAGTTATATATGCAAACGAAATTATAAATTGTACCGCCATTACATTAACTATGACTGGAGCTACAGGACTTAACGTTAGCTTTCAAGTTGGCTCCGAAACCTTCAACATAATTGGAATTTATAGAACTCCTTCTCTAATACAGAGCGAAATCTTCCTTTTCATCTCGCAGCTAAAATCCAACCTTGAGAATCTGACGAGTAATCATACATTTATTTTTGGTGACTTCAATTTGGATCTGCTAAGTAAAAATGACAGTATTGACAGTTATATAGACACCCTATTATCGTTGGGATACATAGGTTTAATAAATGAACCTACACGTATTCAGGGATCCTCAAAAACAGCAATAGACCACATATTTGCAAACTCCAAATTACTTGATCTGGCACCTGCAATAATTAAGAGCTCGATTACAGATCATTTTTCAACGGCTCTTTTCATACCTACCAATAATCGTTTAAATAGGAAGAGATCCGAGATCGTGAAAAAAATAGACCAAGATAAACTTGGATTATTACTCTCCGATATTGACTGGACATCTATATTAGATAGTAGCAATGTAAACTATACGGCAACTCAATTTATACAAATATTGAATACTGCAGTCTCTGCTGCAACAGAACTTAAAAAGATCCCCACCAGGGAAGTCAAACTAACCCCTTGGATTACACAAGGACTGATAAAATCAATAAGGACAAGAGACAAACTAAAAAAACTCTCCGTACGGAACCCATCTAACCAAGAGCTGAAAACAAAATTCAACCAATATAGGAATAGAATTAAGGAATTAACCAGAGCTGCCAAAAAGAGCTACTATGCTGGAATTATAGAGAAAGCTGAAGGAAACTCGAAAAAAACATGGGATGCGGTGAAATCAGCCATTCAAGGCACAAATCAAACAAATAAGATTGAATGCCCACTAGTCAAAGAAATAATGAAAAAACGCTTGCATACGAGTCTGCAACACATTGAAACATTTTCATGCCAAACTGTAAAGTACCTACCTACCTAACAACTTCACTTCTGATGGTCATAATCATCATTGTGGCGACTTGGGACAAATATCGTTGCAACAAATATCGTTGCATCAAATTTCGTGACGATTTTTTTTTTATGTGCCATATGAAAGACATGAAAATGTCAAAAACAAAAATATCCCCCACAAAGAAGCACAAAAAGAAGCCTGCGACTCACTAAATACGTTTTTCTCTCAAGTTGGAAAGAAGCTCTTCGCTAACTTTCCATGTATGCACCAAAAAACAAAACCTCCCATTCAAAAAACAACAGATTTCGCTCTCGTCTTGGATAGCATGACGGACACTGACCTAGAAAAAATCTTACAATCTATGAAGGGAAATTCAGCTCCCGGAATAGATGGAATCCAGTTGGGGCTGATAAAAAACCATATTAGTATTCTTAAAGAACCTCTCCTTCACATATACAATCTTAGTCTTTCAACATCCACATTTCCCGAAGCCTTCAAAGCAGCAAAAGTAATCCCTCTCTTCAAAGGGGGAGAATTGGGTGATTTTGGGAATTACAGACCCATCTCCATGTTGAGCACGCTATCAAAAATATTAGAAAAATTTGTCAAAAACCAGTTGTATTCATACCTTGAAGGAAATAAATTATTAAACCCCAATCAATTCGGTTTCCGCAAAAATATGGGAGTAAATGATGCACTATTTTCCCTAACTACTGACCTCTACAAAATAAGGGACAACAACCAGAAAGGTGTACTAATACTGCTTGATATAGCAAAAGCTTTTGACGCAATTCCTAGGGAATCACTAATGTACAAATTGGAGAGTCTTGGAATCGTGGGGCCTACCCTGAAATGGTTCAGAAGCTACTTGACTGACAGAAGGCAGATAGTCTCAATTGGCGACTGTACCAGTGAGGAATCCATTAATGATTTTGGGGTCGTTCAAGGAAGTACATTAGGACCAATACTATTTTTAATATATATAAATGAAGTAGCACATTTAGATTTACCTAACTCGAAATTATATTTATTCGCTGATGACACAGCAGTACTCTGTGAAGGTGACACCTGGGAAAACGTTTTCAGCAACGCCAATCAGGTTATAAATCAAGTAGGGAAATGGTTTCACAAGAGTTATCTCACATTGAATGCTAACAAGACCAAACTGATAGTTTACGGAGGAAATAAGTCACAAATTGAGGAAAAACACTTGAAAATCATCCTGCACTCTTGTGTAGAAGATCAAATATGCTCATGTGATTCGATAGAAAGAGTTGCAAGGCATAAGTATCTAGGGCTAGTTCTGGATGAAGAGCTTAAGTGGAAGCCCCATATAGACTACATACATGATAAGATTAGGAAATATATATATATATTCTACAATGTTAGACACACGCTCCCGAAGCAAACAATAAAACTTATATATTATACCATGTTGCAATCTGTATTGCAGTATGGCATAATAGCATGGGGAGGAACGTATTCCACCCATATAAATAAGTTACATGTTCGGCAGAAAATTATCATAAAAATGATGTTGTCATTACCGCGTAGGACCCCTTCCGTAGATCTATTTGATATTGCTAAGGTATTTACTATTAGACAACTTTATCTGAAAAATCTACTATTGCAATTCTTTAGGACACCCAACATAATTGAAGTTTCTCGAAGGGATCCGAAATACGATACTAGATATGCCGCCGCAGGGAATGTAATTGGCCCTAGACCTAGACTGACTCTGACAACGCACAGCCCGATCTTCATTCTACATTTGATACACCGAGAAATTGTTTGTAGCATGAAAAGTCCCCAGAAGTTTACTAGACCAAAATACAAAAAGCAAGTGTTAAGTTGGCTAGTTACAGAAGGGGGCTTTAGATGCGAAAGGCTATTAAACAGCATATATGTATAGGAGACTGTTTAATTTTAGAGATTATTAAAGTTAGAGAATATTAAAGTAAGTTAGTATATGTAGGAGTTTATCAAAATGCGTCCTTAATTCTGTCCAATCATGTATTGTTTATTAGTTTACTTATTACTGTAATTGAAAGTATGCATCAATTTATTTACCGATATGGAGCGATTTTGCAAAGATCCTACCCTACAACACGGGCCAAGCCTAATGTCGGGTAGGAAATCTGAGCAGATTGCATCCCTTCATGCATTTATATTATTGTAAAAGTGTACAAACTGGCGAAATAAACATATCTATCTATCTATCAAACGAAAAAAGAACCACGAAAATCGTTTGAGAACTAAGGCCTGGGCAGAGTACACAAGATTATGCCCAAAAACGCACGTTTTTCGAGCATTAACCCCCCCTTTCCTTCCCTTAAAAGGCAAAATTCGAAATTCCGGCGACGTAGTGCACAACTAGATAGTTTTCCGCGACGAACAAAAAAAGAACCAGGAAAATCGGTTGAGAACTAAGGCCTGTGTAGAGTACACAAGATTTTGTTACACACACACACACACACACACACACACACACACACACACACACACACACACACACACACACACACACACACACACACACACACACATACACACACAGACATACACCTATGGTTTTTTCGCGGATTTGGATTCAGAATGGTCTAAAACGGATTACTGTGTGGTTATTTTTTTTTTCTGTTGAGTGTTGTCCAACTTCACCCCAGATCGATCGCATAAGGACGCCCAAGTCTTACTGTGGGACGTCCTAAAAAACACGAAATAACCGGTTTATGGCATCATGGCACCATGTCCTGGCACCATGGTGGCACCACTATTAGTTCCATGGTGGTACAGAGAATAATTCATGAAAATCCGGAGGTATAATGAGAATTTTTCCTCAATTTCAAAGCTTGGGTACAATTAGTAAGCAGTAAAGGAACCGAAACATTGAAAAATCGGATATTTTGTGAATATTATCCCCCCACTCACCCCCTCCCCTTGCGAATTTTGGTACTCTGGTAAAATCATGTACAACTCGGAAGTTATTTGAGTCAAACAAAAAAAGAAACACGCAAATCGGTTGGAAATTGAGGCCTGGGCAGAGTTTACACGATTATGCACGCAAACGCACGTTTTTTAAGCATTAACCCCCCCTTTCCCCCTCTTAAAAAGCAAAATCCAAAATTCCGGCGCCGTAGTGCACAACTAGATAGTATTCCGCGTCAAACGAAAAAAGAACCAGGAAAATCGTTTGAGAACTAAGGCCTGGGCAGAGTACACAAGATTTTGTTACACACACACATACACACACACACACACAGACATACACCTATGGTTTTTTTTTCGTGGATTTGTATTCAGAATGGTCTAAAACGGATTACTGTGTGGTTATTTTTTTTTCTGTTGAGTGTTGTCCTCCTTCACCCCAGATCGATCGCATAAGGACGCCCAAATCTTACTGTGGGACGTCCTAAAAATGGGGGGGGGGGGGGGGTGCGCCTGATTTTTTTGAAATTTTCAATCGAAAGTAGACCTCATTCTGAGAATTTTGACACCAGCCGTTCTCTTTTTGCATGAGTAGATCTTTTTCTATGATTTTTCAAAGTTTCGAATGTTTATGACGCCACGCGCTCAGCCCCAGCCCCTTTCCCAGCCCACTGTGACGTCATAAATAGTGACGATTCGATGCTTTCGATATTCATTGATATCGATATTTTGTTTCGATATTTCCGATATTTGTATCGATATTTTCCTTGCGATGTTATCGAATATCGGAAGGAAAATAATGATATCGAAAGAAATGAAATATCGGTTGTGATGGTTATATTTGTTCCCACTGTAATTTATCAATTTCCCCTAAAATATGAAAATAATAAAAACGCAAAGTAAATAGAAACGGAAGATGAACGGAACACATAAACAACAATGTTTAAATAAGAAAAATACTGATTTCACGGATATCAAATATTATTTGATATCCGTGAAATCAGTATTTTTCTTTCGATACCGATATCACTGATACTGATTTTAAAAAATATGCAAAAACATATTCAATATCAGTAAAATCAGAATTTTTCTTTCAATACTCTATCAATATCAATGATATCGATATTTTTCTTCCGATATTTAATCGATATCGATACTGTTTTCCGATATTATTTCGATGTTAAATATCGCATCGAAAGGTACATCGAATCGTCACAAGTCATAAACATTCGAAACTTTGAAAAATCATGGAAAAAGGTCTTCTCAAGAAGCAAGAATGTCGCTGTTGGTGTGAAAATACTCATAATGAGGTCTGGTTTAGATTAAAAATAACAAGAAACAGTTTTTCCGACCCATGCGCTCACCCCATTAGTCTGGAGATCATCACATGTCCGCAGTAACGATTTCTCCAGTGCCAGTCATGGAGGGCACCATCTCCTGATCATCAACCCTTCATATTTTCGTTCCTTCATCCACTCTCTGGGAAATCAAATGTTTTGTGATACCTAAATGCAAGAGAATGATTGCATTTAGGTATCACAAAACATTTGATTTCCCAGGGATTCACAGTTTTCCAACACGAATTCACTTTTATCCACAAAAACAGTGCAATTTCGGAACTCAACAACCGTTGTCGCCTCGGGGTAGGGATGCAAATCGATTATCGATAATATCGATATTTTGCCTTCAAATATCGAGGTTTTTTAATCGATGTTAAGTCTTCCGATATTTATCGATTATCGATTATTTTGTGTCGATTTTTTTTTTCAATTTAAATATTTTTAGTGTGTATTTTTTAAATACCAAAGTGTTTTCATTATTCTTTCTGAATACCAGGATGAATCTCTGGGCTCAAAGTTGCATCTAGCAACAGCAACTAACATGTTTATTTGTCTAACTTTTGTTGAATGCGTCCACGTCTACCATGGCTCAGCCCAACGCAGTAAATGGGTGTATGGGAAAATAATAACATTCTTGGGTTTTCACTTCTTCCATCCATCCATACATTGTCTCCGTTTTCCGTTACTCCTTGATTTGTACCATTGAATTTGAAACAGAAGTCACCCATATCTCGTATAGCTGTGTACCTTCAGAACGTCTCTTCTCAAAAGCAGGGCAAATCCTCACCCAAGAGAGGAACAGGATGAGAGGGGTAACACTCTCCTAACTCTTAGTTCTCTAGAGCGTCCCTGAACATTATATTTTCTAATATATACCTACTGCATTGTCCAAAGCTGATTTGTTTTCAACGACTTAAATTCTACGTTCATGAATAAAAAACTGTAATTTTATCGGTTCATAATTTTTCATCCTACTTTATGATTCTAGAGTAAGAAAATATGAGAAAAAGAAAACGTGAAAACCTATTTTATAATTAACTAAATAGGTAGTTAAGTAATGGGTAAACCACGTAACTTTTCCAAATTTTCTTCTTCATCTCTAAAGATCATCTTATTGGGGTAAAATCTTCAAACTTGATCATTTTTTAACTAGGAAAAGCTGTTCTAAAACATTATTGCTTTTAAAACTTGCATTATTAAATAATGCAATAGATAAATAACTAATAAATTAGTCTATAATGATACATTAAATGTATTATAGATGAATAATTTTTTTATTATAGATTATCGATTTTTGTTCCGATATATCGATGGTATCGATGTTGCTTTGCCGATATATTGATGATACCTATTATCGATATTATGTAGCCGATGTTGCATCCCTACCTCGGGGCAATGCAGGTTTGTGGTAGAGTGAAAGAGAGGGGGAGCGTGGAGTGGATGAAGAAACAGAAACAAGAAGGGTTGACGATCAGGTGATGGTGTCCTCCATGACTGGCACTGGAGAAATTGGTGCAACGGCAAATATGATGATCTCCAGACCAATTTGGAAGGCTGAAGAAAACGAAGATGTTTCGATAGACTCACACTCATCAACAACATAGTCACTCAATCCACCAATCAACGTATTAGGAGGACATAGTAATCACTAGGGGTGGGATTTCTATGTACTTACTGTTTTGTACTATTTATTACAATTAACTTATAAATATTTATTAAACCTAAATAACTATAAACCTACCAAAACCTTAACTTATAACTAAAAACTATAACTATTTCACTTATAAATTACTACTACTAATTATTGCTACAACTAAGTAATAACTACTACTAATTATCAGCCAACACCCAACTACAAAGGTGTTAGGTAGGTACCTGCTTCATTGGAATCTTGTTTCTCAAAAAAAAAACTGCTTTAGGTAGATTGAGCAAGCATGATTGTAATCTTTCACATTCAAGGGGCGGTTCCTCATCGCCTCCTTGAGGAGTTCCTCGGCGTTGAGGAATGACTGTGAATTCCGCCCTAAGTGGTGAACTTTGGGCCACTCAAGGGACACATTCCGCTCTCTCAAGCTGCCAGGAATCTACCAGTCTTCAGTCTTCAGTGAGAGCTCCAATCAACGACCCAGTTTTTTCTTTCAAATCATTCATCATTAATACGATCAGTGGCCACTTGTAACAAATCCAGAGTCATTGCAGTGTTTGTCCAATCCAGTGTACATTCCAGTGAAAAGGACATTCTCCATTGGTTATCCACTACATTGAGGAGGCATCCTTCCATCTCAACTATTCTCCATCACAAGGTAAAGAAAGTCCAATAGAAATTAAATTGTCATTCAAGTTTATTTATCATGCTTGCTCATCTCAGCTTTGATTGTAGGTAGGGAATTTGAGGCAAATTCCCTATTCCCCTATTTCAAGAACACTTACATATAGTTCAAGAATGTAATATTTCCAATTGGTCTCAAACACTTCACGTTTAGATAGTTTTGATTTCCACTCGCGTTTAACGTTTCAGACCTTTCTGAAAAATTTTGGTTCCATGTCCGTCTGTCTGTCTATGTGTCTGTCATGAAATCCTTGCCACAACCATAACTTCTACATTTATCATCCGATTTTGATGACATTTACAGGGATTGTGCGGGTAGGCGTGTAGATGGTCCCCTATGAAAATCATCACCCGCGGACAGATAGAAGCTGCAAATGTGAATTCCTTGTAACAGTCATAATATCCACATTTTCTATCAAATTTTGATGACATTTTCAGGGATTATGAAGATTGGGTTGTAGATGGTCCCCAATGAAAATCATTACCCCCGGACTGATAGTAGACGCTGCGCATGCACGAACGTGAATTCCTTGTAACAGCCATAACTTCCACATTTTCTACCCGATTTCGATGACATTTTCAAGGATTATGCGGATTAGGTTGTAGATGGTCCCCAAAGAAAATCAAGGCCTTAAAATTGACAGTAGCCTCTGCGCATGCGCAAACGTAACAGCCATAAGACTTACATTTTTCATCCGAATTAGATGCAATTTTCTAGGATTGTTCAGATCGGCGTGCAGATGGTCCCTCTATGAAAAGCATCTCCCCCGGACTAATAGTAGTTGCTGCGCATGCGCAAACGTGAATTACTTGTAACAGCCATAACTTCTACATTTTTCATTAGCTTCCGACGAAATTTCTCAGGATTGTTCAGATTAGCGTGTAGATGGTCCCCTATGAGGGTAGTTGAAGGTACTTAGAGATTGGTGTTTTTAGATTAACTACTATGCATCGGATCATCTATAAAGTCGGGTTATGGATACGAGGAAGCTATGTGCCACACCCAACTACTTCAAACCCATAAGGACGCTAAGTCTTACATTGGAACATCCTGAAAAAGAACTGATCCCATTATGTTTGTACTCCCCCAAAAAGGTCGGGAAAACTTTCCTATTTTAATCAAACGATCTTTCAATAGCTAAATCATTGGCGAACCCACTAAACTGTGTCCAAATTATGATATTTGTTCCATCAATGGAATAATTTTAGTTACTTCAGTGATTTAATTCCTTTCGAGAGTGATTGAAATACAAACAATCAGGCAGCCCAGTGTAGTATTAACGTAGAAGATAACACACGATTCAGTCAGTACTTGAGGCCTCCTCATCGGATGAGGCATTAGTTTGATGGGGACCGCCATCCTGAGGGCATAACGATCCGATTCCCATGAGGCTACAGTCACGCAGTTGGGGCTCTAAATGCGGAATCCCGCTGAGAGTCTGAGAGACCTGGGAATAAGCCTGATTAGTGATTCAGTCGTGCTCCAACTTGCCCTCCTCATCCAGAAGGTACTTGAGGCGTCGCTCCCCAACACTAATTACACCATCAACGCGTGATTTTACGCGATGACGCTTGAGAATCAGAGAAGGCTTAACGTGCGTAATAGGTTCTGTCAATGGCAAACGTCGAGGGTTGCGTCGTACGTGTTCCACTCGATCGTTTGAACAAGGGAGTGGAGGCGGAATCCGCAAAACGTGATCATTTGAACAAGGGATTTCTCAACCCACAAACTATTAAGACAGGAGGTAGTTTTCTGAGGTCAAAAAACAGCCACATCTAGAGTCCAAGGAAACAGACATCTAAGTGCTACACAAAGGTTTATTATTTCTATATAAATCACCTCTTCACAACCAAGTTTATTTGGAAGTTTTCACTCAGTTCGAAGAAATAAAGAGTTGTGGGCAGGGTTTCCACCACACCAAACCAAAATTTCCCACAGCCCATCCTAAAATTTCCCACGATTTCCCACAGACAAGTAAAAAATTCCCTCCTAATTTCCCATAGCCCTTGATGAATGAACCTTTCACTGGACTAAAGAGTCTAAATTTAGACTCTTTACACTGGACAAATGATTTTCCATGATATATTTTTTCTTTTCACTTCGAAGACCTAGTCAATTATCCTCATATTTGAAATGCTCTGATACAGGATGCCTCCTCTCAAGAAAAACACAGTTGATGACGAGACGACCTTTGTCTCGAACTCGAAGCTTCTTGTTACTGGTAAGCACGTTGTTGTTGTTCATCTTTACTTCTGCCTTGACCAAGCGTGATCATGCGTCAGCTTTGTATTGTAGTTTGTTGGTCAAAAACATGTAGGTAGTAAAAAAAATATGTAGGATACGTGAGGTATTGGTACGACCCTAGATTATATCATTGTACAAAAAAGCGTGATAAAATGAAAGAATCGGTCAAAAATATTGACTGTGGGAATTTTTTCCCACAGAAAAAAGTTTCCCTTTTTTTTCCCTCGGACCCCCGGAATTTCCCACAAAAGGGAAAAATTCCCACGAAGTGGAAACACTGGTGGGGTCAGGAAATTGTATTACTGGTTGCTAAGGAGGCAGAACTGAGGACAGCTCGTAGAAACGAACGATCGCATTCAGGTCAGCTGAAATTTTAAAGGAGATTAGGCCTATTTTACGATTCACATTGGCTTCCATTGACTCATAGACGATCTATCTTAGCCTTGAGATATGCTGCCAAAGTTAAAGCCAGCTACAATCACCCACTCCATGATATGATTTTGAACCCTGAACCACTTTCCGAATCCATAACAAAACGAAGCTGCACTGACTATATTAAATTCGACTTATTATCTTATGCATTATTTCTACCTCAGTTTTGGAACGAAAATGCCTGTACACAAGAACCATGGACTCTCCATCAGCCTCAAATATGTTTGTCACTAACGCAACACAAGAAAAATTGGACCTTACCTCATGAGTTCTCTTCAGGCTTTCGCGAAATTATGATGAAATTCTCACCCTGCCTTATAGCATACTGCGATGGATCCAAAACAAATCGGGGAGTCAGATCGGCAGTCGTCTGTAGACAAAATGCTTACCTATTCTCTCTCCCAAAGGATTGCTCAATCATGACAGCCGAGCTATTTGCAATCTATTCATCCCTCAACGTGATTCATCCTTCTGGGGAAAGACTCATAGTTTGTTCAGACTCGTTGAGCGCTCTCCAAGCCATAAATCATGGAGTGGACTCGCACCCCTTAATTATTGATATACTTAATAGAGTACACCATCACCATACGAATGGTATATCAATAGTTTTTTGTTGGGTTCCGGGCCACGTAGGAATAATAGGGAACGAAGAAGCTGACCGTGCTGCCAAACAAGCTAGTGAGATTCTTCCAGTGTCATCCCAACTCCACATTCGTTCTGATTATTGCTCCGTCATTAAAACT
The DNA here is from genome assembly GCA_009739505.2 of Apolygus lucorum. Taxonomy (NCBI): domain Eukaryota; kingdom Metazoa; phylum Arthropoda; class Insecta; order Hemiptera; family Miridae; genus Apolygus; species Apolygus lucorum. The sequence continues at coordinate 14,294,529 of CM019183.2, forward strand.
GCAATCTGGAAAGCATGGCACTCCCAATGGATGAACATGGACCACCAAAAACTCTGGCATATAAAAACAGATGTACGTCCATGGAGCTCTTCGAGTAGGACAAAAGTACTTAATGACGGAACAATAACCCATTCTCGAAGAGAGGAAGTTATTCTTACACGGCTACGGATTGGACATACACGACTTACACACGTTCATCAGATAACCATAAGTGATCAGATTCTGATGACTTCCCAGCCGCGACAACCTCCTCCTGTTTGTGAAGTCTGCGATTGTCAACTGACAATCCATCATCTTCTGGTCTCCAACCTCAACCGAAATGCCACGAAATCTAAGCGAACTATTGGGCAATGATTCAACACATCACAAAAAACTGTTCGTTACATCGAAGTCCACATCATTGTACCATCAAATTTGAACTTTGTATGTGAAATGATACCATTTTTTTAATTTGTAAAACACACATAAATGTTTGGCGTCAATAACCATAACGGTTAATCACGCCTATTAAAGAAAAAAAAAAAGATTCACATTCGTGTTTTTGGTTTACTATAAGCCCAAGCCTCAAGTTCTCTTAGGGATCGAACGGTTGGTCTCATTCGATTCTAAAACGTCTGCCAAGTGGGTGTGGCACATAGCTCCCTCCTATCCATAATCCGATTAAATAGATGATTAGATGCATAGTAGTTAATCTCAAAACACCAATCTCTAAGTACCTTTCACTACCCTCATAGGGAACCATCTACACGCTAATCTGGACAATCCTAGAAAATTTAATCAAATTCGGATGAAAAATGTAAGTGTTATGGCTGTTACAAGGATTTTACGTTTGCGCATGCGCAGTGGCTACTATCAGTCCGAAAGTGGTGATTTTCATAGGGGACCATCTAAATACTGATCTGTAACATCCCTGAAAATTTCATCAAAATCGGATGGAAAATGTGGAAATTATGGCTGTTACAAGGAAATTCACGTTTGCGCATGCGCAGTGGCTACTATCAGTCGAGGGATGATGATTTTCATAGGGGACCGTCTACACATCACACCAACCCGCACAATCCCTGAAAATTTCATAGAAATCAGACAATAACTTTGTATAGTTATGCGCGTTATAAGGAATTCATGACAGACACACAGACAGACGGACACGGAACCAAAATTGTTCAGAAAGGTCTAAAACGTAAAACGCGAGTGAAAATTTTGATTTTGGAGAACTTTTTTTTCATCCTTGAAAAGTGAAAACAAAGCTTCCGCTACCTTGGTAGACTCGGAAGCAAAATTCAATATTATTTCAAATTGATGAAAAACAATACCTTTAAATCAAAATTTTTGAGATAGGGCGTTTTCAAAATTTCAACCCTTAGAAGTGACTTACCAAACCAAATCTCATCAAAATCGGTCAACGGTAACTGTAATGACTCATACTCTTAACCATGTTAGTTCTCCAATGAAGGACATGGGAAACTCTGAGTGACTCATCATGCCAGGTAGGTAAGGTGAGGTACGGGGAACAATGACATCACTTGACGTCACTTTTTTCCACTCTCCCCTTACCTTGTTCAACCAATATAAAAGATGCATTGATGCATTCGTCTTCGAAAACTCGACATGATTATTTCTTGCTCTACCTCGCCTTCTCTCTGAAGCCCACAGTTCCTCAGAAGGTCTCGATATGCGATAAAGCTCATCGCGCCGGCTTCTGCTCCCATTTACCCCAGTAGTTGTTTGCCCCCAACTAGGCCTAGGTAAATGTGGTGCATTCCTCTGGTCGGCGAGCAATCGCGCCTAGGTATGTGTCCGAGCTGAAGTCCTTAAGCACTCTTGCACACGGTCTGCGGTAACCCGCGCCGGGCATCGAGTGCTGTCCCGTCCTTTGTCTTCGTTGAGTAGGGACCAATCAAATCAACAAGCCGACGTGAAGCCGATCGCCTTCACACGCCGACATAACAGTAACTAAGGAATGTGCCGCGTACGACGGACGGACAAAATTTTCATTCGATTTTCGGATTATACGTACCTTGAAACGTAAACCAACAAATTTTGAGGTGGAGTTAGAAAAAAAAATTCTTGGTCCATTCTAAACACCACCTATGGAAAATATAAACCGAAAACAGAATTGTTCTGTTTTTTCTTTGAGTAGTTCTGTTTTTATTATTACCTTTTACCGTAATATCTCACTTTGTAGGCTATTAGTTAGGTTTCCTCTTCTTCAGAGATACTGTCTTAGGTAGCTCAGATCCTTCTATGAAGTGAACCCTCGATGACATTTTCAGGAATTATGCGAGTTGAGGTGGAGACGGTCCCCAATGAAAATCATTGCCTCCAAACTGATAGCAGCCACTGCGCAATCCTTGCCACAGCCATAACTTCTTCATTTCCCATCTGATTTCGATGACATTTTCAGAGATTGTGCGGGTAGGTGTGTAGATGGTCCCCTATGAAAATCATTGCCTCCAAACTGATAGCAGCCACTGCGCAATCCTTGCCACAGCCATAACTTCTTCATTTCCCATCTGATTTCGATGACATTTTCGGAGATTGTGCGGGTTGACGTGTAGATGGTCCCCTATGAGGGTAGTGAAAAGGTACTTAGAGATTGATGTTTGGTGATCAACTACTATGCATCGGATCATCTATACAATCGAGTTATGGATACGAGGAAGCTATGAGCCACACCCACTTGACAGACGTTCGTTTTTCAGTCGTTCGTAGAATATTAAATCATAGAAGAACGATAACGACATAACATGAAGGTTTCTAAAGAAAAAAAATGTTGGGGTCGTGTTCACTCCATATTCCTCAGATATCCGGACGGAGGAGGAGATTGATAACTGATAACACCTCTACTTTATGAAGTCTTGTAAAACGACGCTTGTTAGCGACTGATGAATGACGCGGGTTCGTGACTCGTCGCGGTGTCATGAAATTAATTGGTTCCTTTCTCGTCGGACACGACCTACACTTGTACCGTTTCGAGGCACCTCGCACCATCGAGGAATACACGATCATCGATAGAACAGAATAAAAGAGCTGGACGGCAAACTCATGATGTTATCAGTGGTGGATAGGCAACACTGATGAGTCACGCAACACATGCCGTTCATAAATCGTGGACGAAATACGTTATCCAAATGATGTAGGGGTAGCTTGCCCATAGCACCAGCCAAAGTGCCTCAACAAAAACTTCAATCAGCTAGAAATTCGATGTTTTTATTGAATAGAAAGGTGTTACTTTATGCTCACTACCATATCTACGAATAATGCGTATTTTATGTACGAAAAACGAAGGTTTTCTTCGAAAAATCCACTTTCTAGCACTCAGAATTATTCGAAAGTATCACTACTGGATTCAGCGTGAATAATAATTATTTTCTATGTAATTATTACATAGGAAATTATACCAAAATCGTCAAGCCATTTTGAGATCGAGGGGGACCATAAAACGGCTTGAAACACTGGATTTTCTTGTAAAACACACGTTTTTTGGCATTCAAATTTCATTTACTCTTCCAATTTGAATGTTAAAAAGAAAAATTGATAGACCGTTGAAAAGCTGACAATCTGAGCATGTCTTCTCCGAAGAGCGCCCATCGAAATGGGCAGGGATTTCGAGTAAAAACTTTGGCCGAAGAAAGTCGTTTCAAAAAAAATTTTAAAGTCTGCTATTTGACTTGATTTTTTGAAACTATTTTATTGCTGAAAGATTTTGATTGATTTTGATCAATAGGTAGCTTGGGAATTTAACGCTCATTCTAACAGTGTAGTCAGATTTGAATTTTCAGGAGAAATAAGGGAAGTTATGACCATATCAGTGCCTTAAGGTCGATAACGCGAAAAAAAACTTTAAAGTGAAAAAAATGGAATTTTGAGTGGGTTAAAAGAAATTTGCTAAGAGACATTTTTTGTTGAAAATACCTTGCAGAATCGAACCCTGAAGTTATGCTCATCTTGAGTGTAGACACCCTGTAGATAGCAATAACGAATTTCCCAGTTCAGATTTCGACGAGAGATAAGCACTGGCTAGCTAACATAGCATTCTAACCCAAAACTCCGACCTGCACCAATAGAACACAAGTTCTGGAATATTAGTTAAGGCCAGATTAAACAACGTAAATGGCGTAGTTGCATGAGATTTTTTAAAGATTATTTTCTGCATAGTGAATCTCTATTGAAGTGCATATCTGTAAGTAAAACGCTGCATATTATTACACAATGGTTTATTATTTTTCTACATAGATCACTCAGCTGCAAAGCCACCAAAATGAAGAAAAACATCGATCGCATTTCGGTCAGCTAAAATTTGAACGGAGATTAGGCCTATTTTGCGATTCACACTCGTGTTTCTGATTTATCGTACGTCCAAACTTTAAATTCTCGTAGGGAGCGAACGGTTTGTCCTACAGGGCTCCGCGAAGTCTCAAAAAATTCTAAAAATTCTATACTACCTTAAATTTATGGAAAAACAATACCTTTATATCAAAATTTTTTGATTTAGCGCGTTTTCAAAATTTCAAAATTTATTTTTTGACCCTTTGAAGTGACTTACATCAACCAAAATCTTCGGGGCACAACTAGACCCCAAATGGAGCCTACGAGCCTACATACCAATTTTCATCAAAATCGGTCGATGCTAAGTGAGGAAAGTGCCGCGGACGGCGGACGGACTTTTATTCGACGGATTTTTATTCGATTTTTGGATTCTACGTACCTTGAAACGTAAACCAACAAATATTGAGGGGGTGGTTAAACATTTTTTTCGTGGTAGATTCCAAATGTTCGTTATTGAAACTAAAAAACCAAAATTAGAGTCTCTCAAAAAACAAGAATTTCGGATTCAAGCTAGAAAACCTACATACGGCTAGGACACTGCGGTGGGGGCTTCTTCGTAGTTGTGATGGTCAACGCAACAACAACATCTGCCAAGTGAGTGTGGCACACAGCTTCCTCGTATCCATAACCAGATTTTATAGATGATCCGATGCATTAGAGCTCATCTCAATACATCAATCTCTGAGAAGGTACCTTGCACTACCTTATCCTCTAGAGAGAGGTAGTAGTCTATTTAATTGAACACAAGTTTGAAATTCCCTCCTAAACAGTGTATCGAAGCTACCCCAAACTTCTTTTTTCCTTGGTGTTGCTCGAATTGTGGAGAATTATGGCAACACTGCAGATGAGACGGTTATCTTTGATTTACCTTCGACACTGGTGGAGAAATGGATCCGAAAACGAAGCGCTCGTTTCATGGTAAGTTATAGTGATTTATTCCTCAATTTCCGAGAAATGCCTCATTGAATCTTGTTCGCGGGAATCTACCTAATGGTTTTTTTATTAATCAAAAATACAGCAGCCTGCTTCCATAAAAATGATTACAGGCTAATTACACGCTTGAATAATTTGATTTAACATGATGGTTTGAGATGTTCCTTGAACTAAATTTCGTGTCTTACAATACAAAATAAATAAGTACTTGCTTGATTTAAAGATCATAAAACTTCAAAGTTGATAGCTTCTAAAAACAAAACCAAGTCTCTAGTATGTTTCTGGAGCAACACAATGACATCACACGGCCAGTCATCCCCTCGCAGGACGCACATCCGCTCAAGTCGAGCTCGAGGAGCATCCAAATGTGAGCATTCATACAAAATATGATTCCAATCCTGGACGTCACCAGAACCGCAGGAACAAACATCCGTCTCCGCCAAGTGAAACCGATGCAGGTAAGTCCTCAGTCTCCCATGACCTGAGAGCAGCAAAGTCATTCGCCAGGAAACAGGGAACGAGGTCCGCATCCGATCAGCAATCGTCGGGAATATGCTTCTCGTGTGGTTTCCATCGTCGGTCGCCTGCCATACACGTTCCCAGCAATGGATACTCTCGGCACTCAGCATACTTTTAAGTCGAACTTTTGATGGCCTGCCAAAGGCTTCCGGCCTAACGGAGTCGGCTGCCGCCTCTTTGGCCAGACGATCGGCTTCCTCATTACCCTCAGTGCCTGCGTGAGCCCTCTTCCACTCTATTCGAATATTCCATCCAACCTCTCGTAGACATCGGATCAAAGAACGAATCCCCTCTATATTTGCCAGATGATTCTTCTGGCCAGCCATCATTGCCAGGGACACCTTGCTATCGGTGTACAAAATCACTCCTCTACTACGAATGTCCAGTTTCTATCGCTGGACCCAGAGTGTCGCCTCCAGCAATGCCAGAACCTCAGCCTGATTGATTGTACACACTCCAGCCAGTCGAAATTTCTGATGGTAAATGGGTTGAACAATCCCTCTCTTGTAAACCATAAAGGGATTGTATTAACGTCATGGCAATGCAACTCGTGGCGTCCATTTAATTGGATGAGCCGTCTATCTCCTCATCATAGAGACGTCAAAATATTAGACAAGTCAGGACCCGATCACAAACTTTTTTCGAAACAATAATTGAAACCAGCGAGATTTGGTTTCATTTCATTCTTTCAATTTAAATATCACGATTCCTCAACCAAATTAATGATGGAGTAAACTTTATATTCATCAAGCGTCATTGCTGAGAAATTTTTGTAGGTAAAATACCTGAGTACTTACAATCTAAAAGACTAATTAGTTTCAAAGTTGGTGAAGATGAATGTGATGATGTTCTTGTATTATCCACAATTTCAATTCTTATTAGGTGGTTATTGGCAGTATTTCTTTGAACTTATTCTGAAATTTGAGTCTAGTTACCCTCCCTTTCTTCCAGAAATTGTCATCAATGTCAAAAGGATCACAACAGAGGAGGTCATCTTTGCTTTGCTGGCGGATGAAGTCTCAGAATACAGTTTTGGAAGGGGAGATATTGATGAAGACCTCAACTTGGACGATCTGGAGGTTGTCGACTTGGATCCACGAGGTAGCCTGTTGGAAAGGACGGTCTAAACCATTCATCATTTCGTAAACTTGAAATTGAACTTTCGTGGCACTACACGAACATCAAATTTCTCACGGCTCCAATTTCTGAGTCAAGGTTTCACCATGGAAGGTTGACTCGAGCGTTATAGCTCGCGGATCCGCCACCTAGGGAGCGCCACACGGACGCCAAGTTTCTGTGGTAGACCTATGAGAGATAAGAGAAGAGGCTGCGCTCCCGTTGCTCAGAAAAATATTGAATAATGAAACATGGACGAGGATCACGCGCATAACCAATATAAAAGAAGAACTCTCAATGCCTTTATTGCGCATCTTCTGAGCCCATTCATTAGCTTCATCCTTGTCAATAAATTGTGATTGAGTGTAAAAATAAAATTGAAAAAAATTAGTCGTTACATCGCTCACTCGTACAGGCCTCAAATTAGACAGTGTGGAAATTTACGCCGGACAGCAACCAGGAGGCCACTTCTGCGTCAGTAATAAACCAGCGGATGTGGATTTTTTGAAAAATTGGAGTCCTAAAGATTTATTTGATGAAGGTATCTGTCTAGTCAGTTTTTTCAAGCGTAGTTGGGCTACTTTTCTAGTCCGAATTTGGGGTTTGGATTATCTTGTTTTACAATTACTTTATGAATGAGAGTTCCTTCTTGAAAATGTGATTTACCTATTTTACTCAGTCAGCAGTCAAAAGTTTCGAAGCTTATAATTATAATAACTCGTAGCTTTGTTGTAGTATCTAAGCATTTATCTCTGTCAGCTCTGCAATTTAATATAAGACTGAAATTTATTATACCTGAGACTGATTTTTCAAAAATATGTAACTTAACAAGTTTTAAAAAAATTTAGTTAAGAAATGTTTTTGGAGACCACATTTTTTTTATTTATATTTTTTCAAAATACAAAAACATCAACTAAAAGATTACGTGTCTTGTACACAACCCTGACGGTTAAAAAAGGACTTTCCCTATTGGTATACGCCCGAAAAGTGTTGTGTACGTGAGACATACACCAATCGCGTAAGAATAGATGTGCCACTAACGGAAGGTTAAATCTCCACATGAAATGTAAATCCTTTGATTTCGTGAACAACGAAAAAGTACATACATTCGCTTTTGGAACTCCGCGCTTGTCGGTAGCGGTACTGTGGAAGGCAAAAGGCAGATAGAGGGCGGATGATTACCTTCCATCAGGGCTGGCAAAGTAAACGAGCTGGCACTGATGGCCAAATACAGAAACGCTCACCGGAGCAAACACGACTGAGGACTGCCGGATCCCTTCAGCGGCTTGATGTAATTCCTTTGACAGATAAGTTGAGGGAAGCCCTCCATTCACAGTGGCTTTCCGCGTTTTCTTATGAAACGCCTTTTAGATGAGTTGAGCAAACAAGAGCGTCAGTGTTGGTCGGAGTAAAAGACGGCAGATATGCAGATGTATTTTATATTCATGAAGTTTATGTCTTAGTGGTTCAAGTGATTTTAAATCCCTTCACTTCAAGAGCTCGAGATACAAAAAGTCTGAAGTAGACATTTTCCTTCAAATCAAGTTAACATCTCTTATTACATCTAGTAGAAAGCCGATATTAAATATCCAAGACAATACAACAAATATGCCGATACCTTAAAGCACAAAGGCGCTATGTCCAAAAACGGAGTTTTGAGAAAAAAGGCAAAAGAAGTTTTCACCAGTGCACAATTCCTAAAATAATAGCATATTACACTAAACTATTTAATGTCTACAAGAAATTTCCAAGCTATAATCTTCAAGGAAGTCAATACCTAATAGTTGTTGGATTTGAGTTTTTCTGAAATTAAAAAAATATATAAAATTGTGCAAGATGGACGGACGCGCCTTTGCGCTTTCGATGTATGCCAAGTTAGGGTGGGCAACTCTTGATATTTACCAAGTAAATTCAAATGTGAAAATATCGTTGGAAAGAGAGTTAAAAATAGAACAAAAATCAAAACCGTTTAACAATAAAAAATGTGTAAAAAACAATTCAAAAAGATTTTTTTTTTTTTTTTTAAATTATATTTATTGCACCAAGTAATTCAACTTATTAGCAACATTTCTCGGACAATGTATATAAATAACTGAAAGGAGAGTGTGGTACATAGCACACCTCCATACTTCATGTCGGCTATTTTATGTGTCTTTTGACGCACAAGATTCACAGGAGCGCACAGCACAACACTCACTGAACAACTTCATGAAAACACCACTCCCTACTGCCACAGATCGTGAGGTTTTCGTCTTTTCAGCCGCCTGAGTAGATCATCAACATCCAGCAACTTCACAGCCTCCTCGTTGATATGACCTTGTAGCCTCTGGTGATGGGCTATTGCTTGAGTTTTGATGACTTCATTTATTGTGGGAATTTTAAGGTCCTTATGGATGTCGTCATTGGTTGAGTACCAATACGCATCAACGCATGAGCGCAGTACTTTGTTCTGAAAACGCTGTATAATGTCACGATTGCTTTGAGAGGTGCAGCCCCACAGTTGTGCACCATATGTCCAGACTGGCTTAAGGACCTGATTGTATAAGGTTAGTTTGTTCTGTATTGACAATTTTGATCGTCTACCAACCAACCAATACATTTTTCGGAGTTTGATGTCCAGTTCTGTTCTTTTGTTTTTCACATGCACCCTCCAGCGGAGTTTCGTATCCAGTGTCATACCCAGATATTTTGCCTCATTAGCATAAGGGATGACTTTGCCATTAAGATATATTGGTATATGTTTGATATGGCGGTTGGTAAAATCAACATGGACTGATTTGGCTTTATTCATCTTGATTCTCCACTTAATTGTCCAGTCATGGAGTTTCTCGATGGATCTTTTAAGTTTTAAAGTTGATTCGCGATTGTCTTCACCAATAGCAAGGACTGCAGTATCATCTGCAAATGATGCCAGGGTGTTACCCTCGTGTTCGGGTAGATCGCTAGTGTATAGGACGTACAAGAGGGGGCCAAGTACGCTTCCTTGCGGGACTCCAGCATGAATCATTTTTGCTTCTGAGTATGCATCATCTTGTTTGATTCGGAAGTACCGATTTGATAGGTATGAGTGGAGCAACTCAGCATATTTTGCTGGAAGCATTTGTCTGAGCTTATGATTAAGTCCCTCGTGCCAGACTTTATCGAACGCCTGGGTAACGTCGAGGAAGACAGCTGAGCAGACTTTTTTGTCTTCCATGGCTTGTTCAATAATATGAGTGATCCGGTGCACCTGATCTATAGTCGAATGATTATGGCGGAACCCAAACTGGTGTTTAGGTATGAGGTTTCGTTCTTCCACAATTTTTATTAGTCGTTTGTGGAGCACTTTTTCAAAGAGTTTTGAGAGTACAGGTAATAGTGATATCGGTCTATAAGAAGTTATTTCTTCAGGAGGTTTACCTGGCTTCAGTATCATGATGACTTCAGCAAGTTTCCACAGTTGTGGAACATACCGAAGTTTGATAGAAGCATTTATGATTTGTGTGATCTTTACAAGCGTCTTCCGCGGAAGGTGTTTGAGGACTTGTCCAGTGATCAGGTCATATCCAGGGGCCTTCTTTGGATTTATCTTGGTGTTGATGGTGTTTTGTATTTCTTTGACAGTGACCAATGGGATGTCAATTTGTTGATCTCCCAAGGGAACTTCTTTGAGAGATTCCTCATTAGGACAACCAGAATTGGGCGTGAAAATATCTGCTAGATGACGAGCAAAAGCATCAGCCTTTTCTTGATTGGTTTTTATCCACTTGTTATTAGTTGTATCTTTAATAGGTGGTGCTTGGATGATAGGTCTCTTCAAGTGCTTTGTTGCCTTCCAGAGAGAGTATTCAGTGTCTCGATGACTGGTAAGTGACGTGAGAAGATCTTCTTGGGTTTCTTCTTGTATCTGTTCCATCATTTTCTTCAATTTGTAGTCAAGTTTGTACCATTCAGTTTTGAGAGTGGGGATACGTAAATGTTGCCATTTACGTCTAGCTTTTCGTTTTTCTCTGATCGTATTCACAACTTCGCACGGATAGTTGAGGCCCTTCAGCTTTCTCGTTTCTTCAGGGGTGTTTTGCCATGCCGCAGTTTGGATGGAGTGAACTAGTTGACCTAGCTCTCTATCAATTTCATCCGGTGATGTCAGTGCCACACTGAGATCAATGTGTTGATTTACGTTGATTTTGAACTGATCCCAATCTGTCTTTTTGTTCACTAGGACTGGATTATGTGGTTTGAGAATAATCGTTTCACTTAGTGTGAGAACTATTGGCGAATGGTCCGAGCTGAGGTCAGCGCAGTCCTCAACAAGTGCATAGTTCGCTGAGATATTTTTCATGATGAAGAAATCAATTAAATCAGGGCTCTTCTTAATGTCTGTTGGCCAGTATGTTGGTTTCCCACTTGACAACGGTATACAGTTATTTGATTGCACATACTTGAGAAGTTGCGTACCACGAGGTGTACTAAGTCGCGAACCCCAATACGTGTGTTTAGCGTTGAAGTCCCCGCCGATTATAAAGCGATTTCCTAGTAGGGAAAACGCTTCAGCAAATTCTTCTTCTTTTATGATATGCCTTGGTGGAATGTAGATACTGGCAATATCGGCTTCAAAGGATTTTGTACTGATGGTGATTGCACATATTTGAAGCTTTTCTTCCTCTATTTTGACACATTCATGATGCTTTATATTTTCTTTGATCAGTACCATGCTGCCTCCTCTTGCATTATTGCTGGGATGGAGAGCATTATAGGACTTGAATCCTTTGATTTTAAAATATGACTCCTTAGTAAGGTGAGTCTCAGAAATTAGGCAGATGTCTATTTTGTTTATATTAAGGATCGTCTCCAATTCCAATTTTCGGGACAAGAGTCCATTGGCATTCCAGCACATAATTCGTGAGTTGCGCATCATGGTGATTTCTTTCGTGTTTGATTGCAACCTTTTTCAAGGGCAGTTAATCTTTGATTGACGTTGGACAGAGTGTTTTCTATTCTGCTTTGATTTGCAAGTATGTTTTGCAATAACGACTGTATACTATTATCAGACTGCATGGGTGTAGGCTGGGTGACTCTGTCACCTACCGCTTGAGCGTATGAAGGCTGATGACCGAAATGTTTGTTTTTCTCATGGATTGGAGTTTTCGGTATGAAAACTTTTTTACCCTTGTTATTTGGTATGGTTTGTTTATCGTCATTTTGAGAGGCCTTTGAGCCTTGAGATCTTTTTTCTGAATCTCGCCAGCTTCAATGGCGGCTGGACATTTGCGGTAATTAGCTGTATGAGAATCACCGCAATTTGCACATTTGGCTGGGGTGGTGCGAGGTTTGGTGCACTTTTCTGTGGGATGAAAGCCTGCGCATTTAACGCACCTTTCCATTTTCGTACAGTAGTTTTTGGTGTGTGCCCATGATTGGCACCTCTTACATTGAGACACAATTTTATTAGGTTTGAGGTTTTCAAATTTTACCTTCGACGAGTAAAACTTAGTAATTCCATGTATAGTGTCAGGGTTGGTTCCTGGGGCAAAATCAACTATATACATATCAATAGGTGCTTTTGTTCCCCATTTCAATTTTTGGGTTACATTTAGGACTTTGAGGTTTGGATATTCGTGAGAAAATGCATCTTTGAGCTCTTCTGAAGCAAGCCCCCTTGGAAGTCCTTTTAGCATGACTGTGTAAGGCCGATCCTGTTTGTTTTGGTATGTCGTAAATGGACATTGTTTATTTATAAGCTCTGATCGAATTGCACGAAAATCATCAGACGTTTCCGTGTTAATCTTGACTTTTCCGTCACCAAGAAGAGTGAGGGTGACATTTGGTACAATCGTTGTTAACCATGTTCGTATATGTTTAAAGCCCTCGGCATCTTTGAGTGCTTCTAGCGTAAATGGAGGAGGTTTTGGTTCTTTTTTTGGTTGGGATTTCTGTACCTGTTTTTGGGGTACAGTTTTCCTATTTTTATTTTGAGGTACCTTCACTGGTTTGAATTCAACTCCAGTGGCATTGTACGATCGAACTTCATCGTCTCCGACTTCATTGGCAAGATCACTTGAGTCTGTATGATAGTTCTCCCCATGTTCTACTTCATCAAGTTTAGCTTGAAGGTCGATGATTTTTTTCTTTTCACCAATAACGACTTCGTTACATTGAGTTAAATAATCACAGAGAGATTTAATTAAACTATATAACTCACTGAATGCATTTCTGAGTAACGCATCTTGGATTGTGCTGGTTCTCTGTTGATGTTGCGCAAGGCTAGCCTCTGCTTGCGACACGATTTTCGCTACCGTCAGCTCGCCTTCGCGGTCCAAGTTCATTGCCGTCCGGTGGAGGCCTCACGGCACGGGACAAATATTTTCTTTCACTGAGATCGATGTTTCCACCTTGAACGTTCGCGGGAGACTATTCAAAAAGATAACTTTAATGTTTTAGAAATTTTTCTTTTTTTTAACAAAGTTTTCACTCTGAATTCCTGCACATTTCGATGGACACTTCGGGAAAAACGTGCTCCAGTTATCCGCTTTTCAACGGTCTATCAATTTTGGTTTATTATATTCTGTAATGGACCTTAGGAATCGACCAAGAAATTTTTTTTAACCCCCTCAAAATTTGTTGGTTTACGTCAAGGTACGTAGAATACAAAAATCAAATGAAAATTTGGCCGTCCGTCCGCCGTACGCGTCACTTTCCTCATTTCCTCAGCATTGACCGATTTTGATGAAATTTGGTAAGTCGCAAAAGAGGCCAAATATCCAGTCAAATTTTAGCTGCCCGAAATGCGATCGATGTTTCTCTTCATGTATGTGGTAACAATGGCAAAGCCGTGTTCTTTGCAGACGAGTGATCTATATAGAAAAATAATAAACCTTAGTGAAATAATTTGCGTTTTCTATCTAAAATTCAAATTGGAAACGTAAATCAAGTTTGAATGCAAAAAAGAATGAAAGTCCCAGTTTAAATCCGTACTTTGCCTCGTATCCGCATTTACTCATTCAATTTTGTCGTGCTTAGTTCGGCAAGTCAAGCTGACTTCTTCAGGAAAAACATAACACCTTATTTGGTGGCAAATTCAGAATAAAAACGCTTGCATACGAGTCTGCAACGCATTGGGACATTTTCATGTCTTTACCTATTGCTTTTGGTTTATTATTTTCAATAATGAACCTTTGGAATCGACCAAGAAAAAAAAAATTTTAACACCCCCTCAAAATTTGATGGTTTACGTTTCAAGGTACGTAGACTCCAAAAATCGAATAAAAATTTGGCCGTCCGTCCGCCGTACGCGGCACTTTTGCCACTTATCATTGACCGATTTTGATGAAATTTGGTATGTAAGCTCAATTTGGGGTCTAGTTGTGCCCCGAAGCTTTTGGTTGATGTAGGTCACTTCTAAGGGTTCCAAAATCAATTTTGAAATTTTGAAAACGCCCTAACTCAAAACATTTCGATATAAAGGTATTGTTTTTCCTTAAATTTAAGATTCTATAGAATTTTTTGAGACCACGCGGAGCTCTGTAGGACAAACCGTTCGCTCCCTATGAAAATTTAAGGGTTTATATTGATATATATATATATCAAAACACGAGTGTGAATCGCAAAAGAGGCCTAATCTCCGTTCAAATTACAGCTGACCGAAATGCGATCGATGGTTGGTGATTTTTTTTTTTTTTTTTTGAATTTTTTTATTTTTTTTTATTTTGGTTTTTATTTATATTTTTTTTTTTCTTCATATTGGATGGTTGGTGATTTTGTAGACGAGTGATCTATATAGAAAAATAATAAACCATTGTGTAATAATTTGCAGCGTTTTACCTCACTATAGGATTTTATAACCCACCCTCCGTTGTTGTCAGAATGTGAAACGAATCATTAACATAATAACTATCTATAGCTATTTGTTGTATTTTTCAAACCTCACAATGCGTTGCTGTTGTAAACAAAATATGAGAACAGTTATGCCCATATCCCCGCTATTCGTATAGTCAATATGTTATGGAGAACATGAAAATGTTCGTTAAATCGAGAGCTTTCCAACGAGTGGTGAACGATTTTTGTGGGTTAAAAAGTGTAGAAAAGGAACAAACCTAACAACGGGGTCGTTGTAAGCGGAAATCATTATAAAGGCACTGTAACACAATTTCGTTACGCAATTTCGTGACAGTTTTTTGTGCTATGTGCCAGGGCAAAGACATGAAAATGTCAAAAAGAAAACGTGTTTTATAATGTAATTGAGTGTTTCACGCGATCTCAAGATGACTTGACGAGTTTGGTATCATTTCCTATGTAATTTTTCACGCTGAATCCAATGGTGACACTTTCGAATAATTTTGACTGCTAGAAAGTGAACTTCTCGAAGAAAACGTTTTTGTACATAAAATACGGATTATTCGTAGTTATGGTAGTGAGCATAAAGTAACACCATTCAACTCAGACAAAACATTGCAGAGTTCCCACCTTGAGTTCGGAAGTTCTTATCTTTAATCATCTTCAGTTATTTCTTCGAAAAATCCACTTTCAAACAGTCAGAATTATTTGTAAGTATCATCATTGGATTCAACGTGAAAAATGATTTGGGAAATGATACCAAACTTGTAAAGCCATCTTGAGATCGAGGGGGACCTTACACCGCATTAAACGCTCGATTTTCTTGTATAACAAACTTTTTTGGCATTCAAACTTGGTTTACTCTTCCTATTAAAATTTTAAAAAGAAGAATTGATAGACCGTTGGAAAGTTAACAATTTGTGCATGTTTTTTCCGAAGAGTGCCCATCGGAACGGGCAGGCGTTCAAAGTGGAAACTTTGATTGAAAAAAGACAAATTTCGAGAAAAAATGCAAAGTTACTTAATGACGTGATTTTTTACACATTTTTTATAGCCAAAACACTTTTGGTTTCCTTCATTTTGGAATCCAAATGGATATTAAGGGTTGAAATGTTCAAAAATGCCCTAGTAGGTAGGTAGTAGGTAAAAAACAAAAAATAAATAGTGACAATGGCAAATCTGTGATCTTTGCAGAAGAGTGATCTATACAGGAAAATAATAAACCTTTGTGAAATAATTTGCAGCATTTTTGGTTTGTAATCGACCAAGAAAAAAAAAGTCTAACACCCCCCCTTGGTTGGTGTACGTTTCAAGGTACGTAGAATCTGAAAATCGAATGAAAATTTTGCCGTCCGTCCGCCGTAAGCGGCATTTTCCTCAGTAAGGATTGACCGATTTTGATGAAATTTGGTATGTAGGCTCCATTTGGGGTCTAGTTGTGCCCCGAAGCTTTTGGTTGATTTAAGTCACTTCTAAATAAAGGGTTGAAAGTTTCGAAAGTGCCCTAGTTCGAAAACTCTCGAAATAAATGTAAAATTGTCTCACCAATTTTAAATAGTGTTGACTTTTTAGAATTTTTGGAGACCACCCGGAGCCCTGTAGGACAAACCGTTCGGTCCCAACGAGAACTTATAGAGGTTAGGGTACAGTAATAATTCCTAATAATCCCTGTTTCCACGAACTGAGTGTGAAGCTTTTATTTCTTCCAAATAAACTTGATTATGAAGTAGGTATGTGGTAGGTAGGTAGTAGGTCGAAGGAATGGCAAAGCCGTGTTCTTTGCAGACGAGTGATCTAGGTAGGTTCTATCTAGGTGATAGAAAAATAATAAACATTTGTGGGATAATTTGAGTTTTTTCATCAATTTGAAATAGTAATGGATTTTCAGAATCGAATGAGACCACGCAGAGCTCGGTAAGACCAACCGTTCGCTCCCTATGGGAACTTAAGGGTTGAACTAATGATCAACCAGAAACACGGGAGTAATTTACAAAAGAGGCCTAATCTCTGTTCAAATTATAGCTGACCAAAATGCGATCGTTGTTCGTCTTTCCGAGTTATACTTAGTTTTGTCCAACAACCAGTAATGAAATTTCCCAATGAAGGCACACACAACACCGCATTTTTGACATTTTATGTCTTTACTATGGCACATAAATGAAAAATCGTCACGCGGGGATCGTTATGAGGGGAGCGTTACGCGGAAATTTCTGATGATTTTCGCTTACAACCGATTTGTTGCCACGGGACTCTAACTTCTCCGGTTATCATCGTATACAAATCGTTCACCACTCGTTGGAAAGCTCTCGATTTACCCAATAATATTACGTAAAACACTCCGTTGTGCGTGGCCAACAAGCTGCGGTATGAACGTGATTGTTTAAATGAATGTTTACGTACATTACATCGCAACCATCAACGAGCACAATCAAATTTCCACAAACAAAAGTACAATACGGGGTTTTATATGAAGGGGAAAGGGGGCGCAAAGACATGAAATGTCTCTCGTGGTTGCGTACTTGTACGAAAGCTGTATCCACCGTTTCTTTTTGTCGTCGATAATTGAATTTGAGTTTTTGAAAGTTGAATGACTATAGCTTCCTCACAGTAGGTCTAACATGTACGTGAAGATTCGCGTTTGCGCTTGCGCAGTGGCAGCAGTCAGATAGTGGTGAAGTGAATGGCTAACTCTGTACATGTTCTTATGTAAGAACATGTACTTTCTAATAAACTATAAGAGAGATACATTTTCCGAATTTTATGCTCATTTCTGAAGCGAGAAATCGATTAAATCCAATATCCCCCCCCCTCACCCCTTCTAACCAGAAAGTACCTACCGGGATGGTGAATTACGAGTCTATGCCATTTTGGTTTATTATTTTCAATAATGAACCTTTGGAATCGACCAAGAAAAAAAAAATTTTAACACCCCCTCAAAATTTGATGGTTTACGTTTCAAGGTACGTAGAATCCAAAAATCGAATAAAAATTTGGCCGTCCGTCCGCCGTACGCCGTACGCGGCACTTTTGCCACTTAGCATTGACCGATTTTGATGAAATTTGGTATGTAGGCTCCATTTGGGGTCTAGTTGTGCCCCGAAGCTTTTGGTTGATGTAGGTCACTCCTAAGGGTTCCAAAATCAATTTTGAAATTTTGAAAACGCCCTAACTCAAAAAATTTCGATATAAAGGTATGGTTTTTCCTTCAATTTAAGATTCTATAGAATTTTTGGGATTTTTTGAGACCACGCGGAGCTCTGTAGGACAAACCGTTCGCTCCCTACGAAAATTTAAGGGTTTATATTGAAATATATATATATATATAAATCAAAACACGAGTGTGATTCGCAAAAGAGGCCTAATCTCCGTTCAAATTAGAGCTGACCGAAATGCAATCGATGGTTGGTGATTTTGATTTTTTTTGATTTTTTTTATTTTTTTTTTATTTTTTTTCTTTTTCTCTTCATATTGGATGGTTGGTGATTTTGTAGACGAGTGATCTATATAAAAATAATAAACCTTTGTGTAATAATTTGCAGCGTTTTTCTAATTGAGTGTGAGGAGTTTATTTCTGCCAAATAAACTTGAATGTGAAGTAGGTAAGTAGTAGGTAGGTAGTAACTATGGTTGGAAGGTTGATAATGGCAACGCTGTGTTCTTTACAAACGAGTGATCTATACAGAAAAAAATTTGCAGCGCTTTTCAAACACATTCATCTTGTAAATGTTTATTCAGTTTAGTTCTTAATATCATCGATCCACATGAAAACACCTTAACCCTAGGATGACACACCGGGGTAATTCGTGACCCCACAATTTACATTTGGCCGTGTATCTATTTTTAAAAAATTTTTCTTCGAACATGGATATTTTGTAAATAAAGTTCGCAGCCCTGCTGAGCCCCTTTGTCAGTGGTTAAGGTCAGTCACTCGCTAGAGTTCGTGCAGTTAACTTGCAAACGTGCTATGGGCCACATCTGACCCCAGTGTGCTATAATCGGTTGACTTTTTTTGTGTGGGGGACTATTTGACCCCAGTGTGACTTTCTATTCATTCTTTTGCCTTTTAAATTTTGGGGTCAGAATTGACCCCAGTGTGCCGTTTATGTATGCGAAAAATAGGTGTGCCATGATTTATCCATACGTATATTGATTTCTAAATTTCTTGTTTTTCCATTTACCGTGAGAAGCCCCTACTTTGAGCCAAAGCAAGTATACTATAAAAATTCACAATAATACAGGAGTGATAATACAATTTTTTTGAAAAGCAGAGAAATAAAAGTGCTGGTGAAAGTCGTCAGTCAAACTCAAAAAAGGGCCATCTTTGAGCTGATCTATAATCGAAACTATTCCATAGAAATAAATAATTTTTTAAACAAAATAGAATTTCAAATTTTAGAAATTTCATTCATTTCCATATTTTTATTGACTTTTTACGAAACTATATTCAAAACCGAAATTTGTTCCTGGTTTAAACTGTTTTTTTGTATATATTTCAACAAACAGGCTATCAATAGATTTTTACAACCTAAAAATAAATTTAAATTTCTGTATTAAATTTAAATTAGAGGAATTTAAATTTTGGGGTCAGAATTGACCCCAATGTGCCGTTTATGTATGCGAAAAATAGGTGTGCCATCCTAGGATTAATTGAATCCTGAAAATCTCCACAGAGGTAAATAATAAGTTGACGTTGTTGATTCGATCCGAAGCCTTACAGAATCTCGGCGGGTCAGTTTTGGACGTGAAGGGAAGAAATTGTTTCATCAGGGACCGCGCAGCCCCCGAGTTCCGCTTCATTACGTTCTTTCAACCTCTTTTATTAAAAGTCTGTAAATAGAAGAGAAGGCGAGAGAGCCGGTTTTGCTCCCGACCCCGTCAATAATGTGAAAACTGAAGAGGAACCTCGGGGGGGGCGACGGGCCAAAGGGTGTTGGGTGGCTTCCACTTTATTGGAACTGCCTAGGATGTGTGCATCGAATGCAGACGCTGGTTTGTGAGGGAGAAGAGTTAATGGAGGAAGCTGTCCGACGAACACATTCTTATTGGTAGTTTCGTCAAGACTTGAAAATCGATTGCTACACTTGAAACCACACTTTTGATCGACTAAATTGAAATATCTCGTTTCAATAAAAACGTAGTTGAGTGGAACGTTAATCTATTTCCAAAAAAATAATGAGTTACAGAGAGATTCCGACGGTGAGGTCATCATCAGTAACAAACAATAATAATGACAACAAACGAATAATTTTATTCGTACATCTCGTTGCCTTCTCGAATGAGGATTGAAAGAAATTAGCCTCCGCAGGTGTTCCCTGGCCGATGCTTATTCTCTGTCACGGAGTACTGGAGACAAGTTCTGCCGTGTGAAGGAAAAACGACTCAACTCAAAATTTTCGAAATCCCAGAAATCAGCTTCGAAGTTTTTCTGGAAAACTCGCCATAAATTCACTCCAGATCACTCCCGTGACCCCATTTTTTTTCAGACCTCATATTATGAGGTCAACCTCATAATATGAGGTCAACATAACATATCATGTTTTTCAACTCAATCGACTGGTATTCCTCTCTACACATGTACCTTCAATCGATTCGTGTCATTTGAGTCAAATATCGACAACAAACGAGACGCCTCAACCCGATCTTGAAGCCAACAATGTGGAGGAAAAACAACTGAGGCCCCTAGATGCAAAACCGGACTTATGCAAAAACCCAATTTTTTCAGGAGAAAAAAAAAAAACTGTTTTCAGGAGAGTCACTAGATTTCTGTAAGTTCTAATAATTTCTCATGATTGCAAATAGTTACAGCATTAATTAGCCAAAATTTCAAAATTTTAAATTCATTCAGTCATTAGTCATGGCTTATTGAAATTTGCAAGTCCGATTTTGAAACTAAAATTGTATTAGTCCGTTTTGGAACCTCATTCAATTTGAAATGCATTTTTGAAATGACTAAGTATCTAAAACTCAGTTAAGGGAACTATCAATTACCTTACGAAGCCGGCCGGCGTAGATTTACCTGGGCCCAGGCGATGCCGCTGATTTTCTCGGAAGTCCGTGTTCCCGAATCGTGTGAGTAGGTTCCGGAACTCGCGAAGAACTTTTATAACACTTGGGAATTGAAAGGGGTGGTGTCGCGAGCAAAACTTTAACGGGGCGCGGATTTGCCTTTTCTTACCAACGTCCATTTGTAAAAAAACACGGGTCGTGCCTTTCTCCAGAAGGCAGTGGTTTTGAACCAGCACACATTTTGACAATTAACAATTAATTCAAACTCCAATTCAAATAAATTGATATTTTTAACAACTAGAATTAACGATAGAATTAACGAAAGAATTAAATAACAATAACAAAATAACTATAAGTTTCTGGGCGGGAATTTTAAACTTCGATTCCGAACATGCTCCCCCAAATTCCCGACCAGGTTCAACCCTTTTGAGTCAAGGGTAGTGGATATCCTGAAGCGGCAGCAGCACCATTTTCACAGCTGGTCTACGGTAGCTGCTGCTGGAGGTTTTCACAGTGACAACCCTCACAACTCCATCCTTGCCCGGATGCACATCCAGGATTCTGCCCATGGGCCACTGGGTGGGTGATGTGTTCTCATCGCGAAGGAGTACTACGTCCCCTATCTTCAAATTTGGTGTTTCCTTATCCCATTTCTGGCGGAGCTGCAGTCCATGAAGGTACTCGTCCCTCCATCGCATCCAGAAAAATTGGACCCTTTCACGTATTAACTGCCACCGATTGAGGCGTCCCTCTGGGATACTTTGGAAATCAGGCTCCGGTAATGCAGTGAGGGGCTGACCAATGAGAAAATGGCCTGGAGTCAGAGGCTCTAGGTCCTCTGAGCTAGTAGACTGTGCCTGAATGGGTCTGGAATTCAAGATGCCTTCAATCTTCGTAAAAGCAGTGAGAAGCTCAGGAAGGGTATATGAGTGATTTCCAAACGTTTTGTAGAAGAGATCCTTAACTACACGGACAGATACCTCCCAACCTCCCCCAAAGTGAGGTGAGGAAGGCGGATTGAAGTTCCACTTGAGATTAAGGTGAGCTGTGTGATAGACCAGGCTGGACTTGGCATCAGTTGAATTAAAGCAATCAATTAGATCCTTAAGATATCTGTCAGTCCCTCTAAAGTTGGTCCCTCCATCTGAGAGCATCTCCAAAGGTAGTCCTCGGCGGGCAACAAATCTGTCAAATACATCGAGGAATCCTTCAACAGAAAGTGATGTGGCAACTTCAAGATGTAGGGCGCGAGAGGACATGCATATGAATAGACAGAGGTAGGCCTTATCAGTTTGTGCTCTACGAAGTGTGGAGGTTTTGTAGGAAAAGGGTCCAGCAAAGTCCACACCACTTATAAGGAATGGGCGAACACCAGCAAAACGTGATTTTGGGAGCTGACCCATAAAGGGAATAATTGAGCTCTTGGAGAAACGCACACACGTGACACATCGGTGTCTGATGAGCTTCACCAAATTCCTTGCCTTTGGAATCCAATAGGTCTGGTGAATGGAAGAGAGCAAAGCCGCTGGTCCTATATGATGATTTTTTCGGTGGTGATGATCGACAATGAGGTTGGTGAAGTAGGACCGTGCTGGTAAGAGGATAGGTTGCTTATGTTCATAGAGTAGAGGAGCATTCTTAAGACGACCTCCTACTCGGATTAAACCCGTATCATCGAGGAAGACATTGAGACGGCGGAGCTCGGGTTTCAAGTCATTGAAGGTGTGAGTGAAGACCTCAGGGTAATAACTATGTTGTAAAAGCCTAATGAAGTGGTGGTTGGCTTCTCGGAATTCCTGAGGGCTGATTGGTCCGATTCGACGATGCGACTTCAAGGCTTTAGGAAGGCTGGCATTGAAAAGGAAGCGTTTCAAGTAAGCGATGGTGCGTATGAAGCGAATATACGAAGAGTGGCGTTTGGCATAGTCTATCAGCGAGGAGTCCCCTTTGACTGTCACAAGAGCAAGTCGAGGTGTCCTCACTTCAGGAACCTCTACAGCAGCGATCTCTTGGGAGATAGGCCATTCACTGATAGGCCGACTACACCAATAGGGTCCCTGCCACCACAAAGTGTAGTCCCTCAAAGCCGCTGGAGAAATACCACGAGAACCAACATCAGCAGGATTTTCTGTACCCTTGATATGGTGCCACCAATCCAATTTTGTCACTGCCAGGATTTTTTGTACTCTGTTAGAGACAAATGTCTGCAACAAGTGAGGTAGGGTGTGTAGCCAGGCCAAGACTATAGTGGAGTCAGTGAAACAAAACACCTGTTCAATGTAGAGGTCGACGATGATGGGGTCCAACGACTGTAGAAGTTGCGACAACAGCAGAGCGCCACAGAGTTCTAAGCGAGGGATAGTCAAGGACTTGAGCGGAGCCACCTTGGTTTTGGCTTTAAGAAGGGTGAGACTGGTCTCCAATCCCGAGGTAGACCTCAAATAAGCATTGGCGCAATAGCCGCTGGCTGATGCATCACAGAAACACACCAGTTCGTAGGAGGTATCAGTCCTAGGGAGTGCCCGGGGTACTGCTATTTGTGAGACATAGGGAAGTTCCTGCAAAAACAAACGCCAGGATTCCTGAACGTCATCAGGCACCACATCATCCCAATCTAGCTTAGGAAGCTGCCAAGTGTGTTGTTGAATGCATTTAGCATAGAATACAATGGGTGCAAGATAACCAAGTGGATCGTACAGTCGAGCTATTGTGGAGTGGATTGCTCTCTTAGTGTATTCCTGCGGTGGAATGGACACCTCATACGAAAAGTTGTCAGCAATAGGTTCCCATCTCATGCCCAGGATTTTTGTAGCTGGGACGTCCTCAAAACGCAAACTGACCGTTCCAGCCTGAGCGTCCATAGATTCTAACAGGGAGGGATGATTGGCGTTCCATTTCCCTAGTTCAAAACCGCACAGGGAAAGAAGTTCAATCAACTCTCTTTTAATACGACTTAGATGCTCGAGATCATCACTACCTGCCACTAAGTCATCGACATAGGCTCCACACAACAGAACATGAGCTGCATCTGGGTACTGCTCCTGATAACTAAGAGCATGCTGGCGAAGAACCCGCTGTGCGAGGTATGGACTGCTGGACATTCCAAACGAAACAGTTGTGAGTTCATAGAACTGTACAGGTTCAGTGGGTGAATCACGCCACGCAATCTGCTGGTAACATCGGTCTTTCGGGTTCAGCCAAATCTGTCTGAACATTTTGACTATGTCGCATCGGAGAACATAGGAGTGACGACGGAAATTAAGAAGAATTTGGCCAATGTCGGCCTGAAGTTTGGGCCCGGTGAGTAGGTGATCGTTAAGGCTACCATTAGGAGTAGGGAAACTGGCATCAAACACCACCCTCATCTTCATCTTTTCCCCATCCTGCTTAAAAACTGCGTGGTGAGGGATCAAATATCGAGCAGGCTCAGTTGCTGGACGCATGTGACCCAAGGACTTGTAATCCCCCATCTGAGCAATGTACTCCCGCCGTAAAGACTCATTTTTAGCAAACCGGGACTCCAGGGAATAAAGGCAGCTGAGAACTCTCGAAGTGCTAGGGATTAACTCTGGTGGGGCTGATTTGAATGGGAGGGATACGACATAACGCCCATCCTCACCCCGATGGTGGGTTTGGAGAAACAGCTGCTCGCATTGTTCCTCTTCAGGAGAAGAGACTTTCGGAATACTCGGCTCTTCAATCAACCAAAAACGTTCAATCAGTGAATCCAAAGTAGCGTGAGTAAGAAGGGATACTCCATTCTTAGAAGGGGACTCAATGACGTAGCGA
The DNA here is from genome assembly GCA_009739505.2 of Apolygus lucorum. NCBI lineage: Eukaryota > Metazoa > Arthropoda > Insecta > Hemiptera > Miridae > Apolygus > Apolygus lucorum. The sequence continues at coordinate 14,319,033 of CM019183.2, forward strand.
CCAATAACTGAAAATCCGAAAATAGTTGGCAACAGACGCGGTCCATCTTCGTGTATAGTAATGGGAGCTCCAGTAGCCACATCGGCGAACAAATCTGCCCCTATGAGGAATGATATAGGTCCGGGTTCTGTAAAGTTAGGGTCACTGAGTGGATAGGTCCGGTAGTCCACCCATGTAACAGAATGAAGAGTCTCTAGCGGGAGTGGAGGCGTTATATTAGGCACTACAATAGCTTCTGTCTTCAGTGGGTCTATGAGTGCAGGAGCCAGGAAAGACAAGTTGACCTGCCCCTTGACATTCTGAAGAGGTGAGTCACTAACCCCAGAAATCGCTCCCCGGAAAGGTCGGGTGGATTTACGTAGAACTTTAGCTGCTTTCTCGGTGATGAATGAGAACATGGATCCTGGATCCAACACCCCTCGGAAAGTATGAGATTTCCCCAGCGAGTCCTGAATTTCAGCCATGACCGTGCCAAGAAGTACACCTGCACGTTCATGTGTACTGGCACCAGCAAAACCAGTAGTCAAAGCTTGTTCACCAGGTTGTGCGAGGGCACTAGAATTATTTCTAGGAGGGAGAGAATCTGGGACTGGGAGATGGAGATCCGAATGATGACGCTTTCCACAAACCCGACAGGAAGTAGATGAAGAACAAACCCTGGATACATGGTCACTCCGTAGACAGTTGCGACAACCTGGGAAACGTCGGAGCATATTGAGACGTTCCGGAGGAGTGGCAGCGACAAATTTGAAACAATGCTGGAGTCAATGATCCCCTTTGCATATAAAACAAACGGGTTTGAGCGGTGGTGAGACTTCCTCGCGAGGCCGTGTAAGGTTAGACCCATGGGCCATGAGAGCTCTCCTATTAGGCATGGATAGGAAACGGTTCGGAGATTTGAACGAGTTCCGGGTATTACTATTGAGGTTGGTGTCCGAGGCAGCCACCATACTGGATACAATACCCTGTGTATGACTAAGAACAGAACATCTCTGCTGGACGAAGTTCTGTAGATCAGGAAAATTGGGAAAAGTTGTGTTCACCATTGAAGTCTCAAACAGTTCCCTTGTTGTTGGATCGAGGCTACGCAGAGCGAGCTCACAAAGCAGATACTCTGCAAGGTTTGGAATAGGTAGGTTTCGAATCGACGAAATACTCTCAGCTACACTAGATAGGTACGACTGGAGTGAATCTACCGAGGGTTTACCAGGTGGAGGCCTATAGTTTAGAAAACGATCCAAATAGGTACGTGCCAACTGCCTAGGATCATCATATACTTTAAGGAGTGCTGCCCACGCTTGTTCAAAATTTTCGCCCACGGCCGTTATATGTCTGATACTATCCAGAGCTGGACCCTCTAAATAACTAGTTAAATAATGAAAACGCTCAGCGTCGGTTAATGACTGATCATCCTTAATCAATGAGATGAACAGTTGTTTAAAGGTAGGCCAACGAGTGACGTCACCAACGAATATCTTAATAGGTATCTTAGGTAATATAGTTTTGTGACCTTGAGTGTTGACAACGGCAGATTGATTGCCGAGAAACGAAGAATCTGTTATATTACTAGACCTAGGACTCTGTTTCTTAGACTCTATTTGAATTTGATAAGATTGAATTTCATAATAATAAGTTTTAATTTCACTCAAATAGTTCTCTTCATTTGCATCAGGAAAGGCCGGGGTACATTCCTTTTCCTCACAATACATAATGGTTTCCTCCCATTTGGCCAAGAATCTCTCGTAGGTACTACCTACTGTGGCAAACATTCCGCTGAAAAGATTCCTATCAGCGGCTGAAGAAACAGCAGCAAGTCCCTTGTCTCGGATCGTCTTGATCTCGTCTCCTAGGGCTTTGATTTGACGAATGAACATCCGCACGCATCGATCTCGAGTTATAACAACGGCCGGCGTACTCATTATAATTGCGTGTGACACTTGTGATGATAAAGTATTTTTACGATTGTTGGGTGGATCGGAAGCGATAAAGTTAGATAAGAAGTTAGGTTCAATAGGTAAACAACAATAGATATCTTCGCTAACAGATTACGAACGAAGATCAGATGATTCATAGAGGTTAAGATGAATAACAAAGAAAAGCGTTTGGTAAGTATACCTGATTGTACAGGAACAAAGAATATACTAGCTACAAAGAACAGAGAAGCAAAGTGGACTGAGATTCAAATTGAAATTTATGAATATATTAGTTTTAGCAGCAAGAGTACGATCACAGATCAGTACACTCTGATAGATAAATAAGATTTGTGTGCTGGTTCATTTATTTGGCTCGAGTGACCAGAATATCTAAAACTCAGTTAAGGGAACTATCAATTACCTTACGAAGCCGGCCGGCGTAGATTTACCTGGGCCCAGGCGATGCCGCTGATTTTCTCGGAAGTCCGTGTTCCCGAATCGTGTGAGTAGGTTCCGGAACTCGCGAAGAACTTTTATAACAATTGGGAATTGAAAGGGGTGGTGTCGCGAGCAAAACTTTAACGGGGCGCGGTTTTGCCTTTTCTTACCAACGTCCATTTGTAAAAAAACACGGGTCGTGCCTTTCTCCAGAAGGCAGTGGTTTTGAACCAGCACACATTTTGACAATTAACAATTAATTCAAACTCCAATTCAAATAAATTGATATTTTTAACAACTAGAATTAACGATAGAATTAACGAAAGAATTAAATAACAATAACAAAATAACTATAAGTTTCTGGGCGGGAATTTTAAACTTCGATTCCGAACAACTAAGGATGGAATAAAAACGTAAGCCAAGCTACCCAATCTCAAAAAACCTTTATTTAAAAATAATTTGAGTAATCAAAATTAAAATTTCAGTGAAAACATAATAAACTTTTAGAAAAAAAAATTCTTAAAGTTTTGAAAAACAACTGTTTTTATCTTCAACTCGCACGTCAAGATGCGTTTCATAAAGTTTTTTTTTTAGTAAAAAAGGGCATCAAAATTTCACTTTTTCTACAAGCTCTCATTGGTTTCTCGGTAACGAAAAATTCTTGGTAACGACAAAAAAAAAGGAATCATGTAAAAAATATTGCGACTTTCACACTTCTTCAGGTGTCAAGACAGTCAGGCTGTTCTTCAGCAGCATCTTGGTTGGAACGGAGGTTTCGATAGAAATTCAAGGTTTCATTCTCCATCCATTGGTCCCCGAAACGTTTTACGAGCAAATTATGACTATCTCTTATTTTCGCTGGTGTTATAGGGTTGCCTTGGATTATCTCGTCGGGTCTGATATTTTGAGCTTTTTTCCCAGCTTTGAAAACGTTTTTAAACGCACCTGTTTCTGCGTTGTAGTTTGGCTCTCCCTTAATCAAAATGTTCTGTCCCGATTTCTTAATAAAGGATAACCCCACAGGTGCCTCACACGCATTCCGAGGGAACGGAGAGCTCCAAGCGGGAAAACTCGCAACTTGCATAAGGCTGGTTTTGAACCTGAGGCTCACCTTCTGGATCGATTTCAAGGCGGAAGGAAGCCGCTTTTGAAACTAAGATTGTGCAGGCTAATGCGCCCTATGGTTTTCTGTTGAATAAGATAGAAAAACGAAAATCGATTTTTTTGCATACGTCCGATTTTGAAGTTGAGTTACTCAACGGCGTTTTCAGCGAGTTGCGTCTTTTTTTCTCCACAAATTAATATCAAATCTAGCTAGTTAGGGTGTTTTAATCGAGGAGTTGAGATGTTTTTCCTAAAAAGCATGAAGTTGAGACGTTTTTGCTTAAAAATAGGCAATTTTAAAATTACACCCCTAACGATTTCAACCCGTTCAGGGGTGAATTTCGAAATTTTGACTCGTTCATCGGAAAGATTGGGGAGGGGGGAATTAGAGGGGATACGTAAAACCCCCATTTTCGACCATTTTCGAGATGAGTCGTTCTTCCTTCTCACGGCAGAGTTGTTCTCTGTCCGCCGGCCCAAATGCGTGTGCTTGGTAAGCACGGAGGATACTAGTTTCGGGCATCAAGATCCAGTTTTTGTCGTCCTCATGTCAGTGGTGGCTTCTGCCCCGAAACTCAGGGGGTGCACAGAGATCACGAGAAGGGACAGAATAGGTGCTTTTCTCTGCCAAATAGAAATTTCAACGATATGCAAAGGGGATAAATCTTGGTAACTTTTCCATCTTAAAATTGCAAACGGAACTAAATACGTAGGTGCAATAGACACGAAAAATGTTCTCTAGTGGTTAACAGAAATTCTGAAATACTTAGGTAATCATCAAAGGTCAAAACCCAAGGAATGCACCCATCTTATTGCAATACCTAGCTGAAATGTACATTTGCCCGAGACGATTCAAAACATCGTCCAACTCGTAATTTAGTCAAAAGTGTGTGTTTTTGAAAAATGTTACCCTTGAACACTGGCAAGGCCTAATGAAGAATTGGAAATCTGAACAATCTGATTCGCAAATCGCATCACCCCTGAGTTTTCTCTAGTTAAACTGTTCTAATTGTTTTCCCTTGTCAAATAAAATATCCATTATTTACCTCCGATTCAAACATCCCGAAATACATCACTTGGCCTACAAAGGATTCTGAGATACCAAGTCGAACTCTTACGAACGTTAGAATCTGTTCGACTCATTCGTCCGAATCGACTCTCCGAAGGAGAGGGATTAACTTATCGCAGTGAAAAGTTACAATACAAATCATACATAAACTTGCAATCAGCGGTATGTGGAAGGCCTTCCTCTCGCCGACAAGAAAAAGGTGTTCGAGGCGGTAGTAAGATCCATCCTGTGTTACGGCGCACAGATCTGGGGCTATGTGTACAGCGATAAAATTGAATCAGTTCAGCGCTCCTTCCTCAAAATGGTGTTTTCCTTGCCTGCTAGCACCCCGAATTATGTGCTGTATCTAGAGACTGCCATGGAATCTGTTTTTGTATATACGCTGGGGCTACATTTCAAGTACATTCGAAAAGCCTTAAGCATGCCCGAACACCGGTTGCCGCGTAAGCTAGCTGAGAAATGCCTAAGCCTTGATGTTTTTGGGTGAGTGATTGGGAGCGTTTGAAGGACCGGTACTCCATTCCGTTGGATAGGAAGGAAGGACGAGATCGATGGGCTACGAAAATGGAGCAATCGCTTGAAATGATATCAGCTAGCATTGGCAGAGATTATGAACGTAGAGCCTCGGAGTCAAATAGACATGCGCAATATCGCGACCTGCGGACAAGAGTAGCATCTGAAGTCAAACCCTCAGTAGAAATAATTAACTTTATAGCATGCAGATGGATGATAAAGCTGAGGGGGGACCTTCTGGCACTAAGGTACAGGCATTATGATAATGAGGACCAGAGCTGTCCGCTATGCAGCGCCGGTGAGACAGAGGATGCGTTCCATTTTGTATGCCAATGTACGGCGCTAGTGAAAGTAAGACTGAAATGCTTTGAAGTAAAGGAGATGTCTAGGAATTGTTTTATTGAATTATTGCGAAAGGCAGACCCATCGATAGTAAGGTTCTGTACCATAGCATGGCCCCTGAGGTACAAGACGGTCAAGGAGTACAACTTAATTTAAGGATGTCAGCATGTACTTACCTATACAAAATCACAAGTATATTTAAGAATTAAAATGTATTAATGTGTATTAATGAATTTAAAAATTAAGGTTAAAATAATTAATTAATGATAGAATTCCGAAGGCGCAAACCCGCCAGACGCACGTTATATAGGAGCATGGCTATTGCATAGCTCTTGTTGTCGATATGTTTGTTACTTTAATAAAAGCATGTTTTCTCTCTCTCTCTCTCTCTCTCACACACAAACGACGTAGCAAAGTCACGAAACGGGGTCCAGAAAAACTGTTTGACTTGTTGACTATTGCACTAATTTTAACATGGTCAAAATTCAGGAAACAAAATACTTACCTCACAAGTATGTACATGTATCAAGATACATAAGTGTGTATGTATCAAGATACATAATACTAAGGACCAATTATCGTTTATTATTTTCAATAATAAACCTTTGGAATCGACCAAGAAAAAAAATTTAACCCCCCTAAAATTAGTTGGTTTACGTTTCAAGGTACCTAGTTAAAATCCGAAAATCGAATAAAAAAATTTTCCGTCCGTCCGCGGCACTTTTCTTAGCAACACTGGACCGATTTGGTTCAAATTTGGTATATGAGCTCCTTTGGGGTCTAGTTGTGCCGCGAAGATTTTGGCTGATGTAGGTCACTTCTAAGGGGTGAAAATTAAGGGTTGAAATTTTCAAGAGCGCCGTAGCTCGAAAACTCTCGAAATAAAGGTATCGTTTTTTCACCAATTTTAAATAGTATTGAATTTTTAAAAATTTTTGAGACCACGCGGAGCTCTGCAAATCATTGCCCGAAGGTTTATTATTTTCTGTATAGATCACCCTTCTGTATAGATCACTGGTTCTCTATCAATAGCACCTACCACCATCTGTATTCTCCCTTGACCTTCCCTCTCAAATTTCAGCTTCCTGCGTTCAATAGGATTGAAAATGGCTTCGGAGCTCAATCAGCTGATCAGTGCTCTTCCAAGCGTCTCCAGCATTCGAGGAGATCTTCTTCACTCCTCAGATCACTGATCAGCTGAGTGAGCTCCGAAGCCATTTTCAATCCTATTGAACGCAGGAAGCTGAAATTTGAGAGGGAAGGTCAAGGGAGAATGCAGATGGTGGTAGGTGCTATTGATGGAGAACCAGTGATCTATACTGAAGGGTGATCTATACAGAAAATAAGAAACCTTTGGGCAATGATTTGCAATGATTTTTTATTTTCAAGTTGCAAGTTTCCAGCGAGATGTATCAATAAAATCGCTTTTCCTGCAGCATTGTTTATTGTTTTCTGATGGAATACCCTGTTTATGATTTGACCGCAAAGGTGAGAAACTCAACATTAATTGATTGTAGGAACGGTGGTTACTAGTTGAGGAAACAACTAGCAGACAACTAGCAACATTTCTTGCATCATTCCCCTCATCGCGTATTAGAGATAGCCCTTTTTTCGCTGTTTTTCGGGACATTGGACACTTTGTACCGTTTCAACTTGAGTAAAACTTAATCTGGAGGTATTTCGACTATTTTATCGCATGCACTAGTGTAACAGCTCAAGTACTTCAAATTTTCAGATTTTTTGATGACTAACTATTGATTTTATTTTGTTTTTCGCATTCAACTTCATTTATCTCAAAAGTAGAAAATCAGCAGATAGCCCGTTCTTCCCCTGTAGTCTTCATGTATCAAGATACATAAGTGTGTATGTATCAAGATACATGTATCAAGATACATAATACTAAGGACCAATTATCGTTTATTATTTTCAATAATAAACCTTTGGAATCGACCAAGAAAAAAAATTTAACCCCCCTAAAATTAGTTGGTTTACGTTTCAAAGTACCTAGTTAAAATCCGAAAATCGAATAAAAAAATTTTCCGTCCGTCCGCGGCACTTTTCTTAGCAACACTGGACCGATTTGGTTCAAATTTGGTACATGGGCTCCATTTGGGGTCTAGTTGTGCCGCGAAGATTTTGGTTGATGTCAGTCACTTCTAAGGGGTGAAAATTAAGGGTTGAAATTTTCAAGAGTGCCCAAGCTCGAAATCTCTCGAAATAAAGGTATAGTTTTTTCAGCAATTTAAGATAGTATTGCATTGTTAGAATTTTCGGAGACCACCCGAAGCTCTGTAGGACAAACCGTTCGGTCCCTACGAGAACTTAAGGGTTTTCCTTCGATAAAACATAGCACGAGTGTGAATTACCAAAGAGGTCTGATCTCCGTTCAAATTTTATCTGACTAAAATGCGATCGGTGTTCGTTTCTGCGAGTTGTATTCAGTTTTGCTTCCTTAGCAACCAGTATTTCCCATAATATGGGAAATTTGATGTTTCATATTATGAAACTCCCTATTTCTTCGAATCGAGCGTGAAGCGTTTAGTTCTTCCAAATAAACTTGATTGCGAAGGTATGAAGGTAATGGGGTGTGCGCATAGGTCGGAAAAACTGTTTATTGTTACTTTTAATGTAAGCGATTTTTTTCGAAGATTCGAAGAATCTTCCCTCTCATCATGTCCACGCACGGCTTGCTCGAAAACACCACAGAACTTGATACAATCAATGATTCGGGATATAATGTACCTATTTTTCTTAACCGTTTCGTTTTATTGCATCAGATTAGGACGATATGCACTGTCATGCACCACATTTCCCTAGAAACAGGTCGGTTGTCAGTGAAACTCATTAGAAAATCCCGCGCTACTTTCAATGGCAATGGCAAAGCCGTGTTCTTAGCAGACGAGTGATCTATACAGAAAAAATGAAAAACCCCCACGTGTAATAATTTGCAGCGTTTTGCAGTGCTGTATAACATTGGAACAACTTCAGGAATCGTTCCAGGAAATTCCAAAATTTTAGTGAACACATATTCAGAAAAGTCGGTGCTAGAAGTTTCGAGTCCATTCCAGTAGCTTAATTGCTTACGAGTCTAACTAGGTTGCGGAAGCTATGTTTTAACTTTTCAAGTTAAAAAAAAAGGTCTCCAAAATCGAAATTTCTACTCGCGTTTTACGTTTCAGACCTTCCTGAACAATTTTGGTTCCGTGTCTGTCTGTCTGTCCGTCTGTCATGAATTCCTTGTAACGCGCATAACTACACGAAGTTATTGTCCGATTTCGATGACATTTTCAGAGATTGTGCGGGTTGGTGTGTAGACGGTCCCCTATGAAAATCATCATCCCCGGACTGATAGAAGCGACCGACTGCGCATGCGCAAACTTCAATTCCTTGTAACAGCCATAACTTCCAAAATTTCCATCCAATTTTGATGAAATTTTCAGGGACTATGCGGATTAGGTTGTAGATGGTCCCCATGAAAATCAAGGCATTGAAATTGACAGTAGCCTCTGCGCATGCGCAAACGTAAAATCCTTGTAACAGCCATAACACTTACATTTTTCATCTGAATTTGATGACATTTTCCAGGATTGTTCAGATTGGCGTGTAGATGGTCCCCTATGAGGATAGTCGAAAGTACTTAGAGATTGGTGTTTCCATATTAACTACTATGCATCGGATCATCCGTACAATCGGGTTATGGATACGAGGAAGCTATGTGCCACACCCACTTGGCAGGACAGACGTTTTTTTTCATTTTACTCGAAAATTCGCTAAAAATTTGAATGAATCTCTATAAATTCCCACTTCTCTGGGACTAGTCGCACCGGTGCCCGTCACTGGTACCGTCTCATCAAATAGACTCTAGCGGGCAAAATGAATCATGCCGAGAGAAGCGACTTTCATCGAGGCCACTCCGGAGGCCGAAAATTGTCAGCGGCGCGGGAGAGATTTATCCCCGTACGGCCTGTAGGTAATATTTGAAACGTATCCTGATTTACGGCTCCTGAGGCGGCGGCGCCTCCTGCGGCGGAGGAGGCGGCCGAGCGGGCGTTATTAGGTGGGACTCCCCCCTCTCGGCCATCCGTCGTGCTCTACTTGTCACCTCCCACCCCCTCCACAATAACAAGGAAGTCCCCCCTTTTATTCGCCTACGTTTTCACCCCCCTTTTTTTCCCCGAATGGTCGAGGAGACTGAGAATCCACTCGCGCCCCGACAGCCAATAACCATCACCGAAACAACTCAGGTCTACGGAAATCTTCGCCAAGTGGGTGTGGCACATAGCTTCCTCGATCCAAAACACGAGTGTACTGCTACTGGTTCGTTATTTTCAATAATGAACGTCTGAAATCGACCAGAAACGTTGTAAATTACTACACAAAGGTTTATTTTCTATGTCGATCACTCGTCTGCAAAGAACTCGGCTTTGCCATTGTCACCACCTACCTACCTAGATTTACATACTTTATTATCAAACTCCCTTTTTCGGAAGGCGAACAACATCCCTGAGAGGCATTGACCTACACTTTCTAGGATCCACCAATTCTGGAAGGAGGAATGTATCGAAAAATGCAGTCAATTTCGGTAGCATTTCTTTTTCCCAAAATAGACTGCTTCTTTCGATTCGCTGAATGAAGCAGAATTTAGGACCTTTAACTGAATACCTCTTGTTCGGCATAATAAATCGAAACACAAAATATTCCGAATACACAAACACACACACAACTGTAGAGTTGTGACGAGATAGAAAAACGCTGCAAATTATTACACAATGGTTTATTTTTATATAGATCATTCGTCTACAAAATCACCAACCATCGATCGCACTTCGGTCAGCTCTAATTTGAACGGAGATTAGGCCTCTTTTGCGATTCACACTCGTGTTTTGATTTATATATATATATATTTCAATTTAATCCCTTAAATTCTCGTAGGGAGCGAACGGTTTGTCCCACAGGGCTCCGCGTAGTCTCAAAAAATTCTAAAAATCCTATAGAATCTTAAATTGAAAGAAAAACTATACCCTTATATCGAAATTTGTTGAGTTAGAGCATTTTAAAAATTTCGAAATTTATTTTTGAACCCTTTGAAGTGACCTACATCAACCAAAATCTTCGGGGCACAACTAGACCCCAAATGGAGCCTACATACCAAATTTCATCAAAATCGGTCAATGCTAAGTGGCAAAAGTGCCGGACGGCGGACGGACGACCAAATTTTTATTCGATTTTTGGATTCCACGTACCTTGAAACGTAAACCATCAAATTTTGAGGGGGTGTTAAAAATTTCTTTTTCTTGGTCGATTCCAAAGATTCATTATTGAGAATAAGCCAAAAGTGAAAATGGCCGAAAATGTCACGTAGCCCCTTTAAAAAATAAAAAAAAAGGTTCACTTGTTTCATTACAAAAAGTTGTTACTCAAAACCCTTGGCTCAAATGTTAGTTCATAAATGGAAGGGGAACGTGTGAAAATTTGGATTAGATCGGCTTAACGGTTAGTCAGAAAATTGAACATGAAAATGACCCATTTTTTTTACATTAAAAAATAATCTATATAAAAAATAATTGAAAGCGAATCAGCAATTGCAGCGTTAGACCAGGAACGGCAGCGAAGTATAAGAAGAATTACAGAAGAAAATGCATCACAATGGCTATCTGTCCTTCCCATCACCGCAGACAACCTGGACCTAACCTGCAACCAATTCAGAGATGCCATCACCATGAGATATGGGTACGAGCCCAGCGGCTTACCAGCCTCCTGCGAACTTGCGTCTCGCCGCCGAAAGACGAGCAGCCGTTGCTGCGGTCTAGCGGCATTTGTGAAAAGTACGCTATATCTCGTTTTTACCGCTCATTCCAACATCATTATTCATTTAAAAATTTGACGGTTCTACTTTCCTGCCTTATTAAATTTATTGTAAGGAAAAGAAAACTGTTATTGAATTTATGAGTGACGAATCAAGCAGAATGGATTATTATTGTGGAGAATACCGTCTGCATAACTATTTACGAACGTATTGCTAGAAAATTTTGCCCAGAACGGTTGCAATTTTTTGATTCGCAGCTTCTTGGGCAAATTTTTACTGTAAAAAAAAAAAACAGAAAAAAAACCCTGAAACAGCCGGATAGGGATAAAAATAGGAATTTTTCGTTCTCGTGAAAATTCCAAGTACAGGAATATAGTTTGTCTATTAAAACGCTGCAAATTATTACACAATGGTTTATTATTTTTCTATATTAATCACTACAAAGCCCCCCAAACCATCCAACATGAAGAAAAACATCGATCGCATTTCGGTCAGCTATAATTTGAAAGGAGATTAGGCCTCTTTTGCGATTCTCACTCGTGTTTCTGATTTATCGTACGTCCAATCCTTAAATTCTCGTAGGGAGCGAACGGTTTGTCCTACAGAGCTCCGCGTGGTTTCAAAAAATTCTAAAAATTCTATAGAATCTTAAATTGAAGGAAAAACAATACCTTTATATCAAACTTTTTTGAGTTAGGGCGTTTTCAAAATTTTAAAATTCATTTTTGAACCCTTAGAAGTGACCCACATCAACCAAATGGAGCCTACATACCAAATTTCATCAAAATCAGTCAATGCTAAGTGGGGAAAGTGCCGCGGACGGACGGCCAAATTTTTATTCAATTCTTGGATTCTAAGTAGGTACGTATTTTGAAACGTAAACCATCAAAATTTGATATTTACGATAGACAATTTTTTCTTGGTCGATTCCAAAGGTTCATTATTGAAAATAATAAACCAACATTATTGAAAATAATAAACCAACATTATAGAAAATAATAAACCAACGTTATTGGAAATAATAAACCAAAAAGTTGGGATTAACATCAGAGAGAAAAGAAATTTAGTTAGGTAGGTACTTATAATAAAATCGTGGAGGTTTTAAATTTTTGCGAATCGAATAATTACGGCCGTCTAGTGCGAAAATTTCCGAACAATATGTTCGTAAAAAGTTTTGCAGGCGGTAATCTTCACTATAATAATCCATTCTGCTTGATTCGTCGCTTCAAAACACAAACATTCAATTACAAGTTTCTTCTCCTCACAATTTAATGAGGCATGAAAGTAGAACCGTCAAATTTTGAAATCAGCTGTAAAAACGAGGTACTGCGTACTTTTCAAAAATTCCGCTAGACCGCAGCAACGGCTGCTCGTCTTTCGGCGGCGAGACGCAAGTCCTCCTGCGATGGGTGTGGGGAAAGCATGAGTCTGACCCACGCCCTGAACTGCAAGAAAGGAGGTTTGGTTAAGTGGGGCCACGATTATGTACGTGATGAGTGCTATGCTGGCCAACCTTGCATGGGGAGGGGTGGCCACAGAGCCAGTTATGAGAGAGGCAGCTAATGGTCAACCAGCACTGATCGCTGACATTCAGGCCAATGGTGTCTGGGACAGTGGGAGGGTGGCGTTCTTCGACAACCGCATTATCAATGCCGACGCCCCTTCCTACTGCACCAGAGAATGGTCAGCAGTATCGCAGCAAGCTGCTCGCGAAAAACACAGAAACTACGACCAAGCAGCAGAAGATGTTCGTGGCTCGTTCTCTCCATTGATCGTTTCGTGTGATGGAGCCCTTCACAAAGAATTCCAGGCCTTCCTGATAAGGGCAGCTAACAGGCTGTGTGGAAAGTGGGGAAGAGACCTGTCTGAGATAAGCGGCTTTCTGAAAGTTAAAGTTCAGATAGCAGTGTTGAGGGCTGTATCCATGAGACTAAGGGGGACCAGAAAAAAATAAGAAGTCTTGGGACAGAAGACGGAGCAATCCTGCCACTCCTTCGAGACTGAATGACGAGAGAAGCCAAGGAACTTCAGGGTACAATTGTCCAACGTCTTCGAAAATCGGCTCAACTTCAAGATCCACTCCGCCCCCAAACCATTAATAAATATTTGTTACCATAATTTAGTACGTAATGAGGAATTTCACCGATTTCTGTTTGCATTTTTCCTGAATAGTTAATGGTGTGGGATAGATGAAAATGGGGCTGATTTCGGAAAATAAGTCTCCTGTTATTTTTGGGAGACAGTCAAAATTTTTGATTTCAAAACTAACCGGGAAAACAGACGTGCAGCGGGAACGCTCGCTGATTGGGCTGTTCGGATCGCCGTCTCCTCCCAGTGTTGCCCATTGGGACGACGAAATCGTGTTTTCTAAGAGAAAAGTTATCAAACAAAAACAGAGGAAACCTAATTTTCCCCATCTCGCTTTTTCTATTTTTTTCTTCAGTTTTTCGATTTCGAACTTTACTGTTTCATGAAATTTTGCATCTGGGGACTATGGATTTCTCGATCTCAGCGCTTCAAGCGGCCATAAATGAACTATTCCAGCATGACGTCATTTTCCCGGTTTTTTTAAACATTCGTATTTTCTACACTGTTTTTTTTATTCGTAAATTAGGAAGTTCGGGCTGAAAGTTTGCCTTAGGGGGTTTTTAGAGGTGCTGAATCCGATTTTGGGGTCAAAAATAGGAAATTCCGACATGGTGAAATTCCTCATAATGGGAATTGTGAAAGAAAAACGAAATGAAGGCGCCCGCGGGGGGGTCGACTGTGAATAAATGAGTGAGTAGAATGTTGTCCATTTCCACGAAAATAATGAGTTAAAAGTTAAATCGATTTCGAAGTTAAAACAATAACTTTGTTATTGGTTATTGTTTGTTACTGATGTTGATCTAACCGTCGAAATCGATTCATTTTGTAACTCAATATTTTCGTGGAAATAGACAACATTCTACTCAAATCCGTTTTTATTAAAATGGTTTTCCACAATCTCATCGCGAGTGATTTTATTCGTGTCGACTGTGAATAATTCACAGAATAATTCACGTAGAATTATTCTACCCTGAGGGCGAACAGTCGATTTCCCATCAAGTGAACACCTGACTCGCACGAGAACTCATCATAACTAGATCTTTTGAATCTCGCGAATCTAAACCCGAATTTGAGATCCCAACGCCTGCAGTCTCTCCCCCACGACAGCTTTGTTTCGAGTTTCCTGCGCTTGCATTTTGCATGAAGGTTTTGCAAGCGGAGCTCGTTTGCTAGACTTGCATTCTCAATGAACGAGTTCGTTTGGATTGTCAGAGAGAATGCGAATTACTGAGGAGCCGACGAAGCCCCAGTAATTATCTCATCGCCCGCGTGAAATTCACGGCACTGATTGAGGTGGACGTCCCCGTGGAATTTGCAACCGCGGCGTTTATGAGCTGTCAAAGAAATGGTGTTATTTCATCCCTAATCAAGCACCAGTCGGTGACGAGCGAGTTGGATTCTCTTTTCATAGCTCCGAATGATTGATGAACAATCAACGACAATTGAAAAAATCCATCCACGCAACATGAATTAATGAGCGAATCTTTTTTTTTACAAAAAAAAAACGTATGCAAAACGTTTCAAAACGGATGTATAAATCGCTAGCTTCAGCTATGCTATTTTGTTATCTTTACACAAATTATACAAGATCAAAAATCAAACTCGTCTTAGGTGTGTTATATTGGCGATACGATCGTGTTGGCGTTGATTACTGATTGCTGGATATTGTTGGGAAACATGGAAACTCTATTCTCCAAGATACAATTTACGTTTGGCTAAATGAAATATCAGTTTGATTCTGGATTGCAACGAGTGCAATTGTGTTTATTCCGAGAATCATTACATTGGTGGCTGCGATGGGATGCAGAGGAATTATAGTGATTTTTGTAGCTTTGCTCCTCCAGAACAGAGGAGAAGAGGCCAGAGAACCAAAACCAAAACTCAGCCAAGATCGAGAAGACCGGTTTCCCTCTTCCTGCCAGGTATTTCATGGTTGATGAAGAAGATGAGAAACATATGTGCCGGGAGTGCGGAATTTTATATTTCCATCTCGTGTCTTGCCCGCTGAACTTTGAAGCGGCAAGGGAGATAGCAGAGTACGCTCGAATTGAAGAAGAGGAGAGAAAAATTAGTGAATTAGGAAATTTGAACTTGACGACCTATAAAGATCAGTGGTTACCTAGAAATACCAAGTTGCCAAGTTCCGCTGTTGATAGTTTTGGTAACGAAAATAATTGTGTAGTGAGCAGTCACGGAAGTAGTGATGAAAATGATAAATTGACTAAAATTGCAGAAGTTGAATGGTGTCAGTTTCCTGAGATTCAAACCATAGAAAATGAAGAGGAAAATGAAGAATTGGACGAAGTTAATAGTGTCTACGATGCGAAAGAGGATAACTGCTACGATGGGACCAAGGGAGCATTCACCGTAAATGACGGGGATTTCATTCCAAACAATCACATTGGTGAGTTCGAAATATCCTACGAACAACGTCAGAATGGCAGAATCCTGGGCCACAAGGAGGAGGAAGGGAAAGCATCGGGCATCGTTTCTATTTTATCGGGAGATTTTGAAAATGGAACTACATTCAGCTCAGAAGCTGGGGTGATTTCACCACCAGATTTGGCGGTTCATGGCGAAACACTTTCATCTCCTTGTGACACAACAAATAGTATGAGTGGAAAGACTGGAAGCAATGTTGAAACTACAAAACCCGCGGAATGGCACAGAAAACTATTACAATCAATGAAAGTAACTGAATCCTACGAGTCGGGATGTAGTGAACCCAAAGTGAATGAGGGAGAAAGGGAGGAAGCCTATGAGATCAAGAAGAAAAAATGTAGTCATAGTAGAGGGAAAAAGTTGGTGGGGCATCGAATAAACTGTGTGGTTAATGTGGATAAAAATCTAGAAAAGAAGAGAAAGGAGAAGAGCCATAGAGCTGAAACGGTCAAGGAGGTGATCAGAAGAAAGAAGAGATTCAGAGAAGGAGAAAGAGGCAATGAGAGGTGAGAAAAGGAGACATAAACAAGCAGAGAATCAGAAAACGGGAGAGGGATAAAAAGAAAATCAGAAAAGCTGCGAGGAACGAGGAGAAAATGACTCTGAAGCAGACTCTCCAAGATACAATTTACTTTTGGCTAAATAAAATATCAGTTTGATTCTGGATTGCAACGAGTGCAATTGTGTTTATTCCGAGAATCATTACAATATCTATCTACCTACTGACTGCGCCAATGTAAGTGTTTGCCCCTTAAAGTGAAATTAAATGTAAAACTCGACATTTTTATACTCGAGAAAACCTCTCAGATCTATTTGTCATTCATAGCATCTCATAGCAGTCATTTCGTAACTATAGAAACAGATGTTATGTTATGGAAGAGTTGTATTTGTTCCTAAATGATGGTGGAATTGAGACTCTTTTACGAGATGGCAGCCGAAATAATGCATGATTTGCTCAATTGAGACCAAAATATTCCAAATTTTATGAATTTTACATTTTAATGGGATTTAAGAGGCCTCAGTCTTCCAAATCGATGTGACTTATCCAATCCATTGTTGTTGGTAAAATGCGAAAATCTATTTTTAGGACCGGAATCCGTTTTGACTCGTCGCCCAGAACGCTCAATCGCCCAGGATCGAAGTCACCATAATCATGCTTTCGGCCAAAAGGCCTCCTTTTCAAAAAAAAAAAAAAAAAATTTCCTAAGTCGTTCCGAGCTCCCGAATGTCGAAGATTTTTTTTTCTTTTTGACGAGTATAGGAACAGCATGAACGAGGAAAAATTCTTTTACGAAGATTATCCACTATTTTCAATATCTAAAAAAATTCGATGCGAAAACGCATCAGTGGCCGGAAATGTGGAAGTTGGAAAAATCCTTAGAATTAGTAACCTTCTTTATAATATAAGGAAGGTTAACATATTATGTTAAGTGTAAGACTGTTACTCTTCCACAGAGTACTGATGATGCTAAATGTTTAGCGAAAGTGCACTCGACTAAAACACTCATATGGGTCATTTTCCCAGAAAGGGCCAATCGTTGTCCAGAGAAGATTCCGAATGCCCATTTATGATTTAGGCGTTTAAAAAAAAATTCTCCATAAACTATCAACTTTGTTCTACTTCGGGCAATCAATAAAATATGCACTTATTCACGTTAAAATATAGAAATTACAGTTTAAACTGCTAAATGTCCAGTAATCTGCCATGTCCGGACCTCTAGGTAGTCAACTTTGCTTGAATACTGTGAATCACCTATGGAAGCAGCGGCCTGAATTTGTAGTGATTCTTTATTGCATATACCTGGACATGAAAAAAATGGGTTTGCAGATTTTTTCGGGAGCTAATAAAGCGAGCACGAGGATAAAATGTGCTTGTCCGGAGGTTTCTGTCTTTAATCTGCCTTTTTGGTTTATTATTTTCAATAATGAACCTTTGGAGTCGACCAAGAAAAAAAAATTTTAACACCCCCTCAAAATTTGATGGTTTACGTTTCAAGGTAGGTACGTAGAATCCAAAAATCGAATAAAAATTTGGCCTGCCGACGCCGTACGCGGCACTTTTGCCACTTAGCATTGACCGATTATGATGAAATTTGGTATGTAGGCTTCATTTGGGGTCTAGTTGTGCCGCGAAGCTTTTGGTTGATGTAGGTCACTTCTAAGGGTTCCAAAATCAATTTTGAAATTTTGAAAACGCCCTAACTCAAAAAATTTTGATATAAAGGTATTGTTTTTCCTTCGATTTAAGATTCTATAGAATTTTCAGAATTTTTTGAGACCACGCGGAGCTCTGTAGGACAAACCGTTCGCTCCCTACGAAAATTTAAGGGTTTATATTGAAATATATATATATATATAAATCAAAACACGAGTGTGAATCGCAAAAGAGGCCTAATCTCCGTTCAAATTAGAGCTGACCGAAATGCGATCGATGGTTGGTGATTTTGATTTTTTTTAAATTTTCTTTTGATTTTTTTTAAATTTTTTTTTTTTTTTGATTTTATTTTTTTTGATTTTTTTTTTTTTTTCTTTTTCTTCGTATTGGATGGTTGGTGATTTTGTAGACGAGTGATCTATATAGAAAAATAATAAACCATTGTGTAATAATTTGCAGCGTTTTGTGTTTTCGTATTTTGGCGGCTTTTTATCGTTTCCCGCGGTTTTACTACCACTGTAAGAGGTGACGTTAATTGTTAGGTTATCAAAGAAATCGGCGGGAATCGTATTTCTTCCTTGTGGAGGCGTGCACAAGTGGTTTCAGTTGCAAAAACGTGGTGTCACAGTCACTGTCTGTCTTTCATCTGCCCTCTGTGAAACGGTAAGAAATGGAAATCATTTTTTCTTTTTGGTCTCTAGTTCTTGTTTCTACCGAGCTGGTTCCAGCGATATGGTTACACTTCAGCAGAACAGCACCAGAACGCGGGAAAAGCTGAAAAACCTAAGTGCCACCCAGGAACCCCTGCCCTTTTTTGTGTCTTTCATCTGCCGGTGATGGTGGCAGATAAACGACTTTTTTCAAGTTGTTAACAATTTAATTTGAATTTTCCGTTGCAATTTAAAAACGTTACATTTTTCGACCTCAAAACTGTATTCAGCAACCACAAATCCCCTGGTACCAAGTTTTGGCTCGAAAAACCGATAAATTGAGATTACTTGGTTACTTTCGGAGGTTTCTAGGTTGCTATCAGAAAAACCGTGTTCCACGTTGGTTTAACCCTTTTCTACACCTGCGTCCCGCCCTGGTTCAATTTTTGGAATAACTCGCAGTTCTCGCTCCTCGTGGAGATGGGGTTCCGAGTATTTTCCTTTAAGCGGAAACCACGCCAATAGGTTTCTTTCGATAGGTTTTCTTCTTTAATTTTTAATTAATTAATTAAGCGTCCCACTGTGTGTTCTTTCGTCGAAATTAATCAGTATGGTGTGAGCTTAATCCCTGATTTTTGGCAGAACTTGAGTCGGACTTTGAGTTTTCTGAAATCTTGGGATACCGATTGTCCCTTTCTAGGAAAATTACCCATAAGCATTATATCCACCCTCAACCAACCCACTCCCACCCATGAATAAGTTTTTGCCCATCTTTTACTGGATACCCTGCGCATACAGTATGTTGGTATGGTATGCCGAAAATAAGAAAACGACATTATAAGATTGTTGAACTAAATCAGCTCAAAGACTATATTTGTGATCTTGAACATTTAATAATGACTTGTACCCTATATAATAATTCAAGAGAAAACATGTTAAATAAAATCCATAAAAATATAAAAGAAACCCCATTCAACTATCAGACCTTAGTTAAGAGAGAAAACAGTGAAGTATGAGATGAAATTTGTATATTTTTAAATGAGACCGGTCAGCAGATTTGATTTACCTATTCAATTTAGGTACATATTCCTTATTAGTAAAAGTTGATATAATATAATATATTATATCAACTTTTACTAATAAGGAATAATATTATTATTGTTTATTATATTAATAATAGAAAACTTGCTAGTGATATTATTTTATTAGAAAATTACCAAGTTTGTCATTATTTTGATATGATAATGCATTGATTATAATTTTGGCAATTTTTTGTACTATGCATGGCTTAATGTAAATAAACAATGCCAAAAAAAACTATACTTTCATAAAGGGGTTATAATATATAACTTACTTCCACATGACCTTGTGAAACAAGAAAACTACCTCTGAATTTATTTTAAAAATTAATCAAGGCTATTTTAGTTTACTTTAATAGAAAATAGTGTTGTTAGCCTACAGTGTTTAACAAATAAAAAATAATTAAAAATTATGTTACTATGATTACTGTATCTATTCTAAACTGAAATTATGAACATTTTTATGCACTATCTGGAAACTGTATTATAATAACATTGCTAATTAACTGGTTGAGGAAATTGTAACTAGGGTAAAGACGCTCCAGTTCCCAGCACAAGATTTTTCTTAAAGGGAACTGTTGCATTTGGCATATGAAATGTATATTGTGTAATGATGAAATTATAAAAGAATAAATGCTTATTTAAAAAAAAAAAAAAAAATCTATGTGTGAGACCACCTTAGTTCGTGGTGACGTGAAGAGTATTTTTTCAGGTTTTTTAAAATATCAAACTATGAGGTTGTCAGCATAATTTAACCCTTAATTTCCCACTTATCAAAAAAAATTGTTTTTGCGAATTTTTTAATTGAATTTAGATATATTTTGAAAAATGTATAGAATATTTGAACAGAAGGTACCTCGAAGGCCATATTACAGTCTCTCAGCTTAAGAATGATCTTTCCAAGGGTCACACTAGTGCTATCTGCGTAAGCAGAATCTGTCTATAAGCCCAATCTTGTTGGAATAGAAGAAGAAAACTTGGAAAAATCTTGGGTGGGATGTCAATTTATTTCTCATAAAGTACAGAACCAAGGAATGAGGTGGAGAAGGTTCACATCATAGAGGAATCTATGCTGCTTAGACAGTGGCGTCATCTCTGACGAGGAAATTCTACTAATAGCCTACAAGATAAGGAATGAGGGTAGAAGGTACCTTGAAGGCCCTACTAAAGTCTGTAACTAAATCGAGAATTATTTAGTTTTAATTACAACGTTTTCTTACTCAATCGATATCACCTCAACGGCTATCCGTTTTTTTTAAAGAGCATAAAATATTGCAGGTAAAAATCGGACTTCGTGAAAGATACCTCAGGATATTAAGGGTTAACGAGTCGTGCTATGTGCCACGCCCACAAGGCTGACTACCACTCTCACGTAGCCAATATTTCTATTCCCTTATCCATAACTGTGAAGATTTCTATGAAAATTCGCTCATTCCCATGCTGCATGAATGGAATTTTTTCGTGTCCACAGTAGAATTTGTGAATAATTCTTTATTTACATCCACGGCGTGTGAATACGATAATTCGGAATCACAATAAATGTATTTGTAGATAAAGATGTATTTGTATTTTTAAACGAAATGATGAAAAAAAAAATTATTCGTATTTATGAATAATGCCAGTCTTTGACTGCCCACCCCACTAGGCAGAAGCTTGCTTCGCTCGTTTTCGAGGGGGCGCGAGCCGACTTACCAAAACGTAGACGGCGAAGGGCATGACGACGACGGCGACGAGGAGGTCCGCGAGGGCGAGGCTGACGATGAAGTAGTTGGTGGCGGATTGGAGCGACCTCTCGCGATACACCGCGAGAATCACGAGAACGTTGCCGAACAGCGTGAGGAAGGGGAACAACACGAGAACGAGCGCCCAATAGTTCCGTTCCGGCTCGTCGTCCCCGAGGGTCGCGTTTAGCGAGTTGTTGAGCCATGAGCTCCAGTTCGCCTCGAGGCTGTCGTTCACCATGATCCTCTCGACATAGCGGCTCGAGCCCCACTGAAGGCGGTCTCTCCGGCGAGAGGCGGCGTAAAAGGGGGTGCGAGAAACGGCGCCCCTTTCCGCCTTTCGAGGGTGGCGAAGGGATTCAGGCGTCTCCTCGGCGCAGGCGTCCTTCGAGGGCCTTTTTTCGACTTCTTCCTCTCAGGACGTCCGCTTTCCTTCTTGAGAAGCCTCCCGCTCGTCCACAACCATCCAAAGCTGACCATCACGACACCCTGAGGGGGGGGGGGGGGGTGACTCCCGACGCACACTGGTCCAGAATCGACAAAACTTTTAACCCATTTCAAGCCGAGGGTAGAAATAACAGAGTAATGGGAGGAGGAGGATGAATTATTTTACAGAATTCCGGCCGAAATAAGGCATCATTTGCTCACCAATCGAGAGCAAAATTGCTCCAAATTTTATGAATTCAACATTTTATGGAATTTGAGAGGTCTCAGTTTTCTAAATCGGTATGATTTATCCACTTGATTGTTAAAAAATCTAAAAAAATAAATCTAGTTAAAATGTAAAAATTTATTTACGGACCAGAATCTGTTTCGACTCTTGGCCCAGGACGCTCACTCGCCCTGGATCGAATTTGAGCCACCATAATCACTTTTTCGGCCACAAGGTCGCTTTTTCAAAAAAATTTCCCAAATCTTATCGGGCTCCCGAATGTCGAAGAAAAGTTTTTTTGAAAAGTTTAGGAACAGCATGAACGAGAAAAAATTCTTCTACAAAGATTTTCCACGAATTCAATATTCAAAGAAATCATTATCATGACGATGCAAAAATGCATCAGTGGCCGGAAATGGGACGTCCCACAGCAGAGATGGGCGAATTCTTATTCATCAATACGATTATGAATACAAATCATATCTGCGATTTTATGATTATGAATACGAATGCAATCGTATTCACATTTTGTATACAATTTTCCCCCGTATTCGTATTTTGAAAACGGTTTTATAATTATTTTTGAGACGCAGAATGGGTACGGGAAATGAAGAAAGTATGGCAGGAGGCGAAGGGGAGCTGGATGCGGAACTTGGAGAGGGAGGTGGAGGAATCGGCGCACCACAAAATACAATATATTATGCATCGTTGAACCGTGACTTGACCGGTGGACGAAACTATTTTAAAACGCTGCAAATTATTACACAATGGTTTATTATTTTTATATAGATCACTCGTCTGCAAAGCCACCAACCATCCAACATGAAGAAAAACATCGATCGCATTTCGGTCAGCTACAATTTGAACGGAGATTAGGCCTCTTTTGCGATTCACACTCGTGTTTCTGATTCATCGTACGTCCAACCCTTAAATTCTCGTAGGGAGCGAACGGTTTGTCCTACAGAGCTCCGCTTATTCTCAAAAAATTCTATACTATCTTAAATTGATGGAAAAACAATACCCTTACATCAAAATATTTTGAGTTTGGGCGTTTTCAAAATTTCAAAATTCATTTTTGAACCTTCAGAAGTGACCTCAAATGGAGCGTACATACCAAATTTCATCAAAATCGGTCAATGCTAAGTGAGAAAGTGCCGCGTACGGCGGACGGACGGCCAATTTTTATTCGATTTTTGGATTCTACGAACCTTGAAACCATTGGATTCTACTTCAACGTAAACCATCAAATTTTGAGGGGGTGTTGAAAAAAATGTTCTAGGGTCGATTCCAGAGGTTCATTATTGAAAATAATAAACCAAAAGAACCAGGAAAATCGGTTGAGAAAACACCCCTGGGCAGAGTACACAAGATTTTGTCACACACACAGACATACACCTATAGTTTTTTCGCGGATTTGGATTCAGAATGGTCTAAAACGGATTACTGTGTGGTTATTATTTTTTCTGTTGAGTGTTGTCCTCCTTCACCACAGATCGATCGATAAGGACGCCCAAGTCTTACTGTGTGACGTCCAAAAAACGCCAACCATATGTGCGTCCGTATGCATGAGCGGTTGGAGGGGTCGTGGGAGTGGGGAGAGTCGGCAAAATCCGAGACGAGAGGAGTCGGAGTAGTTGGGGGCGGGAGGAGTCGGAGTAGTTGGGGAACGGGAGGAGTCGGAGTAGGTGGGAGCGTGAGGAGTCGGTGGAGTTGGGGGCGGGAAGAGTCGGAATAGTTGGGGGCGGGAGGAGTCGGAGTAGTTGGGGGACGGGAGGAGTCGGAGTAGTTGTAGGGGATGAGTCAGTGGAGTTGGAGGCGGGAGGAGTCGGAGTAATTGGGAGCGTGAGGAGTCGGTGGAGTTGGGGGCGGGAGGAGTCGGAATAGTTAGGGGCGGGAGGAGTTGGAGTAGGTGGGGACGGGAGGAGTCGGAGTAGTTGTAGGGGAGGAGTCGGAGTAGTTGGAGGCGGGAGGAGTCTGAGTAGTTGGGGACGGGAGGAGTCGGAGTAGTTGTGGGGGAGGAGTCAGTGGAGTTGGAGGCGGTAGGAGTCGGAGTAGTTGGGAGCAGGAGGAGTCGGAATAGTTGGGGGCGGGAGGAGTTGGAGTAGTTGGGGCGGGAGGAGTCGGAGTAGTTGGGGGCGGGAGGAGTCGGAGTAGTTGTGGGGGAGGAGTAGGTGGAGTTGGAGGCGGGAGGAGTCGGAGTAGATGGGGATGGAAGGAGTCGGAGTAGTTGTAGGGGATGAGTCAGTGGAGTTGGAGGCGGGAGGAGTCGGAGTAGTTGGGAGCGTGAGGAGTCGGTGGAGTTGGGGGCGGGAGGAGTCGGAGTAGTTGGGGGCGGGAGGAGCGGGTGGAGTTGTGGGCGGAGGTGTGGGTGGCGGAGAGAGTCGGAGGAATCGTTTTTGCCTACTTTTAGTAGGCTTTTCAGCTAGCGTAAAAAACGTACAATGTAAATATTTTTAATAACATCATGGCTGTATGGTATTACCGAAGCCAATTAAATTGATTTAAAAAAAACGCTTTTTCTTCTTCACATCGCAATTAAAAGCCAAGGTTACAACAACCTCTGATTACTTTTTGGTAAAAACGATGCCTGCCAACTACATAAATAAAACCCGTTCCGGAAATTGTGGAAGTTATGGATGTCACAAGGAATTGAAGTTTGCGCATGCGCAACTGCTACTATCAGTCTGGGGACAATGATTTTCATAGGGCACCATCTAAAACCTATTCTGCACAACCCCTGAAAATTTCATAGAAATCGGATGAGAAGTTATGGCTGAGGCAAGGATTTCGTGACAGACAGACACGGAACCAAAATCGTTCAAGAAGGTCTGAAACGTAAAACGCGAGTGGAAATTTTGATTTTGGAGAACTTTTTTTTTCAACATTGATAAGTGAAAACAAAGCTTCCACAACCTTGGTAGACTCGGAAGCAAAAAGTTACAATGGCCTAGCTGTGATCTTTGCACACGAGTGATCTATACAGAAAAATGATAAACCTTTATGTAAGAATTTACAGCTTTTTTTCAATGTTCCGTTACGAAATTTTGGTGGCGAACCTCAGATTCGGATCCAGCACCCCCAAAAAAACATATGGAATTCAAGAAATTAGAAACCCCAAAACTTTCCTGTGAAAAACACATTGGGCTCATGGGCTACTTGAGCTAAAAAAGGCTGCAAATTATTACACAATGGTTTATTATTTTTCTATAGATTACTCGTCTGCAAAGCCACCAACCATCCAACATGAAGAAAAACATCGACCGCATTTCGGTCAGCTTTAATTTGAACGGAGATTAGGCCTCTTTTGCGATTCACACTCGTGTTTCTGATTTATCGTACGTCCAAACTTTAAATTCTCGTAGTGAGCGAACGGTTTGTTCTACAGAGCTCCGGGTGGTCTCAAAAAATTCTGAAAATTCTATAGAATCTTAAATTGAAGGAAAAACAATACCTTTATATCAAACTTTTTTGAGTTAGGGCATTTTCAAAATTTCAAAATTCATTTTTGAACCCTTAGAAGTAACCTACATCAACCAAAATCTTCGGGGCACAACTATACCCCAAATGGAGCCTACATACCAAATTTCATCAAAATCGGTCAATGCTAAGTGGCAAAAGTGCCGCGTACGGCGGACGGACGGCCAAATTTTTATTCGATTTTCGTATTCTACGTACCTTGAAACGTAAACCATCAAATTTTGAGGGGGTGTTAAAATGTTTTTTTCTTGGTCGATTCCAAAGGTTCATTATTGATAATAATAAACCAAAAGCTGAAAGCTGTGTGAAAGAAGCCTAGTAATAATACGCTGGTTTCAATTGATAATAGTAGTAAAGTCCATGACGCCAGGAATTCGAAGGGAAGATCAAAACTTGTTCTGATGACTTCGCTCGTGGCTTTCCAATGAAAACGCGCCCCCGCGGCGAGACACCAACACACGACTTCCCCGCAGTAGCCGGTCTGCTAAAGGACGCGCGCCGCAGCGACCGCGGTCACAGCTGACTCTGGTTTATGCATCTCTTCAGTACCCCCTCAATGTTAAGGCTTTGGCATATGCTGTCGTCGAATCGCGTTTTCAGTTCATCATTTCATTTGAATTTGTTGCTACTACAAATAATATTTCATCCTTTGGCAACAGGTGATATTTGAAGACCTGTTGCGAACTTGAAATAAATTTAGTCTTCTTGCTAGAGACTGAAAAGTGCGCTAATATTTTCTAATAGATAATTCATGGATAAAGCTTCCACATAATATGTGCATATTATGCCTTAGCCTTAGAGCGGTTAGGGAGGAGGCACAAATTCTCCGCTCTCATGCCTGTTACCTAGACTGGCAGCTGGGTAAATGTAAAAGGCTTATTACTCATCTCAATTACGGTGAAGAAGTTAACCAGTTAGGTTCTCAGGTAATTTTTCAAATTTCAAGTCAGGAGATTACAGCAGAAATAATAAAGAAAGAAACGGGAAAAGATCCAGAGTTGTCAAAGATTTTAAACGAACTTTCAACAAATTCAAACGATTCAGAATTCACTCTGGCTGATGGAATTCTGTTCAGAAGAGATAGAATAGTCACTCCAACCGGGCTCAGATCAAAACTCCTAGAAGAATTACACGAAACACACCTAGGTACGACCAAGATGAAACAGTTGGCCCGTCGTTACGTATAACTGGCCCAAAATTGATAAAGCTATTGAAAACCTCGTAAAAGGTTTTGAAAATTGCGCTATTTCTCGAACAAACCCTCCTGAAGCTCCTGTACATCCTTGGGAAACGCCTTCAATTTTCTGATGTGTATTGATGCCCGATCCAAATGGGATGAGGTAAAAATTCTTAGAGATGCGCCTACTAGCGCGAACACAATCGTTTTACTTGAACAAATTTTCGCTGTTCACGGATATCCTCAAGTTCTAGTATCGGACAATGTGATGACATTCCAGAGTGACATGTTCCACGAGTATTGCAAGACCAAGGGAATTTTTCAAAAATTCATCGCCCCAGGACATCCCGCAACAAACGGTCTAGCAGAACGTTCAGTCCAAACCGCACCGACTGACAGCAGCATCGACTGATTACAGCCCGAACAGAACGTCATGCTGAAATATCGAGCAACGCCACTTGCATGTGGACAGTCTCCGGCTGAACTTTATTTACACCGGAATTTGAGAATCCCATATCGACCATTGAGAGCCATATTCCCACATCGACCTCAACCATTGAAAACAGAAGAAGGTACAGAAAGAAAATTTAACGAGGGGAAGAGAGTGCAAATACGATTCTACATAAATAACAAACAAGTATGGAAATTTGGATACGTTAAAAAGAAACTGGGACAGCGGCATTATTTGGTTTCTGTAGATGATTCGGAAAAAATAGTGAAACGACATCTAAATCAGTTCTTCACTAGTACCATCTCGGAAAACTGTGACTACAGGACCGAATGTTGTTTATGAGGTTCCAAGAGCTCCAAGAATACCGAGAAGTCAACAGGAATCAACTCCACCAACCACACGAGAAATCGTTCCAGATTCCATTCCATGTTGCACATCACCAGAAATATTCGAACAACAACATAACGGAGAACAACCTAACATCCCCGAGCAACCGTTTAAAAATCGTTGTAGTCGTTGAATTTAGCTGGTAATCGTCGAATTCGTTGTGAACGTCTCAAAGGTCATTACAGTCTCCCCTATTATAACAATAACAATATTCCTGATGTTTCATGTTCATAGTTACAACACATAAAAATATATCTTTTCTATTCTGCAATTACGAAAAACTGCGTGGAATTATTCAGTTCAATAATCTAAGGCCATTTCAACCACCTTCGACAAAGCATCACTCGCCTGCCCCTCAATTGAGGTTGGAATCGTGGTGGTCGTGGTTGAGCATACCCTGCTTCTCAGTTCTGGACCCTGAAGGCTTCAAGGGCATCCTCAAGGGCTGGTTCCCTGAGAATGTCTCGGCACGTGAGTTCTGCTAAGAACTCGGGCACCAACCTGCCTTGTTGGTAGAACTTTGGCTGGAAAGTTCGGCCTAACCTGTGGTGTTTTCAACAAACAGGTACTGTCCACCGATGAAAAGAATGAACGCGAGGAATCCTAAACTGAAAACATCCGTTCAACCTCCTCCGAGCTTGTCACTCGTCCAGGGAAATCCCATTTTCGGTCACTTCCGCTCAAATCCTTTACCTGACTTTTCGCTAGGTAGGCTTGGGTGAAAATGAAGATATTCATAAAGGGAAGGAATACGGGTGGTGATTTATCACTTGAACGCCTTCAGGAATTTACAATGGAAGCTGTGGAATATGACTGGAAATCCTAAGTGGGCCACATCAAGAAGATTGAGAATGATTATTGGTGGAGTGCCACGCACGGCACGTGTACGGCAAAATCAATAAAAGTGGCAAAAAGTCTAAAAAATCACCAAAAATCGTATGAAATTTTTGATATAGTGTTGAGAAAAAGCCCTCCAGAAAAAGTGTTCAAGATTGATGAACTTCTGAAGAGCCAGGGACACGAAGTCATTAGACTTCCTTCTTACATGTGCGAACTCAATCCAATAGAAAATAACATAGACCAACAAACGGTGTAGTCCCTTCTGACAAATTCGCTGTCAAGATGAGTTATTTTATTACATAATTACGAAGGGTCACTATTCTTTCCCGATCGCGAATTAGTAATGTATTTTTCTTCCCCAGGTTGGACAGAAGTGACTAGATATTCGAGAAATGACCTAAATGACAATGTGAGAAGGGGGTAACGAGGGGATGGAAGAAAGTATGACTCACGGCAGGTTCAGGGGTGTTGGATAGAAAACGACTATTTTGGGGAAACAGGCAATGAAAGATCGCTTTAACAGCGTCTATTTTGAGGAAAAGATCACTGATCACATTGGGGAATCACTCCTTTCAGGAGCCACCAATGTTCTGAAAGTCAACCCGTGACTTGCTTGTTGCGCTAGATGGACTCTGGAAACAATATTACCAGATACGCTGAATTAACCGAACGGAATAAGTTGGCGGTATAATTTGAACAATGATGACGACATGGTTTAGTGATGCACCCCATTGAAAATCCATTCCGATGACTTACTGGCAAACAACTGCAGTATATTTTTGCATTGTGAGATCATTTTTCGTTTCCCCAAATTCAACATTCTGTACTAGAGTATTTCCCCAAAATATCTGTCTTTCTTCCCCAAATTAGTCTTGTAATTAGCGAGTTTCCCTAAAGTAGGATTCCCCGTTGGATTAGGTCAGTTACTACCTGTAACCGTATATTTGTGGAAAAGGGTGCAGTTCTACGTTGAGGATACCCAACTCCCTGTCGGGCCTCGCGTTCATTCTTTTCATCGGGGGACAGTACTTAGGAGAGCAGACGACTTGAACAGCTCTCCTGGGGCTCCCGAGTGGTGAGTTTCTTCCACCCTCTCGACTACCCCTGAGGGTTATTCGTGGTTCATCTATTTGCTTGCAGATGGAGGTTGCGCAGTCCTGTTTGGATCGGCTCTCCTTTAAATCAAATAATATATATTTGAACCTGGTTTCTATTGATAGAAACAGAGAGAAGCTTTCGAAAAGTTGGGACCAGTCATGTTTTCAAATAGTTCGCGCAACTAATAAAACGTTACTTCCGTTGATAAGAGTTTTTGACGGCTTAACACGTAACTCCGACCGTAAGGTCTGCACCATAGAAGGCGTAATACCAAACCCTTCAGGTCACATTAGGCTCCTACACCCAGTCACACCTCCCAGAACAAGGGATGAGCCTCTAATTGGATTATGTGACAGAGACTGTCTCCCTCGTAGGTACTCCTGGCAGATCGGCTGCCGTAAGGATGACCCTCTCTATCGAGGTAATTGGAAAAGACGTCCCGGTTCATATCGACAAGGTAAGAGGAAGGCTAAGGAGATGACAAGGTGGACCCGGAAAAGGTAATGAGGTGCCTACTGGGTTAAAGGGGCTCACTCCCATTGTCCGCGAGTAATTTGATATAGGTCCCTGAGCCTCCGCCTCTTGGGGAATCATGCTGACGGACTTTGAACCGCGTTTTCTTCTTCCATGATTCCTTTTTCCTCCTTCTTTCTGCCCTTTCCCCTTCGTTGAATAAGGGTTTCTGACAAAAGCGCGTCTGATGTGGTACGTTTTTGTCCGGAATTTGAAGAAAAAATGTCATTAAGACGTGAAAAGAGCTTGATTGGGTACCTCCTACAAGATCAGCTTCATTTGCTGGAATTGAATTAAGAACATGAGATCTGCTACAGCAGGTAAGTACCTGAAGCATCAAGCGAGGCAGTACTCTCCCGATGCCAAAGCGACGAACGAAAGTCGGAAAATCGTTCACCATTTTCCCACCTGAAAATAACGTGAACCCACTCTCAGATAATGGGAGACCCCGTAACAGAAGACTTCCGGATGATTTTCTATTTTTATCCACCTTCATTTCAACTACGAACTCGATCAAATCAACCGACATCCGATATCGCCCCGTAAAACCCTCGGAGTGGCGAGCTCGAACAGCCTTGGATTACATCTTATTCCAGACGGGAATTCTATCAACGAATACACCACACCAGCAACAATCTTGGCATCAGCAACATGAAGAAAATTCTCAAAATCGAATGAAGTGAAACGTTTGCACAGTCTGCAACACATTGGGACATTTTATGTCTTTAGTTAACAACCCCCCTCCCATTTCCTACGCTTTCTCCTACCCTCCCCATCCCCTTTGAAAATTGTGTCAACGATTATCAACATCGTCGTTGCTCGTTTCCCTTTTTATATGTTCATAGTACTCCTAATTTCTGTAAGCTTAATCATTCTATTTTCAACTTTTGACTCAATAAAGCCTTGCAAATTGAGAAAGGTTTTATCTCAATTTATTGAGCCAAAGAAAAGAAGGAATGGAAAAAAACGCTGCAAATCATTGCCCAAAGGTTTATTATTTTCTGTATAGATCACCCTTCTGTATAGATCACTGGTTCTCCATCAATAGCACCTACCACCATCTGTATTCTCCCTTGACCTTCCCTCTCAAATTTCAGCTTCCTGCGTTCAATAGGATTGAAAATGGCTTCGGAGCTCACTCAGCTGATCAGTGATCTGAAGAGTGAAGAAGATCTCCTCGAATGCTGGAGACGCTTGGAAGAGCACTGATCAGCTGAGTGAGCTCCGAAGCAATTTTCAATCCTATTGAACGCAGGAAGCTGAAATTTGAGAGGGAAGGTCAAGGGAGAATACAGATGGTGGTAGGTGCTATTGATGGAGAACCAGTGATCTATACAGAAGGGTGATCTAAACAGAAAATAATAAACCTTTGGGCAATGATTTGCAGCGTTTTTTACCTACCAACATTTTTTTTACCTACCAAATATTGGTAGGTACTACCTTCCTCACCATGCTGCCTTCACACCTTCACAATCAAGTTTATTAGAAAGAACTAAACGCTTCACACTCGATTCGAAAAATAGGAAGCTTTATATGGAAATTTGATAACTGGTTACGCTGAAGGCAAAACTATATACAAATCGAAGAAATGAACAGCGATCGCATTTCAGTCAGATAAAATTTGAACGGAGATTAGACCTCATTTGCGATTCTCACTCATGATTCTGTTTTATCGAAGGAAAACCAACAAGTACTCGTAGGAAGCGAACGGTTTGTCCTACAGAGCTCCGAGTGGTCTCAAAAAATTTTAAAAATTCAATAGGTACTATAGCATTTTTCAGTTGAATTAAACCTTTTTCCAAATGAATTAAACTTTTCCCCTATACAATTAAACTTTTTTCCAAAATAATTAAACCTTTTTCCGAAACAATTAAACCTCTCAAAAGAAGGGGGTGTAATAGAAAATTAATAAACGACGTAGCGACCAGTGAAATGTCAGTGAGCATGAAGATGACACCACTGTTGAATTCTCTTCCGAGTGATATCACTTGGAAGGGATTCCTTCGTAGGTATGCGTCGTCTATTCCTCCTTAATGACCGAACTTCGTTTGACCACAGTTTCTCCTAGCCGCATACCTACGAAGGAATCCCTTCCAAGTGATATCACTCGGAAGAGAATTCAACAGTGGTGTCATCTTCATGCTCACTGACATTTCACTAGTCGCTACGTCGTTTATTAATTTTCTATTACACCCCCTTCTTTTGAGAGGTTTAATTGTTTCGGAAAAAGGTTTAATTATTTTGGAAAAAAGTTTAATTGTATAGGGGAAAAGTTTAATTCATTTGGAAAAAGGTTTAATTCTTTTGGAAAAAGGTTTAATTCTTTTGGAAAAAGGTTTAATTCAACTGGAAAATGCTATACTTAAAATTGGTGAAAAAACGATACCTTTAGGTTTGTTCCAGCAAGGCGACCGTGGTCGACCGCAGTCGACCGGCGCATGCGCATTACGACTAACCACTGTTCCAGCATGACAATCTGCCCAACTTCGCGGTTGAACCACTGTTCCAGCAACTCGAACACGGTCGACCCAAACCCGACCGCTTTGAGGAGTGCGGTCGCGAGCGGTCAAGATTGGAAACCTCACACTAAGGGCCGGTTTCACCAACAATCCATTAACTCCGTTCGACGAAAACTGCGTTTAAAGTAAACTGAGATTGATCTCCAGTCAAAATTTGTTTCGGTTTCACCAAGTTGAACGGGTTCTCAGGAACGGCGTTTTCGTTGACCTCTGGTAAACTTCTTCTTCGCCATCGAAGCATCGAAAATCGTCGTACAACTCTGATCTGGAAGGCAGTGAATTGGTGATACGAGAGATAACGACATTGTTTTGTGAAAGTTTTCCCGCAGAATCACTTTTTCGATAGTTATGACTTCATTCAATCCGCGATATTTCATCAATACGTCAACTATCCTCTTTCAGCGCTATAATTTGTGTTGTTCATTATGATTGTTGGAGTTCAGATTTTCGATTGGACGTCTACCTACTTCATCAACGTGAGTACCTTTACCTACTTTTATCCCTGGTGATTCCCTCTTCCAGGCTCTCCGGGTTTTTCTAAAATGTGCTTTACTGCATGACTCCTAAACCATATAGGTACCTACTCACCGTTACTTTCAACTACTCTGAGCTAGTAGACATAGCTAACTGCTTTATAATGTGCGGATGCAAATTTTTGTTTCAGATTTCGGATAACAGGCTACGAACTGTGTGTCAATGATGTCTTTTCTCAACAAATAAGGTGAATTTCATTCTTCATGTCAAGAAAACCCATTATCACTTCAGCATTCATGAAATACTACTACGATCGGTACTTGTGTGAAATTCTATGTACGCATTTTATAAGAATGAATGAATTATAATTATTGTATTTAATAAAACGTGATACGTATGAATTGATTTGTTCATCTGCTTACACATTTCTCCAAGTCAATCTTATGTTGCAACAAATCTGTTCTTTTTTCTCCTACTTACCTATGCTGATTATGGTGCAAACAAAAATAAATTCGTAGGTAAGTAAATAATAAGAAAAGAATTTTCGGCATAATTGTTTGAGATAATGCGTAATCAAATAATAAGAATAATGATTCAATCAAACAACTATACAAGAATATAAACGACGTAAGTAAGCAATCTTCAGTAAACACCTAACGAGAAAAAAAGAAATATGAAGGGGGGATCTTGCGAAAAAATATGTATTCACCAGATACCATATAGGTATGTAACAATTTTATTTTCATTATGATTAACATCAGCAAAACCAACTACTCACAATAGGTACGTAAAATGCACACAGCAACTGGGAAACGGAAATATCGGAGATGGTAACGAAACTTGTAGGCTGAAATAGCGACGTCCTGCGATGGATTTTTTTGGGACCACGATTAATGAAATGGTTCACAATTTCGTTGTCCTTTCTCACTCCCGTATGATACCTACGAGAAGGTGCGCACAAAAGCTCGAGACATGATAAAAACTCCAGCAAAACACGGACGAAAAACAGCTCGACGGAATAGGAAAAATAACAATGGCGTCCACGTCCGTCGCTTTAAACGAAGATCAAACCGATTAACCAGCCAAAATTGAGCGATCAGCGCCAAACGCCGGATGAACCGAGGGAGGCGTTGATCGCCTCTGGTGAAACCCATTTTCTCGGTTCAGTAGTTGAATCGGCCCTCGAACTCCGATCAAAATGTTGGTGAAACCGGCCCTAAAGAAACCTCTGCCTTAACCTTCTCATTTCAAAACGAGCTCCGCAGTGGAAGGACCTCCCTAGGTGTTTTGGTTGAGAGTTTATAGTCATCAGAGATAGGGAACAGTAGATAGTAGATGTGGATTTTTTTCACCCTCCTGTTGGAAGAACTTTTTTCAGAAACGTGTGAAGCTTCAACCCAATGTCCTCAAATTTCTCGCTCTCACAAAGGAAACGTGAAGATTTATCGTGAAGATAAATTTGCATTAAAATTGTTACTTTTCTATAACATCATACCTATACAGGGTGTCTACCATTATGATGGACCAAACTTCAAGGATCGATTGTACAAGTAATTTGCTACAAAAAATGTCTCCCAGCAATTTTTTCTTAACTCACTCAAAATGCCTTTTTTTCACTTCGAAGTTTTTTTTCGCATTTTCGACTTTACTTCATTAAAATTGCCATAATTCCTGTTATTTACCAAATAAATTCAAATTTAAGGATATCGTTGGGAAGAGCGTTTAATTTCCA
This sequence comes from Apolygus lucorum, assembly GCA_009739505.2. Taxonomy (NCBI): domain Eukaryota; kingdom Metazoa; phylum Arthropoda; class Insecta; order Hemiptera; family Miridae; genus Apolygus; species Apolygus lucorum. The sequence goes on from CM019183.2 coordinate 14,353,673, forward strand.
AGCTGCTTAATGTAAAACCAAAATATTTTGGAATTAAACCATTTCTAAAAAATCAAGTCAAAAAGCAAACTTCATTTTTTTTTCGAAATGATTCTTTTTAAATTGAAGTTTTCACTTTGAACGCCTGTCCATTTCGATGGGCGCTCATCAGAAAAAATATGCTTAAATTTTCAGCTTTCCAACGGTATATCAAGTTTTAAAAGTTAGTTTTAAATTCAAATTGGAAGAGTAAATCAAGTTTGAATGCAAGAAAACGTGTTTTACAAAAAAATCGCGGTGTATGGTCACCCTCGATCTCAAGATGACTTGACGAGTTTAGTATAATTTCCTATGTAATTTTTCACGTTGAATCCAATGGTGATACTTCCGAATAATTCTGAGAGCTGGAAAGTGGATTTTTCGAAGAAAACCTTCGTTTTTCGTACATAAAATACCAACGCACTATTCATAGATATGGTAGTGAGGATGAAGTAAAACCTTTCTATTCAATAAAAACATCAATAAGCTATAAATTTGATGTTTTTATTGAGTAGAAAGGTGTACCTAACTCTCCGACTGTGCTTGCTTTGGATCTGTACAATATTTTTTTCCATCCTCATCATAGAAACAGTTTTTAGGAATTTTAAATGATTACAGCAATGAGAAAAGGTATTTTATTCATTATGCATCCTATGCGACGATAAGCAGGTATGGAAACCTGAAGTCACACATACTCAGAAGTAACGCGATTTTCGACCAACTAGCTGTTGAGTGTTCCAGCAGTGGTTGAACCAAGGTGATTGTCACACAACCGCGATCTATAAGGCTGTGGTTTTTGGGCTAACCGCGGTTGGCCCTGCTGGAACAAACCTTTATTTCGAGTTTTCGAGCTAGGGCACTCTTGAAAATTTCAACCCTTAATTTTCACGCCTTAGAAGTGACCTACATCAACCAAAAGCTTCGCGGCACAACTAGACCCCAAATGGAGCCCATATACCAAATTTGAACCAAATCGGTCCAGTGTTGCTAAGAAAAGTGCCGCGGACGGCGGACGGACGGAAATTTGTTTATTCGATTTTTGGATTCTACGTACCTTGAAACGTAAAACATCAAATTTTGAGGGGGGTTATAATTTTTTTTCTTGCTCGATTCCAAAGGCTTATTATTGAAAATAATAAACCAAAATAGGTACTGCTTACAGATTACTTCAGTAACCCAGAGTTAATAAATCTTTCATGCAGAACACACCTTTTCTAAAAGCTTGTAAAGAACAACTTGTTTTACTCCATTTATCCATTGCTGAACAAATAAAGCCATATAAAAACAACAGCAAATAAAATAAAACAACATTTATCCAACGTAGAGGACTCTTAATTAATAAAAAAATATTTCGATAACGCTATATTCGTGGTAAAATAAATATGATACTATTACTATATGTATAAATACGTATTAAAATAAGTCATAAGTTAATAAATGGGAAGTATCTTACCAAACACAAATTAATTAAATACTAGACTACAATACACAATACATTAGGTGTAATGATAAATTTCGATACTTGAATCGTAACATAATCTACCTAGACAAAATTGAAATCTAGAGGATAACGGAACAAGGATAGGCCGCCACCGACTCACGCCATTTAGCCGGTTCTCTCTCTCTCTCAAAAAAAGAATAAAATAAATAAATAGGAAGTATCCTACTTAGCACAAATTAATTAAATACCAAACTAATATTTTTGTTCTTTCTGTAACAGTTTTGCTTCCGAGTCTACCAAGGTAGCTGAAGCTTTGTTTTCACTTTTCAAGGATGAAAAAAAAGTTCTCCAAAATCAAAATTTTCACTCGCGTTTTGCGTTTTAGACCTTTCTGAACAATTTTGGTTCAGTGTCTGTGTGTCTGTGTGTCTGTCATGAATTCCTTGTAACGCGCATAACTATACGAAGTTATTGTCCGATCTCTATGAAATTTTCAGGGATTGTGCGTGTTGGTGTGTAGACGGTCCCCTATGAAAATCATCATCCTCGGACTGATAGTAGCCACTGCGCATGCGCAAACATGAATTCCTTGTAACGGCCATAACTTCTACATTTTCCATTCGAATTCAATGAAATTTTCAGGGATGTTACAGATTGGTATTTAGATGGTCCCCTATGAAAATCATCACCTTCCGACTGATAGTAGCTACTGCGCATGCGCAAACATGAATTTCCTTGTAACGGCCATAACTTCCACATTTCCTACTTGATTTCGATGAAATTTTGAGGGATTATGCAGATTGAGTTGTAGATGGTAAAGTAAGGTAAAGTAAGCAACCATTTCAGGTTGAATTTTCGTCCGACTGCCATTCTTGGCGTCGCGGACGTCATCAGCTGTCTCCCTAAGGGGAGATCAGAATTTGTTCTGATGATTTCGCTCATGGCCTCCCAAACATCACCGCCCTGGGTTGGAACGAGAGATTGCCGATCGTCTAATAGACAGAAAACTTTCTGCTGGCGACCAGATTCGAACTCGCATCCCCGCTAGACGGTTCTTATCTTATCACCGCAGTCAGGTACACTGTCCACTAGACCACCGACGCCCCGAGTTGTAGATGGTCCCCTATGAAAATTATCAACCCCGGACTGATAGTAGCCGCTGCGCATGCGCAAACGTGAATGCCTTGTAACAGCCATAACTTCTACATTTTCCGTCCGATTTCGATGACATTTTTAGGGATTACGCGGATTAGGTTGTAGATGGTCCCCAATGAAAATCAAGGCCTTAAAATTTACAGAAGCCTCTGCGCATGCGCATACGTAAAATCCTTGTAACAGTCATAACATTTACATTTTTCATCCGAATTTGATGAAATTTTCTAGGATTGAACAGATTAGCGTGTAGATGGTCCCCTATGAGGGAAGTGAAAGGTACTTAGAGATTGGTGTTTTGAGATTAACTACTATGCATCGGATCATCTATATAATCGGGTTATGGATACGAGGAAGCTATGTGCCACACCCACTTGGCAGGCTTTTTTTTTGTATGCAACGCAGTGCTTCGTGAAAGTGCTGATGGCAGCCCCGGCCTGGTGGCAGACATGAAGGTTCATGGTATGTTGGACCGTGAGAGACCTGCGTTTTTTGATACCCGCGTTATAAACGCTGACGCAGTCTCTTACACTTCCATGGACTGGCCAACCATCTCTCGCCATGCTGCCCAAGCCAAACAAGCAAAATACAACAGAATAGCCGAAAATCTGAGAGGGTCTTTCACGCCACCCGTAATTTCATGCGATGGAGCATTGCATAAAGAGTATGACGCTTTTCTCAAGAATGCCTCCTTACGCCTTGCAAACAATTGGTCCAAATCCTACGCTCAAGTGATGATGTGGACGCGAGTGAAAACTCAATTCTCCGTCCATCGAGCGGTTTCCATGAGGCTAAGAGGCCCAAGGAAACAAGTCCGAGGGCTCTGACTGGAGGACGGAGCAGCAGTTTGGCTCCCACAAGACTTGACTCCTCACACATTTACGCTCGCAAAAAAAAAACCCTTTGGCATAAACTAATTTTAATTTTTGGCAAACTTTTGGCTTACCAATTTGAACTTTCGGCAAATCCATTACGTTTCGACAACTACTGGAGTCCTTGTCCACCTTAATTCCTTCTAAAATGTTCAATAAAGTGTTTTTTCTCACTTTCAAAAACAATAATTCATTCAAAGGAAACCTTCCATTATTTACTTTCATATTCAATAAATAAAACAAAACTGTGGCGATTGGGATGAGAGAGTGGAGATGGGGCCTTGAAACAACCAATGACAGCCCAGGGAGCAGCGACAAACGATGACATCGCGACATCGACCTCCCGCGATCAAATTTGTTTGAAAACCCAAAGCATCGACCCTCCAGCGTCCCTCCTAGCTCTACCGCGACCTCCTTGCTCTGAACGCCCCCATTCATTTCTTTGCACTTGTTTTCTCGCGATAGCCATCGATAGCGACATCGACCCTCAAGCGTGCCTCTTACCTCCGCATTCTGAACGCACCTTATGTCAAAATATTAAATATCTCTCTTATGTACCACAACTAATGCCACTCCCCACGAACGAGTGTTCGTCCATCATCGCCGCTCGGCAAAGGGCTGTTCGTTACCTAGTTGGCTCTGTTCTCCAGGGAAAGTTTTACTTAAGCGCCATGTAAGACACAGCAAGTACGAGCCACTCGTTGATGAAGTTGACCTAATTGAGGGTAACCCTGACTATGCCTGACTGCCAAACGGACAAGAGACTACCGTCTCACTTCGACACCTGGCACCAATAGGGGACACGCAAGAGATCACTCATCAAACGCAAAAGGAATCTCAAGGCGACATGGAGGATCCTGCAGGCAATATGCAAACGCTAAATGAGCCAAATAGTGAAACTTCAACTTCACCAGCACCTGCACATCCTCCGTCTCCAACTCTCTGTTCACCACCAGTAACCCAGGACACCTGAGTGCCATCGTCTTCATCACCATCTGAGTCAGCCAGAGGAAACGAACTTCGACGGTCCTCAACTCAAGAGCCAGAGAAAAATCAGGCTATCTGAAGGACTATGTAACAAAATGAGGGTGGGGAGAATGTCGTGATCATTACTACTGTGTTATTATTACCATATGTCTTCTTAGTTACTGTCTGAATGTTTATGTACATCTATCGAATTTCTAAATTATTTCACATCGAGTTCTTGGTGAATAAGGCCCTAATCTCGAAAGATTAGCTTCTATATCAGTAGGTATTCAAGTAATATTCACTCTCGATAAAGATGGATCTAAACCAACTATAAGCTATCTTAGATAATATGAATCGAAAGCATGCCCTCCTAATTGAAAGGTCGCTCGCTCATAGATTTAGTGAAGGAGATGGATAAGTTGTCCACCAAGATGGACGAGCTACTGTTTACCAACAACTCTCCCATGTGCCACCATTAAAAAATTTTGACTCTAAAAAAAGGCACATTCAAAGATCTGATGTTCTCAACCAGCAGATGACGAGGCATCGGAAGAATTGATACGCGTGCACGCATCCAAGATCGACCCTCTGCAATACCGAATCCACGACCATCCAGAGTGCATGCATCCCAATACTCCTTCCAGAACGACATCAGATTCTCCTACTGCGATAGAGATTCTCCTCCTACCTTTGCCACCGCAAGTTCGGAGATCCTCGAGAATTATGTTATTGAAAAAACCATTGTTCATTACAGATTACGACTACGGGCTTGGAAAGGTGGAAACTCAGTAACGTACATAATCTCGGATGTGGAATCCGATCCAGGATTCGACTCGAACGTCATCGTCATCGTCAGAGGAGTCAAATATAATTCAAAATGCAAAAATAATTCGCAATCACAAATCAATGGGCAGCCATATTGAATTGGTAGTTAGACGAGGTAAGCTAGTTTACTCGGCCTACTTTCGACCGTTTAAACTCGAACCCCCCGAGATGGAGTTTAAACTCGTAAATCGCTCTGGTGAAAGAAGATTATCACTAAACGTCGATTATCTCTCGCCTCTTTTGGTTTAAACTCGTTTCGAATGTTTGGTGAAAGTGGGCCTCAATACTAAAATGACTCTCCACTATTACGACAACAACAATATTCTTGATAAATCACGTTTCTCGATGCATACAAATATATTTTTCATATTTTTGCAATTCACGAAAACTGCGAGCAAATATTCAGTTCCCAAATCCAACGCCATTTCAAGCGTTCATCCAGTTTTATGGCAACATTGAGCAAACTACTGAACAGAATCCTCCGAGTATAGAATAGAATAAACTGTAATATAAAATAAACATACGAACCAAAGCACTGGTAGTTCAATAGAGATCACTCACCTGTAACAGAAATTTATGGCATCAATACGAGTCAATTCACACATTTTTTGACAAGAAATATCAACAACAGTAAGTAACTATTTATTTTCATCGTAGAACAGAAAAAATCAGTAAAATTCTACGAACAAGTTTTTCTCTCCGTTCCCTCGCTACTGGGAATTCAAATAGTTGTTCTGATTTTCTGAGCTTTGAACGATGAAATCAGCTGCCCACCCTCGAAGGTCCGCCATCATTGACCACTCCTGTCAGCAATGGGGTATTTTTAAAGTTTTTAAGTTAACAACCATTTTCAGCTAGTGTATCGCTCACGATTTCTTTTCTTTCTTTCGTTTTAAATATGACGGAAAAGAAGAGGAAGATCAACGTTCTGGAGCCTCAATTTGAACCTGCTACCAGTGAGAACATTCCAATCTCTTCTCTGTGCATGGAGACAGTTTTGGCTAGCTACGTCACACCATTAAAATCTTCAACTTTCCTTAGCTTCTCTGATTTTTTTAAAACATTTTCTCGACGCACAGATCCGATTACCGTCATTCCTGAGCCATACTCTTTTGAGAAAAAAAATTAAAAAATTGACTGAAATACCATTCTGAGCTTAGTTAGCCTTACTTCCGAATTTCTCCAATATTAGCATGGAACATGATTTAGCCTTGGACTAACTATTCGAGAAACGTCACGAGTTTAGAATACAAATGCGTTACATAAGTGTAAGCTAAATTTGCTCCTGGTGGCCCCACGAAGCTGAAATTTCTTTGCAGAGTTCGAATGACAAACTTTGCTCATCCCTGATCAGCTGGCGAGCTAAATTTGCTCCTGGTGGCCCCACGAAGCTGAAATGTCACAGGTCGACTCTTTGAGACGACAGACTTCGAATGACAAACTGTACTCCTCCCTTATCAGCTGAGTGAGCAGCATTCGCTTGGGGTGGATTGGTGGCTAGAGCCATCTTCCATGTTTTCCACTTTCAGCCGTCAGGCCTAAAACTAGACCCCAAATGAAGCCCGATTTCCTGAACTTTCTCAATTCGGCTCTATGGTTTTAAGGTCCGGTGGACGAGAGCAATGTTTTCGAATTCTACTTACGTTTTAGGGGTGTGTACATATTGCTTCCTAGTCTACTAAGGTTGCAGAAGGATTGTTTTCGAAGATGAACAAATTTCGTCACGTTCCAATAGGTATTGGTTTACTTATATGTGATGGATTGATGAAAACGAAGACTGAAACCCTGATTGAACCAGATTGAACGTTTTCCATTTCACTTGCATCATCATCAGATTTACTGACATTGTTATTTTAAACAATTTTTATTATTTGAAACTCGAAAACACAGTAGTGTCGCCACAAGCTGCTCGTAAATCCCCTCGTGACAGGTTTTGAAACTATTGAGAGAAGAGAGGGGGCACCTGTTAAGCCCTCCTTCAGTTCTGCCCGAACAGTTATCGTTGTATCTCGCTTGAGTGTGAACCTTTGAGGTGTCATGTGATCATTTTGATATCAAATTTGTAGTAAATGCTGTCCGAGGGGGAGTATCGCTAACTCGAGTTCCGTTTCTGAAATAGTACAGTTTCGTCAGGTAATAAAATTAGTTTACAATTCGGAAGTGTTGTTCCTTTGCAAATACCATGTCTTCCGACGAAGAGGAAGGTCATCTTCGGGAGGAGGAACCCACCATAACATCAGAAGATGGGATAAACAACTTACGTGCCGGATTTAGTGAAAATCGTGAATTCAATAGTGGCTCTGTGAACAATTATTTCGTGAAAACGTCGGAAACGCTCGGGATGTTTGTGAAAACTTCGGTCATTCAAGTCTACGTCCGCCATTTTCAGGACGAGTCGAAAATACCTCGAGGGGGAAAACCCTCCACCGGACCAGAGAGGATGGACGAGGCGAGGGGGGTACACCCTTCCAAGGTCACGTACCTACGCACTTCCGAACGCGATGTTGCCGAATTTTTACGAGTGCTGACGAAACACGAGTGGAGATCGTCGGAGACCTCCTGTTCCTCCACCCCCCTCACCATACGCTCATGACAAGTATTATTTCAGGAATGAATTACACAATTTATTATTTGAACAAGCGAGAGTTATGAAAGAAATGGCTGACAAAATCTCTTTGAATCAAGAATTACCTCTTCAAAACGCTGCCCAAATGATTAAACCTCTTTTTTCTCATCTCCTCAAAACTTCAATCTTCGCTGTGGGCATTGTCAACGAACTGAACACAAAGTTTTTGAGCGTCACACATCAGTGTTTGAGACTACCTCAGCAAGTCACCTATCAAAGCAACCCATCACCAATGCAATTATTACTTGCTTTGCCTGCAACCAAGGAGGATACATCGCACCGAACTGTCCCAAGAAGAAGCAGTTATCAAGACCAGGCCCGGGAGAATACAGAAGTCTGATGCCCAAGCCAGCAGAGAAGCACGTTGGCCTATGCGTTGCTAATCCAGAAGGCACTTTTACTTACCGAGGTGATGTATTCCACTATTTTTGGTTTATAATTTTCAATAATGAACCTCTGGAATCGACCAAGATTAAAACAATTTTAACCCCCCCTCAAAATTTGTTGGTTTACATTTCAAGGTATGTAGAATCCAAAAATCTGCTGATTTTGATGAAATTTAGTATGTGGACTCAATTTTGGGTCTAGTTGTGCCCCTAAGATTTTGGTTGATGTCGGCCACTTCTAAGGGTTAAAATTTTAAAAACGCCCTAGCTCAAAAAAAAAAAAAAAAAAAAATGGTATAAAGGTATTGTTTTTCTTTCAATTTAAGACAGTATCGAATTTTTGAGACCACACGGAGCTCTGTAGGACAAACCGTTCATTCCCTATGAGAACTTAAGGGTTGGACTTAAGATGAATCAGAAACACGAGTGATCTATGTAGAAATTTATAAACCTTTATGTAATCATATTCAGCGTTTTTCGTCTCAGGATCAGAATGCTCTCTCCTTCGTATGTCCATTAGTTCTAAATTACAAGGCACTTCTTTTAACAATATAGTTCATTTGCATGAAATAGGATCTGCAGTAACCATTTCTAATTGCCAAAAACGAGTTTTAATTACCATCAATGGTCGTCATACCATGTTTTGTTTCACATAGTGGCAGATAACTGTCTTCCAGTGCCCATAATTTTGGGGCGAGAAATTCTTGTGACAGATTATTATATGGTGATTATCCCAAATACGTGCAAATTGAGGAGGGACGATCCTCCTATCTTGTCTTCTACTACTGAGAATATTTTACTGAACACTACCAGACTTTTTATGAATGAAATTCGAGTTAAATCAAGGACACAATTCCTGGAATTGAGTCGGAAGTTTTATTGGATAATGATATTAAGAGAGATAAGCATTCTGGAACTGATAACACTTGCAAATCTAATTATGAATTTTCTGATTTTTGAAAGATCCATGTTCTCTGGATCAGTTTACGGAGGATGTGGTTGTGTTGTTCAGTGAGATCCCAGGCTGTCACACCATAACCGTTCCATTCTTTGATTTACCCACCCATACAGACTCATTATCAGAAAGTCGTCAAGTTTCACCAGTAAATGATGTGAATTTCAACGAATTACACACAGATATTCCTATTAGTCAAAAATCAAAACTCGTTAATCTTTTACAAAAATATTCAAAATTCTTCATCACAGGAGTTCTAACCACACGCATTAAGTACCACTGGAACATTTAAAATTCTTCTCATTGATCCAACTAAAACAGTACAACAACGTCCTTACAGACTCAGTCCTGTTCCTGTACAATGTGAATTAGTTCGAGAGCACATAAAAGAACTTGAAGATGCAAAAGTAATTTGTCCTAGCTCATCCCCTTTTTAGTCCAATAGGTACTTCTTGTTCAGAAAAAGACTGGAGGTTTTCGGATGACTGTTGATTTTCGTTCCTTGGATTTGAACACAGTCCCAGAACATTTTCCTTTGCCGTTGATTACTGATCAAATTGCTCGATTTAGTGGATGCTGCCTGTGGATTTTATTAAATTCCTGTTCAGGAAGACTCCATTGAAAAACTGTCTTTTGTAACACCAGATGGACAGTGGGAATTTTTGGTTTTACCTTTTGGGGTACGTAACGGACCAAGTGTCTATCAACGAGCTATCATGAAAGCTTTAGGAGTCTTAGCACATGATTATGTCACATGCTACATGTACGATAATTATGTTGATTTGTGCTAGCACTCCGAATGAGGCTTTAGAACGCTTAGATTATGCTCTGGGAATATTAACAGCTGCTGGTTTCTCATCCAATTTCTCTAAATGCTCATTTGTTGTAACTAAAATCAAATATGTAGGTTATGAGATAGAGAACGGAGAGTTGCGACCCAATAAAAGCTCTCACAAATTGCGACCTCCCACAACTCTTTGTACACTTCGCCAATTTCTTGGTCTAGCTTCAAATTTTAGACAATTTGTGCATAATTTTGCACAGTTAGCAACCCCTTTGTTCCAATTGATGACAACAAAGGATGGAAGATCATGAAAAGGTTAGACAACATTTTATTGGCCTCCTAATTGCAGAGCCAATGTTAACCATTTTCAACACTTCTTATCCAATTGAATTGCATATTGATGAAAGTTCTTTAGGTTTTGGATCAATACTGATTAACATCATTGATGAAAAGCCAAGACCTGTTGCATACTACAGCTGTTAGTGTCGTCTCCTCCGCTGATTCAGTGATTAGGCCTGACTTATTTTTGCGCCTACTTGCGAATTAGAATTATTTGCAGTAAATCCGGCCAGTAAATGTTCTGCCTAGGCGCTAAGTTTCCTAACAATCCTAGCTGGGGATTGGGTAAGCTGAAGTTTAAAGACGTATGACTGACCTGGCGATCCTCTTGGGTCCAGATAATCTTTAGAGATTTGTCCCATACGAAACTTTGTCAGTGTGTGTCTGACAATAGCAAAAGAACCACTCCATTAGAATCACGTTGCAACTATTAAGAGCTGAAGACCCTTGTGGTTTATGCCGCAACGCATTCTCATAATTATTTACAAAGTTACCAATTCATTGTAGTAACTGACTGTGCTTCGCTTCGTGCAACACAAAATAAACAAGAACTAATACCACGAGTCCAAAGAAGGTGGTCCTTTTTGCAAGGTTTGAAAACCCATTGATGACAATAATGATAGTACTGTAACTTCGGAACCAATTATTGAAAATCCAAATGCAAATTCTTTGTTAATCAATACCCTCATAGAGCAGCAACACCAAAAACTAAGACCTCATGGAAAACATCGTATATTGATCCTGATATTCAAAACACTTATGAAATTTATGGAAGAGTTTTGTGTAGGAAAGTACAGAGACATACACGCACAAGATATCTTCACATTGTACAACATTCACTACGTTATGCTGTTGTCAACAATGTACACGAATCTCTTTTTCCATTTTGGATATGAAAAAAAAAAAAAAAACCTTAGAAGCACTGTATTCACTAGCACACATGAATTTCGAGATACTGCTACTCGATTGATGCATAAGTCGATTTGACAGCGGAAAACTTGAAGTTGTGAGGTTTCATGAAAACAATTTGGTTTTTGCACAGATGGAGGCGAGGAATCTAATCATATTGGATAACGCTTATCGAGGACCATATTAAATTGTTAAAGTTTTACCAAATGACCGCTACTTATTGCAGTATGTTTCTGGAGGATCAAGGAAGTACTTGAAATACCCTCACGAACAGTTGCGCAAGGCTCCTAATTTTGATGGCTCTAGCACTATCCCTGATGATAGCAGGGATTTATCGAAGTAATTTTGACTTTCTTGACTGTTTTTGTTCATAGTGGACTACCCACTGCTCTTCCAAGGTGACTGTGGATTCGCCCAGTCTTATTATTTTGTTGAATGTGGATTATTCCACCTATGTTGACTTTGGATCCCCAAGTCTTCTCAGTGATCATCATAATCATTTTCTCAGTCAAGTATGAGTCTAATTTTGGAATGTGGGCTGGAGTCTACCTTGCTTGGCACCCTTACGTTGGCTGCGTCATAGTTGGACCCTTGTTCTATGTCCTTCCCTTTACGTGGTCTACGTCTTACAGTCATTACTTTTCTGATAGTGTGACTGTCAAGCCCAAGTGAGATAGACAACCTTCCCAAGCAGTTCTTTTGAATGAGTTCCTTTTGAACGAGTTGCTTTTAATGATTACTAACGACTGGATTCACCTGGCTCGAATATATTGATCAAAGGATAATTCCTGTACCTCCTTGCACAATTTGTTTGTTACTTGGAATTGTTTGTTCATTGAAATTTTCCTCGTGCCTCCAACCTCCACTGTGCATGTGCATTAATTTACTTGCCAGTTCTTTGCTGTTATTTTGAATTGTTTGCCTGAAGGGGAACCCCTTCACTTATGGGGACGGGAGTAGGCTGATATTCTCTTCACTAATGGGCTGTGTCTGGTCCCCTAGGTGAACTGAGCTCCCGAGGACGGAAGCAACGTCAGGATCGCCGTGTGATGGATTGATGAAAACGAAGACTGAAACCCTGATTGAACCAGATTGAACGTTTTCCATTTCACTTGCATCATCATCAGATTTACTGACATTGTTATTTTAAACAATTTTTATTATTTGAAACTCGAAAACACAGTAGTGTCGCCACAAGCTGCTCGTAAATCCCCTCGTGACAGGTTTTGAAACTATTGAGAGAAGAGAGGGGGCACCTGTTAAGCCCTCCTTCAGTTCTGCCCGAACAGTTATCGTTGTATCTCGCTTGAGTGTGAACCTTTGAGGTGTCATGTGATCATTTTGATATCAAATTTGTAGTAAATGCTGTCCGAGGGGGAGTATCGCTAACTCGAGTTCCGTTTCTGAAATAGTACAGTTTCGTCAGGTAATAAAATTAGTTTACAATTCGGAAGTGTTGTTCCTTTGCAAATACCATGTCTTCCGACGAAGAGGAAGGTCATCTTCGGGAGGAGGAACCCACCATAACATATAAGTAGGTACAGTCCGAAATGATAAAATTTTCAGAGATTGTGCGAGCTCGGGTGTAGATGGTCCCTAATGAAATTGATCGCCTCAGGACTGATTGCAGCCTCTGCAGAAGCGCAAAACCCGGGACGGGAAAAAGAGAAACTATGGCGAGCAATTGTGAAGAAGTGAACTCCTGTAGTGATGTTTATGTGACACTTGAAAGTCGACAAGGTTAGTTTGGTGGGTTTTTAGTCCTAAACAAGTTCAAGTCTCGTTTCCTTTTTCTCGTTTTGGTTTATTATTTTCAATAATGAACCTTTGGAATCGACCAAGAAAAAAAAAATTTTAACACCCCCTCAAAATTTGATGGTTTACGTTTCAAGGTACGTAGAATCCAAAAATCGAATAAAAATTTGGCCGTCCGTCCGCCGTACGCGGCACTTTTGCCACTTAGCATTGACCGATTTTGATGAAATTTGGTATGTAGGCTCCATTTGGGGTCTAGTTGTGCCCCGAAGCTTTTGGTTGATGTAGGTCACTCCTAAAGGTTCCAAAATCAATTTTGAAATTTTGAAAACGCCCTAACTCAAAAATTTCGATATAAAGGTATTGTTTTTCCTTCAATTTAAGATTCTATGGAATTTTTAGAATTTTTTGAGACCACGCGGAGCTCTGTAGGACAAACCGTTCGCTCACTACGAAAATTTAAGGGTTTATATTGAAATATATATATATATACTGCGATTCACACTCGTGTTTTGATTTATATATATATATATATAAATCAAAACACGAGTGTGAATCGCAAAAGAAGCCTAATCTCCGTTAAAATTTTAGCTGACCGAAATGCGATCGATGGTTGGTGATTTTGATTTTTTTTGGATTTTAAAAAAAAAATTTTTTGATTTTTTTTTTCTTTTTTTCCGCATATTGGATGGTTGGTGATTTTGTAGACGAGTGATCTATATAAAAATAATAAACCGTTGTGTAATAATTTGCAGCGTTTTTTTTTCGTTAAGGAAGTGGATACATGGAAAAGGAAACGGTAAGTACAAAAATACGTAACTACTGCGCGACCGTTCTAACAAAATGGCGGCCACTATACTTGACTCTAGCCCAAACAACTAATCACATTGGGTCTGTTCGGAGAGATAGTCCGGAACCAAACCGGAACTGAAAAGGGGAAGGGATAGAGGCGAATGGACTCCTCCAAACCCCTCCAGGCTCCTCCAAACCGTTCAGGACTGCCTCTCTGAACAGACCAATTGGGTTCCGTCCTTCCGCATTCTTTCTACCCCATCTGAAGCCAGCTTAATCGCTACTTTCAAAACGATTGGTAAAGCTGGATTCACTTGGGATGGATAGGTCGGAACGACGGGAAAACCAGTGGAGGGGGGGGGGGGGGGTAGGCGGAAGGTTCACATGGATGTAATGGACGGAATAACCTTTCTCCTGGAAGCCTCTGAAATGATAACCTTTCTCTTGACAGTGTTTCGGTGGTGGTGATGATCGTTTCACAATTCATAAATAAAAATTTAAAAAAAGGACAGCATGAGAAAATAAACAAACAAATGAGCGCGAGTGTGGAACCTCAGGGTGGGCAATTGTGGATTGCAACAATCAATTGTTTTTTTCCTACAATCGATAGTTTCGATGTTTTTTTTCGACCAAGGAATAATATTGCTCTTGGAATTTTAAATTTATCCACATGCTCATCTATTTTTACGAATGCCAGCTGAACAATGTTTCTAGAAATTATCACAGTTGGGATTCTGCACAAATTCTGGGAAAACATTATCTCAACTTCTCAACGCATCCTTCGCGCCAACGGGATATTTCGGTCGATTTTTTTTTTTTTTTTTCAAAAGAGTATGGCTTAGAAATAACGGTAGTCGGGTCTGTTCGTCGAGAAAATGTTTTTAAAAAATCAGAGAAGCTAAGGAAAGTTGAGGATTTGAATGGTGTGACGTAGCTAGCCAAAACTGTCTTTGAAAAAAGTATCCATGCACAGAGAAGAGATGAAACCCTTGGAGGACCTCTTGGATACTACAAAATACTACTCACACACCCGCGTGGCGTAGTGCGCCGCCTTTTTTTCAAACGTGTGATCGCTTTAATTAATTTTTCTACCACATGTTATATTATTATTGGGCTTAAAGTTGGAGTATATAGGTTTTCAAGGGTGCTGAATCCAAATTTGAGGTCAAAAACCTGATTTTTCGACCCACCGAAATACCCCATTGTGGATTGCAACAATCAATTGTTTTTTCCTACAATCGATAGTTTCGATGTTTTTTTTTTCGACCAAGGAATAATATTGCTCTTGGAATTTTAAATCTATCCGCATGCTCATCTATTTTTACGAATGCCAGCTGAACAATGTTTCTAGAAATTAACACAGTAGGGATTCTGCACAAATTCTGGGAAAACATTATCTCAACTTCTCAACGCATCCTTCGCGCCAACGGGATATTTCAGTCGATTTTTTTTTTTTTTTTTCAAAAGAGTATGGCTTAGAAATAACGGTAGTCGGGTCTGTTCGTCGAGAAAATGTTTTTAAAAAATCAGAGAAGCTAAGGAAAGTTGAGGATTTGAATGGTGTGACGTAGCTAGCCAAAACTGTCTTTGAAAAAAATATCCATGCACAGAGAAGAGATGAAACCCTTGGAGGACCTCTTGGATACTACAAAATACTATGCACACACCCGCGTGGCGTAGTGCGCCGCCTTTTTTCAAACGTGTGATCTCTTTAATTAATTTTTCTACCACAATGTTATATTATTATTGGGCTTAAAGTTGGAGTATATAGGTTTTCAAGGTGCTGAATCCAAATTTGAGGTCAAAAACCTGAATTTTCGACCCACCGAAATACCCCAATGTGGATTGCAACAATCAATTGTTTTTTCCTACAATCGATAGTTTCGATGTTTTTTTTTCGACCAAGGAATAATATTGCTCTTGGAATTTTAAATCTATCCACATGCTCATCTATTTTTACGAATGCCAGCTGAACAATGTTTCTAGAAATTATCACAGTTGGGATTCTGAAAAACTTCTGGGAAAACATTATCTCAACTTCTCAAAGCATCCTTCGCGTCGATTGAATCGAAACAATCGATTGTTAGCTACTATCGGCAGTCGGCCACCCCTAGTGCAACCTCCACTGTGGTTATCCGCGAGGAAAACGGAAGACCGGATAAAAATTTCTTCCACTGACAGACTTTCCGCCATTTTGTCAAGATGGCGGCCACCATTCTCCACTGGGGAAAATCAGCCAATCAGATTGCGTAATTTCTTTCCATCGTTCCGACCTTTCCATCTCATGTGAATCCAGCTTATCAGTCAGTGTACCGAAATAACTAGCCTCACATATTCAATGGGGAGAATGTACCAACCTGATAGTTTAGCGGAGGTTGCTTCAGATGTGCAGGAAGTTCTTGTAGGCAGCAGCTCCGAAGATCACTCCTTTCCAACAGCCATAAGATGATTCTCACTGAAAAACGATAACTAATAAATATGTGGGTTTATATAAAGATTTTTACATGTTCCTACCTAAAAAATATCTAGAAGCAACTATTTGAAGAAATACGAATAAAAGGAATCACTATATGACTTTAATCGTTATTCTGAAAAATGAAGTGAATTTTAATGAGAAGATTCTTCAAAATTGAACTAATGGGAGAACTGAATCTAAAATTGAAAAAGTACTCAAGTACTTAAGAGTTGAATAGTTAGTGTGACATTAATGATAATTCCTACCAAATATGAAGTACATAAGGCGTGGCATAACTATGGGCAGTGAAGGGATTTCCACCGCGATTACTTCAGTGCCCATAGTACCTACCTAACCACCAAGCAAAATATAAAATTCAGAACATGAAATGAACATAATATAAAGAGGGACTCTCATGGCGTCTCCACTCAAAATGTAGTTCAACGGGAAAAACAGGCAAAACATGTTTATGGAAAATGAATGAAAAAAACGACTCATGAAAATTCCTCAAATTGAACAAGAAAAAATATTTTTGTAATCCGTGAGTTCTTCCAACTATTGGGTAAAAACAAAACTGTGGTGGAACAAACGACCGGCCATTAAGGAGGTCTCAGTCGGTCGCCGTTCGTTCCTCGTTCCGGGTTAGTATTTCTATCGAGAACCGGCGCTCAAAGTTTAATAGTTGTACCTAAATTTTAAATTTTCAAGGATTTTTGAAATTCATTAGTGCATCTACCTAGGGAATTGAAAAACAAAAAGATTGCCTCTGGAATCATCAAAATCGAACGGTTGCCGGCGAAATGTGGGACAACCGTTTTTCACTGGCAATTATTGTTCGATTTTGATGACTCCAACGGCAATTTTTTAGTTTTTCCATTCCCTAGGCAAATATGCACTAATGAATTTCGAAAATCTTAGAAAAGTTCAAATTTAGGTACAACTATTAAACTTTGAGCGACGGTTCTTGAAAGGAACGAACTGCGACCGACTGAGAACCCGTCAACAGTGATTCATTTACTGAACTGATCCAATGGGAAGGAAAACCACCCAATATTGCGTATCAAATTACGAAGTCGTAATTACTATCGAAATTATGTAGAAACGTAGTTATTGGTGAACAGATTAATCTCCTCTTTTGATCGCTTACAATAAAGCTCTATTAAGTGGAGTTTTGTGGGTAATTTACCGATCCGATTGGAAGAAGAAGCCTGCGATATCCTTCTCGACTACAAGGTTCTTTCTGGATTCGCCATTTTAAATTCAATTGTCAAAGGAAGGTACGGCAGGATTGTACACGATCTTCAATATTGAGGATAAAACGGTGATTCAAGAACGGAGCACGTCGTTAGTCAAGAAAGGTGGATATCGCGTGGTTGTTGTACCCTTCAGCAGAGTTAAATAACCCACAAAACTCCACTAAATACAGCAATATTGGAAGCGGAAATGAGAGGGAATTCATATGTTAACAAATAATTACGGTATTTTTTAATGAAAGTTTACAAGAGTTCTATTCAAGATGACTTAATAGTAGCAATAGTTGGAAATCACGGCTCAATTATAGCAGATTGGGTTGATTGCTACAGTAACTCATATTCAAAGACAATCGCCTCATAATTATACATTTTTAAATTGTCTCATATTCCATAAAGTTTAAAATTTTCTAACTCATTCTCCTGAGGGGTTGATTCAATGAATATGAGTACTACAAAAAAGTATAAAACTTGTTCAATCCTCGAAGGGCTTTCTGGTAGTCTGGAAGTACCTGCGAACAGGGAGAAAACTGTCAGTATCGTCACAGCGGAATATTACAACACCTACAACAATAATAATTATTATAACGCGGAATGTGTTTTCGCGATCACCTGTCGCTCCTAGCGCTAACCCTAAACATACCCTAAGAAGATGTATTCTAGTATCCACACTCCTCTGGACTTGTAGTTGACGATGCCAAAGCTCTGGATCAGACGAGTGGCTGCTCAAGCTAATTTCTACGCTATTTGCCCCAAGAAGATGTATTCTAGTATCCACACTCCTCTGGACTTGCAGTTGACGATGCCAAAGCTCTGGATCAGACGAGTGGCTGCTCAAGCTAATTTCTACGCTATTTGCCCCAAGAAGATGTATTCTAGTATCCACACTCCTCTGGACTTAATTAACGATGCCTAGGCTTCTAATCAGATGAATGGCTGCTAAAACCATTTGCACAATCATTCTATTCAAAGAGATAAAATTAACATTAAAAATGCTGTGGTTTCAATTCCATACGGTGACTGTAAAAAGAATCCAAGCCTCCCATCCCATCGAGGCGCAAAGCCTACCCCATGATCTGACCCTATTCACCAAGTGAAGCTTCATCGCCACTTGTGATCCAGCTATGAATGTGCGCATTACCATCAAGTGCGAAAGAAGAAACGTACCACAAAGAAATGTTGTGTTCTCTCTGTGTTCAGGATCTCAGCTCAGGCATCGTAGCCTCCTTCGGGTCATCTCTGGATACCAACAGCCGCTCGCCACAAACACGATGAGGTAAACCTAAGGAGCGTTACGAAAAATTATTAGATACGGTCAAAACTGTCTACAACATTTTTTATACTAAAAAACTGAGATGATACTCATCTAACATGGCTAACTTATGAATCAACTCAGGAAGCTTTTCCAGACTCTGTAGAAAAATATATCAAACAATTCCAGTCATTTCTTGTCAAAATGCCTACTTGATGAGCTAGATCTAACCTATTCCAGCCAAATTTTAGTGTATATAGTTAGTTCTAATGAAGTCAGCACTCGCTGAAGAAAGGCGGGTCGAATCGCTAAGCTAAGTGCTTCAGCACCAAGCGCATGGATGCTACAAATCTAAAATGGCTGACTTATGAATGAACTCGAGAGACGCTCTTCCAGACTGCAGAAAAAATACGTCAAACAATTACTTCTAGTCAGGATGCTTACTTGACGAGCTAGATCTAACCTATTCC
This sequence comes from Apolygus lucorum, assembly GCA_009739505.2. Taxonomy (NCBI): domain Eukaryota; kingdom Metazoa; phylum Arthropoda; class Insecta; order Hemiptera; family Miridae; genus Apolygus; species Apolygus lucorum. The sequence continues at coordinate 14,372,923 of CM019183.2, forward strand.
AGCCAAATTTTAGTGTAAATAGTTAGTATTGATGAAGTCAGCACTAGCTGAAGAAAGGCGGGTCGAGTCGCTAAGCTAAGTGCTTCAGCACCAAGTAAATGGATGCTATTCATCTAAAGAGCCTAATTTATGAATAAGCTTGTGAGACGCCGGAAAACTCCAAACTGAGTTGGAATCAAGAAATTAAGAAATCACTAGTTGAATGAAAAAGGTCTTCGTCGATATCAAAGAAGCGCTAACTTCTACACCACCCAGCGCGTGGATGCTAGAAAAAAATTAATTCCAAACTTGGAAGACATCTCACTGGATTCTGTGAAATGCGTCCCACTATCGTTCCAAGTCCCATTTCTGGACAAAAATAATTTATAACCTATTTCTAAGCCTAATTTCTAGTTGGTTGTGAAGTAGATCATAACTGCTCTATCCAGTCGATATCTTGATGTAAGTTCCAGATCTTATTGGAGTCTTCTAGCCAAGTACAAAGAAAAATATCCAACCATTTCCACCTTCGGATTTTCAGGGATTAAAGACTCCAAATCGCGCATTTTTGTTGAAAATTAGCACTAGAAAAAGAAGGTTCTAACCACAGAGCCTCCTATTGGATATCTTTCAGTAATGTATTCAGCTCTGATATCAATTATTTTGAACTCTCCTCACTCTCTCTCGGTATTGATCCGATTTTCAGCGAATACGCGTGAAATCGAAACAAAAACCAACCAGAACATGAAAGAAGCAGACAAAAACGGTTGGTATCAACTGTTTGAACGTTATTGAAAGAAATCCGAAAGATCCAGAGTTCATAGGTATGAGTTGCGAGTTTTCCTAGCTAAGTTTCAATCACTGCTCAATTTAAAATCAATACATCAACTGAAAATCAAGGAGGCAAGAGAAAAAGGTGGGTTTTCTTACGTAATTTCTTGGAAACATCCAATAGATTAGAGACCCAACAAGGCAACCAAATACATGAACATGAGACAAACATAACCTTAGCTTAATAAAGAGAAGTATACTTACTTAGGGGATCCTGTTACTCTCTTGAGTTCCATCTTACCATATTACATAGACTACCGCTCGTGAATTCATTCGTCTTCTATTCCATGGTGTCCAGGATTCGGATCAGCTTCGTTCTTCCAGGAAAGAAATGTTGTGTTCTCTCTGTATTCAGGATCTCAGCTCAGGGATCGTAGCCTCCTTTGGGTCATCTCTGGATACCAACAGCCACAAACACGATGAAGTAAACCTAGGGAGCGTTACGAAAAATTATTAGATAAGGCCAAAACTGTCTACAACATTTCTTACACTAAAAAAATAGGGATGATACTCATCTAACATGGCTAACTTATGAATCAACTCAGGAAGCTTTTCCAGACTCTAGAAAAATATATCAAACAGCACTAGCTGAAGAGAGGCGGGTCGAATCGCTAAGCTAAGTGCTTCAGCACCAAGCACATGGATGCTACAAATCTAAAATGACTTATGCTGAACTTATGAATGAACTTAGGCTGACTTATGAATGAACTCGAGAGACGCTCTTCCAAACTCTACAAAAAATCATGTCAAACAATTATTTCTAGTCAGGATGCTTACTTAATGAGCTAGATCTAACCTATTCCAGCCAAATTATTGAGTAAATGGTTGGTATTATCAAAGACAGTGCTAGTTGAAGAAAGGCAGGTCAAAACGCTAAGCTAAGTGCTTCAGCACCAAGCGCATGGATGCTAAAAATCTAAAATGGCTGACTTATGAATAAACTCGAGAGACGCTCTTCCAGAGTCTGCAGAAAAAATACGTCAAACTATTACTTCTAGTCAGGGCGCTTTCTTGATGAGCTACATCTAACCTATTCCAGCCAAATTATAGTGTAAATAGTTAGTACTAATGAAGTCAGCACTAGCTGAAGAAAGGAGGGTCGAGTCGCTAAGCTAAGTGCTTCAGCACCAAGCGCATGGATGCTACAAATCAAAAATGGCTGACTTATGAATAAACTTGTGAGACGCCGGAAAACTCCAAACTGAGTTGGAATCAAGAAATTAAGAAATCACTAGTTGAATGAAAAAGATCTTCGTCGATATCAAAGAAACGCTAACTTCTACACCACCAAGCGCGTGGATGCTAGAAAAAAAAACATGAAAAAAACATAACCTTAGCTTAATAAAGAGAAGTATACTTACTTAGGGGATCCTGTTACGCTCTTGAGTTCCATCTTACCATATTACATAGATTACCCCTCGTGAATTCATTTGTCTTCTATTCCATTGTATCCAGGATTCGGATCAGCTTCGTTCTTCCAGGAAGGAAATGTTGTGTTCTCTCTGTATTCAGGATCTCAGCTCAGGGATCATAGCCTCCTTCGGGTCATCTCTGGATACCAACAGCCGCTCGCCACAAACACGATGAGGTAAACCTAGGGAGCGTTACGAAAAATTATTAGATAAGGTCAAAACTGTCTACAACATTTTTTATACTAAAAAACTGAGATGATACTCATCTAACATGGCTAACTTATGAATCAACTCAGGAAGCTTTTCCAGACTCTGTAGAAAAATATATCAAACAATTCCAGTCATTTCTTGTCAAGATGCCTACTTAATGAGCTAGATCTAACCTATTCCAGCCAAATGTTAGTGTAAATAGTTAGCACTAATGAAGACAGCACTAGCTGAAGAAAGGCGGGTCGAATCGCTAAGCTAAGTGCTTCAGCACCAAGCGCATGGATGCTACAAATCTAAAATGGCTGACTTATGAATGAACTCGAGAGACGCTCTTCCAAAATCTGCAGGAAAATACGTCAAACAATTACTTCTAGTCAGGATACTTACTTGATGAGCTAGATCTAACCTATTCCAGCCAAATTTTAGTGTAAATAGTTAGTATTGATGAAGTCAGCACTTGCTGAAGAAAGGCGGGTCGAATCGCTAAGCTAAGTGCTTCAGCACCAAGCGCATGGATGCTACAAATCTAAAATGGCTGACTTATGAATGAACTTGAGAGACGCTCTTCCAAAATCTGCAGGAAAATACGTCAAACAATTACTTCTAGTCAGGATGCTTACTTGATGAGCTAGATCTAACCTATTCCAGCCAAATTTTAGTGTAAATAGTTAGTATTGATGAAGTCAGCACTTGCTGAAGAAAGGCGGGTCGAGTCGCTAAGCTAAGTGCTTCAGCACCAAGCGCATGGATGCCACAAATCTAAAATGGCTGACTTATGAATGAACTCGAGAGACGCTCTTCCAAAATCTGCAGGAAAAATACGTCAAACAATTACTTCTAGTCAGGATGCTTACTTGACGAGCTAGATCTAGCCTATTCCAGCCAAATTTTAGTGTAAATAGTTAGCACTAATGAAGACAGCACTAGCTGAAGAAAGGCGGGTCGAGTCGCTAAGCTAAGTGCTTCAGCACCAAGCGCATGGATACTACAAATCTAAAATGGCTGACTTATGAATGAACACGAGAGACGCTCTTCCAAAATCTGCAGGAAAATACGTCAAACAATTACTTCTAGTCAGGATGCTTACTTGATGAGCTAGATCTCACCTATTCCAGCCTAATTTTAGTGTAAATAGTTAGCACTAATGAAGACAGCACTAGCTGAAGAAAGGCGGGTCGAGTCGCTAAGCTGAGTGCTTCAGCACCAAGCGCATGGATGCAACAAATCTAAAATGGCTGACTTATGAATGAACTCCAGAGACGCTCTTCCAAAATCTGCAGGAAAAATACGTCAAACAATTACTTCTAGTCAGGATGCTTACTTGATGAGCTAGATCTCACCTATTCCAGCCAAATTTTAGTGTAAATAGTTAGCACTAATGAAGACAGCACTAGCTGAAGAAAGGCGGGTCGAGTCGCTAAGCTAAGTGCTTCAGCACCAAGCGCATGGATGCTACAAATCTAAAATGGCTGACTTATGAATGAACTCCAGAGACGCCGGAAAACTCCAAACTGAGTTGGAATCAAGAAATTAAGAAATGACTAGTTGAATGAAAAAGGTCTTCGTCAATATCAAAGAAGCGCCAACTTCTACACCACCAAGCGCGTGGATGCTAGAAAAAAAACATGAAACAAACATAACCTTAGCTTAATAAAGAGAAGTATACGTACTTAGGGGATCCTGTTACGCTCTTGAGTTCCATCTTACCATATTACATAGATTACCCCTCGTCAATTCATTCGTCTTCTATTCCATGGTGTCCAGGATTCGGATCAGCTTCGTTCTTCCAGGAAAGAAATGTTGTGTTCTCTCTGTATTCAGGATCTCAGCTCAGGGATCGTAGCCTCCTTTGGGTCATCTCTGGATACCAACAGCCACTCGCCACAAACATTATGAGGTAAACCTAGGGAGCGTTACGAAAAATTATTAGATGCGGTCAAAACTGTCTACAACATTCTTTATACTTTCTTAAAAAGCAACAAATTTTTTCCTTAAATTATCAATTCTAAAGTAGATTGCTTAGCGAAATTGGCAATGATAAAAAATTATGGCAAACCCAATAAACATTTTGAAAAATCGCTAATTTCAAAATAATCTTGAGAGACCCTTTATGAGCTATATTTAACCTACTCCAGCCAAATTTTAGAGTAAATGGTTCGTATTAATGAAGTCACTAGTTGAAGAAAGACGGGTCGAATCGCTAAGCTAATTGCTTCAGCACCAAGCGCATGGATGCTACAAATCTAAAATGGCTGACTTATGAATAAACTCGAGAGACGCTTTTTCTGACTCTGCGGAAAAATACGTCCAACAATTCCAAACAATAATTTCTAGTCAAGATGCCTACTTGACGGACTAGATCTAACCTATTCCATCCAAATTAGAGAGTAAAATGGTTCGTTTAATGAATACATCTCTAGTTGAAGAAAGGCAGGTCAAATCGCTAAGCTAAGCGCTTCAGCACCAAGTGCATGGATACTAGAAATCTAATATGGCTAACCTATGAATAAACTCGAGAGATGCTGGAAAACTGAGTTGGAACTAAGAAATGAAAGGGGAACTAGTTGAATGAAAAAGTTCTTCGTCGATATCAAAGCAGCGCTAAGTGCTACACCACCAGGCGCATGGGTGCAAAAAATCTTAAATGGCTAACTTAAGAATAACCTCAAGAGATGCTCTTCCAGACTCTGTGGAAAAATACATCAAACAACTCCTTTCTCTCCGTCATTTCTTGTAAAAAGGCCTACTTGATGAGCTAGATCTAACCTATCCCAACCAAATTATTGAGTAAATGGTTGGTATTAATGAAGACAGCACTAGTTGAATTGAAAAGCTATTCCTAATACACGCCTAGAATTCAATGAGTTAGATAGTGACAAACAAAGTACCCAAGTACATGAACATGAGACAAACATAACCTTAGCTTAATAAAGAGAAGTATACTTACTTAGGGGATCCTGTTACTCTCTTGAGTTCCATCTTACCATATTACATAGATTACCCTTCGTCGATTCATTCGTCCTTCTATTCCATGGTGTCCAGGATTCGAAATTCACTCAGCTTCGTTCTCCCAGTTGAAATTGCTGCATCTTGCTGTTTGGATTTGGTCTTGCATGTTCTGTATAGTATTTACTGCAAAACACGAAACATTATTAGTAGGTACTGTATGGGATGGATCGTAGAGTTATATCAAGCATGTGGGCCTGATATACGGATTATGGCAGAAGAGAAAATCTTAAATTGTAACATATATTAACTGAGTGACGATGAAATGTACCTACTGTTGGCTCACACGTCACCACTGACCAAAGTTGGGAAAGATGGATGCTAAAAACCGCGGCCATTTTGTATTGGTCAGGTCAGGAGAGAGCTTCACATGCACCAAGCACCAGGTACAGTCTACAGGTATAGTACAGTCTATAGATCTACAGTATAGTCCGATCGATCACCAATGGCCATACCAACAAAAATACCTCAATTATGCCCTGGCACTGCAGGGAAAAACATATTGTTTAGTAATGCATGCATTCCAGGGGACGTCCCATTGGATGAGCATTAGATCAGTTTAACCAGTTGGTAAGCGATAAAACTGCTTCACTCGATGTAATTTATTTATTACTTTAGGCAAGAAATACTTAACCCCCCCCCCACCATTATCCACCATAACATTTCTAGCATCATGAGAGCCTCGAACCTGAAAAGCATTTCAAAATCCATGATCTACGACACCCAACATGCGAATTTTGCATTAGGTAGGTACCGCATATTGAACCCAGCCCACGGCTATCCCACTCAGTTGCTCTCCACGAGTGGGTCCGTTTGTATGTGCCGCACAGTTTTCGTGGGTCGTGGGTGCGTTGTTTCCTATCCTATTTATCAATGAAATATTTACCCCCACCACCCCCTCTAGAAAACACCTACCGGGGAGTTAGAACTCGAATTTACGGCATTTTTCAGTATTTTACACGTTTTCCCGAATTTTAAACTTGTTCCTGGAGCGAAAAATTGATTTATCAATAAAATATTGACCCCCACCACCCCCTCTAGAAAACACCTACCGGGGTGGTAGAATTCGAATTTACGGCATTTTCAGTATTTAACACGTTTTTCCCGAATTTTATGCTCGTTCCTGAAGCGAGAAATTGATTTATCAATGCAATATTTACGCCCACCACCCCCCTCTAGAAAATACTGCTAAATAGGCATACTGCTAACTTTTCTTCGCTGCTGATTGGTTTTTGGGCGTTGCATTCACCTCCCGTGACGTCACTTTTTATTAATTCATGAATTTCGTCAAACTGTTCCCGGGTAAGCCGAAAACTTTCCTTGAAAACATTGTCAGGAACTTCCGAAAACACTTTAAATTCACCACCAGTACTTCTCCCAGCTGAATAGGTATTTCTTTTACTTTTTTTCGTTTAATTGAAGAATACAAAGTAATGACTTTCTCAGTCTCTGACTCTGAATCGAGATCCAGGAGGAGCTCAATCAGCGAGTTGGAGAACATCTCTAAACGTGGTTGTGGCACATGACTGGGTTCAATATGCGGTACCCGACCCAGCCCATGGCCGTGGGTTGGGGATGGGGTCGGCGTGGGCTGTGCGTGTGCTGGGTTCAATTTGCGGCAGGCCGTCGAGGTTCACATCCGTATTCAAGGTGAAACACAAAAAAAAAATACACTTTTAGTTCCATGGTGGCACATAGAATAATTCATGACAATCCGGAGGTATAATGAGAATTTTTCCTCAATTTCAAAGCTTGGGTACAATTAGTAAGCAGTAACGGAACCGAAATATTGAAAAATCGGATATTTTGTGAATATTATCCCCCCACTCACCCCCTCCCCTTGCGAATTTTGGTACTCTGGTAAAATCATGTACAACTCGGAAGTTATTTGAGTCAAACAAAAAAAGAAACAAGCAAATCGGTTGGAAATTGAGGCCTGGGCAGAGTTTACAAGATTATGCACGCAAACGCACGTTTTTTAAGCATTAACCCCCCTTAAAAAGCAAAATTGAAAATTCCGGCGCCGTAGTGCACAACTAGATAGTTTTGCGCGTCGAAGAAAAAAAGAACCACGAAAATCGGTTGAGAACTAAGGCCTGGGCAGACGATACAGGATTTTGTTACACACACACACACAGACATACACACACACACACAGACATACACCTATGGTTTTTTTCTCGCGGATTTGGATTCAGAATGGTCTAAAACGGATTACTGTGTGGTTATTTTTTTCTGTTGAGTGTTGTCCTCCTTCACCCCACATCGATCGCATAAGGACGCCCAAGTCTTACTGTGGGACGTCCTAAAAAATCGGCCAAGACGGTCGGGCAGTTCTCGTAGTTCACGTTGGTCAGGGAAAACAGAGAAGGACGTCTATAAGAACTGGGGACAAGGTGGGGTTTACAAATACTCCACAAGTTCCCAACTATAGCGGGAACCACTCAAAATAAACTCCCATATTGGATATCGAACATTAAATGTTGTCCAGAAAATTTTTCCAGAAAATGTCCAGAAAATTTTTCTGACTGTGAGTAGGGCCGTAGAAAGTAGGTAGACTCTACAGAACAAAACCTAGAGGGGAGCAGTATAAATTCACAAAATTGGGCATTTCACGACGAGCGAAACTTTATGCTAGAGTAAAATCGGGAATATGATCATAGGAAACCTCAACTAAATTAAATTTAAAAAATATGATGAGCTTGGGCCCAGCCTGAGTGTATTGCACTTCGAGAGCTACATCAAATTTAGCGTCATAAGCCAACAACATAAGTATCTAATCTAGAAAAAAGTTATGTAAAATTACCTATAATAGGTACATAAATAAAGTACGCATTTTTCATGTGATCAAAAAAGAAGCCAAGCCAAGCGGGTAACAAACTGTACACCCCACTTGAATACTGTCATTGAAGTAGTTCCATTTTCCTCAAAATATATCAATTTTCTCGTGGTTATGTTGAATTTTCTTCATTTCCCCAAGAAATGTTTAAAAAATCTTTTTGTTTATCCATTTTTAGAAAACTATATTGGTATATTAAGGTTTTACTTTGAAGCTGATTGCATTGCACTGCCTTCAAATTCCTCTCACTATACTTATTTCCAAAATTAATGGTTCTGCGAGGGAACGGATCAAAACACGGCCTTATCACAAACATTATTACTTTTTGTAAAATTGATCTATTTTTGAATTACTGTATCTCTGTAATTATTTAACCTACAAGGTCCAGGTGGTCTTTAACTAACTATAGAAAATTCTACCTACTGTAGACAATAAATTATTGAAATTACATTTTAGAAGTTATAGTTAAAAAACTGAAAAAATTCAAAAATTTCATGGTTTTTAGCCTACTATGTCAGTAGCAAAGGGTTTTCAAAGTTGCAAATTTGGATGACTTTTTAAATCATTTCAATTTTTATTATTATTATAGATTTTTGCGATTGCAAAGAGTCGTAGATATATCCATTTTTGATGAGAACAACACGTTGAGTAACTGCTCAAGTGTCCTGTCCAGGTGCCTCGAGTATTTGCTACTTTCGAGTATCGGCCAGACCTCGACTTGACGCCGAGTTTTGTTTATGAATACCACATCGAGCAAATGCTCCAAGTCCGGAGTAACCGCTCGAGTAACTACTCGAGTAGATACTCGAGATGGCGACTGTGAATACCGCTGAGCATCCGCCAATACTCCAAGACCCATTCGAGTATTTACTCCACCTCGAGTAATGTCTATGAATACCGCCCTACAAAACCTAGAGGGGAGCAGTATAAATTCACAAAATTGGGCATTTCACGACGAGCGAAACTTTATGCTAGAGTAAAATCGGGAATATGATCATAGGAAACCTCAACTAAATTAAATTTAAAAAATATAATGAGCTTGGGCCCAGCCTGAGTGTATTGCACTTCGAGAGCTACATCAAATTTAGCGTCATAAGCCAACAACATAAGTATCTAATCTAGAAAAAAGTAATGTAAAATTACCTATAATGGGTAAATAAAGTACGCATTTTTCATGTGATAAAAAGAAGCCAAGCCAAGCGGGTAACAAAATGTACACCCCACTTGAATCTTTAGGTCTAGCATTATAAGATTATTGTAGGTAACTAACCACCAATACTAGATGATGAACACGTGAAATACCTACAAAAATTTGAAATTGATAAAATTGACCCAATAAAGAGCTGATAGATTTTACTCGAAGCTACTTTCAACAGAATGACGCCACAACTGACGCCACAAAATGGAGGTCATGCTGGTCCCCAATCCCTGGCAACAGGTGGGAAATCCTACAAAAATTTAAATCTACCTTTACATCTACCATCTGCCCAAATTGAGACGATTATCTATCGGATTAATTCTATGGTCACGTTTTTACCTGAAACCTCAGCATACGTGACTGGTGTAGATGACTTTGAGATGATTATCTGCGCATCGGCCGCTCTGGAGAAGTCGCAGGAAGAATTCGAAGTCGCATATTCCTTGCTGGAGGCCCTTGAAACGCACCACACTGATCACTAATACACTGGCACAAACACTGACGCAATACGCAGAGACCGTGCACTCCCGATCGCGCACAAATTCGAGACACCGAAGCTGAAACTAGGAAAACCCTAAACAACTCACATTTGGAAAAGTAAGATGGCCTAGCTAGGCACCTACCTCGCACGCCCGTAGATGGAGAACTGGAGGTGGAAGGAGCGAGCAGTGGGAGCAGATCGATCGATAACCACACTATCGATCGGCGATAGCATCGATCCAAACTTGTCTCCCGATATTTTCCCTCCCAAAAACCGTTTACCAGGTGATTGATGATGAATTTCATCGCAATTGCATCAGTAAACAAAACGCTGCAAATTATTACACAAGGGTTTATTACTTTTCTATGGTCAGCTCTAATTTGAACGGAGATTAGGCCTCTTTTGCGATTCACACTCGTGTTTCTGATTTATCGTACGTCCAAACTTTAAATTCTCGTAGGGAGCGAACGGTTTGTCCTACAGGGCTCTGCGTAGTCTCAAAAAATTCTAAAAATTCTATAGAATCTTAAATTGAAGGAAAAACAGTACCTTTATATCAAAATTTTTTGAGTTAGGGCGTTTTCAAAATTTCAAAATTCAAATTTGAACCCTTAGAAGTGACCTACATCAACCAAAATCTTCGGGGCACAACTAGACCCCAAATGGAGCCTACATACCAAATTTCATCAAAATCGGTCAATGCTAAGTGGCAAAAGTGCCGCGTACAGCGTCGGCCGGCCAAATTTTTATTCGATTTTTGGATTCTACGTACATTGAAACGTAAACCATCAAATTTTGAGGGGGTGTCAGAATTTTTTTTTTCTTGGTCGATTCCAAAGGTTCATTATTGAAAATAATTAACCAAAATTAAAGAAAAACATCCTTTTGGTTTATTATTTTCAATAATAAACCTTTGGAATCGACCAAGAAAAAAAATTTTCAACACCCCCTCAAAATTTGATGGTATACGTTTCAAGGTACGTAGAATCCAAAAATCGAATAAAAATTTGGCCGGCCGACGCCGTACGCGGCACTTTTGTCACTTAGCATTGACCGATTTTGATGAAATTTGGTATGTAGGCTCCATTTGGGGTCTAGTTGTGCCCCGAAGATTTTGGTTGATGTAGATCACTTCTAAGGGTTCAAAAATGAATTATGAAATTTTGAAAATGCCCTAACTCAAAAAATTTCTATATAAAGGTATTGTTTTTCCTTCAATTTAAGATTCTATAGAATTTTCAGAATTTTTTGAGACTACGCAGAGCCCTGTAGGACAAACCGTTCGCTCCCTACGAGGCTTTTACGTACGATAAATCAGAAACACGAGTGTGAATCGCAAAAGAGGCCTAATCTCCGTACAAATTAAAACTGACCGAAATGCGATCGATGTTTTTCTTCATGTTGGATGGTTGGTGGCTTTGTAGACGAGTGATCTATATAGAAAAATAATAAACCATTGTGTGATAATTTGCAGCGTTTTTTAAACAAGTTTTTATTTTTTTGTTAATATAATGAACTAAAAAGTTTAAATCAATTACCTCTAATAAGAAAACTCGGCGCCTCGGGCCTCGCCAGGGGGGCAAGCCCCCCTCAACACCCGGATGCTTGATACACTCATGGAACATGTTTTAGTCAAACTTAGTGAAGCACCTTTAATCGTAGGTAGGTATAATACAAAAGTAATACTATCCCTAGCAACATATCTAAAATGCATTAAAAAAAGTCTGCCAAGTGGGTGTGGCACACAGCTTCCTCGTATCCATATCCCGATTGTATAGATGATCCGATGCATAGTAGTTAATCTCAAAACATCAAAACAAGTTAATCTGTAACATCCCTGAAAATTTCATTGAAATCGGATGGAAAATGTAGAAGTTATGGCCGTTACAAGGAAATTCACGTTTGCGCAGTCGCTTCTATCAGTCCGGGAAGATGATTTTCATAGGGGACCGTCTAAACACTGAACTGTAACATCCCTGAAAATTTCATTGAAATCAGATGGAAAATGTAGAAGTTATGGCCGTTACAAGGAATTCACGTTTGCGCATGCGCAGTCGCTTCTATCAGTCCGGGGATGATGATTTTCATAGGGGACCGTCTACACACCGACCCGCACAATCCCTGAAAATTTCATAGAAATCAGACAATAACTTCGTATAGTTATGCGCGTTACAAGGAATTCATGACAGACACACAGACAGACAGACACGGAACCAAAATTGTTCAGAAAGGTCTAAAACGCAAAACGCGAGTGGAAATTTTGATTTTGGAGAACTTTTTTTTTCGTCCTTGAAAAGTGAAAACAAAGCTTCCGCTACCTTGGTAGACTCGGAAGCAATATTAAATTAAAATTAATTAAGGTAATTAATACAATTATCCCTAGCAAAATACCTAAAATGTATTTAAAAAAAAATTTAATGAATTTTAGATAATATCTAAAATAGATAAATAGATAAATAGATATTAGATAAATAGATATTATCTATTTAGATAATATTATCCCTAGCAACATATTATGTTGCTATGGATAATATTACTTTTTTAATTTAATTACATTGCTACCTACCTATAAATGAAGAGCTCGGCCGAAAAGGGGTACATGTCACTTTTTACGAATTTTTTTTTTTTTTTTTGCGTCAAATTGAAGCTTGAGGTTTCCTCTACACGATTATAGAATAAAATATCGATATTTTTAACTACATGGTTGTTTTTTTGCGATGAGAGCAAGTGAAAATGTGACGCCTCCAATAGACGAATAGGGATACATGTTCCCGTTGCTAGGACGATGAGTTAATCGAAACGTTTTGTGTTCAAAGTCTATCAAAGTGTCTTTCGTTCTATCAAACGTTTTGTGTTCAAAGTGTTTTGTGTTCATGTATAGTATTTACAAATTTATTTCAACCCTTTACAAAATTATTTCAACCTTTCAGAAATTTATTCAATCCCTTTACTTAATTATTTAAACCCTTTTCCCCTTTATTTGTAAAAGGTTGAAATAATTTTGTAAAGGGTTAAATTATTTTGTAAAGGGTTGAAATACATTTGTAAATGCTATAATGTGTAACTGCGCCACAAATAGATAGCTTTCTTATATTATTATACGGTACGTATTAATATATCATTAGCTTGTGGGAAATCTGATGGAACAGGGGTACAGGTTCGATTTAGCTTGTGAATTCATGACCGCATGATTGGGATTCGTTTTTTGGCTCTCCTGTAAAATTCAAAAAAGGAACATGTACCCCTTTTCGGCCGAGCTCTTCAAAATTTGAATATTGAAAAAATAATAAAATATTGATAAATTTGAATATTGAAAAAATAATAAAAATATTGATAAATTTGAAAATATTTAATATTGGCCTTCTCAATAAATGTTTGTTTAGGTATACGTGTAACAAAGCGTATTTTCCAGCCCTTATTAATTAAGATAACACTTTATCACAGTCTCAATTTTATCAATAAAAACGTGTTATTTTAGCGTCTTCTTTTTCCTCTTGCTACCAAAATGTAACACGCTTTTATTTGTAAAATTGAGACTGTGATAAAACGTTATATTTCTTATTACAAGTAATTTTTATTTCCAACTTTTTAGTTCATTTTATTGACAAAAAATAAAAGCTTGTTTTTAAAAAAGGTTTTTTCTTTAATTTTTAATCTACGACTAAAAAATGTATGAATTGGAAGATGGTCCCCCAGGTATTGAAGGATATTTAAGGAGTTATTTTCCCTTTTGATATTCTGATTGAAATTTAAGTGAATTTTTATTTTTTAAATATTTACTCATATAAACTATTAAATTATGAATAATTAATTTTAATATTAAGTTTTTTTTTTTCAAATTATATTTATTGCACCAAGTAATTCAACTTATTAGCAACATTTCTCTGATAATGTATATAAATAACTGAAAAGAGAGTGTGGTACATAGCACACCTCCATACTTCATGTCGGCTATTTTATGTGTCTTTTGACGCACAAGATTCACAGGAGCGCACAGCACAACACTCACTGAACAACTTCATGAAAACACCACTCCCTACTGCCACAGATCGTGAGGTTTTCGTCTTTTCAGCCGCCTGAGTAGATCATCAACATCCAGCAACTTCACAGCCTCCTCGTTGATATGACCTTGTAGCCTCTGGTGATGGGCTATTGCTTGAGTTTTGATGACTTCATTTATTGTGGGAATTTTAAGGTCCTTATGGATGTCGTCATTGGTTGAGTACCAATACGCATCAACGCATGAGCGCAGTACTTTGTTCTGAAAACGCTGTATAATGTCACGATTGCTTTGAGAGGTGCAGCCCCACAGTTGTGCACCATATGTCCAGACTGGCTTAAGGACCTGATTGTATAAGGTTAGTTTGTTCTGTAATGACAATTTTGATCGTCTACCAACCAACCAATACATTTTTCGGAGTTTTAATATTAAGTGACGGACCTTAGTTATTTGTTGACGAGTCGAGGGAGCCAAGGCTGCTATAACTCTTGAGGTGAAGATGATGGTATAATTTAATGAAGTTCTCTCGGTTCCTGCTGCTATCTCTACCCGCTCCAGTCTCTTGTCACTTTCTTTTAATTTTTTCGTTGATTTTTAATCTACTACTAAGAAATTCATGAATTGGAAGACGGTACCTCAGGAATTGAAGGATGACCTGACCATTATGAATTGAAAGATGATCCCCTAGGAATTGAAGAATGGAGGAATTATGAAATGGCGGCTACCCTTCATGGAAGATTGAAGGACCCTTCTTATTGGTCCCTTTATGAAATGGAATACGGTCTCCTACGAATAGAAGTATGTTCATTATAAAATAGTGGATGGTCTCCTATGAATTGGAAAATGGTCCTTTGTGAATAATATTGCATTCTCATCCGATTTATACATGCATGCAAAATTTCAGCTCAACAAACGGAAAAAATTTCAACGTTCTAAATATTACGAATCAATTGTGATTTGTGGGGAACAAACCTATAAATGGCAAACCTAGGAAATACCTGAAATTCCTTTTACACGAATTTATGAAGAAAATCTCTTTTAAAGAAGGACAAGAGCGCAACATGAAATTTTATTCGAAGAAGCTAAAATTTTTAGTTAAATAAAATTTCATGTTGCGCTCTTGTCCTTCTTTAAAAGAGATTTTCTTCATAAATTTGTGTAATAAGATCGCATTTGATCAGCTCTGCCGTGTGAAGGAAGAACGACTCAACTCGAAAATGGTCGAAAATGGGGTTTTTACGTATCCCCTCTAATTTTCCCCCACCTTTCCGATGAACGAGTCAAAATTTCGAAATTCACCCCGGAAGGGGTTGAAATCGTTAGGGGTGTAATTTGAAAATTGCCTAATTTTAAGCAAAAACGTCTCAACTCTATGCTTTTTAGGAAAAACATCTCAACTCCTCGATTAAAACACCCTAACTTGCTAGATTTGCTATTTATTTGTGGAGAAAAAAAGACTCAACTCGCTGTTGAGTTGTTTTTGTTGGCTTCAATATCGGGTTGAAGCGTCTCGTATGGTTGTCGATATTTGACTCAAATGACACGAATCGATTGAAGGTACGTTTGTGAAGAGGAATAATTGTAACAGTCGATTGAGTTGAACAACATATTATGAGGTTTGAAAAAAATATGGGGTCATGGGAGTGATTTGGAGTGAATTTATGGCGAGTTTTCCAGAAAACCTTCGAAGCTGATTTCTGGGATTTCGAAAATTTTGAGTTGAGTCGTTCTTCCTTCACACGGCAGAGCTGAAATTTGGCTCACTTCCGCCAAGGAACGTTCATGTACGATTCACACTCGTGTTTCTGACTCATCATTCATCCAACCAAGAGTAGCTGAGACACCTTAACCTTGCAGGAGAACTGTAAACTACCTTCTAGATATTTCAACGTTCTAAATATCACAAACCAATTGTGATTTGTGAGGAACAACCCCCTAGATGGCAAACCTAGGAACTATCCAAATCTTCCTTTCAAACGAATTTTTGAAGAAAATCGTACTTTTTTTAAAGAGAGAAATGTTTTTAAGAAGGACAAGTGCGCGACATGAAATTCTATTCGATGAAACTAAAATAAGATCGCATTTGATCAACTGAAATTTGGTGAAAATTTGGTGAAATTTGGAAATTTGGCTCACTTCCGTCAAGGAAAGTTTATGCACGATTCACACTCGTGTTTCTGACTCATCATTCATCCAACCCAGAGTAACTCCCGGGAGCCGAGGCCGAAAACGGCGACTCATGAGTTGAAAGCTACAAACCAATTTTTATTCAAATGTCCTCTAAAGAGAGTGAAAATGGATCTCTGCCCCGTCTTTCAAAAATATCGGCCGTTTGAAACTGTCAAATGTAGAGAAATGATGACTTATGTAGTTCATGGTTGGAAGAAATAATTGGAATAGGTTGAAAATACAACTCTGCCACCGTCCTTCCCCGCCCCTGTACAGGCAGAGTCGATCAAATTTTGTCAACATTTTGACCGTTTTTTGACTTATCTCTATGCATATTTTATTAATAATAACCAAGTTTCAAAAGTTGACCAAATTGGGTCCCAAAATTGATTTATTTAGTTGACGGCTGAAATTCATATTTTGCGAGTTGGTAATTATTAGTTCTTTTCAAAATGTCAAGTCTGTCTTTCTGAATCCACTTCATTCATTCAGCAGAAATGGTCCAAATTGGTCACATTTTGGTCTAAAAATGGACTGGAAATTTATAAATGTTGATGGCTAGAAATTGCAAAATTATCTCCTACATGATACAGAAAGACAATAAAATACAATCTGCCATCTTGGACAGGCGACGTCTGTAGAATATGTACAGTGTATATACAGTATAGTACAGTATATGTACAATAGACAATATGTACAGTAATTTGGGTGCAAATCTCCTAACTCCAAATTCAGCACCGGAAAATCGACTTATGAGTTGGGGGTTGGAATTTTACTGTAACATCTATAAAATCAACATGTGAGTCCTTTTTGGATCATCAGCCTTTCTAATTTTGCGTCATTCTACAAGCAGAAGTAATATTACATCAAATTTGCTAATTTCTGGTTCAAAATGGATTTTATTAGTCCGTTGTCGATAGTCCGAAATTCTTCTCGAATGGCAACCGGAAGACAATGAAATACAATCTTGCGAAAGAACTGCCAACAATTTTCTAAAGCTGGGACGCTGGCACGAAGGAGGAGGGAACTCAATTCGTTGTCAGGAGACTCGATCTGATAAAAATGTCACAACAAACGCACATTTAACAATGTTTGATAATAATCTGTGTGGTTTCATTCGTTTCAAGAAATTGAACTCGCTCTTAAATTGATGAAGAACGTCATGAATATTCATTAACTGGGTAATTAAAAAGTAAAAAAAAAGTAAACAACCATTTCAGGTTGGATTTTCGTCCGACTGCCATTCCTGGCGTCGCGGAAGTCATCAACTGTCTTCCTATATAAGGGAAGATCAGAATTTGTTCTGATGATTTCACTCATGGCTTCCCATCGGCCTCACCTCCCTAGGTTGGGACAAGGGGGAACTGCGACCGACTTGCCCGAAAATAATATTTTTTTTAATGCTATATTATTATATTATGCTCCCGAGGCGAGCCTCGAACTCACGGCCCCTGCAAACGGGTCTCGTCTCCAGAGGCACATGCCGTAGCTCGCTCGGTCACAGCTGACCCCCACTGGGTAATTAATAGTCCCCATTGATCGAAAGGTTGGTCACACAAAGCTCTGGGTCGTGTTATTAAATTCTTAAAATTTCAAAATTTTTCATCCCCCCCTCCACTTTTTATTAAAAGATTTCGAGATAAGGCGTTTTGAAAATTGTTTCCCCATTTTTGGTTTATTTTTTTCAATAATGAATCTTCCGTCCTCCGTCCGTGCGCAGCACTTTCCTTAGATTTTAATGAAATTTGGGAAATGTGCCCCGAAGCTTTTGGTTGATGTCAGTGTTGATCACTCCTAAGGGGTGGAAAGTAGATGTAATTTTCCTAACGCCGTAGTTCGAAACATCTCGATATTAAGGTATTGTTTTTTCATCAATTTAAAGTAGTATTGAATAATTAGAATCGAATGAGACCACCCAGAGCTCTGTAGGACCAACCGTTCACTCCCCATGAGTACTTAAGGGTTCAACAAATCATAAATCAGAAACACGAGTGTGAATTGCAAAAGGGGCCTAATCACCGTTAAAATTTTAGCTGACCAAATTCGATCGCTGTTCGTTTCTTCGAATTGTACTCAGTTTTGCGTCCTTAGCAACCAGTAATTAAATTTCCTAATAAAGGCACCCATAGGTACTCCATGTTTCATCGAATTGAGTGTGAAGCTTTTATTTTTTCCAAATAAACTTGATTGTGAAGTAGGTAGGTATGTGATAGGTAGGTAGTATCTATGGTCGGTAGTGACAATGGCAAATCCGTGTTCTTTGCAGACGAGTGATCTACGTAGAAAAATAATAAACCTTTGTGTAATAATTTGCAACGTTTTTTTATTTGATTTTTGGATTTTACGTAGATACCTTGAAACGTAAACCATCAAAAATTGAGAGGGTTGGCTTTTTCTCTTACTCGATTCCAAGTGTCATAGTTCAAAACTGAACAACTTTTAGAAGTCCAATTTTCAAAAAATAGATCCAATAACGTGTTTTTTTGAGATTTTTGTTGATAATGGTAATGCTAACAAGAAAACTCTACAAAACATGTTACGAAATGCTGTCTTGGACATAAGTATTACAGTACGTGGTAGGTATTTTGGAAACAACGTGGCATTTCTTCATGAATTCCTAGTTCAAATGAACAGAGATTTTGACAATGTCAGTGAACATCTATTTGGGATTCACAATAGTGTTTCCACTTTATAGGGAGCAAACGATTGGTCCTACAGAGCTCTAGGTGGTCTAGAGTATACACATATACTATTTTAAATTTATATGAAACAATAAGTACTTTATATTTGAAATTTTCGAGGGAAACTTTTTCGTTTTGGAAACTTAATTTCTACTGCTAATAAATTATTCCCCCTTTTGAAGTGACATCATCCAAAGGCCTCGGGGCTCAAATAGACCCGAAATGGTGCCCATATGGCAAATTTCATCAAAATCAGCTGACGGATGGAAATATTTAAATTTGATTTTTGGATTCTACGTGCTTGAACCATCAAAAAATAATGCAAACTCAAACCACCAAAAAATATTGAGGGAGGTTAAAATTTTTCCTGATCGATTCCAGAGGTTCATCATTGAAGGTAGTAGAGCAAATGACTATAAATATTGATTAGAATATTTATTTGAAAATTCTCACATGTTTAAGAACTGGCATTCGTATTTACTCGAAGAAAAATTTCCAAAATATTTACCTATACTTAATACAAACTGACGAAATATAGGAAAATTTTATAGGAAAATATAAATATATTAGGAAAATTTGTATTTACTCGAAGAAAAATTTCCAAAATATTTATAATATAAACTGACGAGATATAGGAAATTTTTATTTTTTTAAAATTTTTTTATGAAAATTTTTATTTTTATTCCTATAAAATTTTCCTATTTTGTTTGGGTATCATCGATTTCAAGTTCTAATAACGAAACAGAACAGTTACTTAGGTGAACCTACTCTGATAGTCTGATCTTGATCAAACCTTCAGATCAGAATTTGCTCTCACTCTCATAGAATCGAGCAAAATGGTCGTGTTCGGATAATCCCGATCGATTGTTTGCTTTACAGTAATCGATTAGAGTGAATTCTAGAGTGCAAGTTGCCCCCACTCCTTAACTCGTCAGTTCCCCTCTCCTAAGAGGATGAATGTGATTGGCTTACTACTGCGCCTGCGCACAAATCCGATACGCAATACACTTCCCCTCCGGCTTGGATATTTACCTCAAGAATACTTTTGAACATCCACGCCAGCAGGATTGCCAAATCTACTCATTTTCCGTGAGATCTACATGTTTTTCTCCTCGCCTTGAGGTCATCGAATTACCTACTAGGTGTTGGATGGGTGGTTATTTATTAACCCATACCTAGTAGGTAGGTATTTATACGTTATTTCTTATTGTAAAAATTAAAATCAAGTACTTACCTTTTTCATGAAAGCGCCTCAAAAAATGTAACTTACCTACACTTAATTAAAGTGACTAAATGCATCTGACCTCCTGAATCTCCAAAATAGATTTAGCGGTTAATCTGCTGTCAAAAATAGGAGAGATTTTCCATTCTGTCAGAAAAATTATGGACACCCTAAGAATTACGGATCTCTTCAGAAGGTGCAAAACTGAAAATAACTCGTTCGCACAAATGCCTCGTTTTTACAAATGCCAGAAAGTAACTGTAACAAATTTTCACCAGTCAAAATTTATTCCTAATCATTTTCCAATGGTCTTCAAAAATGTTAAATTTTCCATCAGTGTAAAACATTTTTTTATTAGAAATAATCTAATTTGGGTACCTCTTGTTAATTCTTATCTACCTATGACGTGAAAAGGTACCTATCTACAACGCTGTCAACACCCCCTCCAAATTGTATTGTTTAGAAACTAGATGGAGTATTGAGCAAATTTGGATGCTCTGAACGCAGAATTTAATTACTTAAAACTGTATACTTATAGTAAGTTTTTTCTTTTTATTTAAAGATTTAGGCGTCTAAAACTGAGCTAAACTATTTTTCTGTTAAAATCGAACATATCTTCCATTTTCCGACCAAGTCGCTGAATGAATTTTAAAGTTTCAGGAGATCTTACGGAAAGGACATAATGCACTTTAATTTTGATGCGAGTAAAATTCCCCTTGCGAGATATATTTTCAGGCCAAAAAGTGATGGTCAATCTTTTTTCGGATTTTAGGTTCACAAAAGTTCGGTTTGTTTCGGAAACTGTCGTATGAAAGAATTTTTCTAGTTTTGTCCAAATTAGTTCCGACCCATTTTCGGTCTCCTTTGAGAATGTTGAGCTTGAAAATATCCAAGAGTGTAAAACCTGTCCTAGCCTTTTTCCAACCGATGTTGGCGGTGCGCTATTTCAACGTATATCAACCCTTCCTGTCCACCCTAGCTCTAGGGTCGTCGCTGCCGACTTTAGCTTACTCGGACCTGCCAGCCCTGCTCACCGGTTCTCCTCCCACCAATGGAAGTAATAATTTTTTTCGTATTCTTTATTTATCATTGAAGTATGTGATTTCAAGAACGTAATTTATACAGTCAAGAGAAACAGGCAGTTTACCTATTTAGGCTATGGAATTTGAATTCCACCAAAAACATACCGTCGACTGTTGACACGATGAGCGCGATTTCGCGAGTCAAGTTCTCATTTATGTTGTATTCTCGTTATTTCCGTTTATTTAAATAGGATAACTTAAGTCAACAGTCTCTGCGCAATGATGTAAGATCGACTACGAAAAGTCCCTTGATTTGAGGTAAGTTTCTTTTCAACCGACTTCTAACACCAGGATTTGTGTCATGGGACCACGATTTCAATTCTGTGACACTTTTGTGCTTAGTAACTGACTTTGGCTTAAAATGGGACTGAGAGGGCTCATGTCAGCTCGTAGGGCTGTCGAGGTATATTTTTATCTACAAAAAATGTGTTTCTGTTGAACGGTGATTCGTAGGTAGAAAAACGTCACCTGTTATTTGTTTTGACTAATCGAATTGACGCAACTAATTGCTGTTTTACTACCTACCTAGTAACTAGGTAGATTAACTAGGTAGTAACTAGAAGATTAACTAATCTTCATACTTTTCCTACTTTAACTGTTAATCTTGACTTCGAGTAGTTGAAATCACCTTGGCTGTCGTGAAAAGCCTGGCATTACCATACTTGCGTGGTAGGCGAAGGAAGGTGCAAGAAGGAAAGTTTGGCGGAAACTTTGGCGAAATCAGTCGCTCATGTCGGTTGCATCATGCTGCCGCGAAGACTTGCTTGGTAGTTACAAGTTACTTCATACTTCTGCCGTCCAAAGCTAAAACGTCCTAATTCCGTTTTTTTCACTTTTTGAGATAGCGACGTGATCTTGTAGAGCTCGATCAGCCGCATCATTTGTGCTAACCTAGGTAGAACGTCTTAAGTCGATAGAAGAGTAGAGAAAAATCACTTTGTCCTTAGTCCATTTCGCGAGTTTTGCTAGTCATCCCAGGCTAAAATGTCCTAAGTAAGGCATACTAGGCTAAAATGTCCTTCGAGGAAAAAATTCATGCGGACATAGGACAGTCTAGTTTAGTAGCATTGGATACGAATCATTTACTTCTGTGACTTGAACTTACTTAAACAGTCGTAGTTTTGAAGAAAAACAGTACCTACCTACGTTGTTCACTCGATGACGTCAGTTTAGAGACAGTACCACTGCTTCAGTACTACTCTCAGCGGTAACAACACAGCAAAGCCAAAAATTGTTTGGACTTGCAGCTAGAAAATTCGTAAGAACGTTGGCAACCAAATTAGAACTTTTTTACTGTGATGATAACTAATTAAAAACGCTGCAAATCATTGCTCAAAGGTTTATTATTTTCTGTATAGATCACCCTTCTGTATAGATCACTGGTTCTCCATCAATAGCACCTACCACCATCTGTATTCTCCCTTGACCTTCCCTCTCAAATTTCAGCTTCCTGCGTTCAATAGGATTGCAAATGACTTCGGAGCTCACTCAGCTGATCAGTGATCTGAAGAGTGAAGAAGATCTCCTCGAATGCTGGAGACGCCTGGAAGAGCACTTCCATTCAATAGGATTGAAAATGGCTTTGGAGCTCACTCAGCTGATCAGTGATCTGAGGAGTGAAGAAGATTTCCTCGAATGCTGGAGACGCCTGGAATAGCACTTCCATTCAATAGGATTGAAAATGGCTTTGGAGCTCACTCAGCTGATCAGTGATCTGAGGAGTGAAGAAGATCTCCTCGAATGCTGGAGACGCCTGGAAGAGCACTTCCATTCAATAGGATTGAAAATGGCTTTGGAGCTCACTCAGCTGATCAGTGATCTGAAGAGTGAAGAAGATCTCCTCGAATGCTGGAGACGCCTGGAAGAGCACTTCCATTCAATAGGATTGAAAATGGCTTCGGAGCTCACTCAGCTGATCAGTGATCTGAAGAGTGAAGAAGATCTCCTCGAATGCTGGAGACGCCTGGAAGAGCACTTCCATTCAATAGGATTGAAAATGGCTTTGGAGCTCACTCAGCTGATCAGTGATCTGAGGAGTGAAGAAGATTTCTTCGAATGCTGGAGACGCCTGGAATAGCACTTCCATTCAATAGGATTGAAAATGGCTTTGGAGCTCACTCAGCTGATCAGTGATCTGAGGAGTGAAGAAGATCTCCTCGAATGCTGGAGACGCCTGGAAGAGCACTTCCATTCAATAGGATTGAAAATGGCTTTGGAGCTCACTCAGCTGATCAGTGATCTGAAGAGTGAAGAAGATCTCCTCGAATGCTGGAGACGCCTGGAAGAGCACTTCCATTCAATAGGATTGAAAATGGCTTCGGAGCTCACTCAGCTGATCAGTGATCTGAAGAGTGAAGAAGATCTCCTCGAATGCTGGAGACGCCTGGAAGAGCACTTCCATTCAATAGGATTGAAAATGGCTTTGGAGCTCACTCAGCTGATCAGTGATCTGAAGAGTGAAGAAGATCTCCTCGAATGCTGGAGACGCCTGGAAGAGCACTTCCATTCAATAGGATTGAAAATGGCTTTGGAGCTCACTCAGCTGATCAGTGATCTGAGGAGTGAAGAAGATTTCCTCGAATGCTGGAGACGCCTGGAAGAGCACTTCCATTCAATAGGATTGAAAATGGCTTTGGAGCTCACTCAGCTGATCAGTGATCTGAGGAGTGAAGAAGATCTCCTCGAATGCTGGAGACGCCTGGAAGAGCACTTCCATTCAATAGGATTGAAAATGGCTTTGGAGCTCACTCAGCTGATCAGTGATCTGAGGAGTGAAGAAGATGTCCTCGAATGCTGGAGACGCCTGGAAGAGCACTTCCATTCAATAGGATTGAAAATGGCTTTGGAGCTCACTCAGCTGATCAGTGATCTGAGGAGTGAAGAAGATTTCCTCGAATGCTGGAGACGCCTGGAAGAGCACTTCCATTCAATAGGATTGAAAATGGCTTTGGAGCTCACTCAGCTGATCAGTGATCTGAGGAGTGAAGAAGATCTCCTCGAATGCTGGAGACGCCTGGAAGAGCACTTCCATTCAATAGGATTGAAAATGGCTTTGGAGCTCACTCAGCTGATCAGTGATCTGAGGAGTGAAGAAGATCTCCTCGAATGCTGGAGACGCCTGGAAGAGCACTTCCATTCAATAGGATTGAAAATGGCTTTGGAGCTCACTCAGCTGATCAGTGATCTGAGGAGTGAAGAAGATTTCCTCGAATGCTGGAGACGCCTGGAATAGCACTTCCATTCAATAGGATTGAAAATGGCTTTGGAGCTCACTCAGCTGATCAGTGATCTGAGGAGTGAAGAAGATCTCCTCGAATGCTGGAGACGCCTGGAAGAGCACTTCCATTCAATAGGATTGAAAATGGCTTTGGAGCTCACTCAGCTGATCAGTGATCTGAGGAGTGAAGAAGATCTCCTCGAATGCTGGAGACGCCTGGAAGAGCACTTCCATTCAATAGGATTGAAAATGGCTTTGGAGCTCACTCAGCTGATCAGTGATCTGAGGAGTGAAGAAGATTTCCTCGAATGCTGGAGACGCCTGGAATAGCACTTCCATTCAATAGGATTGAAAATGGCTTTGGAGCTCACTCAGCTGATCAGTGATCTGAGGAGTGAAGAAGAACTCCTCGAATGCTGGAGACGCCTGGAAGAGCACTTCCATTCAATAGGATTGAAAATGGCTTTGGAGCTCACTCAGCTGATCAGTGATCTGAAGAGTGAAGAAGATCTCCTCGAATGCTGGAGACGCCTGGAAGAGCACTTCCATTCAATAGGATTGAAAATGGCTTCGGAGCTCACTCAGCTGATCAGTGATCTGAAGAGTGAAGAAGATCTCCTCGAATGCTGGAGACGCCTGGAAGAGCACTTCCATTCAATAGGATTGAAAATGGCTTTGGAGCTCACTCAGCTGATCAGTGATCTGAAGAGTGAAGAAGATCTCCTCGAATGCTGGAGACGCCTGGAAGAGCACTTCTATTCAATAGGATTGAAAATGGCTTTGGAGCTCACTCAGCTGATCAGTGATCTGAGGAGTGAAGAAGATCTCCTCGAATGCTGGAGACGCCTGGAAGAGCACTTCCATTCAATAGGATTGAAAATGGCTTTGGAGCTCACTCAGCTGATCAGTGATCTGAGGAGTGAAGAAGATTTCCTCGAATGCTGGAGACGCCTGGAAGAGCACTTCCATTCAATAGGATTGAAAATGGCTCTGGAGCTCACTCAGCTGATCAAATATCTGAGGAGTGAAGAAGATCTCCTCGAATGCTGGAGACGCCTGGAAGAGCACTTCCATTCAATAGTATTGAAAATGGCTTCGGAGCTCACTCAGCTGATCAGTGATCTGAAGAGTGAAGAAGCCTTTGAGCAATGATTTGCAGCGTTTTTTACCCACCAACATTTTTTTTACCTACCAACTTTTTTTTACCTACCAGCTAGGTACTACCTACCACACCATACTGGCTTCACACCTTCACAATCAAGTTTATTAGAAAGAACTAAACGCTTCACACTCGATTGGAAAAAAACGCTGCAAATCATTGCTCATAGGTTTATTATTTTCTGTATAGATCATCCATCTGTATAGATCACTGGTTCTCCATCAATAGCACCTACCACCATCTGTATTCTCCCTTGACCTTCCCTCTCAAATTTAGGCTTCCTGCGTTCAATAGGATTGAAAATGGCTTCGGAGCTCACTCAGCTGATCAGTAATCTGAAGAGTGAAGGAGATCTCCTCGAATGCTGGAGACGCCTGGAAGAGCAGTTCCATTCAATAGGAGTAAAAATGGTTTTGGAGCTCAATCAGCTGATCAGTGATCTGAAGAGTGAAGAAGATCTCCTCGAATGCTGGAGACGCCTGGAAGAGCACTTCCATTCAATAGGAGTAAAAATGGCTTCGGAGCTCACTCAGCTGATCAGTAATCTGAAGAGTGAAGGAGATCTCCTCGAACGCTGGAGACGCCTGGAAGAGCAGTTCCATTCAATAGGATTAAAAATGGTTTTGGAGCTCACTCAGCTGATCAGTGATCTGAAGAGTGAAGAAGATCTCCTCGAATGCTGGAGACGCCTGGAAGAGCACTTCCATTCAATAGGAGTAAAAAAGGCTCTGGAGCTCACTCAGCTGATCAGTGATCTGAAGAGTGAAGAAGATCTCCTCGATTGCTGGAGACGCCTGGAAGAGCACTTCCATTCAATAGGAATGAAAATGGCTTCGGAGCTCACTCAGCTGATCAGTGATCTGAAGAGTGAAGAAGCCTTTGAGCAATGATTTGCAGCGTTTTTTACCCACCAACATTTTTTTTACCTACCAACTTTTTTTTACCTACCAGCTAGGTACTACCTACCACACCATACTGCTTCACACCTTCACAATCAAGTTTATTAGAAAGAACTAAACGCTTCACACTCGATTGGAGAAATAGAAAGCTTCGTATGGAAATTTGATTACTGGTTACGCAGGAGGCAAAACTGTATACAAATCGAAGAAATGAACAGCGATCGCATTTTAGTCCGATAAAATTTGAATGGAGATTAGACCTCTTTTGCGATTCACACTCATGATTCTGTTTTATCGAAGGAAAACCTTCAAGTACTCGTAGGGACCGAACGGTTTGTCCTACAGAGCTCCGGGTGGTCTCAAACATTTTTAAAAATTCAATACTATTTAAAATTGGTGAAAAAACGATACCTTTATGTCGAGAGTTTTCGAGCTAGGGCACTCTTGAAAATTTCAACCCTTAATTTTCACCCCTTAGAAGTGACCTACATCAACCAAAAGCTTCGCGGCACAACTAGACCCCAAATGGAGCCCATATACCAAATTTGAACCAAATCGGTCCAGTGTTGCTAAGCAAAGTGCCGCGTACGGCGTACGGCGTACGGACGGAAATTTTTTTATTCGATTTTCGTATTCTACGTACCTTGAAACGTAAAACATCAAATTTTGAGGGGGGGGGTTAAAATTTTTTTTTTCTTGCTCGATTCCAAAGGCTTATTATTGAAAATAATAAACCAATAGAAAGCTTCGTATGGAAATTTGATTACTGGTTACGCAGAAGGCAAAACTGTATACAAATCGAAGAAATGAACAGCGATCGCATTTTAGTCCGATAATATTTGAATGGAGATTAGACCTCTTTTGCGATTCACACTCATGATTCTGTTTTATCGAAGGAAAGCCTTCAAGTACTCGTAGGGACCGAACGGTTTGTCCTACAGAGCTCCG
Source organism: Apolygus lucorum (assembly GCA_009739505.2). Taxonomy (NCBI): domain Eukaryota; kingdom Metazoa; phylum Arthropoda; class Insecta; order Hemiptera; family Miridae; genus Apolygus; species Apolygus lucorum. The sequence goes on from CM019183.2 coordinate 14,400,256, forward strand.
GGTGGTCTCAAAAATTTTTAAAAATTCAATACTATTTAAAATTGGTGAAAAAACGATACCTTTATTTCGAGAGTTTTCGAGCTAGGGCACTCTTGAAAATTTCAACCCTTAATTTGCACCCCTTAGAAGTGACTGACATCAACCAAAAGCTTCGCGGCACAACACGACCCCAAATGGAGCCCATATACCAAATTTGAACCAAATCGGTCCAGTGTTGCTAAGAAAAGTGCCGCGTACGGAACGAAATTTTTTTATTCGATTTTCGTATTCTACGTACCTTGAAACGTAAAACATCAAATTTTGAGGGGGTGTTAAAATTTTTTTTTCTTGCTCGATTCCAAAGGCTTATTATTGAAAATAATAAACCAAAACTTCTCTGTAGCTAAAATGTTTTCATATTTTTAGTTCTCAAGGAAATGTGATGCAATTAATTATACAGGGTGTCCCATATGTTATCCTCCAAACTTCGGGAGTAGTTTCTACAACTAATTTTCTACAAAAAGTGTCTCGTAGCAATTTTCTTTTAACCCCCTTAAAATCCGACTTTTAAGATTTTTTTCGTATTTTCGACCTTACACCATTCAAACGGTCGTAACTCCCTTAAACTAGACTCAAAAATTAAAAACATGGATATCGTTGGAAAGAGCGTAAAATTTCTCAATACATGAGCCGTTGACCAGTCGAGAAAAACAAAACGCTGGAGTAGTATTTTTACCTCAAACTTGAAAAATAGCCAATATCTGTTTTTGGTGAAAATGTTGATGATTTTTCTTCATTGAAACAAGGTATTTGCCAGAGGGGCTCAAAAGCTTAAAAACTGCTCCATTTCATCAGCTTTCCAACGGTCACCCAATTTTCAGTTTTACTGTGGAATTTGAGGGAGAAAATGGTGTTTCAATGCCAAAAAACGTGTATTTTTTTCTAAGAAATCGACGGATTGACGTGGTGCTTGGGAGGACCCCGGATTCCTCCCATCCAACCATCAATTTCGTTGAAAAAAATGCACGTTTTTTTCGCATTGAAACACCATTTTCTCCCTCTAATTCCACAGTGAAACTAAAAATTGGGTGACCGTTGAAAAGCTGATAAAATGGAGAAGTTTTTAAGCTTTTGAGCCTCTCTGGCAAATACCTTGTTTCCATGGGGAAAAATCATCAAAATTTTTGAAAGAAAACAGAAATTGACAAATTTTAAAGTTTGAGATAAAAAAACTACTCTAGCATTCAGTTTTTCTCAATTTGTCAACGGCTCATCTATTGAGAAATTTCACGCTCTTTCCAACGGGAGGTATCCTTATTTTTAATTTTTGAGTGCAATTTAAGGGAGTTATGACTGTTTTAAAGGTGTAAGGTCGAAAACACGAAATAATCTTAAAAGTCAAAAAAGTTTTTTAAGGGGGTTAAAAAAAATTGCTAAGAGAAATTTGTTGCAAATTAGTTGTAGAATCGACTCCCAAAATTTGGTGGATAACATATGGGACACCCTGTATATTGTGCTCAGACTTCATTTCCCCCACAAAAATGGATCAAGTTGTGATATTAAAGTTAGTCAATGCAATTTAATTTTCTCAACGAGGTATTCTGGTCTCTGTGAACCATTCGATTGGGGCGGAAGAAATATACTTTTAAAATATTTAAATTCAACATTCATAACTATAGTAAATTCTATGAATAAACTGATTTTTTTCTAAAATTACTCAATTTAATTTAATTAATATTTTATGTGCATTTCAGCTCTTTTGAGTCTTTCTAGTTCCAATTGTGGAAATAAAGGAGAATTGGAAGACCAAGTTGAGACCACGAGGCGGTTTGGTATGTAAACATTTGAAACGGTAAATTTCTCCGCTTCATGTAAAAACATTGAATCATGGATATGTTACCTAAGTTTTCTACTTTGGTGTTTAAAATTTATTGTAAAGAAATTGGTTTAGGTAAATCAGTAATGGACAGTAGTACTTTGGTGTTCAAAATGAGGTAGGTACCTGCCTCAAAATACTGGTCGCCTTCAGTTTTCAAAGTTAATCCAAAGTGCTGGGTCGTCACAAATTTTGGTGTCGTTACGCAAATTTTAGAATGACCTCCAGCCCAAAAACATATCCATGTTAAAATGAAGAACTGTGATTTTCTAGTTGTCTACAGTATTTTTTTATACGCTGAATCACTTGATGATGTTAGTTTCTTAATTTGACTGCATTTTGATCAAATTATCGGCGAAAAAAAAAGACTTAGAAACTTGTATTTCGCACAAGTACAAATCGAACGACATTCACAATTAAGAATTAAATTACCTACCACATACTACTTCACAATCAAGTTTATTAGGAAATGCTTGCATACGAGTCTGCAACACATTGGGACATTTTCATGTCAACCACTACACGACAAGTGACACAACACAACAGTGAGTCTATTTTATTTATTGGTCGCGTGAGCAAGACTTGCTTAGTTTTCGTGACGATTTTTCAGTTTATGTGCCAAAGCAAAGACATGAAAATGTCTTGTCGGCGAAAAAAAACCTTTTTGACATTTTCATGTCTTTGCTTTGGCACATAAACTGAAAAATCGTCACGAAAACTTGCTCACGCGACCAATAAATAAAATAGACTCACTGTGTTGCGTAGAGAACAATCAACTGTTTTCTTATTTTGATGCTTGGGTACATGAACTAACAACCTTACTTCACTAGCTTGTTGTGTAGTGGTTGACAATAAGAAAACACACATGAAAATGTCCCAATGTGTTGCAGACTCGTATGCTAGCATTTCAGTTAGGTTTTTCCTTTCTCATCAATTTGAAACGTTAAAAGACGGACTGAGGCATTGCACAGGTTGATCTTCTCGAAGTTTTAAAAGGAAAATTGCCTTTTTTAAGGGAAACTGAAAATTACCGTTAATCCTGAGCCATACTCTTTTGAAACTGCCAATTTAAAAGTATCTACACTGCATGCAGATACATCTGTACATGGATATGTCTTATGATGGCAATTTAAATTATGAGCTCACTCAGCTTATCAATGACCACTCAGACGCCTTCAGCATTCTCCATTGACCCTGCCTCTCAAATTTCAGGTTCCTGCGTTCAACAGGAGAGGAAATGGCCTTGGAGCTCACTCAGCTGATCAGTGACCACTCAGACGCCTTCAGCATTCTCCATTGACCCTGCCTCTCAAATTTCAGGTTCCTGCGTTCAACAGGAGAGGAAATGGCCTCGGGGCTCACTCAGCTGATCAGTGACCACTCAGGCGCCTTCAGCATTCTCTATTGATCCTGCCTCCGTAACGCTTCATAGGGATCTGTTGGATGACGATACCTATTTTCCTCTCACGATCATGTTGACATCTCATTTGTTACTCACGATCATAGGTTAGTACACATGCGCATAATTCAGCTTTCCGTACAGGTGCATTCATATTAGGGACCATGTACCATGTTTAATAAATTGAGAGCTTTCCAATGAGTGGTGAACGATTTTTGTGGGTTGGAAAATGAGGAAGTTAGTTCCTGCGTTCAACAGGAGAGGAAATGGCCGTGGAGCTCACTCAGTTGATCAGTGATCATCAACTTTGATGATGTTTAGAAGTATGTATCGATTGACCCTGCCTCTCAAATTTCAGCTTCCTAAGTTCAACAGCATCAGAAAAAAAACGTTGCATTGTTTGTGTGTCGAAAATTTTGGAATGACCCCCAGAACTAAGACATATCCATGTCAAAACCATCCTGTCTACTTAGAAACTTTTTTTCAAGTATACAGGATGGAAAGTGGACAGGAGGGAAAGGTAAATTTTTTGTAGTTGGAACCGACTCTACATGTAAACATTCAGAAATTAACTGAAGAGGTCTTCAGGTAGAGAGTAAAATAACCATTTTCCTTTACAAAAAGTTGATTTTTCAGCGATAATTTGATCAAAATCCTGTCAAATTAGGAAACTAACATCACCAAGTGATTCAGCGTAAAAAATACTAAAATATCATGTGTCACACTTTGGGTAATTTGTACAATGTACAAATGGGGTTATCTTCTGAAAAAAGAAAGTTGTTGTGCGTTGCGCACGTGCACGCCATGTTCATATTTGAGATCCTTGAGAAAAATGATGAAGATTAAAAAAAAATTACCATTATCTGGACGATTTTAGCTGTCATTTCAATAAATTTTGTAATTCAATGAAACTTTTTGAAAATAAAAATTTGCTTTTGAAGCTAATACTGATTTTTTCAAATGTTTATTTCAGAAACCCATATCATTATTTAAAAAAATTATAACTCAAAATATCACGGACATAGGACCTTTTAGCCTTGCATCAAACAGAGTCAAGTTGTCCCAAGTCCTGGGTTGCTAGGCTGAAGCGTCCTATGTCCTTCCATTGGGCTTAAATGACCCATTAATTACCCGAGTGATATTCTCTCTGTGCTTGTCAATGGAGTACAAAATAAAGAAACATATTTGTAGGTGTTTCGTGAAAAAAAGGTTTTTCTTTCTGCAACTAGACGAATATCCCAGGCAACTTTACAAAACCTCGTTTTTCTCAAAATGCAAAAACTGGACTCAGGGCGTTCTTCCTCTGGACGGCAGACTTGGGGAATGTAGGGATTTTTCTGAAACTTCACGGGTTCCCACGTGGCCAACGATATGGCGAATGAAACTGAGTGAATAGGAAGGTACTCATGTCCGTTGGGTTTTTCGTACAATGAAGATGAATACCTACTGTTCAGAATTGTATAACATTAGAAGTACTGTTTGCAGGTGGAAAGAATGCGGAGGGTTTGGTGTATTACAATCTTGTGTATTACAATCTTGGTGTATTACAATCTTGTGTACAATTGTGTATTACAATCCCAAAAACATCGTCCTTCTTCTACCTGCCACTCAAGCCAGGGAAAATGAGACCGAGGGTTGTTGACTACCGACCAATGATGAAGTAGGATTGATTTTCACAGACTGTTCGCGTACTTTAAGGCAGTGGTTCCTTCTATGCAGGGTGTCGACCAAACTTCAAGGATCGATCGTACATCTAATTTAAGTAAGAAAATGTATCGTAGCATCTTTGTTTTAACCCCTTGTTTTTCCAAGTTTTTCTTTCAATTTCAAATTTTTTTACGTGTTCTTGAACATGTCACTAAAATTACCAGAACTACCTTCATTTACCGTAAACATGTAAAAATAAGGGCACCGTTAGAAACGGCGTCAAATTTCCCATTTTCCTACAAAAAATTATTTCCAGTAAAGGATGGTGCTTCTTTCAAATTTTAAAGGTGAACGAAGAGTAAACCTGAAGGGCAAGTGAACTCACAATCGAGATGGAATTCTTCCCTAACAATTGGCAGAGTGGAGGGGCTCTCTAACTCATTATGACTCGAGCTGCTCAATGCCCAAACTACGAAGGTCTGAGATACGGAGGCTCTCCCCTTTCCCCAGCCTGACTCACAAGGCTACCTAAGGTTTTGGAACAGGTAGTCGTCTATGTTAGCAGGTATACCCTTTGAAAAATTGGCCAGCCGCATTCTTTCTATCTGCGAACAGTACCTACAGTGTTACGATTGAAAGAAAGTGGCTGGCTTGGTCAGTTGTCCATGTGTATTACAGTCCCAAAAACGTCATTCTTCTACCTGTCACTCGCGCCAGGGAAAAATGAGACCGAGGGTGTTGACTACCGACCGATGACGAAGTGGAAGGTGTATTTATTACAGACCGTTCGTGGTCGGCCAGGTTTTGGGATTGACTTCCAGGCAGTGGTTCCCAATTATACAGGGTGTCTACCATTTGGATGGACCAAACTTCAAGGATCGATTCTACAACTAATTTGCAACAAAAAATTCTTCCAAGCATTTTTTTCTTAACCCGCACAAAATGATTTTTTTTCCACTTTAAAGTTTTTATTCGTATTTTCGACCAAGCAGCACTAAAATGGTCATAACGCCCTTATTTCTCATGCTACTTCAAATCTGAGTACACTGTTGGACAGAGCGTTAAATTTCCTATCCGTTTAGGGAAACCCAGTTTCTAAAGTTAAAGTCAAAGCCATTTGTAAAAGTAAAAAAATAAATCCAAGTCAACATTTATAATTTTTTTTTCGAAAATCGCCATTTTTCATGCTAACGATTCCCCCGTAAAAAATACCGCTATTGTGGTGCACTTGACGGGAAAAACTACCCCAAGATCTCACCTTTCCTCCTTTTAAGGGGAAAGTTTCTTGAAAAAATTGAGTTTTATGCGAGAAAACGTGCTTCTTTAGGCATATTCTTGCTTCTTTATGCGGAAAAATGCTTTCTTTATGCGGAAAAATGCTTCTTTAGGCATATTCCGCTAGAGCGTCGTACGGAGGCTCGGCCCTCTCCCAGTCTGACTCACCAGGCTACCAAAGATTTTGGAACAGGTAGTCGTCTATGTTAGGAGGTATACCCTGCGGGAAATCGGCCGGCCGCTTTCTTTCAATCGTAGCACTGTACCTGCACCCAATAAGTGAATGGCCCTTTGCTTTGACAAGGTAGGACCTCAGTTATTTCCCGTGGAGGTGTGCTAAAGAAGACAAATAAGTGGGATTTTTTTTTAAACGAAAGTCCTGTAGGATTCTCTATTCTACAGTGTTTTTTTGTTATAATGTTGGTAGCACTGCTACACTACCTCCCGCCTGTGTGAGAGGACATTTTGTTCACCAGTTGAGTTTTACCTTGCCTTGATTAAATTAGCTCTGCATCTTAAATCTTTCTTTTTCCTTGTTATAAACCTGGTTCCTGGTTTGAGCTTCTTTAAGTCCTTAGTCGTTTCCACTATTTCACTTGGTTCGTGGAGAGCTTTTGTGTTACCTCGTTTTTGGGTTATGAGATTTTGAGTTGAATTTATGTTATTATCAATTGGTAAATTTAAAGTTTACAAAAAGGTTAGTTAGGTTGTTGTACTTACCAGAGTTTACTGACGAAGAGTAGATCTCCGAGAGTGAATATGGCTTTACTATTATGGTAGTTACGTGTGACCATGCGTACAAGAACTGATTTGCTGTTATATGATATTAGGTGAATAAAGATTGCTAATAATTGACGATTACTTGTATGACTTTTCCTAACACCTTCAAATGACTTGAAAACTTTAATATAATGAGGCTAGGGATCTCTAGGTAGAGAGTTATCTTGGACCGAAGGTTCAGAGGATAATTGGTTCTACCTGAGGGATACCTAGGGTTGCTGCCACCACCTGGGTCGAGTATTGACCTCAGGAAAAATACCCAAAAAGTTGTAATTGCAATGTACCTGAGTCCGTTCTGAGTCGGTAGGGGTTAAAACCTCCGAAATAAGCAACACGATTTAAGAAACACGTAGGACGTTTATTCAAAAAGAATATATCTTGTTCTTTACCGTGAGGCGGTTTATGCTGGTTCTGAAGGAACCAGTTGCAAAGATAATTTATATCAAAATATACTTGAATTACACTTGCAGTTTGTCTTATTTGCAATATTAATATGTGTATTACGAATTTACTATACAACGATATAGGAACTTGAATTATGAATATTATTATACAACTTATTTGTTACGAATGACTGACTGAAAAATACAATGCTTCTTTCAATAATACTTCTCACAATACTTTCTCTGTTGACGACTTTACTTATTTCACAATATGCTTTCTCTTACTTTACTTTACTCTTACTTTACTGTTTACTTTACTGTTACAGGGCGTCTTATGTATGGGGGGTATTTGCCAGATTTTAAAATATGTAAGCGCTTACAAGATTTAGAGGGAATGATGCTCACCCTTGGCCTAGCTTGGATTCGGGAGAATCTCCGTGGCGGTTTCTTGCTTCAGGGCCTCTTCTTGCAGTGCTGTAGGGGGAGCCTGGGATCGGGGCGGGCGTGCCTCGGTCCGGGTCGAACTGCGTACCGGTTCGGTTGGCGAAATGGAGAAAAGGGTAGCAGGTCTTGAAGTTCCGCGCCTTGGCTACTCGGAAAATCAACAAGAACACTGACTGGCGGATTCGGTGGCGACTATTGTGAAAATGTTCCGTGGAGCACTCACTTCAGGGTTTTCAGTTCGTACACCGACACTATTGTTATGGGGGATGAGACATGAAGTTAGGTTCCACTCCAATGGAGACGCGTGGCTTCAGACTGACGGTCGAGGGAGGGGGCAGGCCCTTTTAACCCCTCGGCCATCTTGCGGCTTGGGCTGGAAAGGCCGCGACGGTGGCGCGCTCGCTTGTCCTTGCTGGTGGATGGCGGACATCATTGGATGGTTGCTCTATGGAAGTTGCTTGAATTTATTGTTGAGAGAAGCATGGATTTTTCGGATTATTACACTTTCTCCATGTTTTTTTAATTAGTTATCTGCGGTAGTATAGTTATCATCCTCTTGCTGTTGGATTGAAAATGACAACCTGAGGGTTGTCGAAAGCTCTCCACGAATTGAAATGATTAGAAACGATAAAGGACTTTCATTGTAAAAAAAAAACCCTATTTTTTTGAAAAAAAGGAGTACTGACTGGGCTTAACCAAGCCATTTTAATCTAATCCTACTTTTTCAGGTGGACACCAAAACTGTCAATGTCGCTACTAGTAAACGTTTGGAATGAGATTGTTCGTCCTCTCAGCCAGAAAGACATCTTCCGTCATTCTGTCTCTTGAGCTCTACCGCCAGAATGTTATTTCCCAGTCAGCCTCTGAATACACTCGGCCAGATGGTGATGTCGAAGAACCTTCATCACGTAAGTCCAGAGAGTCAGTTTGTTTTTTGTTTCTAGTTGTAGTATTGTTATTCTCCTAATGCGCATATTTATCATATTAATATTAAAACTGGGGGAGATAGATCGAGTACACGAGGAGATTATTATTATAAGAACTTCTTTAACGAACACGTCAGATGCGGTTATCTCTATTATAACCTGACTTAAAGGGTGGTATTTTGTATTTGTAATTTCACAAAATTAGTAAATCAATAAAATGATAAAACCTCTTTGTGACTAAATCACGTTAACAAAAGATGTTTAAAGGAAATCAGTCTTGGTTCCAAATACGAAAATGAAATTTCATATTTTGTTTGCTGTAATCTTGTTGAGAGTTTAAATTTTAATTCACAACATAGTAGTAAGTAACGTGATATTGCAGTATAATCCGGCGCCGGACTGAGAAAAGGTCACGCCGTATCTTGGCCGAACCTAACCTAGTCCAGGAGACGAACGCTTTGAGGTAGAAAACATATTGCTTAGTAATGCTATTTGATTTTCGAATTTTTCAAACAATCGAAAGTAAAAACAAGCCTTTGAAGCGGTCGTTTCTCTGAGTAAACCAACAAGTTTCGAAGATTTCAACGTTGATTTTCGAATTTTTCAAACTATCGAATGTAAAAACCAGCCTTTGAAGTGGTCGTTTCTCTCGAGTAAACCAACAAGTTTCGAAGATTTCAACGTTGATTTTCGAATTTTTCAAACAATCGAATGTAAAAACAAGCCTTTGAAGTGGTCGTTTCTCTCGAGTAAACCAACAAGTTTCGAAGATTTCAACGTTGATTTTCGAATTTTTCTAACAATCGAATGTAAAAACAAGCCTTTGAAGTGGTCGTTTCTCTCGAGTAAACCAACAAGTTTCGAAGATTTCAACGTTGATTTTCGAATTTTTCAAACAATCGAATGTAAAAACAAGCCTTTGAAGTGGTCGTTTCTCTCGAGTAAACCAACAAGTTTCGAAGATTTCAACGTTGATTTTCGAATTTTTCAAACAATCGAATGTAAAAACAAGCCTTTGAAGTGGTCGTTTCTCTCGAGTAAACCAACAAGTTTCGAAGATTTCAACGTTGATTTTCGAATTTTTCAAACAATCGAATGTAAAAACAAGCCTTTGAAGTGGTCGTTTCTCTCGAGTAAACCAACAAGTTTCGAAGATTTCAACGTTGATTTTCGAATTTTTCTAACAATTGAATGTAAAAACTATATTTCTGATGCTTTTTCATTTCCAAATGTCCTTAAAAACTTGAATTTTGAGAAATTATGATCCCGTCTATTGATACTCTAAATAATTTAGAATCCTGGAAAAAATCAAAAATTCATTCTGGAAAACTGGAAATCACCTCCTTTTTTTCAATTTCACGTAGGATCTGAATTTGCAATTAAAAAGAGAAGGTTTTTATAATAAAACGCCTCAAATTATTACACAATGTCAAACGACTTGTTTGTCAAACGACTGTTTGTCATGCGACTTGTGGTCAAACGACACGTTGTCAATACGACGTTTAGTCAAACGACGTTTAGTCAAACGACTATCGCAAAACGACACGTTGTCAAACGACTGTTTGCCGCTGACTGTTTGTCATACGACGTTCGGTCAAACGACACTTGTCAACACGACGTTTAGTCAAACGACTTTTAAGTCAAACGACTTTCGTCAAACTTGTAAACTCAACTTTGTCCTAAGCTAGTGCTCAGCCTGAAAAGGCTAGGTTTGCACACGCTTAGCTGAAGAGATCCGAAAGATCGAAACGAAGTACCAAACATAACGATCACCACTGAAAGTGGGAATTTGAAACGTTTTGACTGACAAACGCATTCTTGATGCAGAAAGGGCAGTCAGTTTTGTTTCAGTGTAGATGGGACTTTGGTCTATCGTTTTCGTCATACGGTGACTCATCAGCAACGCGTATTACACAATGGTTTATTATTTTTCTAAATAGATCACTCGTCTGCAAAGCCGCCAACCATGCAACATGTAGAAAAACACCGATCGCATTTCAGTCAGCTTAAATTTTAACCGAGATTAGGCCTCTTTTTCGATTCACACTCGTGTTTCTGATTTATCGTATCCCTTAAATTCTTGTAGGGAGCGAACAGTTTGTCATACAGGGCTCTGCGTGGTCTCGAAAAATTCTAAACTATCTCAAATTAATGGAAAAACAATCCCTTTATAAATTTCAAAATTCATTTTCCAACCCTTAGAAGTGACCTACATCAACCAAAATCTTCGGGGCACAACTGGACCCCTTATGGAGCCTACTTACCAAATTTCATCAAAATCGGTCAATACTAAGTGGCAAAAGTGCCGCGTACGGCGGACGGACGGCCAAATTTTTATTCGATTTTTGGATTCTACGTTCCTTGAAACGTTAACCATCAAATTTTGAGGGGGTGTTAAATTTTTTTTTCTTGGTCGATTCCAAAGGTTTATTATTGAAAACAATAAACCAAAATTTAGAGAATTTAAGTAAGATGGAAATTTCAAAGAAGCGGCAATCTGTTCATGGGGGCATGGGGTTTCTACGTAACGGATTTTCTAACCAATCTGACTTCATAGGAGGAGCTGTGCCCCTCTAAGGTAGCGCTACCTCAGGACACGCAAATGAAACTGTAGCTGAAGCGCGCAACTGGGGGAAGAGAAAAACCCAGACGTGAAAGTGACCAAAAGAAGCAATTTTACTTACTTTTTTTTACAATCCGATTCTACTTATTAGTTTATCAAGCATTATTAGTCTTCATCCTCTCTTATTTAGTTTCTAAATTAAGTTAGTTTCGTTATTTGAATCACATTATTTGAGTGGTCATTTGATTGTATCGTTTCGTGTGGTCCCGCTTAGAACTCTTCCTGTTGTCGTTCTGTGGTATTAGAGAGTTTTTGGTGCCAAAATCTCACGGGCCCCGTTAGGAGGAGACTAGCGCGAGCAACAGAGGATGCTACCCAGTTGAAGGAGGAAGGACGTTAACTTTGGACAGGGGGGGAATGGAGGCGCTCGTCACGGTGGGCCTCGAGGAACGGGTGACTGTCTGGGGGCACCCTTTCATCGTCGCCCGCTGATGTCGGGAGGCAAATCCATCATCACCCACGAACTCCGTGCTTTGTGAAGAGGTTCCACAGGCCCGTTAGTGGTTTCCAAAAACTCTCTATTATCTGGAGTTCTACGACAGAGCTCTCAGCATGTGAATCCGGTCACTTTTCGTGTGACGTGAACAATATCCCTGGATTTTCGCGGTGTTTTTTGACAGAGGCTTCGCTTGTTTAGGCATTTTCTTCTATGGTAATTTTTTCCTTGGGTACTCCATGTGTTAAACGTTATTCTAGGGCCCTATTATAGAATTTGACTTGAAATTCCAGAATCTAAAATTGAGGCAAATTCCCCATTAACACTTACTTATGACCAATGGCCGAAATAGAGTGCGCCTGGGTAAGAAAAACAGTTTATTGTTATTTTTAATCTAAGGTAGACCTCATTCTGAGAATTTTGGTACCAACCGCAACCTTCTAGCATAAGTAAATGTTTTCTTATGAATTTTTAAAGTTTCGACCGTTTATGAGGTCACAGTGGGCTGGGGGATCCCGCCCAGGCAAGAGGGGCGCGTGACGTCATAAACGGTCGAAACTTAGAAAAATCATAGAAACAGATCTACTCACGCTAGAAGGTCGCGGTTGGTGCCAAAATTCTCAGGATGTAGTCTACTTTCGATTAAAAATCTAAAAAAAATCAAGGCGCACCCCCTATTGACTTGCAGTTCCCTACTGTGTAATTTACCTCGTAAAAAGCACGGATACTGCTCTCTTTTGGTTTTTTTCAGTGGATTAAAGCGTGACTTTGCAAACCGACACCTTTGAGTAACGTCGAGAGACGTCGTCATCTCCTCGTCGACCACCTTCGCCGTCCATCACGAGCCAGCTGAGATCTGAGTCGCACCACGAGGAATTCAGCATGAAGAAAGAAGCGAATTCAGGTGCAGTGCTGGTGCGGGTTCTTGTGAGTTCATTGAGGACAAAATGTAATCGGATAGATAAAATTCTAGAGAGACACAACAACTCAAGATCACTTTTGAAAACATTAAATTTATTATTTTAAAATTTTCTGAAGTTCAATTGGAAACATTCTCGGGGGCGCCAAGGATCTCTTTTCTCTTTGGAATCTCTTTCCTCAAGTCTTCCACTTAGTCGTTCTTGCCTGCCTTTCTCTCTTGTCACATCTTTTGCTTTCAACTGTGTTGGGAGTCATAGACCCCAATAAAAGGTTACTTTTCAGAACTTTTTTTTTTCCAGCCCCTCAAAGACAAAATGTCTTTTTTGACGGAGGGGGCACGCCATAAAACAAAATAAATAAATAAATCAAATATAATGGGGAGGACGCCCAGGACTCACCCGACGCTGGCCCTAGGGATGAGGGAAGATGAGGAAGGTGGGGGTGGGAGAGAAGGATGAAGGGAATAGGGATGGGTATCGATACTCGATATTTCAAAATATCGATACTTTCGTACCGATACTCGATGTTTTAGTATCGATACTGCACTATCCGATATTTTTGGATATCGATACTTCGGATCCGATATTTCTAAATATCGAATATCGATACAGTTCTCGCGGAAAATTCAACATAATGGCTAAAAAATGAAGAAGGTAGAGAGGCTTTTGGGTCATTACTCTTTGGTTGCACAAATAACGTTAATATCATGGAGAAAATCACTCCGCTTGAACTCTTGATAGTGAAAAATTAATAAACATTGTTGAAAAAAATTATTTTTCTTGGGAATATTTGATAATATTGATAGTTTGCGATACTAAAGTATCGATATTCGATATTTTAAAATATCGATACTCACGCCCAACAATTATTGTTGTATTATACTTGGGATATCGATACTTGGATACGATACAGTATCGATACAAAATATTGATACTTTTGTAACGATACCCAACCCTAGAAGGGAAGTGCCTCTATAAAACGACCACCAATTCAAATATGAGCCGATGATATGGTCGTCTGTTTAAATAGGTAGTTGAGACTACTCAGAAATCGGGGCGGGATTATAGCTTAATCTTGTAGGTGTTTATGACATGGTATTAGGCGAAATTCAATGATTGTTTAATTGCGCAATTTCGTACTGAAAGTTCGTAATAGTTTAAATGTGTTGGGAGTTATAGACCCCCAATCATGGAAGAAATATTAAGAAGAATCACTTCATAGGGGAATCTGTGACGCTTACAGCAGTGGCGCCACCTCTGGAAGCATCAATGAACTATCAGCTTAGGTGGCTGATCGCAAGAGTGTGAATTGGGAGGGAGAGTAGAACGCAAACGCGAAAGTGACCAAAAGATGCCATTTCTGTAGCTTCTTTACCTTCTTTCGAATCATCTCAGCCTTTTTCTACAATACGATTTTTCGTTAAGTTCTTTTTAGTCAGTTTCGTTATTTTTGTTAACATCTTTATCTAGTTTCTATGTTCTACATAATAATGTAGTAAACTTTCATGTCACGTCCATCAGGCGTTTTCACCCAGGTGCCATAAGTGGGAATTACTAAGTGCATCGTAAAATCAGTATTGAATAAGAACATAAATTTGTCATTGTGCTCAATGGAACAGGAAAAGAAGTTTGTGTATTTATATATTAAATGTAGAATATTTTGGGCTGTTCGAATTATGAACAATGTTATGGCCGATCCAAACTGTGAAAGAAAAATAACTTTAAAGAAGCTATTAAAACTTAATTAAATTTTATCATTTGCCACAATGTTTTTTCTCTGTGTTCATTCATACCTTCCCCCTTCTTCCGATTTTGCAATTAATAGTAACAAACAATAATTTTAGCTTCTTAGTCAATATGATCTGATTGTTTGGTTCAAGTTTCGTAGGTACCTACACACATTGGTCATTTTTTTCATGAAAAAACCGACATTTTCTACAAAGTAGGTGACTGACTACCTGTAGTCAGAAATAGTTCCAGTTTGGTACCTTGCATTTCCCAACGAGCGAAAAAAAAAAGCTTAACTATATTTTGGCCAATTAAAGTAATACTGTGTTTTTTGTAATAACCGAATATAAATAATTTATATCGGTATTTAATTATATTTTATATCGGTAGATAAAATTATAAATATTATAAATTATTTATCTACTCGTACATCAAGATTATTCAAGTTTTGTTTGGACAGTCAGTCCAGAACCAGTTCGGGATCGAACTAGTCCGAGACAGAACTGACTGGGGAGGGGATGAGAACTGTTCGGAACTCCCGAGCTGTCCGTAAAGAATTGAGATTGTAAATTGATGAAAGTAGGACACGAATGGGGTATTTCGGTGGGTCGGAAATTCAGGTTTTTGACCTCAAATTTGGATTCAGCACCCTTGAAAACCTATATAACCAACTTCTAGCCCAATGATACTATAACATGTGGTAGAAAAATTAATTAAAGAGATCACACGTTTGAAAAAGGCGGGCTGCTATGAATGCACACACACTAGGCAAGGACTACGCTGTGGACTACACCGCGCGCCTGTGTGAGTGGTGTTTTGTAGTATCCAAGAGGTCCCCCAAGGGTTTCTGTGCATGGATACTTTTTTCAAAGACAGTTAGTTGGCTAGCTACGTCACACCATTCAAATCTTCTTGGACTTTTGGGTAACTTTGTGTTCAGGACACGCCCTTCCGGCAGAGGACACATTTAGTGATCCGAGGTAAAAGAAACACCTTTCAGGTTTAACAGCATTATATATATTATCCATTCATCCCTGGAGTCAACACCTTTGAAGAGCTACGATGCTTTACAGGTAATCAGAGCCATTTTTAGGGGGGGGGGGATGGCGGTGGTCGCCCGGGTCAGGGGGGGCCCCGGATTTTCAAGGTGGGGAGCACTCCTCGAAAAAAGGGTCTTTCTGCTTGGGGAAAAAAAAATTATCGTCCTATGACACACCAAACCGAGTACCTCCTTCTTCTTTGCCGCCTTCGGCGATTTTGAAGTCGGTCAAAAAAAGAGATTTTACCTACTTTCACATCGTCGAAAGTGAAATTGTATTTATTTTATCAATGATAAAACAAACTATGATAATTTGATCAACGATAAAAATCTGTTTGAACTTGAGTTTTTCAATCCTCTGGTCGATCTCGTCAATACCGAGGTTGAGTTGAGATTCGAGCAACTCGATAAGTTCAAGGATACATGGGGAATTTTGTTCGATCTTGAGAATATACCCGACCACCCTCTACTGCTGGAGAAATGTAAGAAATTAGAGGAGCGATTGACTCACATAGCACTCAAGATATCGATGGAATGAATCTCTGCATGGAAATCGAGGCCCTTCATCGCTCCGTAAATTGGAAGGAGAAAAATCAAAAATCAACACCAAAAAATATGCTTAGCTACATAATAGCACATAAAGTTGAGAACCTCTACCCAAATATTTGGGTAGCACTCCGAATGAGGAATTTCACCGATTTCTGTTTGCATTTTTCCTGAATAGTTAATGGTGTGGGATAGATGAAAATCGGGCTGATTTCGGAAAATAAGTCTCCTGTTATTTTTGGGAGACAGTCAAAATTTTTGATTTCAAAACTAACTGGGAAAATGGAGTGAAGCGGGAACGCTCGCTGATTGGGCTGTTCAGATCGCCGTCTCCTCCCAGTGTTGCCCATTGGGACGACGAAATCGTGTTTTCTAAGAGAAAAGTTATCAAACAAAAACAGAGGAAACCTAATTTTCCCCATCTCGCTTTTTCTATTTTTTTCTTCAGTTTTTCGATTTCGAACTTTACTGTTTCATGAAATTTTGCATCTGGGGACTATAGATTTCTCGATCTCAGCGCTTTAAGCGGCCATAAATGAACTATTCCAGCATGACGTCATTTTCCCGGTTTTTTTAAACATTCGTATTTTCTAAACTGTTTTTTTTATTCGTAAATTAGGAAGTTCGGGCTGAAAGTTTGCCTTAGGGGGTTTTTAGAGGTGCTGAATCCGATTTTGGGGTCAAAAATAGGAAATTCCGACATGGTGAAATTCCTCATTCTATTGTCCATTCCTGTGACTGTGGCGAGTGGAGAGAGGTCGTTTTTCAAACTTAAACTAATCAAGACTTACCTGAGAAATTCAATGTCTCAGGACAGACTCGCCACATTGTCCATTGAAAAAATGATGTAGCCCATCAGTTGGATTTTAATGACCTGATTCGAGATTTTGCTGAAGCGAAGGCAAGGAAGGATTCTTTCAAATAGTTTTTATTGTTTTGCCTAGTCTACCTAGTCTTTCACAAAAGCCTCCGATTTATTTTTCAAATTTAAGTATTCAACACATAAACATTCCAAGTGGAAAATATGGAAATTTACTATATTTTACTCAATTATTCTTCATTATTTTTTCTATTTTGTATTAAGGCACATACTCAAATAAGTAACTATGAAATATGCTAGCGTTCTTGTGATTTTCTAACCATTTCCTACCTTACCTATCAATGAATTAGATTACGTAGGTGGAGGGGGGGGGGATACTCCAGAGGGGGGCCCCCAAAGATTGCTCGCCCCCGGGCCCCAGAGGGGCTAAAAACGGCTCTGTAGGTAATTACAATTTATTATCCTAAATTTTACGTAACTTTAAGTTGTTCGGTCTTTTCTTGACTCCCCCCATTTCACAGTTAAACACAGAGTAGAATCCCTTCAGGATTCTATTCGACCCCTAGGTACTTGTATTAAGTAAATAATTCACTCTACCAAACTTTACCTAAACAAGTAGTCAGCTTACAGTCAATACTGACTGACCTTTCTGCATCAAGAATGCGTTTGGTTCAGTTAATACGTTTCAAATTCCCACTTTCAGTGGTGATCGTCCTGTTTGGTTCTTTGTTTCGATCTTTCGGATCTCTTCAGCTAAGCGTGTGCAAACTAGCCTCTTCAGGCTGAGTGCTAGCTTAGGACAAAGTTGACTTTACAGGTTTGACAAAAGTCCTTTGACTAAACGTCGTATTATCAAAGTGTCGTTTGACTGAACATCGTAT
This sequence comes from Apolygus lucorum, assembly GCA_009739505.2. Taxonomy (NCBI): domain Eukaryota; kingdom Metazoa; phylum Arthropoda; class Insecta; order Hemiptera; family Miridae; genus Apolygus; species Apolygus lucorum. The sequence continues at coordinate 14,417,958 of CM019183.2, forward strand.
GACAACAGTCTTTTGACAAACAGTCTTCTAATTGCGATTGTATAATGCTCAGTAGCATTTTAAAGTAGATTGAATTTTTTACCGTTTTCGACCAACTTGAGCTCTGCAGGTTGCATAATAATGGAGATACAGCAATATAAAAATTAGTAATTTTTCCAAAAAGCGAAATTTTTGTGTCAAGGTAGTTTTGATCCTTCCATTTGCGTTACGACAAAATTTGAAAAATGTGAAGAGAGGTATTTGAAGTAAACCAGCTTCACCTGTAGCAATCACAGTTTTCTCAACAACAAATAAAGACCAAAAAATGAAAAAAAATAGGAAAAAAAACAACTGAAATTAACAAATTTTGTATATTAATGTATTTTGAAGTGTTATTTATTTAATTTAATAATGTCGGATACAGTTTATAGTATCCATGTAGTTGTCTCCCCTCTTCCAACCACTTGTCGCTCTGCCTTCTCTCTTCCTTATGAATTTCCTACCCGTGCGGTGCTCTTATGAAAATATAAAGTTAATCATACTGTTCAAACTTGAACAAAACACTTGTGTTTTCCATGGTATGTTAGTACCTGAGGCCCAACATTATTACATGAAGGAACTATGGAACAATTTCAATGATGGTGCTCAATTTGATGAATATTTGGTGATCTTGTCCGAAAAAATCACAACCTAGCTCTTACCAGGCACAACTTTGTTGTTACCTCAAGAAAGTCAGAAGGCCAAGTGAGAAATCCATGGAGAGGGGGCTTAAAAAAGTAGTGGGGCAAAGTTCTGGACTAGTGGTTCTGAAAAAAATCTCGAACCGTCAGAACCAGTTCGAAACAGTTCTGGACTAGCTGTCGATACACCAAACAAAAAATCCCAAACTGGTTCTGGCGCTGTCCATACGCCTCAAAAGGGGCGTGGTCAGTTCCGAACCGTTCAGGACTGCCGGTCCAAACAAACCTTTAGAATTTGACGTGACATAACTCAGTTGATATAACTATATTTTCTTGAACATCATTGTTGTTAGGACATATTTCAGAGAAGTGAGTATGTCCGAGCGAGCTGAAGCGTTGTAGCTTTGTCTACAAGATGAGTACAGTGATGCTGGGTCTTGCGTTCAAATCCCTACACTCCTAGAATTTTTTGGAAAGTCGAGCCGTTGTCCCATTTATTTGAATATTCGGTCAATGAGGGCGTCTACAACTCTATCTATCGGCGTCCTCTAATACTACTAGCTGAGAACTTTTCTTACGCTTCACCAGATTGCAGCAGTAGAGGGCAATTTTTTCCGGCACACTTTTTAACCTTGAGTGACACTTCCTAATACTTCTTCTATGTCCCCAATAAAAGGTACTTCTCTGAACTACTGGTGTCGCTGACTGACTATCTACCCTTGAGTGAGCAACAGCCAAGTTGCTCACTGTTTCCCCTTACAGGCACTGCCTGTCCCTAAGCCCTGATACCCCTTCGGGACCAGGCAAACCCAACAGGCCACCACAGCTGGGCGTGGCCTCAGTCAAATAAGAAACCTGTCAGACTTGAACGGAGAATAAACAAAGGAAAGAAGATTGATTGATTTGTTTATTTACTAATCTGTACATTTTCGGACCCATTGGTCCGCTCTTCCGAATATACAGAAATAAATTTACCATTTCATACAATCAGGCTTAGCCTTACAAAACAATGAACACTTAATTATAAAATGCATTGAATTTCAAACAACTCAAAAAATGAAATCAACTTATATATAAATAAATAAATCATGTCACTTCTCATACGTATCTACATATCATGGATTACTAAAGTATTACAAAATCACCTCTATCTAAACGTCTATTGGTTTAAGGTTTTTCATAAATTCAATATACAGTGTCTTAAATCGTTTTACTGTCTTAGCTTCTGTGAAGATGGAAGTATTATTATTATATAACCTAAAAGCTTCAATTAAATAGAATTTACTGTATAGTTCAGTTCGATGAGTGGGGACTCGTAGTTGTTTATTTGCATATCGAGATTGACTCGAATGGAACCTGACTTCTGAGGTCTTTTGAAATCGATCGAACAGGTACACAGGCTGTTCTATTCTAAGAATTTTATAAGTGAAAGTTGCTACAGACAATTCTCTTCTTTCTTTATATTTCAACCACTCAAGTTTATCAAAATATGGCGTCACGTGATCATTATAATTTAAATCAAAAATAAAGCGAATTGTTGCATTCATGGCGGTTTGCAGTTTTCTATTATTTTTTTCAGACATATCCGTAAACACACTTGGTGCATATTCGAAATATGGTAATATCAATGATTGAACAAGTCTAGCTTTGACTTATTGAGGAAAGTGGAATGCAAATTTCCGCAATGGGGAATTTGCCTCAATTTTAGATTGTGGAATTTCAAGGCAAATCCTATTATAGGGCCCTAGAATAACGTTTAACACTAGGAATAACCAACGGAAAAAAATTACCGTAGGAGAAAATGACTAAACAAGTGAACCTCTGTTACAAAACACCGCGAAAATCGAGGAGTATTGTTGACGTCATACGAAAAAAAAAAAAAAAAAACGACGCGAAAGCAACGACAACAGACAGAGTTCTAGCACGCCACACAAAACGATCCAGTGAAATGGCTACTCGAATAATGTGATTCAAATCTTGAAACTAAATAAGAGAAGATGAAGAATAATAATGCTTGATAAACTAGTAGATAGATTCGTATTGTAAAAAAGTGAGTAATACTGTTTCTTTTGGTCAATTTTGTGTCTGGGTTCTTCCTGCCAGTTCGTGGCGCACTCTTGTGCGCACTACTTGGAAGGTAAAAGTTTGCGTATGTTCCGCTTCTGTGGCAAGCGCCACAGAACCTCCTTTGAAGTCAGATTGGTAGAATATCCGTCACGTTTCAAACATGGCTGCCTCTTACACATTGCCACCACATTTAAAATTTCCATCTTCCTTAAATTCTCTAAATTTTTTGGATGCGTTTTCGAGCAGCTCACTATGGTTTTATTCCATAAAAATAAACCCTCATTCGAAAAAAAAAAAAAAAAAAAAAAAATGTGAGGCAAATTCCCCATTGATATAGGGCCTTATAGGTTTTTTTACGTATAGACGTTACTTGTGAATCCCATGACAACGTTTCATTCAGGATCAAACCCAGATTTTTGAGTTCCCTTTCAAAGTTAAGTTGCTCTCCATTTACTTTTAATTTGTTGAGATTATTAAAATCTACCACGTTCAACATCCGGGCACTTCCTAATATCATCGTTTTACATTTTGATGGGTTGAGTCTTAGACTGTGATCATCACACCATTTAGATAAATTCACAACTTCCCTATTCAAATTACTAATTAGTACTTCTAAATTATTCACATATATTGACGCATAAATTTGCAGATCATCTGCATAAAGCATGTATTGCAAGTCACAAAACTGTCCAAGACTTTCTGTAATCCTATTATTAAAAATTACAAAACAAATTGATGAAAGTACAGAGCCTTGTGGTATTCCGGTTTTAATAGGTTTCCACTCAGAGACTTGTCCGTCCGGTATCTTAACCCTCTGCATTCTGTTCAACAAGTAAGACTCAAACCATTTGACCATGCGCTCTTCCAAACTCACACTCCGAAGTATCATTAGTAATAAATCCTGCCTTACTGATTCGAAAGCTCGAACAAAATCAAACAGAATTAATACGGTTACCTTCCTGTCATCTATATTCTTACGAATTTGATCTACTACGCATGTCAAAGCAGTTTCAGTACTAAAATCTCGTTTGTACCCGGACTGATATTGGTTTAATATTTTGTTAACATTTATAAATTCATTAAAAGGTTCGTAAATCAATCTATCCAGCATTTTAGCTAAAACACATAGGGTGTTTATAGGTCTATGCTCGTTTAAGGTTGTGGGCTTCGCTACTTTGGGTATAGGAACAATGGACGATCTTTTCCAACTATCAGGATACGCTCCTTTTTCCACCGAATAATTAAAAAAATGAACAATAACAGGCCCTACAACAGGAAAGATCAATTTCAAAAAATCAGCAGAGATCTAATCATGACCTACTGACTTAGATGTGATTCGTTTTAAGGCAACCTCAGCCTTTTCCAACGTTATTGCACTCATCGTGAACGGTTCCCAGGTCACCTTTTCATTTAATACCCGCTCATAATAATCAAAAATCGAATCAAAAAAAATTAATACCCGCTCATAATAATCAAAAACATCCTGTCTAACGAGCCTTGTTTCAATTTTGCAAAAATGATCATTTAATTCATCGGCAGAAAACAACAAATCTTCAAAACTCTTCTTTTGAGAAACTATTCCTTGTCCTCTAACAATTTTCCACCAATTCGATGAGTTACCAAAATTGTCCTCAAATAACTTTGCAAAATGTTTATAAACAACTGAAAGATACTGAAGATAACCAACTGAAGAGGGAGGTGGCAACACTGACGACCAAATGATCCTCATATTCTAATGTAGTGGAGGGAGCCAGCCAGTCCTGAAGCCACAGCCTTGCCAGCTAGACCTGACACTATCTCCCCCAGTCTTTGAAACGCCCCCCCATATCGCCTATATCGATACCCCCAATACGCCTCCTGCCTCCCCCAAGTCACTAGGTTTTACTAGAAGTGAACAAAGTAACCAGTGTTCTTGTACTGTCCCGCCCCCTGGAACCATGAGGACCAGTCCTTTCCCGGCTCTCTCCATCAAACTGCGCCACGCCACCAACCAGACTCGCTACAGTAACCCGGAACATGAGTGTGTAACTAAACTATATTCTACACTATATTGGCCAATCATAGGTAGAAGGTACAGTGACTCAGTGAACTTAAGAGGTGTAACTATTGGAAGAGATATCGCGCCTCCGTTATTGTTAATAATTCAAGTTATTGTTATTAACAAGATGTTCTCTTCGTTACCATGCGGATCCCCAAAATCTTGCACTCTAGTTTTGCTCGTTCAACTTGCACGAACTCAAATTAAAAATATATTTTCTTTTTCACCTTACACCAAGTTTCCACTGTGTATCACTTTCATTAGTAACGAACCTGGAACTTAGTAGAACAAACCTGTATCGTAAGACGTTTCGCCTAAGATTGCCGCTTAGAATTAACCGTAACCTTACCTTTTCATACTTACCTTTCTTGTAGAGTCATCGTAACGCCCTTCAGGCCTCGTTCCCACTTAGAGGAACCATCGAGTCATATCCCTGTACCGCCAATAATTTGTTTCTGGTCATTAAACTTAAAGTCTTTGGTACTTTGCAGTTCTCCTTTTAAAATAACCCTCATCCCAGGTTCTGAATATTCTTTATTGCAACTGTATCGATTTAGGAACTTGTTTGAAAAGAAACCAACAATTAACGTAGAGTTATTTATTTCACAAATCGATACACCGTAAAACCCTTCAGTTTTACTGTGTATCGATATTTGTGAAATAAACTTCAGGTTGAATCACCCTTCAGGGATAACAGCATTTTAATTGAAACATTTCATAACGTATCTACTGGAACGCTACGCCTCAACTCCATACCGCTCGGGAGACAGCTACCTGCCAGTCAACCAGTTAAGTACAAATTTATTCAGTAGTTCTAAGATTCCGATATTTTGTTCTTTTCAGTATCGTTTCACATCTTTCCCCCGGTTTAATAGGAGAACTAGTCTCTGAACACAGTCCCCAGCTTACACTTGTCCCGTCCGGTCACATTTTCTTTCAAGAAAATCGTTCGCGTACTTTTGAATTCATCAAATTAAGCTATACTGTTCCTACTCAAGTGTCATTCTGTCTTGGAGCTTCTTTCTTCGAACTTGACATGCGACATAGGGATCTGACGCTTGTCATGTCTCGTTGTTTTCCAAAACGAACCTGTAACTACCTTAAATTTCTTTTTCAAAATAAAGACTCTGTTATGCAGAAATGTGCACATGAGAAGGAGGAAAAACAAATCCAGGACGCTCTAGAGATGGGCAAAACGGTTCACCAAGAAGAACGGCTCTGAGCGCTCCGCTCATTCAAAAGATCCGGATCTTTTCGACGGATCAGTGGCTCTTTTGAGCTCGTATTTATTGTAGAGATGAAAATACGATGAAAAACGCTACAAATTGTTACACAACGGTTTATTTTAGTTCTGCCCGGAAATGTTTATTCGATTATTGGATTCTACACTACCTTGAATCCTAAGCCATGAAATTTTGAGGGCGGGAGGGAATAATTTCTCTGTTGCTCGATTCCAATGGTTCATTATTGAAAATAATAACCCAAAAAGCGCTGTTGTTCAATAAAGATGTTCAACAAATCTTTCAAAAATCAACGAAAATTAATAAATGAACACGATTAAAGCAATGAATAAGTAAGACTTGAAAATACAGTTTTTTGGTAAAATATTTATTTATATGAAATCTGCATTTTTTTAATGCCTCTAATGACAAACCACAATTTAAAAAAAAATTTCTTAGTAGGTATAAAATTTTTATAATATAACAATTTGATGTTATATCGTGTTATTCAACAAAGAAAACTAAGGTAACCAAGGCGAAAGAGAATAAACGAACCAATAAGTACGTAAGCTTCAATATTGATAATATTGGTAAGATAAGGCTGTGCTTTTGCTTGCCTTTTGAACTTGTATCAGAAAGCTCCTCACAAAAAATCATGATGTAAAAATCAAACAGGGAGAAAAAACAACGGAAAGAATCAGAAAGTGAGTCACAGAAAACACTGGAAAAATACGGTAAAGTTTACGACCGAAAATACAATAATGCATGTGGTGGTACGATACAATTCCGCAAAATTATTATTATTGTATCGATCTTCACCGATCACTATCAGCACTGAGCTCAAAAGATCCGAAGAGCCGCGGTTCTTTTTTACTGACCCGTGGTTCACTCGCTCTTCTGAAAGACCCGGCTCAAAGAGTGCGGATGGCATCATATGATGCCATGGTGGTTTTCGTGCTGTGCGGATGGCATCATATGATGCCATGCCTAACAATAAGAGCGCCCCCCTTCAAATTGTTCCGACCGTTGGGTTGTCCGTTATGACCTGCCTCGCGTAATTGCAAGTCCTTCAGAAACAATCTGCGAGTCAAACATCAAACATGAGAATATCAAACATGAAAAATGAAATTTTTTTATCGAAGTGAAAATTTTCAGGATGGGGCGTAACGTCGCTCTTTTTTTCCCGCATCGAATGGGTTAATGAACGACCCATCTCTAGGACGCTCTGAATCTGTTACCCGTAAGAGGAGTGGCCCGCCAACACAAATGAGAACAGTACTTCTTTATTGAAATACGGCTAAACTAAATGGAATGTCGAACTGAAAACTGGTACAGATACGTTTCCAAGTGCGCTAAATTCGAATCTGAAGTCAAAAACACGAAATTCCGACCCATGCAACTACCCCATTCTAAAAAACTAGTAAAATCCCCAAAAAAATAGAAAAAACCCGGCAAGCCCCTTGGACGGTTACTGCTTAGAGCCTTTGGCTAAAATTCAAGAAACATGGAACATGCTATAGCCATGCCTTTAGCGGTCGAAGCTTCTCGAATGTTCTTGGTGGAAGACAAGTTTGCAAATGAGCTTCCTTACTCGCTCTTCCTTGGAAGTAGACGATGACTCACTACTTTGTAAAGCAGTTTCAATTACAACAAAGGTATTCTTATTATTAAGAAATCGAAAACATCTAAATCGTCGAAGAACACATCACAACTAAAAGCCTGCGTTCATAACAAAATCTCGCCTAGGTTTCAAGATCCTTTGATTACATTCGTCAAAACCAAACCAACCAACAATCAATATAATCCACTAAATCGATGTTGCGTTTTTACCGCGAATATTGTTAACAGTTCTTTTAAATCAGAGGTATATCTCAGCTCCGTCCATGTATACAGCTGTTTTTGGCAGTATATAATTTATTTAATTTTCAATAAATTGAGGGTTTTTCAACGAGTGGCGAACGATTTTCGTGAGATGAAAACTAACGTCGATACATTTCCCTAGAAACGGGTCGATTGTAAGTGAAAATCATTACAAAATCCCGCGCTATTTTCATTCTACGGTTTCGTCACGTTTTGCCCAGTTAGAAGATAGCTATAGCATGTTCCATGCTAATTTTAAAAACAGTGCGCGCTGCGCTCACTCTATGCGCGGCAGAACGGTTTGTCCTTCCCCAACTTCACTAAAACAGTGAAAACGCAGGATTAGGTCTGACAACTAATGGGAGCACCAACAATACAACTTTGAAAATTTCCAAATTTATTTCAGTGAAACAGTGACAAGATAGAAAAACAAGTTTGATACATTTCATAGAACTTCCATTGGCACTCCTTTTAAAAAGTAGAAAAAAAGGAACACAACATAAATATATGAAAATTTCATTATTTAATAATAACAAAACAGATATGAAGTTGCTAGAGGAGATGGTATTGCAGTCTACAGCCGAAGCTACAACAATCTATCGATAGTAGGTATCAGTAACAACAAGACATTTGGTAGGTACTAACAACAACAGCAGTCTACCCATATTTGATAACAACAACAAAAGAACAGCAGTCTTCGATATTTGGTATTAATAATAACAAAATAACACCAATTTATCGTTATTTGGTATCAATGACAAAAAGAAATGACCCAAGAACAGGAGTAACAGTAACAGAAGTAAGAAGTAACAGAAAGAAAAGACCCAAGGGGAAGAACGCACTAAGTCCAATTTGAAAATTTTTCCAGAATTAGAAAAACAAAGTTTTTTGCAATGAATTTTCTTTCCTTTTCTTTTTTCCTTCAATTTTCCTTCAATTGTATGATATAATTCGATTCATATAACGTTTATAAATTATGTTTCTAGTTAAAACAAAAGTCCACATCTAACAGATGGTATCTAAATCTCAGTTTCGAAAAAATTGGACTTAGTGCATTCTTCCCCTTGGGTCTTCAAATGTATTTATCTATATTTGGTAGGTACCAACAACAGCAATCTACCCATATTTGACAACAATAACAACAGAAGAACAGCAGTCTATCGATATTTGGTATTAATAATAACAAAAGAACACCAATCTATCGATATTTGGAATTAATAATAACAAAAGAACACCAATCTATCGATATTTGGTATTAATAATAACAAAAGAACACCAATTTATCGATATTTGGTATTAATAATAACAAAAGAACACCAATTTATCGTTATTTGGTATCAATAACAAAAAAAGGAATTTATTTAAGTTATGTATAACCTTTCCCTCCATCATTTCAAATAATACCTAGCTGCTGAATCAGCAGCTCCCTGTAACACCCCTGAATGAATGCCGCATGATTTTTGTTTTGATTACCGTTTTTGAAAAGTTGGTTGTCATTCGAGTTTGAATGATTAATACTGTATTGTCGACTAAAACGTATAAAATTTATAAATATAAGTAAATTAATTCATAAATATGTGTTAACTAAATCTATTATGATTTTTAGACCCACTATTTAACATGATGAACAAAGATAAATTAAATTATGGTGAACCATGATCAGATATATTCAATTGTTTGGCAGTACTTTCAAGTATTTCAAGAAAGCGAAAAAGAACCTCTTGTCGGCGTTCGTCGAAATGGAGTTATTGCTATTTTCTCAATCTGTATAAATTTATGAAGAATTCAAGACCAAAAGCATCCTTGTAGCTCAAAAAATGACGAAGCTGCAGTATTTCAGTGTTTTATAACAGAAAAAATTGATTTTGAGAAAAAAGACCATAAACTTCAAAATGCTACCTTAAATTCTTAGATTCTTAAATCGATATTTTCTTATTTAGGTTACTTTCGATTCGATTCGATCTTTCAGGCCTATACACTTGGGTTCTAGAGGGTCCAAGGATCAATAATCGATAGAAAGTGAAAAATCGATACTTTCGACTTTCTTCCAGTTTTTAGCCTTCTCCTCGAAATCAGCTTTGCCGACAAGAGGTCCCTTTCCGCTTTCCGCCTCACATTTATTATGAATGTAAGATTCGTACTCGGGGTAAAATCATGATGATTGCATCTGTAAAGAAGAAATCAAAAATACGTGATGTTGAGTAGGAATCTGATTATGCTCCATCCATCACAGTGAGGATTCAAACTTCTACTAACTGAAGGGAACTGGGAGACAGAATAGCTACGAACAAGATAAGCTGCACTATGTACGGAGATAAGACTGTTTCGTTGTAGGCAGCTATCTAAAGTTCGATGCAATTGAACTTTACATCCCCCTTCGTTCCAAAAAAAATTAACATAGTTTTCTTAATTTCATTTTAACTTAGTTGTATCTTAACATTTCACTTAGGTTTATCTTAACTTTTCACTTAGTTTTATCTTAACTTTTAACTTAGTTTTATCTTAACTTTTCACTTAGTTATATGTTAACATTTCATTCAACTTTTAGCTTAGATTTCTTCAGTACGCTGTCAGTTTAACTTTCAACATAACAGTTCGATGAACATTGTACTTTACTTCATAATATGTAACATTAAATTGTATTCTCTTGTTTATACATTAATTGTTCGTTTATTTCCTTATTGTTTCTCTTCCTCATAGGAATAAGGATACAGTTTAGACACATGAAAGTTGTTTGACTCAGTTTTTCGATAACCTGAGTCTACCTTGTAAATCGAATTTGATAATTTTCCCAAAATTTTAAATGGACCAGTTCGAATTTCATCAAGTTTGTTACGATTCAGGCTATTGCCATGAGTTACGTAAACCATGTCTTTACATGAATAGAAAAGCCAACCAGAGAGCCTACCATGGGCTGGAATTCATAGCTCCATCCTAGGAGGAATAGAGGGGAAGCACCTAAACACACTGGGGACAGGCCTCCCTCTCCTGACTCTCGTCATGAAAGGCCAAAACCGCCAAATTCTGGGATATTAGTTTACCAACCACAAGTACGTAGAACTGTCTTTCTCTACTCGGTCTTACTCTCTGGCTGAATTATCTTGATCACAAAACTGAGTTCTCTTTTCTTCTCCCTTAAAGTTTACCTACTCTTCCTTACGGACAATTTGACTAAAATCGAAATTTCTATAATCCCAAGTTGTGAGCCAGAAAGGAAGACGCCAATACATATACAGGTAAAGTAAAAAATAAACAATTTCAGGTTGAATGTTCGTCCGACTACCATTCCTTGTCATACTATGACGTCCGGAACGTTTTCTAAAACGTCTTCTAAAGCGAAGATCAGAAAATTGGTTCTGATGGTTTCGACCCCTTAAATGGAGAAGGGTTCACCAATGGTTAAAATCGACAAATTTTAGGACCTGTGATCCTGCCCATGAGCAGTCACCAATGCAAATAATCTTCCAAGCTGACTAGCCCTGACTTCAGTAATCTCAAGGTAACATACTTATATATTGGTACAAGCAACTATACAATGCGGAAATTTGATATGTTGATATTTAATCAACAATCAAGAAGATAAATAACACAAAATCATTCCTAAATTGGTTCTCATTTGCAAACTGATCACTCTGGTTGCTCTTATCACGTTTCAGCCTTAACACATTCTAGTTCTATTTCTCTAGTAGAATGGCTCAATATTCGTGAATATTCAGGATCTTCCGTTATTTTCATTTCAGAGTTCTGGCATCTGTTCCAGGCACTGCCCAACTGGCAATCCCAAACAACCTACGTGTGGGCACTCTAACCCTTATCCTGGCGATGTGAACTACAGTTCACATGCATTTCAAGCAGAATTATAAAGCCCTAGCTGGATGGGTGACCTTCAAATCAGTGTTGCCTCAATTGAGCATCCTTTTGGCGACCTTAACCCATTAACGCCCGAAACTTTTTTCTCTACATATTTTGAAAATAGATCTGATATTCCGACTCCAAATTGTCTTTAGAACACGGGAAAAATAATTTCAAAAATATCCTGGTCGAATTTCATGGGTTTACGTTGCCATATCCCAACGCTGGGGGCCACAAGAACTGATCTTTATTTTTCAATAACTTTTAGGATATTGTATCGTGATCTCACCGGACCAACTAGGAACTCTTTTAGAATATTGGATGAGGAATAAAGTAAAAGTAAAGTGTACAATAATAGTGGATGAGGAATACATCCTATATTGAGTGTAATTCATCCACTCATATTAACATTCATAATTAGTCAAAAATACCACTAAAGGATTAGATAATGCATCATGAAAATCATGCGTGATGAAAACATGGGTATTTGGTAGGGTACTTGTTAGTTCTTACAACCTTCAGCCAGGCCAAGAATCAGTCAATTTGAAGGTGAGGCACCGTGCTTTGTTAGCATCCAATGAGCTATGTGCAACAACCACTTGGCAGACTACTGTTTGTTACCGCGTATTTGGCAAGAAAATCGGTAGTTCTGATGACATCCAATCAGGTCATTTACCCATTGAATTTGTAGATGAAGCTACGTGCTATGTGCCTCACCCTATTGGCTGGAGATGGAGAATTAATTGAATTATACATCAATATGATCAGACAGATCTGGAGAAAAGGATCCCCAAGATAAAGGACTTCTCATTGACTCAGGAAGGTGCCCAGCAGCCTCCAAACAGAAAGGCTCTCTATATTGCCTTATGGCAACACTGGGCGTTAATAGGTTAAACGCCATTGGAGGCTCCCTAGCCGCCATTACAGGGCAGTTTTGAAGATTTTTATCAGCTAGGTCAGTTCACTGTCGGGGAAGATGGCGAACCATGAGACACAGGTAAGTTTATATGACTATTTCATTAGTTTAGAATTGTTTTTAAGAGTTGATGATTGTAAATTCGGATAGAGCGTGTAATTTCCTAAAAGAAATGACCAAGGGAGAGTGTTTACATCCATAAATGGTGTTGGCATAGTGAAAATTGCAAAGGGACAAATATGTATACAGTTATGTATACGTACAAATATGTATACGAAATGTCCCCAAAATAACTTCCTTTGCTGGTCTATTAGTTTTCTATAAGTGATATAAAGCATTTTCTACTAATAAATGTTCGCCCTTGCACTATCTTCAAAAACTTACCTATCTCAGGCCTCACCTTTTCAACTGAAATCATACCTAGATACAACTGAAAATAGCTAGGTAGGTAGGTACCTACTGTATGGAATGAGTTTAGTCTGCAATATCCGTCTCTACTGATAGTAGCACGGTAGCTGAGACTGATAGACAAATACTTAAAGCTCGTCTTTTTGGATATCAACTAAAGTTATTGAGGACTGAGTGTAGGTTTTATTAAGGTATTCCTATAAAGCATTACAAGCTCATTTCCAAATGTTCAGAGGTAGGTAAAATGCTCCCCAGAAATGTCATGATAGTTTTTAAAGAAATTCGCACGAATGATGCGTTCAAAAGAATTGCTCACGATTTTGGTTTGGGAACGACTCAAGTTTCAGTCGTTTTCAATACCTGCTTGCCAATTCTGAGTTCCCTTTAGTCGCATTTCATAACGCGGCCTTCGAGACGGACAATTTTGATGTCTATGCCATTGCAATTCAGGTACAGGTTTTTTAAAGTTCTATCCATCATCGATGGATTTGAAATTGAAATAGAAAAACCTACCTCCCCCAAACACCAGTCTCTCACTCGGTCAGAGTACAGGAAATGCAATACTATCAAATACTTGATTTCTTGTAGTCCCAATGGCCTTATTAATGTTATATCTGAAGGACACGGGGGGCGAAGTAGCGACAACTTGCTAGTTAAAAAAAGTGGATTTTTGGATGTACTGCCCGATGGTTGTGATGTACTGGCTGAGAGGGGATTTAAGGTGGAAAGGTTGTTTACTGCAAAAAATTGCCATCTTATACGTCCCCCTAGTGTCGCATCAGGAGAGAAGATGCCAGCTGAGAGGGTAGTGTGGAGCAAAAGGATTAGTGCCGTTAGAATTCACGTCGAAAGAGTAATTTCACGAATAAGAGAATTTGAGATGCTCGGTCCTCATTCATGTGTTGACCACAATTTGATACAATTACTTGACCATGCAGTAGTTATTGCATGTGCAATCATTGTATTTACATTTCTTCCGATATTAAGCTGCATTATATATTTTATTATTATTATATATTCTTATTATTATTATATATTATTATATTTTAGAATATAATATATATATATAATATAATAATATATGATATAATACATATATAGAATATATATATTATTATTATATATTCTTATTATTATTACCTACTGTCATCCATGCATGACGATGATGCACTTGACGCTAAATCTTCTAAACCTGAAATGATCCTCTGCTATAACCAAACCAAGGGTGGAGTCAACAGCTTCGATCAAATGTGCAGCAATATGAATGCAGGAAGAAAAACGAAAAGGTGGCCTATGGCAATATTTTATAACATGATCAACATCTCATGTATCAACGTGTATGTCATATACCTGCACAATTTCTATCGAAACCGCCCACAACACTCTGGCCAACAAGCAAAATCCAGAAAGCGTAAGATGATCAATGCCAAGCCACTTTCCAGAATGGCCTTCATGGTGGAACTAAGTCGTGAACTGTGCATAAATTGGTGGGAGACCCGAATTCATCTTCCCAACATCAGCAAGGGACTGCGAGAAATGATTCCCTCCAACTTGGGACCAGAAGCCCCCACTGAAAGTGAAAAACCCCTCCAAGTAAAAGGAGCACGAAAGTACTGCTCGAGGTGCCCATCCCAAAAGCATGCCTACACCACAACGTATTGTATAACCCTGGAATGGATGAATGAGTCATGTTGACTCCGCGCCACACTAAAACGTTGGGGAGGGGGGGAAGGAGAAGTGGGAGTAGCTCCTCCTTCCAGGTATGCATCTACCCATCTGTTGCACCAGTTTTGCGATGGTGACTGCGCCGTGATGTTCTCCTGGGGTGCATTCAAACAGTAAGTTAGTAAAACCAAGGCGTCAGATTGACTCATTCTTGCAATAGGGTGCACAGATTCGGAAGAAATAGGGTGCACGTCTGCTGCAATCGGAAGACCAAACGGTGGCCCTTATGTTTTTTTTAACAATATTTTGAACCTGGCGTGTGTTAACAGCTACATCATAATATGATGTTGTTGTGCTTATATATTATATAAGCACAACTTCTTCAGAATTCAAAAAGAAAAAGCTGCTTGGAGTGGATCAACTCAGCAGAAAAAAACTAACGGGGCAAAAGTGGCAAAATCCAAAAAAGTAAAAGGCACCAGGAATCCTAAAGTGCTCACCAGGAAAAGGGGCAAGGGTGCTGATAAACCACTCACTCGCATGGAATTCATGTTGAAGCTGAATGAGCAACTATCCTACTCCTGGAAGGAGATGAGGATTGCAAACAGAGTAGGGTTGAGCAAGGAGCGGTTTACAATTTTTACAGTACTGTTTAGTCAGCCTGGCACAACCTGGCGTCCTGGCACCATCTGATAACCTTACCACACATTATCAGGAGCTGATTTTTGAACTGAGTTTTTGGTGTCTTGTGTGATTTGGACTGTGGTTTTCATGTTTGCTGCTCAGTGAGAGTATTTCTAGTTGGTTTTTTCATTGAAATCCTGATTTCCAACAGCGTTTTTTGACAGTGTGTTATCGTCATTGACAGAACTCGTGAAAACTGACAATGGGTCGAGGGACTGATCTTTCTCCAAGAAAAAAGGCTTTGGTAGCATGTATGCTGGATCAAGGTGAGTCCTCCCAATGTGAAATTGCTAAAAAACTGAAAATTTCACAAAAATCAGTCAGCAGAGTCAAAGTTTCTGTTCAAGAGGGAACGCCTCTGAGTCCAGACCGGAAGGGCAAATGTGGACGAAAATCCAAATTTAGCCCCAGATTGCTGAGGAAAATGGTCCAGATTGCAAAAACCAACAGAAGAGCTACTAGCAGGGAGATTTGTGAGAAATTGAAAGAGTATGGGACAGAAGTGTCACCATCCATTGTCCGCAGACGACTTTGCGCAGAAGGACTTCCCGCTCGAAGGCCACGAAAGAAAGCCAAATTAACGCCTGCAATGGCCAAGAAAAGGATTTTGTGGGCCAAGGACATGCAAGAGAAGTTTCAGAACAACTGTAATAAGGTATGTGTTGCGTGATGGTTAAAAAAAAAAAATTGAAAAGAATAAAATAAAAATTGAGTTACGGAATGCTTTTCATCTTCGATGTTGTTCAGTGCTTTTCTTTCCATTGTTCTTCAGTGGCTGCTCATTACCCCAGAAACTCTGGGAAACTCACGATTTTAATCATTTGTTGATTTCTTTGTTGCAGGTGGTATTTTCAGATGAGAGCATATTCTCTGTTGGTGAAGAAAGTGGTCAATACGTTCGCAGAACCACCTCTGAAATGTTCGATCCGAAGTGCATCGCACAATCTGTGAAGCACCCAACCTCTGTCATGGTTTGGAGTTGCATGTCTGCATTCGGTACTGGAAGGTTGTACATTGTTGAGGGGACCATGAAACAAGACCAGTATAAGAAAGTCTTACAAGAACGACTTTTTCCCCAATTGAGAGATTGGTTTCCTGATGGGAATTTCATCTTCATGCAGGACGGTGCTCCGTGCCACAAAGCCAGGTCTGTTATGAGTTTTCTGGCAGAAAATGAAGTCGAAGTTCTTCCATGGCCAGGCAACAGCCCTGATATGAATCCAATTGAAAACCTCTGGGCGATAGTGAAGAAAAAAATCAAAAAGAAGAGCATCACAAACAAGACGGATCTCATCGGCGAACTGATTCGAATCTGGCACAGAGATGATGAAATCATGAAAAACTGTCAAAATCTAATAAACAGTATGCCAAAACGCATAAATATGTTATTAAAGAATAAGGGATTCCATACGAAGTATTAAAATGTGAAAATACAGCAGGTTTATGGTGAAATAAAGTTGTTTTTAGAAGAAATGTGTTTTTTGTAGGGTGAGTCTAATAATTTGCACACGTCTGTAATATCAGCTGACCAACATGGTGGACCCCCTTGACATTAAGGTACAACACGTTAGTCAGCTGAAATCCTTCTGCCCTGTAGACCAATCAGCAACAGTTACTCTACTCGTGAACCCCCCTGTTTCAGAAATGGACCCCGACCATGAAGAGGAGGAAATGCTGCTCCAGCCCACCCCTGACGACCAACAACAGGAGCAGTTGGTATCGGAATTAGAGAGTTGCTCCCTATCCAACACTAACCCCACAACACCATCCCCGCCAACTCCACCAATCCCACAGCCCTCTGCATCCACAATCCCTTCGTTGATGGCTCTCGTCGTCCCTGTGCCGTCACGGGCAGTACAGCGTGCCAACCAGTGGGGTTGGGGCGGCGACAGCCATACATTACAGCCATACATTACAGCCATTACAATGCGTCCCAATGACCACGCCCACAACACCCACCACTTCCACCCCCACCAATAGCACCCTAGAGACCATGACAATCACCTTTGGGGGTGCGACAATCACCATTACTAAGCCATTCCAGCCACCACCAACCCCACCCCAATGAACCCCCACCCAACTAACAACACCCCTCCCACCCCAAACCTATCAGTGCCTTCAAAGGTCAATTTCATTTAAGGGTACAAGGAAATTTTCCCCGAGAGTACAATTTCCCGTAAAACGTATGTACCGTTTTCTCGGGTTGTAATCAACCGATCACCTTGATTTTTTTCAAATATTGTCGAGCATCTTATGCTCTATAACTGGTGCAAAGGATAATTTCGTACAACGCTTGAGGAAAGAAAGGCGGATTTTTGAAAAAACCATCAAAATTAGGGCTCTAACCTACCAAAACGGACCACATTTTTATCTTGTTGTCGGGAAAAATACGCCAATCCCTATGCACAGTTGGTGTATAAGATACTGACGTACAAGTAAAAAAAAAGAACAAGGAGATAAGTCCAGTATAACTCAACAAAAAGGAACACGAGTGCTAGAAAACGCGATTTTTCAGGAAACACGATTTTCTGAAATTAAACAATGTTCATCTCATGACGTCATCATACGGTTTCCTAACGCTTCCAACTTGCTCCAAGGTGACTCGATTCGATGAAAACAAAGAAGAAGAAGAAGCTAAATCTCTTGTTTCGTTGTTTACTCGTCTTTTTCTATGTTTATGTCCCGTTTTGTGCCGTGAAATCCGTTCGTTTTGTGCTGTGCTGAATCGTCTTGAAAATGCGGACGGTCCAGCGTATAGCGCCGGACTCTACTAGCGCTAACCCTGACACAGGTCGGTTTGCGTATTTATTTGACCCACTTCTCGTTCAAAATTTTTCATGATTTTTTTTTTAATTGGTCCGTGATTATATGCACATTAACAAAAAATTATTTTTAAAAAATCGAATTTTTACTCGAAAAAATTTCCTTGTGCCCTTAAAATTCTCATATTTCAATTTACTTTCCTCTGTTCTAACGTACCTTTTATTTCATACAATGTCAATTTAATTTGATTTATGTTTTACAATGTAAATAACTTCTACCATTGAAGCACTGTACAATGTAATAAGACCATAGGACTAAATGTGCCCCGTAACAAATCCTCCTTATGCCACACCACTCCTGGTATCAGCCCATAAACCACCCCTAAATTGCACATGGAGGCCAAAAGTCACCCACCACCTGTTAGTCCCTGGGGTTTTCACCCACTTTGCCCACACCTGCCGTTGACCTATACATTGAAAACAAAAGTAAGGCTCATTTGATTCAGCCACATGTAAACTGTAACAGGTAGCACGGCATGTGGGCCAGGACAGTTTCCCCAGGAATGCCTCCCAACAGTAAAATTTGGTAATTTGGTATTTTTTTTTTAGTTAGTGATAATTTTATAGATTTGAAGCGTAAAGGAAGAATTAGAGTTACACCATAACGAAGGTTCGGGCTGGTCAATCGCATCGTGCTGATAAATTTGAATGTAAACCAAATTCAAATCGCTGCGAGGATCATCCTATATCAATCAAGTTACCTTCTTACATCGCAGATAAACATGCATGCATAAATATTAAACATGAAGATCATAAATGTTTCATCTACTGTATTAAATACAGTACTAAATTTAATACTGTTGTGGCGATTGCACACCTGCTCACCATTTTTAAGATAATTAAGTAGGTACTGATTGACAGCATGAGACCTACAAATTTTGCCAAAGTTATCAATTCCCAATGATCAAACAATAATAACCACCGATAATATGCAAACGTACCTGAAAGTAAATGGGATGCTTCTGTAGAAAAGAAAAGATGTCCATTCCCATAAAATTACTAATGAAAACAAATAAATTTAACGAAGAATTGAACTGCAGTTCCTGTCATCATAGAAGGACTCACTACGCCACCTGTTGAGAGATGCGTGGAAGCCTGGTGGCAGGGAGCAAGACGCGGAAGCGCCCTAGCGGCGGACCGGCGAACGGACGATGATACACGGGAGTCTCGCTAGAGGGCAGCACGGGATGAAGAACAAAGGACTCTACCGAGCATCCCACACGACGGAAATTTACTCGGTCATTCAGATTTGACAGAACCAATCAAGCTTAACATGGTATATAATACTGACTGGCCTTAACTGACTAGTGCAAGCTTCAACCCCTAAGGATTCACAAAGGAGTTATAACTTATTCCATTGTGAAATCCAAATTTTTTTTGAACAGATTGAAATATAGAGGAAGAACCTCTTATCAATCTCTGCCAATTTAGAGAGAACATCATAAAAAGAACTGACTACTATAAATTTATTCTGGAAATTACAATCACTAAAAAGGGGAAATTAATACCAAAGAGGCTATACTGAAGTTCTATTCAACATGCATACCAGAAGTTCCTGTTTACTGCTGAGATTATAGCTGAACCTCCAGTCCAGATTCCTGTTCTGTTTCACTGAGTTAATAGCTGAAGTTCCAGTCCAGACTATTCTTCGAAGTTCCTGATGAAATCCCCACAGAAGGGTGAATCAAGATTTCTACCAGAAGTTCCTGCTTCGTTAATTTTTTCTGAGTCATAGTTGAAGCTCCAGTCCAGATCACTTCAAGAAGTTCCTTCTACCATCTCTACTCAAAGGTGGAATTCAAAGTCCTATCAGAAGTTCCTGCTTCCCACTGGGTTCACAGCTGAAGTTCCAGTCCAGATTACTACAAGAAGTTCCAGCCAACATCTTCCCTGAAGTTCCTGTCAGATGTCGATATAACCTTCCAAGAAGCTAGGATAATTAAATGATAGGGTCTGATTTGTTAGAATAAGTTTCTTCCTATCAATGTACCTTGTTAAGTTAGAGAAAAAAAAAAAAAAAATAATAATAATAATAAAAAAAAATAAAGAAAACCAACAGGAAAGAGAAAGTGCCATTTCCAGGAAAAGGATTTAGTGGCTGGTTGTATGGGGAGGTTTGGAGACCAGTAGTAGTCTGCGTTCTCTCTTTCCTGGCTGGGAAGTATTTCGGTTTTTTTCCCATAACTCTTAAAAAAACCGTTACACTGTATTAAATACGCAATTATTGCGTTTTTGGAAAATCTCGAGTTCGAAAAAGGTTTGACATGGAGTTGGTGATAGATGAAGGCAAACTTTTACGTAGCATAAGGAAATGTAATTTCAAGGATCGTACAATTTTCAACGATAAGATTGTAGGCGTTCACTTTTATAAGGAAAAAGTCGTTCTTAGGATTCACTGTAATTAGGATTTACTTGTGATTATAACCGCATATTTCCTCCAAATGGGGGATCTCACGTTCGAAAATTTGATAAGGTACCCATAGGTTGTGGCATCGTAAAAATCGTTGGGATGCGGTTAGCGATATATCCTAGCGAAATTGATTGTTCTTATTAGTCACTTCTAATCACATCGCCTAGACTGTGGTCGCGATAACTGACGAGTGATAGGTGTCGCAGTAATGTTGCCAATCATTGTAGTGGATTTTTGCGCATTTCGCGACAAACACAACAAATTCGTCGTGAAAGAGTTGGCTGTCAACGATCTACAAAATCGGCAAACCTTTCATTGGGTATTCACCACTCCCAACAACATAGATTTGGATAGAACCAACTACGAAAAACTTCATGGTTTGAAGATAACTGACAGCTTTCATGATTAAAACGAACTTCCTTCAATTTTAAAAGAGTACGTATCCTGCAAGGGCTTGGAAACAGCACTTTACCTCGAAAAACGTATTGATGACATGCGAACAGTTCATGATCTCACGGATTTTGGTATGCCGGCAATTAAGAAGATTGTACATAGGGACGGCACGATACCGCCGATATATCGGAGTATCGATACTTTTTCGGTATCAATACCGATATTTGTATCGATACTTTTGATAAAAAACTCATACCGATATATTGGTATCGATACTTTTACCTAAAATATCGGAGGTATCGATACTTTCTTGACGATATTATCGATATTTTTGCCAAAGTAGACAGGCCAAAAATTACCAAAATATTAAGTACCTACTCAGAAAAAAAATATGCCAAGAAGAAAGCATGCCAAAAGCTCGACGTCGTTCATCCTCCTCTGGCTCATCTCCCCTACTGAAAAAGAAGCATGAAAAGAGGAAGAAATTGTCCAAAAGAGTAAGGTTGATTGAACCGGCTCTGAAAAAACTTCTGCCTCCTACTTCCTCATCAGAATCTGATGACTCTGTGTCATATGCTACCTATCAAACCTTTGCTCATGCTCGCCCCGTGTCCCCAAGGGATAATACCCTGCACGGGGGAGCCAAGTCTGAGAACCCAGGGTTTAACAACCCACTCAGCAATAGCATTGACCAATTTCAACTAAAGGAAACTCCTTCTGGCAAAACCTTGTCTCCGCATAGCAGTTCATCTGTTAATTCTGAAACTGAGGGTACTGTTGCTGACCAAGGTAGCCAATTACCACAGCACATTGCCCTTCTCTTAGGGGAAGATGTCTCGATCGCAGTTCCTCCCCCACCACCCCTACACCCTTTTTTATTGGGTTAATGGGAAGACTTCCTTCTTAAAAGAGTCAATAAGGAAATAATGGCTGAGACACTCAAAAAGTGGGAATCCCCTCCAAATCTCCCTTCTCGTTCTCCCCCTAACCTGAATCCTGAAATTGACAAAGCAGTTGCTGGAACCTTTTCTCAAACCAGGGACATTCAAGCAAAATATGACCAAGGTCTTGTTGGACGGGGTCTGTCAGCTTTGGGGATGTCTGTCCCTCTCTACTATCCTTGAAAATTTGGATTTATTTCCTAAAGAAATCTTGGAGAAAATTTTGCCACCATTGTGGGATTCGGGAAAAATTTTCATTGAACAGAAAAAAATCATTTCATTGAACAGAGATATCTTGCAAATAGGAGTTGGAATAAATATAAAATGGAATGCTCATTCATTTTTATTAAATTTAATAAAATTACTGACTATTATAACATTTTAAATTACTACTTACTAACTTATATTACATTTTAAATATTATCGACTTTTATTAATGTATTTATAATGTTAATGTTTATAATTCTTAATTAATGGGGGTTTTCATTTGGTTTGCAAAATCATCGGTGGGTTAATTTGAAATATCGGTAGTATCGATACTTTGGGACGATATTATCGAAGTATCGATATCTTATAATATCGGTATCGAAAAGATATCGGGTATCGATACTTCCAGAGGAATATCGTGTCGAAAGGAGTATCGATACTTTGGAGTATCGTGCCGTCCCTAATTGTACAAGAACATCATGTTCGTACTGATGGTCCGTGTCATTATCATCATGACTTGGGGAATGTTCGAGATTGAAGAGCGAATGTTTGGCGAACTGGGTTAGATCTCGCTTGGCGTGGATAAATTTGATGGATGTATTACCACGCTGGGAAAGTTTCCAAAGTTTTTCATGAATGGGTGAAAAATCAGCTTCAGACTTAGCATTACGAGAAAATACAAAAGATCTGGAAACAAATTCACCTCTGGACCCATGGGGTCGAACGAGAAACCCCCAGCGCCGCCAATCGGTGATGCAGCAACTCCCAAAGCAAACGCTCCCATCGTGTCAAATCGTGGAAAGAGTTACGCTGGATTCACATGGGACGAAATGGACGGAAAAGCGGAAGGAATAACGCAATCTGATTGGTTGTTGGGACAACAGTTGAGCATGGGGGCCGCCATCTTGGTCCCACGGGCAGACGGAATCGGCGGTAGAAAATTTCATACCGCCCATACCGCTTCCAGCGGTTCCGTCGCCCCTTGCGCATGCGCAGTGGACGGGAATGTTATAACCACAGTAGAGGTTGCATTGTTTTCGCGTCGTCTCTCGTCCCTCTGCTTCTGCTTGTCATCCGTTTTTCATGACAATGAATTTCAACGAGATGTTGATTGAATTAGTGCGTGGTAGAGAAGTGATTTGGAATCCATTGTCGAAAGAACACAAAAACTCGGAGAAAGTAAGAAGATTGTGGGAGGAAATCGCGAGTGAGCTACAGGTTGACGGTGAGTTGATTTTCACTTCCTACCTACCATTATTTCTCTCTTTGTTTGTTTACTTTATCGTTTGAGGTATCTATTGATGCATGATTGAACACTTTCATTCACTTCATCTAAGTATGTGAGCGTGGTAATGAATGAAAGCTCTCATCGAAATTTCTGTGTTCCAGTCGAAACTGCTAGAACACGTTGGAAAACGTTGCGTGATCGCTTCAGCAAAGAACGGAAGAAGAAACCAACTGGGTCAGGGGCAAATCTCTCAGGGAAATGGCCCCTGATGCCACTCATGGAATTTTTGCTGCCCATGATGACCCCTCGCCCGTGAGTGCTAATTACAGACCTATTTACAAACTGTAGGAGGTTAGGGCATGCCAATTATTATTATTTAAAAAAAAGCTTCCGAAGCACTCTTGTACCTTTTTTGCTGTCAGTGGTCGTCAAATTATTGGTACGGATAAGACATGTTGAGTTCTCTGATGACTGCATGGGTTAATCCACTATTTTCGCTTTTTACAGAACTATCTCCAACTTCCAGGGACCCTCCCTTCTGGAATTAACGGGGATGACGGAAGAGGTTTATCCAGGTACCTACCTACCGTACCTATTTGTCTTTATTTTACTCACATAAGAATTTCTGTACTTTGAGGTACTTGCTCACTTGAGAATTTTGAAAGTGATTCTCTTCTTATTTTTGTAATTGATGTTTCATGATTGCAGATGAGGTTATCATAGATGGCGATTCTCCGGAGTACACTGACGAGACCTCAACCCAAGGTGTTATTATGAAACTGCTCAACTACAGTACCTACTACCAAAGTTTTTCACGATAACACGTAGATGTTTTTACCGTAGAGCTCACCCATAGTTCAGTACGTGATATGGTGGTAAAACACCATTGAAAATGGCTAAAGAAGCAGGAAATTGAGAACAATTCATGTTCAGGCTTAAAAAAACATGTTTGACGTGTCTTGTGAAAAGTTTATGAAACCAAAATGGAAGGCAATTCAATGTTCTTCTCAACAGTATCCTCACATTTTAGTTTATCTTGTAAATTAAGGGGGGTTATGACCAAAAATGCGGTCAAAAACACGACAAAATAAATCTTCAAGTGTAAAACGTTTGATTTGTAGGGTATTAAAAAATAAAGTAAATGAGCGAATGTTAATGAGTGAATTTTCAAACATCTTTCAAGTTATGGTTAAGAAAAGATAAAATGGTGTTGATAATTTATTTTAGATAAGTTTTAAATCATATTACCATCAACACAGGTAGGTTTGGTTTGTATAAAACAATAGAGTGATTTACGCCAATGTTTCGTCCAATTTATTGAACATCTTCAGGGCAGAAACTGGAGTGAAGGGGTCACAACATGTTGGTCTCATGGATTGAGTAATTGTACGATTTTGACATTGACAGCTCATGTTTGTCGTTACCTGGTGACATTCTTTTGCCATCTCTTCTTCTCACACGTCACATAATGTCAAAATCATGCAATTACTCAATCCATGAAACCAGCATGTTGAAATCTATCCGATATCTATATCTATATCAGATGGTTTGGTTGAGCCCACAAACTTTCTTGTGGCAACACTGACACGCCCTTATCACTGTGTTATCAGATAAGGATGGTTGCACGTGGTCTTTGAGTCAGCTGAAAATTTATGTTGAGTAGAGTATTTCACTCAGGATTTGCGAACTTTTCATCACAACACGTGATCACACATATAATAAGGTAAGTTGCCTGAAATTTTCATTTTAAAATCTCCTATAACAAAGTTGCTATGACAGTTTTTTTTCATGAATGGAGTTTGGGCAGGTGACTTAGGTACATGTCCCATGTTCAAAAATAGTCAGGTGACTTTGGTACACCACAAAAAAGTGGTATTTACATGTTCTTAAATTGGGTTTATGTTATTTTTTACAGGTTTTGGAGCTGAGGATCGTTCCAAATGCCTAATAAGTACGTGAGGCAATTGGGGGCCCGCCCCTACAAGGCTTATTCTGCAGATAAAGTTGCCAATGCTGTGAGGGCAGTTACATCAAAGAAACTTTCCATTCGGAAAGCTGCTGAACGTTACAATATTCCAAAAAATACTCTTGTTAATCGCTTAAAGAACGCTCACTCTCTCAAGCCTGGTGGACAATCTGTTTTTAGTGAAGAGGAAGAGCGCTGTATTGTAGAGCATATTGTGACTGTTGCTTCCTATGGTTTCCCAGTAACAACGTTTGATGTTCGGTGTATTGTGGCTTCTTATCTCAGCAGAATTGGCAGAAAAGTCAAACAATTCAAAAACAACTTCCCTGGCAAGACGTGGGCTCTACTGTTTCTCAAAAACTCTAACCAGGAAATTTCTGCACGAGCAGGACGCAAAATTTCAAACAAGAGAGCAGCTTTGACCCCTGAAGTAATCAGTGAATACTTTGAGAAACTGAAATACGAATTGGAAGGTGTTCCCCCAACTCATATATGGAACTATGATGAGACCAACCTAGTTGATGATCCTGGTACTTCAAAACAGAACGCCTCAAAGAACCACAACCCTCGGCAACCTACCTTTAAAGCTAGTAAAGCCGCCATCCTACGTGATTTATCACATTACGCGAACACGTGACAAAAGTCAATGTATGTTTATTGTTACGGTTTATTCACGGAATATTCCGCTCCACATCATAAATGTTTACCAATGCATGTCGAATCATCTAATAAACGTGTTAATATGTGAATTCTTGTCTTAAAGCACTTGGTGATCTTCCCCTAACTACAGGCTCGAGACAAGCACATAAGCTAGCCCTTCCATTTGGTGCTGTGTGCGGTGTAGCAAGCAAATCCCTTCTAGAGGCTCGTTCTAGTTAGTGGGATTCGATATCTTCAGGCAAGGGAAAGGATGCCCAATGCCAAAAGTTATCGCTGGGATCCGTCACAGTCCACCCCCGTGAGAAAATTTCGCGAAATTTGAAAATTTTATGTTTGTCTGGTTGGTGAATGTCTCTATCTCCAGATGTACTGCAATATGGGGTCACATTGATTTGAGCCATTGAAGATCACATCGTTACATTTGGGTTGTAAGTCTTAATTATATGAAATTGGTTGTATGGGAGTTTGGTTGAAAACCTTGTTGTCGCCCTCAACAGCTTTTTGTTTTATTGTAAGTTTATTGATTATTGTCTCTATACACGACGGTGGTCGTATGGGAAATCCGTTCCTTCTGTTAAGACAGAGGGCCCGTCGACCTCCATCTTGGTGCTGTGTAATCCCGGTCCGTTTCCGATCCGTCGTGATTACGATGGCGTGAGACAGTTACTTCGTAAACCCGGTCCGTTTCCGATCCGTCGTGATTACGATTGCGTGACACTCTGTGTTTTTTTTTTTTTTTTAATTTTTTTTTTATTTATTTTTTTATTTTTTATTTATTTTTTTTTTTAATTTTATTTTATTTTTTTTTTTATTAGGAAAAAAAATGAGCTGTGGGGGCAGCAAAAGGAAATTTTATTTAATGAGGGGGCTGTTGCGGCGCCCTGCGCTACTTGGGTCTGGGGGTGGCGCTCCGCCGCCGTCGCCGCCCGCCTCCTCCTGCTGCATCTCCCCTTCACCGTCCTCTTGCTCGAGGGCCTCCTCCAACTCCTTCATGGCCTCGGCTTCCGTCTGCGCTGTTTCCATCTCGTCGGGTGGTATATGTAAAGATAGAGAGGGGTCGGTGGTTAATTTGTTTCCTTGTTTTATTGGCGGTTTTATTCTTAATTCTTTTTCTTTGTTTTTTGTTTTTGGTTTTTTATTGTTGTCTGTACAAGGCTGGCATAAGTCACAACAAAATTCCGTACCGGAACATCCACACAACTGGAAAGAAAGGTGTGTTGACTTACAATGCGTTCATGTCCGGATACAACATAACTTTCCTGAATGTGGGAGACCAGGTAGTTGTTCCAGCTAAGAGGGCTAGGGCTGACGATGGTTAAGCTTCAATGGATAACGAGGATGACCCCAAGATAGTGGAAACAGAGAGCGTGGTGCTTAAGTCCTACAACTTCCTACCTACGTTCTACAACATACTGGGTGCCGAGCAAATCATCTTCCACGCGGTCTTTGACACTTATAAAGAGGACCTATCTCTTCTGTCATGGATGACAAGCCACACAACCAAATGGTTGAAGAGAGGAGCAATGACTGACTTAAGGAGCTGAGCAAGAAGGATATAGTTCCAACTGAACAGGAGTCCCACACCGTCCAAGAGCCTCAAACTGCCCAGTAAGCAACCCGTCCAGGAGGTAACCAGGATCTGGAAGGCATGGAAGAAAACCCTACAACAACTTTGAAACCAAGGGAAAGACAACGCCATCCGGAAAAATGGACTCACAACGTTACCAAGTTCAAGAAAGCCCACGGTCACGAATATGTCGGTGCTCGAGGTATCACTAAACCAAAAGTGGAAATGGGACCTCCTTGTAGGCCCCACTGCAAGAAAAATGCTAAGAGAAGTTAACCACCGCGATGAAGAGGATACCGACACAGCCGATGAAGATGATTTGGCTATCGAGACGAAGTGGATCAGAGTTAAAAATAAAAGGAGAAAAACTCACCAATCTCCTCCTGAGAAGCAAGGCGAAGTACGAGAAAGATCCTCTTCTCGTATGGGTGTCAAGGAAAAGAAGGTGTACCCCCCACCTCCTATAACAATTTCTGGCATTAAGGAGTATCCTGTGCTACTGGGCATTTTAAAAGAAGCCACTGACAAGCCATGTAAGGTCACAGCCCTTAATAGCGACCAGTGGAAAGTAAATATCTCTGATGGGGATACATATCAACAAGTCTCAGCCAAACTGAGAGAAAAAGAAATAGAGTGGTTCAGCTATGAGGATAAGAATACAAGAGCCATCAAAGTAGTGGCTAGAGGATTGCATCCTACGTGCCTAAAGGAAGAAATTGTGACTGACTTACTGAATCAAGGACTTAAAGTACTTGATGCAGTAAACCTGAAAAAACGTGTGGTGATCGAAGAAAATGGTACTAAGATCAAAACCATGAAGGATCTCCCCCTATACATGTTATCTTTCAACAACGATGGATCAAACTGAAACAAAAGTCAAGACAACCATTGGTTCTGTCAGCAGAAGAAAGTTTACTACTGGGTTTTATTTGCTGACCGAAGGAGCTCGAGTTAGTGTCTGCAAAACAATGTTCCTTCATACTTTAGGTATCAAAAAAGGAGTCGTGGATAAAGCCCTCAGTAAAAGATCGTCCATAATTGAGGAGCGTT
The DNA here is from genome assembly GCA_009739505.2 of Apolygus lucorum. NCBI lineage: Eukaryota > Metazoa > Arthropoda > Insecta > Hemiptera > Miridae > Apolygus > Apolygus lucorum. The sequence continues at coordinate 14,446,571 of CM019183.2, forward strand.
TTTTCAAAAGGGGATAAATCCAATTTTTTCCAAGATGCATTTTTTTCCAGTTTTGGTGTCTTCTACCTGGTTTCTATAGGTATGCCAGGCTGTTCTGTTCAAAAACGATAATTTTCTGTGTTATTTTCGTGTTAAAGTTGGGTGTATCCATCAAACCGGCTCAAATCCATCACTGTATAAATTTCTGAGGATGTTTCATTCAAAGTGTCACATATCCAGTGCTGTTTCATAGAAAAATTCTTAGTTCGTATCAAAACGTCACATGTCCATCCTGTCGGTAAAGTGGCCATATGGTTGATTCAAGTTTTCACCGAATCGCCGACAGGTAGCAGCAGGTGTTGTAGGACATTATTTACTGTAGGTCATGCGTTGTCCAACAGGTGGCAGCGCAAAATTCTTGTGCGCTTGGCTTATCAGCTAGGCCTTGATACCGTCTAGCTTTGTTGTTGTTTTGGGTTCAATCGGTTCGCTTCTTCCAGTGTTTTGTATTTTTTCGTTTGGTGTTTTAATGTGATGGAGGGACTAGTCGAAAACTTGAGTGTTGGATCGAGGAAGAATGGATCCGTGAAGAAGAGAGAGGAGGAACGACAGAAAATTGAAAAATATAATGACTCCGACCCTCAGCTCAAACGTATGAAACGCCAAGGTAGGCCCTGCTCACACAACTCCAAGAATTTGGGGTGTTCAATGCTAACGTTTGATGATATGGTGTTCAACCGAAATAAGTTTTATTCATGCCAAGGCAAAGAAAAACAAGATTTACTTTTGGTTAGCCACATATCCGCATTTGACCCAGCCCGAAAACGGTCCTCAATTAATGTTTCTTCTGATGATAAAAGAGGCAAGCATGTTAAAAAAGTGCTAGCTCCTGAAATCAAGAATAACATATTTCTGCAAGGAGTGCAGAAATATGTAAAAGCACGATTTTGTAAGTGGCAAGAGGCCTCATTCTGATTTGGATGACGATCAATACAGTTTCAAAAAACCGATTCCCCTCTCGTCCGTGTGATTTATTCAAACACCTAGGTCCTAGACCTACTTGGACCGAGATCGTCACAGCCTGGCGCAGTCGGTAGGACGGTGGCCCCTCCATCAAGATGGCTATCATTCAAACGAGGGCAAAGCAACTCAGCTATACCATGGAGCACTCGAGGACAAGTGCTGGAATTGTCGTGCTGGTGATGTCATGAGCCTTCAACCACCATCTGCCAGTGTCCACGCAGCGACTGTAGGATTCTCTATTCTCATAGGGTCATTAATGTACCTAATGATTGGTTCGAGACCTGATCTATGTTTTGCCATAACGTTTTTTAGTCAGTTCCAAAATGCATATGATTCAACTCATTGGAATCATCTTAAAAAGGTCATTAGATATCTCAAGCACACTAGAGATTTGAGTTTGCAATTTAAGAAGTCTGATTCTTTTTTCAAAGTTACTGCTGCTTAATGATAGAAAGAGCATTAGTGGATATATAATTAAATTGAATAATAATGTTGTTAGTTGGAGGTCTAAAAAGCAAACTAATGTGGCACTAAGTAGTGCTGAAGCTGAGTATTATGCTGTTTTTGACTGCTTAACAGAGATAATGTTCCTAAAGCAAGTTTTGTGCGATATTGTCGGTGATGGATTGCAATGTGAAATTTTGGTTTATGAGGATAATCAAGCGTGCATTAAGATGGCCGCAACTTATGAAACCAAGCGTTTTAAGCATATTGATGTTAGACATCACTTCGTGAAGGATTTGGTTGAAAAGGGTCTAGTGAGATTAGAGTACGTTTCTACAGCACATCAAGTTGCTGATGTCTTGACCGAGGCTCTTGCTGTAAAACAATTTGAATTTTTCCGTTCATTGATGAACTTGTCATGAAGTTTTTGAATTGCATAATGTGTTTTATGATGTTTCTGAATTTATAAGACTGCTGCTGTTTTTTAAGTTTTTAATAGTCTGTTTTCAAAATTTAAATTTAAATCATTATTGTTTGAGTTTATTGATGAAACTTCTGTTTGTAATATTACTATTGCTGATGTTTGTAGAATTGCAGGGGAGTGTAGGATTCTCTATTCTACAGTGTTTTTTGTTATAATGTTGGTAGCACTGCTACACTACCTCCCACCTGTGTGGGAGGACATTTTGTTCACCAGTTGAGACCTTGCCTTGATTAAAATAGCTCTGCATCTAAAATTCTTTTTTTCCTTGATATCAACCTGGTTCCTGGTTTTAAGCTTCTTTAGCGACCACAGCTGGGACATGGATGAAGGGTGGTGGTGCTGATAGCAGTTGATAAGGGGCTGTCAACCCCGACCACGAACTCCGATGGGAAGACCGCGAAAGTAGGCCAGCCCCCTTCCAAAATTATATGAAGTGCAAGGAGTGCAGAAATATGTAAAAGCACGATTTTGTAAGTGGCAAGAGGCCTCATTCTGATTTGGATGACGATCAATACAGTGTCAAAAAACCGATTCTCCTCTCGTCCATGTGATTTATTCAAACACCTAGACCTACTTGGACCGAGATCGTCACAATTCCATGTCGTACCATCGCATTATGCCCGTTCTGATACGGAACATGAATATTTACCTCCGGACTTGAATATTTTAACCATGTACCGCATGTATGCCAAATGGTATGAGGAAAATAATCAACCTGTTGCCAAAGAATCAGCTTACCGTAACATTTTTAATAACGAATACAATTTGGGTTTTCACCAACCAAAAAAGGATCAATGCCGAATTTGCATAGCATTTGATAAAAAGAATAATGACGTATCTGTTGAGGATTACGAGCAGCATCGGAAGAGAAAGACTATTGCAAGAGAGGAAAAGAGACAGAGAGGAAGTGGCGCAGTCAGAAGGAGGGAAATTATCGATAAACATTGACTTGCAACAAGTACTTTTGGCACCAAGTGACCCCACAAACTATGCCCTCTTCTACAATGGAGACTTTGCACGTACAACTTCACTGTGTACAATGTTACTTCTAAACAAGGAGTATGCTACATGTGGCATAAGGGTGAAGGAGGTAGAGGCAGCAACGAGATAGCCTCGAACCTCTACGACTATTTCATTCTACGACTGGATAGCCTTTGTCCAAGCCAACTTTAATATCCGAAAGAAGGACTCAAATGGAACCCCCGTTCACTGGCAAATAATGTCTTGGATTAAATTTTCCAGCAGCCAACCAAACTCTTACGAGTTTAAGCAGTACATGCCACTTGATAATATTCACAAGAAACGTGAAAGGTTCTTGGCAACTCTATCATATGGAGTATTGGCAGAGTGACAAGCATTCAATGAGGCACAAACCGCTTTCTTGTTGGCCCACCCTGAGGTTGAAGAAACTTTTGAGAGACAATTTTTACAGGGGTCAAAATTCCGATCTGTCGCAGATGACATCCTGCAGATGATTTTCGGAGGGCGAGCAGAGGTGATTGCTGAGAGGTGCAAAATGTTAGAGCCGTCTGATTTTGCTAGCAGACGAGCCTTACAGGCTATTCCTCCCTCCACAACACATTTGTTTGAGGAGGAGGCATTGAGGAAATTAGTGACGTCTTCAGGCTTCAAGTTGGCTCCTGAGGCTTCTTAAGTGCAGAAAAGGAAACGGATTTTTTCTGAGTCAGGTACATCGAATCCTCCAGCGAAGAAATTTCGCCAGAATAGCCAACCATTGCAACCCCGTACTTCCTCTTCTAATTGATTTCGTTCTTCCTCAGGAAAACATAAACTCCGTTCCTCATCCTCCAGGGGACATGACACTAAACTTCGTCAGGAGAATTTCCACAGATGGCCATCAAATCTAAATGGAGGTAGCCGTTCCTTTCGTAAATTCTGAAGGTTCCAGGGGGGAGACAGAGGGAGGGCAGTTACTGCCGTTTGTCCCAACTTGGGAAGCCCGAGGAGCTCCCAGGGCTATCTGCAAGGTCATCAGCGGTTATGTCATACAGTTTGCTGTAAGACCCCCTCTGAGGAGTCTTTCTCCCCCCTTCAATTTGCCACTAGTTACAGCTCCATCCAAGGAAATGGATGCAGTGGTCAATTCTTTACTAGGCACACTGTCACATTCCAATTGCAGCCTGTCATCAACGCTACCTGGCTTTTGTGTACAAAGAAGTGGTATACAAATGGACATGTCTTCCATTTGGTCTCGCTTCTGCTCCTCAAGTGTTTGGTCAGTTGACCAACTGGGTTGCTTCTGTACTACAAGAAAGGGTTATCCGCACGATTGTCTACCTCGACGACTTTCTATTTGCTCATCAGGACGCAGCACTATTACAGGCTCAAGTGAACGATGTTCTCAGTTGCCTATCCTTACTAGGCTGGCAGCACAGCCTGTCTCTTCCCTCGTTCATCAGAGCAATCTACTGGACATAGAGAAATTACTTTTACCATCAGCGGGAGTTGCCACTTCCTCGCGTCTAGTTGATAACAAGTACTCAATCCGAATTACGGATGATAAGAAGAGTGCGAGTAGTTTCTGAAAAAACCGCCACGCTGGGAGCGCCACTGTAGATCCCGTGTTGTCTTGAACGTCTCGTTTCATGGAGGCTCGCCTTTTTTTTAAACGTGTGATCTCTTTAATTGATGTTTCGACCACATGTTATAGTATAATTGAGCTACAAGTTGGACTGTAGAGGTTTTCAATGGTGCTGAATCCACATTTGAGGTCAAAAACAGGAATTCCAGACCCAAAATGGAACATCGAGTAATGAGCAATAATACACAGTTATGTATTACATCAATATAGCGTTGTATTCCTTATACTACACCCACCAATCGCATTTCTCCATAATGATGGTGTTGCAGGCCCTGCAGCTATAGATTGGGCGATAACGCGGACCCTGGCAGTGTCCGGGCTGATTAGAAACCTCGATGCCCAGGGGGCTGAGATCTTTGCAATCCAGTTAGTCTTCCGCCAACTGCAGGAGTCAAACGACATGTATGTGTTTCTAATCTAAATGATGTGTTTTATTCTGTATTTTTAATAACCACTTTTATTTAAGATTTCAGAACTCATAGAAAAGCATCAAGTTTTGAAACTGTACTCCTTTTAATAATCTCCGTGCAACCGCCTTGAAGGCATTGTTGTTGTTGCCTATCTTTTGTAGACATACAACATGAAGTACAAGTTGGGTTAGGTCCTAGTCGGTGGACCGCTAAATAAAATTCTCGTTCTTTTATTTCAGTGGTTTATATACCACAACTATTTACAACACTATTATAAACATTAATACATGCAACCCTATCCCGCATATTATCGCCAATATTTTGGTATTCAATAACTCTTGGAATCATAATTTTTTCGCCAACTGATTCTATACGTCCATGTTAAAATGAGTGAGGAAGCTATACTGCCCACCCAACTTGGCAGACGTTTTTGACCGAAATGCGATCGATGTTTTTCTTCATGTTGGATGGTTGGTGGCTTTTCAGACGAGTGATCAAAATAGAAAAATAATAAACCATTGTGTAGTAATTTGCAGCGGTTTTTTCTTTTTTTTTGTTTTTTTTTTGTTAAGTATATTATTCTGAAGAGAAGGAGCCAAGGGAATTTCCAAATGATGACTAGGAAAAATTGCAGGGAGTTTGAAAAAACTCCAAGTTTAGGCTTAGAATCTTCGAAAAGCATTAAAACTTATCTGATGTTGTAAGAAAAAAACGCTGCAAATTATTACACAAAGGTTTATTTTTTTCTATATAGATCACTCGTCTGCAAAGAACACGGCTTTTCCATTGTTACCACCAACCATCTTGAAGAAAAACATCGATCGCATTTCGGTCAGCTCAAATTTGAACGGAGATTAGGCCTCTTTTGCGATTCACACTCGTGTTTCTGATTCATCGTACGTCCAACCCTTTAATTCACGTAGGGAGCGAACGGTTTGTCCAAATTTTAGTCCATTATTTTCAATAATGACTCTTTGGAATCGACTGATAAAAATTTTTGTTTAACCCCCCTCAAAATTTGTTGGTTTACGTTTCAAGGTAGGTAGAATCCGAAAATCGAATAAAAATTTGGCCGTCCGTCTCCGGCACTTTTCCACTTAGCATTGACCGATTTTGAAGAAATTTGGTATGTAGGCTCCATTTGCGGTCTAGTTGTGCCCCGAAGATTTTGGTTGTTGTAAGTCAACAACCAAAATCAAAACCAGGCTATTGGGTTTTCACCAACCTTACTAGAATGGAAGGGCAATCCATTCATACGTTATGAAGTTTGAGTCTATTGGGATAGCTTCATTATCTTAAAATATTCCCAAACAGATATCAAATGAAGCAATCTCTGAAATTGTGTTGGATACTGTGTTTAATGAGGTAAATTGTAATTTTTGTTTCAGGATTAGGGGACGAAACGTCCGTTCGTTGAATGGATTGAGGAGGCTACTGGAAACTGTGATAGAAGAGGCCAAGGAGATAGGCGATGGTAAATATTAAATATTTACCATCGTATTTTCTAAAGAAGAAGGTTCAAGTAAAACTATAACATTCGATTTACAGCAGTGTTTACCGACTCCTCTCTTAAAAAATTCAGTTTCATTTTACAGAAGAACATTGTGGACATACAACCTTACAGTGTAAAGACTGCGATGAAAAACAGACGTTTTGTTATTTGTGGCTCGAAGCTATGGCAGCTAGAGGAGCCAACGAAATTGGATCAGTTTGTAAAAAACCTTAAGCCGGAAATAAGAAACTTGGTCATGTATTCGGACAGCTGTCCAGGTCAAAATAAAAACACTCAATCGCAGCTATGTGTTAAGGTAAGGGCACCAGTAATTGACCATGCACCAGTAGTTGACCATTTGTAGGTAAAACGTAAATAATAAGGATACAGATGGAAGTTTTCCCTTGAAAAAAAAATCTGTGGACAGGTGCTGATGTCTGGTGGCCAGTACTGGAAGCTCCTCACTCTCGGTGTTTTGTGGACAGCAGTGGTTGATACTTCTAGTTAGTGTAGTCTGTGGTGTGCCCTGGATCGGCTGTTTTCTTGTTCATGTTGATAAGAGCAGGTAGCTTGTTTTATTTACAAAAATAACCTTACACATAGGATTTTCGGTAAGTTATTGATTTTACTTATTCTCATAATGTTGTATTATGCGATAAATCATGGTTTTCTGTTATCATAACCTTGTTTGGGTCCGTTTGGGGGAGGGTCAACTACTAAATGTTGTTATCACGATTTACCTAGAGGTTGACCGTGGTGGTTAATTTCTGAATTGATCGACCCCTAATAATTTACTGATTATCGTACATATTCCTGGTCCCCAAGTGTAAGATGGAGCCAGTCATTCACTGGTTTGTTCATACTCCGCTTCATTTCAGTAGTTGACCATGCGGTCAACTACTGGCACACGCTATGGTCAACTTTTGAAACGTGTTTCTATTTTTCACTAAATAAAAAAAAGCGCTTCCTGTCTCGCCAGGAGCCCCCCCCCCCCACCTTCTGGAAACCCTACAGCATTTTAATTGTGTGCTTTTCATTTTTAATTGCAGGTCTGCTGTGAAAGCTAAAAGATCACGATGCCTGCTACGAAGGGCTCATTTCTGAAGTATTCAGAAGATGCCATGCTAGCTGCCGTGGAAGAGGTTCGTAACTTAAAAACACCAATCAGAACGGCTGCGAAGAAATTTTGAGTCCCGAGAATCACTCTAAAATACAAAGTTGAGGGAAAATGTCCGATTGAAAGGAGAAGTGGGCCTGCCTCCATTCTCACCAAAGAAGAAGAGACTGAAGTATGCAGGTGGGTGGAGAGAATGGCGAAAGCCGGTTTCCCAGTGACTGTAACTCAGCTAACCATCAGTGTGGAGAAGGTCATCAAAGAAATGAATCGTAAAAACCCTTTTAAAGACTGCAGACCTGGCAAAACTTGGGTCAAAAGCTTCCTACGAAGAAATCCCGATATTTCGAAAAGGGTTTCCCAAAATCTCACTATTTCACGTGCAACCGTCACAAGTGGTAATATACTTACTAAATTGGTTTTCGGAGATCCATACCTACTTAAAGGACCACAACTATGATACGATTTTAGAACAACCCTCTCGCATTTTCAACTGCGACGAAACCGTGTTTTTACTAAACCCGAAGGGTTCAAGAGTTTTAGCAAGAAAAGGGGACAAGACGATACATCAGCAAGTGAACTCGGACGAAAAAGAGTCGTCACTGTGTTAGTGACTGGCAGTGCCATTGGAACAGTGGCTCCGACAACTGTCTTGTTCAAGTACAAACGTATACCTCAAGACATCGCAGAAAATTTTCCTCAGGAATGTTGCTATGTGCTTAGGTTGCTCTTCAAAATTCGTCAACTCTAGAAATTATTGACCACAAATTTCTCATCCCAGGACATACCCATATGGAGTGTGACTCATCGCATAGTCTGATCGAAAGGAGCAAAAAAACATTTCAAGGACCCATTGAGCATCCCCACGATTGGGCCCAATTAATTCGCCAGACTGGAAAGAAAACTCCATTTACTGTCATTGAAATGGAACAAAATAATTTTTTTGACTTTGCTGATGTGTTCAAAAAACAATTATTGCAAGGTAAGAAAACAGATGACCAGGGAGGAACTTTTCAGTGGAAAACCCTAAGGTGGATTCGGTACACAAAAGATCAGCCTGGAGTTTTATTTTTTTAAACTTCCTGGGAGGATGAAGGAAATTTTCGCGCGGTCAGCTTTCGGCGGAGAGGCAGAAGAGCGACTTCAACTTTGGTACCTCAGCAGAGATACGATGGACCCTGTATGATTTCCGAAGAGAAAAAGAAAGATATTGGGGATCTGTTGAAGTTCATCTCTCCTGTATTCCACCAATTCTACAGAGATCTTCCTACAAAAAATCAAACGAATACATTCCCTGAGACAGAAGATGAAGCTGAATAAGTTACTTGTGCTGAACCGTGAGGGCCAAGAGCCCAAAGAAAAAAGGGGAGGCTTTCGAAGAGCTGCCATGTTTGAAGCCAAGAAAGAAGCAGTTCGTAATTTTTTGGGTAAACTCAATTGTGTTGAATCTCATTAGGGGAGAGCCAAAAGTAAGAGGGTTTACGTAGCTGCCGAATTGAGTGTGAGCAAGCTACACAAACTTTTTAAAGCACAAGCCACTTCCAGTTTGCACGTGAGCTACCCTTGCTTCCACAACATTTTCATTAACGACTTTAACATAGGATTTTCATCCCCGGCTACAGATGCATGCGCCTCCTGCACTCGCCTAAGAACCCAAATTGCTCAAAATCCCGAAGGTTCACCTGAAAGGGTGACTCTAATGTTGACTAATGTGACTCTAATGATTTTAATGTGTAACTTATCGTTCTGAGTGATCGCTGATCAAAAAGAATCATGTCTGACTGTTTGGATGAGGATGATTACTCCAGGGAGAAGTCAAGAAAACAAAAAATAACTGGACGGCTGTCAGATGTCGGTAAGAAATTGCGTTTAAGTTCTCACGAAACAGGGAGCCCTTGTTGCTGTAAACGTTTCAATTGCTTCACTTCTGTTTCGGAGGAAGACAGACGAGAAATACTACGCCGATTCAACGACTTCTCGTCTCATGATGTGCAAAATCAATTTTTGGCGGGTTTGATTACTGTACATCCTTTTCAGCAAAGGAGGCCAAGGCGAGATGACGACACTGCCAAATATCGAGATGCATCTTTTGCTTACCAGGTGCGCATCAAAGTCGCGGATGATTGCAGAAGAGAAGACGTAGCAGTTTGTGCCAAAGGATTTCGTGCAATTCACGGCATAACCAAAAGCAAGTTGGAATACATTCAGCGAAGCCTTCTGAAATCCTTCTGCCCTGTAGACCAATCAGCAACAGTTACTCTACTCGTGAACCCCCCTGTTTAGGGATGGCAACGATACATCGATATATGAAATATATCGATATATTACGTTTGATATATCGATATATTTATATCGATATAGAGAACCGATATTATCGGTCAATATCGATATATTTAACGATATATCGCGACCTGTTTTCAAGTTTAAAAAAAAAAAAATTTTTTAGTAATAATTAAATATTGAAATGAATGGACGAGAAGGGACGCCTGTACTTGTAAAAACATCAAGTAATTTTATTCCAAATTTTGTAGGGACCTACTGATGGGTTGATTTCAGACTGTTGACTTCAGCTCAGACATAATTGTGTACATAGTATTCACCTACAGTGGCTCTCAAGGCTCAAATACTTGACTTAAGCCAAAATTAATGGAGGCTCGTCCAGCTTAAAACTACCTACCTACTATACGAAGTGAAGCAGGTTTTCACAACAATTATTTTCAATTTTGAAGGATCGTGATCGTCCACAGTACCTATACCCCTGTCAATTTATAAATTAAATTAACATTGCAATGACATTTTCGCACTTTTTTCCAGTTTTTAAACAATGAATTTCGATCATTCATACCCAGTAACTTTTGAAAGTAGGTTAATACATATTTCACACGGTTTTTCCAAATAGATCTTCCAATATGTCGAGTATATCGATAATATTTCCTCCAAATTATGTTAGTAACTTTTCAATTCACCTACCTACTTACTTCTTCAAGTTTTTCCAAGTAGATACTCCGATATGTCCATAAATGTCATCCTAAATTATTTTTATATTGATTTAAAACTATTAAATTCACCTACCTACTTCACATGAAGTAGATCTTCCGATACATCGAAAAATCGATACATTTTCTCCGATATATCGAAATATCGATATATTTTCTCCGATATATCGAAGGTATCGATATCTCATTGACGATATATCATTTGATCGATATATCGATGTATTTCATTCGATATGCCATCCCTACCCCTGTTTCAGAAATGGACCCCGACCATGAAGAGGAGGAATTGCTGCTCCAGCCCACCCCTGACGACCAACAACAGGAGCAGTTGGTATCAGAATTAGAGAGTTGCTCCCTATCCAACACCAACCCCACAACACCATCCCCGCCAACTCCACCAATCCCACAGCCCTCTGCAGCCACAATCACTTCGTTGATGGCTCTTGCCGTCCCTGCGCCATCACGGGCAGTACAGCGTGCCAACCAGTGGCGGCGTCAGGGGTGGTGACAGCCATACAATGCATCCCAATGACCACGCCCACAACATCCACCACTTCCACCCCCACCAATAGCACCGATCCCCCAAGAGACCATGACTATCACCTTTGGGGGTGCGACAATCACCATCACTAAGCCATTCCAGCCACCTTCCAGCCGTTGACCTATACATTGAAAACAAAAGTAAGACTCATTTAATTCAGCCACATGTAAACTGTAACAGGTAGCACGGCCAGTGGGCCAGGACAGTTTCCCCAGGAATGCCTCCCAACAGTAAAATTTGGTAATTAGGTATTTTTTAAAGTAAAATTGGGTATCAACCGTCCCCAACATGACCCCAAATGTTTTCGCCAGGGGGGGAGTGTGATGTTCAAATTAGGCGGATGACCCGACCACAGAGTGAATGAGGAGGAGGGGGATTCACCGGTCCTGTGACAGGGGGAAAGGAAGGACGTCCAGTTTTGTCTTGACACCCGAAAGCACGCATCCGGTAATAATCACCTTTCACCTCGTTATCGTGACCTGTCCGACATCACCTCTTCTTTTTATTCCGGCCCGACCCCTCTCGATTATTGGTAACGTTTTACTGAATAAATCCGCCTTTACATTCGATTTTCATTCTCCCTTCTCCCGCACCTCATAATTGAGTGGGGATGCTCCCTCAGACCAAAGAGGGAAACATACCTCATCATTCAGAAAACTTGACGAGTCCATAACATCCCTAATTTGTGACCACATTAACAGTTTTAAAGGGCGCCAAAGCCACTACAGTCTCAACGACTCGAAAAAAAAGTATTTACTGGAAGAACTCACAGTGAAGAAAATGTTTGAGCTCTTCAAAGACAAAAATCCAACAACAAAAGCTTCTTATCCCCTTGACTACCATTGGGACACATGTGTCCCTGCAAAGTGCCAAGAAGTACCAAACTGTTCTGCTCCCATTAAAAACACGTAGAAAAATTTCCCAGTGGGTTTTCTCGTTCCTTGGGGCCTCTAGTTCCGACAAATACCGCTAGGTCGTGGTTACATTCATTTTTCAGTTATTTCTTATCAGTGTTGTGATAGTGTGCCATTTCAAAGACGTGAATCACATGACTCCATTTCAAGTGTGTATACAACCTTCGGAAAAAATCTGGCCGTGCCGTTGACGATTTCTTCTTGTAACTAGCAACCTGGTGAGTCAAAACAATTAGTTTTATCACAGTCGTATGTGACAAATCGAAAATATTTTGCATTATTCGCGCTTGAGTCACTCATGTTGACAGATTCTGTTCAGTACGTTTCGTTATGGTGAGTTTATGTTTGCTTGTCTTTTATTTCAGAAATATGAGTAGAAAAAGGGTTTTTACTGAAGAAGAGCTTCGTGCAGCGATTGATTCAGAAGAAGAAATTTCAGATTACGTCCCTTCTGACGATTCAAGTGACGAGGACTCGTTATTTGCTAGTTCCAGTGAGAGTGATGACGATTCCGACGGTCACCTCGGTGATGTTCTTCATGATGTCGTCAGCGATGCTACCGGCGATGTTGGAAACGATAATGCCGACGTCGTCAACAACACAGGTACTGTTCGTGATATCGTGATATGGAACACCGCAGATGATAAATTTGAGCCTCGACTAAAACCGACTCAGCCTCGGCAGCCTCGCGTTCAATTGACAATACCTGCTGATAGTGATGAACTAACATGCTTTTTGGCTGTTTTCCCTCCCAGTCTGTTCATGCATATAGCACATTGCACCAACAAGCGCCTTGATATTCTTAGACAAGCGAAAGAAAAAAGACACAGGGAATCTCGTAAGCCAAAAAAGCCAAAAAACCCTCCAACTGTTGTTGAAACAGAGAGAAATGAGATAATGTTGTTGGTTGGTTGCATGTTAGTTATGTCGTACAATAAGGTACCTAACTTTTCTGACTACTGGTCAAATAATAAATCCCTCGGGAATGAGACCATAAAAAGTGCTATGTCCAGGAACAGATGCCAGCTCCTTATCTCAAAGCTTTATTTCAATGATCCCGAGCAACCGGAGGGTTCTGGAAAGGGGTATTACATTGAAAGGTTGTTGGAGTGCCTGAAACACACATTTCTAAGTGCCAGGGAAGAGTCGCCATTTCAAAGTATCGATGAGTCCATGACTAAATTCAAGGGCAGATCAGTTCTCAAGCAGTTTATGCCTCTAAAACCTATCAAAAGGGGCATAAAAATGTGGGAACGATGCGATTCCGAAACGGGTTACACGTATGATGTAAACATCTACCTTGGGAAAGAAGAGACTGTACCAGCTGATCAGTCACACCTAACTCTTGGTGAAAGAGTAGTTCTAAAGCTTGTGAACACTCTCAGGAATCCCGATGTAACCCTGGTTTTCGACCGTTTTTTTACCAGCATCAAACTTTTGCAGACATTGCCACAACCTGCAGTTGGTACATTGATTTCCAATCGTAAAAATCTACCCAAGTTCAACGGAAAATTAAAAAAAGGAGAGAGTCAAATGAAGGCTTCACCAGATGGGGTTTTAGTAACCAGGTGGCAGGACAGTAAGGATTTTTTGGTGGGAAGCAACTGTCACAACGCCACCACAACGTCTGTAACCAGAAAACAAAAAGATGGGAATCGTTTGGAGGTGTCCTGTCCGGAGCAAATCAAGTTCTACAACCAGTACATGGGTGGAGTGGATCTATCCGACCAAAAGGTTTCTTGCTACGATTTTGGCAGGAAGTCCCTCAAGTGGTGGAAAAAAGTGTTTTATAGACTTGTCATGGTGGCCGTAGTCAACGCATGGATCATACATCAACAATTGCACGACAAAAAAACTAAATTGCTGACGTTCCTTGTTCCGTTGGCTGAAGCACTGATCAATCATGGAAAAAAACATTCAAAAGTCAAGCGCCGGTCCAATCGTGGAAGACCGTCAAAACGCACCAGACAAATGGGTCACGTCGGCGGGCATCTCCCGGTTGAAGGACAAACGCGACGAAGATGTGCATTTTGCGCCAAAAAAGGATTGGAAAAAAGAACAAAGTTATCATGCAAAGAGTGCAATCTTCCTTTGTGCGCTAAATGTTTTGAACCATACCACACGTCATGAAACATTGATTTTCCAGATATTTCTCATGGTACTCAAAATGTTATTTTGTTTTGTTTTGTGATTTTGATTCATTTTTTATCCTGGTCATTTGTATTTGAATAAAATTTACGTTTCTTTGCAATTTATCTTCTTTTTATTAGGGATCAAAAATACCATTGGGACAAAAAATACCATCTTGAAAACACCATTGGGACATTCGGACCTGGCCATGAAGTACCATCGGGACATATATGTCCCAGCTGTTTTACCCCCTCCCCGTAGTCCCAAAATTATGTCCGTCCTTTTATATGCTCATTAGGATGCACTTAAACAGAAAGAAAAATTGTTTTTCCTTAATTTCAAAAATTACATAATTGGTAGTCAAGGGGTTATGATTCTTACCGGAAGATTTTTAATACTAAATTTAATATATCTTTTGGCTACCCCCGCACTGACACATGTGCGATTTGTGATGAATACACCGCTAAACTTAAATCCTTGAAACCGGAGACAGACCAAGCTGAAATAAAAAAGCTCACGATCATGAATGAGCTACCGTAAAGGTAGGATACTTTGGTCCAGGGCGGCATACTTTGTTCCAAAAACGTAAAAACTTCGAACGTGACGTAATTGATGTAGAGGCGCCGGGGAGCATCGAAAAAATAGTCAACACCATGGCATGTACCTGGACAGCTAAAACGTCAACAGCAACAACATCTATCTGCCGCCTTTTAGTGATAACAATTCGTGATGTCGATCAGCTGTTTTTTGTGATTATTTTCGCCGGGGAAACTTTTGGTGCTACAGGTGTTTGTGATCATCAGTGAAGGTAAGTCCTATCCTCTCGCGTTGAAAATTTCATGGAGATAAAGATTTAAGAATGTTTTTTCAAATTCAAATGATTTTTGATGTCATTTTTCACAAAATATTGGTTGAAGGTAACTTTGTACCAGGAATGCAGGTTACTTTGGTCCAAGTTGGAGGTTGGACCAAAGTATCCTACCTGCCGTTAAAAACATGCTTTTTGCATATTTTGATTACTAGTGTGATAAATTGGTGGTAATTTCGATCTGTTTATTATTCTAGATGCCAAACAAACACGCACGCAAATTGGGAAGCCGAATGTACCGAGATTATACCGACGAAAAACTAGAAGAATGTTTGGCTGCTGTGAGGAGCAAGGAGATGACACAGAGAGAAGCCGCAGCCCATTACAAAATCGCACGCAGTACAATCATCAACAAGCTCGGTGGTAAGCACTCAAGACCAGTTGGGGAACCGTCCATCTTCACCCAAGGCGAAGAGAATGAATTCGTCTACTGCCTGATAAAAATGTGAGAGTATGGTTTTCCCATGAACAAAACTGATTTGAGAATGGTGATTAAACTCTACCTGGAAGAATGCGGTCGAAAAGTTCCAATATTCAAGGATAACTTGCCTGGCAAAGTGTGGATTGGAAGTTTCATGAAGAGACATCCGGATCTGACCACACGATTTGCGGCAAATATAAAGCGGGCAAGGGCTGGAATAACCGTCGAACAACTTAAGTCATTCATTGAAAAACTTACGATAGAGTTGGAGGGAGTCCCACCTTCCAACGTATGGAACTTCGATGAGACCAATCTGACCGATGACCCCGGTCGCAATAGTCATTGCTCGACGGGGTGCTAAATATATCGACCTCATTCGAAACACCTCGAAAACCGGTATTTCTCTCATGTTTGCAGGGAGTGCGAGTGGTGAAATGCTACCCCCTTATGTCGTTTACAAATCCAACAATTTGTGGTCCACATGGACAGAAAATGGGCCGCCTGGTGCTCGCTATAATTGCACCAAAAGTGGATGGTTCGATTCCGAAAAATTTGTGGACTGGTTCGAATCAATGTTCATTCCACGGCTAAAAAAGTTGAATGGGAAGAAAGTGGTTTTGTGCGACAATGTGGCCTCACACTTGTCAGTACGAGTGTTCAAACTTTGTGAAGACAACAACATTTTTTTCGTCTGCTTGCCTCCCAATTCCACTCATTTAACGCAACCCCTGGACGTTAGCGTGTTCCGGGGTCTGAAGGGGCATTGGCGACAATTGTTGGCTGAGTGGAAGGATGATAAGAATAACCAAGCATTCCGAAAGGATCAATTTCCTCGTCTTCTCAAAGAGCTGATGACCAGAATCTCTGATTCCTCTCGCCAAAACTTGATATCCGGCTTTAGGGCTTGTGGCATCGTGCCTTGTGATGTCAACGAGCTGTTGAAAAGAATTCCAGAATACAATGCTGCTGAAGCTCAAGAGAGAGTTTAAGAATCCTTCATCAAACACCTTGATGGCAGAAGAAAGGAGTGGACCCAAGGAAAGACAACAGTAAGAAGGAAGAAGATAAATGTAACACCTGGCAAGAGCATCCGTTTTGAAGATGTTACTGAGACAGCACACTCTTCCAGCAAGGAAGGGAATCCAGCTCCAGCAGCAAAAAGGAAGAAGACCAAGTCGAGAGAGAGCTACAACTTCAGTGATGAAGAGGATGAGGATGATGGCATAGGTACACTAAATATTTGGGTGATGGCGATTGCAAAGCATGTAGTTCAGTAGCAGAAAGTCGTCCCTATGGCGAAAATGTTGAAGTACAGAAACTTGAATGTCTGGGGCACGTCCAAAAAAGGATGGGCACCCGTTTGAGAGCTCTGAAACAAAAAAATTCTAAGACGAAGCTCAGGGATGGAAAGACGCTCGGAGGTAGAAATCGTCTGACTGACACCGTAATCGATAAAATTCAGAGTTATCATGGAAAAGCTATTAGGTCTAATAACACATCTGTTGAGGATATGAAACGTGCTGTGTGGGCAGAATATTTCCATCTCATCTCAACCAACAAAGACCCTTGTCACAATCTTTGTAGTGAAAATTGGTGCAAATTTCTAAAAAGCCAAAAAAACAATGAACCTTACAACCATGATGAACATTTTCATGTTGCTCCAGCTGTGATGAATTTCATCAAACCAGTTTTTCGTTCATTAGCTGATCCGAATCTTTTGAAAAAGTGCCTGCACAGTGGAACTCAAAATCCTAAGAGATTTGGAACCGAATCCCGAAATCAACTTTTGTAAATACCTCTACCCTTCGTTTCGGGGTGTTTGAGGCAGTTGCTAATTTTAACGATGGGAACATAACACACTGCCGTGTTTTAGAGAAACTTGGCATTACTCCAGGAAGATTTTGTGTGCGTGGAATGTTTCAATTGGACAAAGAAAGAATCCGAAATAGTGAAAGGTCGTCCACTATTATATATCAGGATGCTCGAAAAAAAAGATCAAGAATAAGAAAAAACTTGGAGGAGGATTTTCAGGAAGCAGAAGGAGACAACCCATCATATGGTCCTGGACTTTATTAGTGAGATATCTATGTCAATAAATATAAAGTGATAATAATATAATAAAATTTGTTTGGTGGACTGGTTTGGTTTTGTTAGTGAACTATTCTTTTATCCTCTAGAGTGTTGTCATGCGAAGGTTCAAATTACCAGAAATTATTGAGTTTTATAACATGACAAAGGGAGGAGTGGATGTGATGGACAAGTTGTGCCATGCTTACTCTACAAAAAGAAAAACCAATGGCTGGCCTTTGAGATATTTTTTTGGCGTGTTGGATATTGCAGCAATTAACAGCCTGGTACTCTATAAATGGAACGTCGACAAGGACCCATATCCGAACACAATTCGATCTACCTTCCAAAAAAGATTGGCAATTGCCTTAGCAACGCCATGGATGGAACAAAGGTTGTCGAACGTACATCTTCCAAAATGTCTACGAATAATGATAGGCGATCAACTGGGAAAACAACTGAAGAGACCAGTGGCACCTTCGAACGACAGTTCAGCAAAGAAAAGGAGACGCTGCGACTTCTGCACAAAAGACAGGAAAGGAAACTCTTTCTGCTCAAAATGTGAAAATTCTTTGTGTGGGGAGCACAAAGTAATCATCTGTCCTGGATGTTCTTCAACATCTGATGAAATCGACCTGTGATTCTTGAAAGTATACCTTGAGGTATTTGACTAGTTTGATGCAATGTTATATTATTTTTTGACATAAAGTTACCACTTATTGATTTCCGATGACATATTTCATTTTGCTTCTTGACTTGTTAGGATTGAAAAAAACTATTCAAAGTAGCATGTTCTGGTCATGTTTTTTATTACAATTATTATATTTTACGTGTACTTATATGCAACGTTACAATTATAATTTTTCAATTTTATTATATCGTTTCTAAGACTGAGATTTCTAAGACATATTTCATTTTGCTTTCTTGACCTGTTATGTTTGAAAGTAACTATTCAAAGTTGCATATTGAAGTTATTTCTCGTCATGTTCTGGTCATGTTTTTGTTTAAAATTATTATATTTTACGTTTATATGACAGGTTAAAATAATAATTTTAAGAAGTATTTTATTACAATTTCCTACTATTTCATTTTGTTTCTAAGACTGAGGTTACCGGACCAAAAATTGTAAAACAAAAATAAAATTTGTTTGAAAAAATATCTACTGCATTATTAAATGGAGAAACCACCGTTTTCTGTGTGATCAATGTGTCATAGGTATGAAAATTGCCTGAAAATATGATGAGGTCAGATCCGACCCAACCGTAGTAAATGTGCGGTCTGGTACCACCGTAGGAGAGGAGGGCTAGGGAGGTAATATCCGCAAAATTGAAAAAAGGTGAATCTATTCAAAGGTGGTCCGAAGAAGGAATATGATGAGCGAGCTACCACCTCGTCGCCTAATCTACAGCCTCCTTCTCCTTTTCTGGACAGAGCTCTGGAAGTGGATGACTTCGTTCTGGTCAGGTTCTTGGCTAAGAAAAAATACATTTTCTACGTTGGTAAAGTAATCAAGAGACACTCCTCCGACGATTATGACGTTTCTTTCTTAAGAAACAAAGGCGACTACTTTGTATTCCCTCAAACAGACGATATTTGAAGCATTGCTCCTTCTGATGTGATCTCAAAATTATCAAACCCTAAAAGACTGAGCAGAGAACGCTTCTCATTTCCAGTAGATTTAAGTGGGTTCACCATTCGTTGAGAACAATGGTGAAAAAAATGGAAAACTTGTTTTGCTTTTCGTATTTTTATATAAGTAACTCCCTACTTTATTAACCAGTATTCCTTTGAATAGTTTTTCGTTCATGTTCGTTCAAATACTGTTTTCTTTCTCATATGAATCTTTTTTATTCTAGTATGCTACTAGTCCCGATTGAGCGCTAGTCAGCGAAATCTACATTTCTGTAGGTAAAAAAGTGGTGGAAAATTAGTGTTACTTTTCATATTTTTATTCTAGTCCCTACCTAGATACTTAATCAACCACCATTCCTTTGAATATTTTTTCTTTCTTGTTCGTTAACATATTTCTTCTTTCTCATTTGCATATTGTTTATTCTAGTATGCTGCTAGTCCTGATTGAGCGCTAGTCAGCAAAATCTACATTTCTGTAGGTGAAACAAAATGTTGTACCAGAGTTAAAAGTGCCTTAACAGCCTGATGGGTGATCTCAATGCGTTCATTAAAGATTTTTCCTCAGGAATACGTGGTTTATTTGTTTTCCTTCCTTCCAAGCGGTTAATTTGCGCTCAGTGTCATTCATCTGGATGATTTGTCATTCCTCTGGGTGCTCCAAAACTTTGATCGACCTCTGTGCCGGATGGGGGAACTGTATGCCCACTTACACACTTTAATTAGCATCTCACAGTAATCAGAAAATCATACAAAAAAGTCCGATAACGGTAGATCAATTTTTAGGTGGCAAAAAATGCCACTTTTCGGAGAATCACCCATATAAGTCACCAAATGGAAGGACAAGCGTGATGTCCTGACAATAAGCACGGAATTCTATGGGGATATGGTGACAGTCCCTGGACGGCAATCTGTAAGAAAACCAGAGGTTGTCATGAAGTATAATGCCAGCATGGGGGGAATAGATCGTGTTGATCAACAACTCTCTTATTATATTTCGCATCGACGCTCCCTACGCTGGTATTTGAAACTTTCATTCCACATTTTTGAAATGATGTTGCTAAATTCTTATAGTCTGTACAAGCGGTTCACAGTTTCAAAGCGTGTCGACCTTTATACATTCCGTTTGGGTGTAATTGACTACCTTTCTGGCCCTGCTCCTACTCCCATCATGGAGAGGACCCAGAGTCGTTTCGACCACCAACAGGACATTATCATCCATTCGACTCAACACCCTTCAACAATAATTGTTCTGGAATTATTCCAGAAAACATTTAAATTTTAAATCGAGTAGACCTTACTCGAATCTAAAGGTACCTACCTATTCTTATCCAAGGCTTAACCAGGCGAGCCTTATCGCGCAAACGTAGACGCATTCCTCCCGTGAAGCCGAGACGCCCGTAGCTCAGTTCCAGGAACAGGACCCGAGCACACGCCACGATCTTCATCTTCATATTACAATATTTTGTTGTTGTTTCTGTTGTCTTAGCATTAAGAACATTTTATTCATCTTCTTATTTCGTCTCTGTTTAGATTCTATCACAGGTAGAAATTCGTGTATTAGGCATCAGTTAAACATTCAAAATTCCCAAAGATTTTAAACGTTACGTTACCGATAGGATTACCCATCGTCTAGGAATCCTCAATCGGGACGTCCAATCCAAAACCCCAGAAGTTTATTTTGATAACATTTTCACCCTTCCCGGAAACATGGCCGAAGGAGGGAACGTTGGAAATTGAAACCCCGGAACAGTTGATTGCCCGTCTTACTCAAACCATAGAAACCGCCCACCAAGTAATAGCCAGTCAAAGCGAACAAGCGGCTAGACAGGAGGCTAGGATAAATGAGGCCACTGCCGCCCTGAACCTGATGCGTTTGGCGAATCAGGGTGGTGATGGCCCTGAAAATCGACCAGGTGCTCCAATCCTTAAGAAAGAGCACTTAGACTTGATCCCAGTTTTTTCGGGTGAACCTGAGGAACTCAGTAACTTCTTGGACATCACGAAAAAACTTCAAGACCGGTTCTACAACAACTTGAACCAAGACGATTTCCAAAATGTGATGCTCTTGGCGGGCATCAAAGCCAAAATCCCTCCGCCAGCTTCCACTACGCTTAACTCGGTTAACATAACGAGTTATCCCCAGTTAAGAGATGCGTTGTTGAACGCTTACTCTGACAAAAGGGATATTTATACCCTGAACATCGACCTGACTAACTTACGGCAGTCAGATCAAGAGACTCCGTTTAAGGGTGGAATTCATAGACAGCGCTCAAGTACAAGCGCCCGCTCATACTCAACCAAGCGGATGGTCACCCAACGCTCAGCTGTCCGAATTCATAGACGAAAATGGTGGACTGCTCAAGTAAGAATGCTTACTCAAGCGCGGGCAACCGCTCAAGCGATCGCTTGGCATGGATATTTGTAAAATATCCATGCGCTTGGTTCGATCATGGATGTTTTACTAATATCCATGGTTCGATTTTACCGAATGTTGGGAAGTCTGATAGCTCGATGGAGGGGAAGTTTCCCAGTTTTGGGGGGAAAACATGGGGAAAAGAAGGGAATTTTCCCCTCTCGCATTCCTCACTGTCTATAACAGTTCGGAAAGGTTACAACGACTGCTCAGTGCTCACGTGTGTTTGCTTTCTTGCTTTGTGAAGTTCGATAATTTGTTTGATTCCTACTGTTTAACTATTATTTTGTGAGATGGACAAGAAAAGGATTGCATTTTCGGAAAGTGAAAAAGTGAGGTTGAGGGAGTTGGTGATGGAAAGGAGAGACGTAGTAGAAAATAGGAAGAGTGATGTAAATAGTCAGATGGAAAAGAAGCGCGCCTGGGATGTAATTACAGCAGATTTTAACAGTTCCGGACAGTTCCCAAACGTAAGCATCTCCAGAAATAATGCATACCAATATTCTTCTATCTAACTAGATTGCTTATCAATCAACCACCAACCAGAGCGGTTCTAGATAAGTCATCGGAAATTTGCATACCTCCTACAACAGACCACCAGCTACTGGTAGGTGCCGTTGTGTTACTACTGTTGATTGTACCTTGTTGCATGTTTCAGAGAAGTGTTGTTCAATTAAAAAGACTTTGGGAGAATGTGAAAGCAAGGAGGAAGGCGCAGCTTAGTGCTGAGAAACGGGAACGTTTCAAAACAGGGGGCGGGCCAAGTGCCCAGATTGCAGATGAAGATGCCGAGCTGGATAGCCTGGGCGTGGACGTCGAAATTGTTGATGCCTTCGACAGCGACACTGGTCGGTTGGCCCCGAGAAGTGTCGAAGTCGTGGGTATGGATGAAATACAAGAGAATAGTGAGTACCTATTTTATATTTTTTTAATTATATTTTAATGCATGATTGAAATTGAATAATGACGAAAATGAAAAAGTGGATGAACAGAAGCCATTTGCACGAGACTTGATTTATATTTTATTTATATTATTATCAGCGAATTTTCAAAGATAATGTAGCTGAACGTGTGCAATGATTTCAAAATGTTAGGAAAAAAATTTCCTTCCTTTCCTTTTTTTGGGCGTCCTTATCAAATTAATCCAGGGTTATCCTAATCATATTAATCCGTTTCAGGCTATTCTGAATCCAAATCCATTTAAAAAAATCTCGTAATCGTCCATTGACTAGCTACGAAATGTTTCACTTTCTTGGGGGGGGGGGGGGGGGGGTATATTATGGTATATTCGGAATCAGCGTAAACATTTCTGTACAAATATGGTTTACAAAACACAAAAAATCATACTTAGTGCAAAATGGCAAAGTGCAAGTTAGAAATCGGATATTTAATAACATAGGTACATAGAATTTTCTTCTTTATTCTTTTACAAGTCAAATTCACCTTTTTACAAATCAATTTCACCCTTTTACACATCAAATCCACCCTTTTACAAATCAATTTCACCCTTTTACAGAACAAATTTGTTTGTAGAAGGGTGAAATTGATTTGTAAAAAGGTGAATTTGATTTGTAAAAGGGTGAATTTGATTTGTAAAAGGGTGAAATTGATTTGTAAAAGGGTGAATTTGACTTGTAAAAGGGTGAATTTGACTTGAAAATGCTATATAAAAAATTCGCTCTTTCATTTATGCTGCACAAATAATATGGATTTTGTAATGATACTTTTATTTTATTATTATTATTTTATATTATTCTGTTTCAGTGATCTACGAATGCAACGTAGTACATGAGGAACCTGACGAAATTGCCATAGTAGAAGGAGAAGAGGCCCCAGCCGCACAAGGGTCAAAAAGTAGGTATATATTTATGTACCTACATGTCGGCTTAGAAGCAGCTTGACACAACTCAGTATTTCAAACTTTTCAAGGGAGGGAAAAAAAATTTTAAAAAACATTTTTCTCTAATAAAAAATTTAGTTTTTAAATATTTTCTGGCCTTACTACCTACTACCCAGTAAGGTCAAAAAATATTTAAAAACTCATTAGAGAAAACTGTTTTTCTAAATTTTTCCCCCCTCCCTTGATAAGTTGGGGTCATTGAGTTGCGCTATGCTGCTTTTAAACCGATGTAACTATTACTTGTATTTAGAAACAAGCTGCTTAATAGTCCTGCTGTACAATTACATAATGGAGCAAATTTTCGATTTTGCCCACCTTATCAACCGACGGAGTTGATATTTTTGGCGCGTAGGCTCCAGGGGTCCAAGATAGGACTTAAGGGAGCTCCATACTGATCAGCTGAATAAGCTGTCTGATATTTTCCAAGTTGCAATACCTAAAATTATTTTATTATTAGGTATTCCAAAAGTTAGGATGGCATGTACATCATCAATAATGATTGTATTTATCATGTAATTACAGGAGCCAGTACTAATCCCGAAGTAATATCAAGAATAAAGAGAAACGAAGAGTTCAATCGGCGTGCTGGAGAAATACATGTTCTTAAAATGAAGGAGCAGCAGCAGAAGGTTGAACTCGGTAAGTTACAAAATGCGGGATACCCTTTTCTGTTTATTTGAAAGTTGAAATTGAGGTCAAATAGTACCTACGCCGGTTTTTTGCGAAACGAACATACCTACTTATTTTATTAAATACGGAAAGATTTGATGACGTCATAGCTAGTCAGTTTGTAACTTTCGTTTATTCGTCACTATTAGCCTGAAATTAAATTAGAATCACTTTTCAGCCTTATTTGACTACTCTGGACAAAAATCAGTCACAAAATCAAAAACTCTGCAAATTATTGCACAATGGTTTATTATTTTCTTTGTATTACCCTTGTTGTGCATATGGATTCTATAGTAAACCCAAGTGTGATACATGAATTTCCATCATTTTTTAACGCTGTTTCACGTGGTGTCATCCATTTTTCGATTTGACCCGGTTGTAACAGAATAAGGACCAAAATTTGGTTATTTTTTGCGGAAAAATCATCTTTTAAGTGGTGTGTTTGCACAAAATTGTGCAGCGCTCAAGCGAACGCTCAAGCGCCCCTCCCAGTCACGTCTATGAATTGCCCCAAGCGGACGAACCTGTGCTTGAGCGTTCGCTTGCGCTCAAGCGTCGTCTATGAATTCTGCCCTAAGTTTCATAGTAGGGTTCGTCAAACGTTAAATAACATCATCGCCTATCTTAATGCCCATGATCCTCGTCATGCGGTCATTATGTCGCGGCACTATTAATCTCTAGCACTGAGGTGTTTCCTACTACACCTAAAGGAACCCCTCGGTAGCGTCCTTCGAATGCGACAACCGGCGGACTCAAACACCGCATTAGGGTGGATGACGAACGATTACCAACTCTTGTCGACTACAAATAATCGTCCCAAATCAAACTCGTTTCAAAAACCATCAACTGCTCAAAACCGAACGTAATTCCAGAACCCACCAAGAACCAAAGTCAACAAAACAATCCCTTCAGGTATCCCCGTCAGAATCAGTTCCAAAACCCCCGTTTCGGTTCTGGGCCAATAAATACGGGAAATTCTCCAAAACCATCGGGCCCAAACCAAAACCATCAATTTAATAAAAATCCCCAGCAAAATTATCAGGAACAGTGGTCACCAATGTCGTGGCAGACCACAAACCCTAACCTTCACAATTTAGAAAACGGTATGGACCAATCAGAAGAACACATGCTGGAACCCGACGTACTCGTACAAGAACCAGAAAATTTGGAATCCCAAGAGTACATCTTAGAAACCGATTACCAACCACAGGTCCCAGATCCCCAAGTACAAGAATATTTTTTAGAAAACACCAGCCTCAACCCATCTTATACGACCTGATGACATTAAACTGTCGCCCAACTAGCGAACTACCCTACATAGTTTTGTCAAAATTCAACCTGAAAATTCTTATAGATACAGGCAGTTCCGCTAGTTTCATTAACCCTGGAGTAGCCAATAAATATTTCCCTGTTCAACCCGAAGAACACCCCTTTTTGGTCACAACTGTACATGGAACAACAACAACAACAACTGTACATGTCTTATCTGGATGAATCCCACGACATTGAGACTGGAAGCGAGAGCAAGTTTGGATCTTCGAGGACCACACTGATGAGGACCCGAGATCAACTTTTGGCAATCGTGAAGAAGCAAGGGGGAGTCTTGAACTGGGGAAACACCACATGGGCGACTGTCAAAGACGTCGGGATTAGCGAAACTGATGCTGGCAGTCCTCCTATCCTTTCTGAAGAGTTTTTCCTTGCACCAAGAAGCGAGCTCGATTGATTTAATATGTATTCTTGTTCTTTTGTATTTGTATATTTGTAAACTTTGCATCTCTAGCTGCATCTAGTGCCATGGTACCATGTAGTGAGTTGTTCCGTATAAATAACCTACAATTACGATTCAATGTTTTTAAATTCCACTCCAGATTTGATCTTCTCCTCGGAGTAGAAAATCTGAAAATCATAGAAGCCTCAATAGACTTACAACAAAATCTATTAAAAACCCCACTAGTACAAATCCCGCTTCAGTTTCTGAATCTCGAACTAAATGAGGTACACAATATCGATAGTAGGTGTATTCAACAAATTCGCCTGACAGTTGGTAACCTGGAAAATGGGTACGCTATTGTGCCATACCACCAATCAGGTACCATAGAAATCCCTCAAAGCCTAGTTAGGGTCAGAAACTTCGAAACTTACGTCCAAGCCCTGAACACCAGTGAATCCCCTGCCAAATTTACCCAGTCCTCACCAGTGACAGTAGAAGAAATAGGCGCAATACCCAACATAGAGAATCCAAATTTAAATAACTTCGAGTGGCCTGAGTTTAAATTCGATGTTGGTCTTCTTCGTCTCAGTCACATGAACGAAGAAGAAAAATCAGCGATCATAAACCTTGTAACCAAATACTCCGATATATTCCACCAGGAAGGTTCACCGTTGAGCTTTACTAACAATGTTAAGCATGTGATACGAACAACAGACGAAATACCGGTCTATTCAAAAAATTACAGGTTTCCAGAAATCCATTTAAACGAACTAGACAGGCAAATGGAGGAGCTACTCCAGCAAGGTATAGTGCGAAATTCCCAGAGTCCTTGGAACGCTCCAATCTGGATTGTTCCAAAGAAGAAAGATAGCAATGGCAAGCAAAGTTTCCGAATTGTCGTGGATTTTCGTGGACTTAACCAAAAAACGATAGAGGATAAGTATCCACTCCCACAGATCTTGGAGTTGCTTGACAAACTCGGGAGATGTCAATATTTCAGCACGATTGACCTTAAAAGTTCCTTCCATCAAATAGAAATGGATCCCGAGAGCATTCCTAAAACAGCGTTCAGTACTCCTAGCCGATGTTACCCCCGACACGATGTGTCTTTCGCGCAATTTTTTTGCATTTGTATTATGTCATTTGTCTTATTTGTACTATGCCATTTGTCGTTTGTATTATGTCATTTGTCATATTTGTACTATGTCAGTTGTCATTTGTACCATGTCATTTGTATTATATCATTTGTATTATGTCATTATGTCACTTGTCATTTGTGTTACTTGTATTATGTAACTCTTAATCTGTAACACGGAACACGAAAATTTTGTACCCCAAAATTTAGCTTAGGGGGGAGGAGTTATATATAACGAATTCCCCTTATCATTGTTATGGCGCCTAGCTGCTGAATCAGCAGCTAGATACTATATAAGCATCCGCGCTATATAAGCGCCCGTTATCACCTCAGTAGTCAGTCTTCGCCTATCTTCACGCCCGTACACTTCGTGCTCCGTGCATTATCTATACTTGTGTTGCGTATTCTTACGGATGTGTTGTGTTAACGAATAAAAGTCGTTTTTTAAAAACTCTTTTCACTGAAAGAATTCCGTGTCTTATATATATGTGTTATATATATTATATTATACATAACATTATATATTATATTATGTGTTATATGCATTATATATATGTGCGTTTGCTCAAATTTCAAATATTTTAGTTGTTGATTGTCTATCTTAATGTTTAATGTTTTAGGTACTCTATTGATATTGTTAAATAATTCATAATTTAGTGGATGATAAGGAACCCTGGTTGTGCGATATCCATAAGCGAAGTGGCTGGGATTTTCAAAGAAGCATGGATCCGTGCAGCAACTATGTCAACAGATATCAATGGATTTCGTGAAACAGGAATCTATCCATTCAACAGGAATGCCATCCCCGACCACTTCTACGCTCCTGCAGAGACGACTGATCACCCACTTCCACCTAGAGATGAACAAGCATTTGGAGGAGAAGAATCGGTGCAGCATGTTGATCCTCAGCCATGTTCTTCATCTTCAGAGACAACTGACCACCCCCTTCCACCTACAGATGGACAAGCACTTGGAGAAGAATCAGTGCAGCACATTGATCCTCAGCCATGTTCTTCATCGTCATCAGCAGCGGCATGTGGGACCCCTAGGAGCCAATTCTCCAGGCCAACGAGCAGTGGATCTTCGTCATTCCAATTTTCACCTGAGGATATCAGGCCTTTCCCGAAAGAAAGTGAAAAACGAAAGAAGAGAATCAACAAGAACAGGGGCGCAACAGCCATTCTGACAGCGTCCCCCTACAAAGCTAAACTGCAAGATGCTGAAACATCCAAGAAGAAGGCCAAACCCAATGTGAAGAATAACCTTCAGAAGAATGAACAACCCAACGTAAAAGGGGTGACAGCAGGTAAAAAACGAGGGAGACCAAAGGGAAAGAAGAACAAGAAAAGAACGGTGCAACAAGACTTCTCTTCTGATGAAGAGTCAAATAATGAGGAGTGGCAGCCTTCGACCGACGATGAAAACGACAGTGGCGATGCCTGCATGTACTGTGATCAGCTACTTTGTGAAACACCCTTGTCTGAGAGTTGGTCAATGTGCACGGTTTGTAAGGAGTTTGCCCATGACAAATGCAGTGAATTTGATTCAGATCAGGATAAATCGTTCATCTGCGACTTTGGCAAGGGTGTAATCCCTGAAGTTAACTTACAATGGTTGCATATTATGACTGTATTCTTCAAAAAATATGATTTACTGATTTTAAATAAATAAAAATGGTGATTTTATACGATAGTGTTTAATTTTTCATTGGTATCCCATTTTACCCACCCCTATCTCAAAAACTGCGATTTTGAATTATTTTAATACATTTAAATTAGTGGTTGTGTATTGTTAAACTTCATCAAATGTCTAACGTTTCTCATTAGCCTACATGTGGACGATTACAACCATGTCACTTTTCACTGGATTTTGGACATATTATGGACACAATCATCTAAAAAAGTTATGGTACCCCATCTTACCCATCCTTCCCCTACTGCTTGAGGCTGAGTACTCTTTCGAGAACCCAGCAGTCACCAAAGGTGAGAATTTCGAATTATCAAGTTATTTTTATTCTTTCGATAAATACTTTATATACTGATTTAGGTATATACTTAATTTACTTTGTTTTTCTTTAAATTACAGATAACTACAATCCATCATGTGATGGGTATTGGTAACTATCTGTATTTATGATAGTTATTCAACATTCCGTTCCATTTCTCATTTTTTAGATATTCCTATCGAAGACACAAAGAAGAGCAAGTACACAGAAAACGTTGATGTACCTTGCAGCTCGAAAGGTAAGAATGATTGCACGCTTAATATCCAAGTACATGATTATAATTGTCAAGTTTTCCTAGTTTTGTTGATACTTTTTCTTAGCAGTTTGGAACAAGTAATCACTAGGTATCACGTAATTAAAGAAGTAATTCCAATTACCAACTGCTTGGGTGAATGTTAGTTTGAAATTATGGATAAATACAATCCATCATGTGATAGGTATTGTCAACTATCTCCATTTATGATAGTTATTCAGCATTCCGTTCTATTTCTCATTTTTTAGATATTCCTATCGAACACACAAAGAAGAGCAAGTACAGAGAAATCGTTGATGTACCTTGCAGCTCGAAAGGTAAGAATGATTGCACGCTTAATATCCAAGTACATGATTATAATTGTCGAGTTTTCCTAGTTTTGTTGATACTTTTTCTTAGCAGTTTGGAACAAGTAATCACCATCACGTGATTAAAGAAGTAATTCCAATTACCAACTGCTTGGGTGAATGTTAGTTTGAAATTATGGATAAATACAATCCATCATGTGATAGGTATTGTCAACTATCTCCATTTATGATAGTTATTCAACATTCCGTTCTATTTCTCATTTTTTAGATATTCCTATCGAACACACAAAGAAGAGCAAGTACAGAGAAATCGTTGATGTACCTTGCAGCTCGAAAGGTAAGAATGATTGCACGCTTAATATCCAAGTACATGATTATAATTGTCGAGTTTTCCTAGTTTTGTTGATACTTTTTCTTAGCAGTTTGGAACAAGTAATCACCATCACGTGATTAAAGAAGTAATTCCAATTACCAACTGCTTGGGTGAATGTTAGTTTGAAATTATGGATAACTACAATCCATCATGTGATAGGTATTGTCAACTATCTCCATTTATGATAGTTATTCAGCATTCCGTTCTATTTCTCATTTTTTAGATATTCCTATCGAACACACAAAGAAGAGCAAGTACAGAGAAATCGTTGATGTACCTTGCAGCTCGAAAGGTAAGAATGATTGCACGCTTAATATCCAAGTACATGATTATAATTGTCGAGTTTTCCTAGTTTTGTTGATACTTTTTCTTAGCAGTTTGGAACAAGTAATCACCATCACGTGATTAAAGAAGTAATTCCAATTACCAACTGCTTGGGTGAATGTTAGTTTGAAATTATGGATAACTACAATCCATCATGTGATAGGTATTGTCAACTATCTCCATTTATGATAGTTATTCAGCATTCCGTTCTATTTCTCATTTTTTAGATATTCCTATCGAACACACAAAGAAGAGCAAGTACAGAGAAATCGTTGATGTACCTTGCAGCTCGAAAGGTAAGAATGATTGCACGCTTAATATCCAAGTACATGATTATAATTGTCGAGTTTTCCTAGTTTTGTTGATACTTTTTCTTAGCAGTTTGGAACAAGTAATCACCATCACGTGATTAAAGAAGTAATTCCAATTACCAACTGCTTGGGTGAATGTTAGTTTGAAATTATGGATAACAACAATCCATCATGTGATAGGAATTGGTAACTATCTCTATTCATGATAGTTATGTTTGTAGTATGTAGTTTGTTTGTATGTAGTATGTTTCTCTTTGCCCTACCATCTGCTCACTGTTTGTACCATATTTCCTGACCATGTTTGAAAATTTCGTGTAACGTACACCTTATTTTTGGTACAGGAACCCGAAAGAAGACCAGAAGAGCCAAACATTGCTGCAAATTTTGCTTGAAAGTCATCGAAAACTTTCCTCGCCATCTCAGAAACCAGCATCATTCTGAAGATGAAGTCAAGGCTCTCCTGGCCTTACCCCTCTTGGCAGAATTTCGAAACGAAAGGCACAAAATTATTCACAACATTAAAGTGGAGGGTGACGCCTACCACAATGTTCAACATCCAACCGACCAAATAGTTGTAAGGCGTAGTAGCTCTTCGCAGAATCCGCTGCCTAGAGAAACCTGTCCCTCGTGCAAATCATTAATTTCAACTAAAAACTTCATTTATCATGTAAAGAAATGCGACAATTCCTTGCCACGTTTCGTGTCACCACGAGAGCTGAGGAGGAATCTTGAAGTTTCAAAACTAAGTTTCAACATGGAACTAAGTACTGATATGAGAGAAGGGGTCATCCCATTTCTCAGGAATGATGAGATAAAGGAATTAATAAAAACGGATCCGACACTAATACTTGTGGGGAACAAGATGTGTGAGAGATACCACGGGGATTCTCAATTTTCTACTAATAGAAACCATTTGAGAATTGTGGCACGAGTCGCAAAAGTAGTTATTGACCACACTCCGGGGATAAAAACGGTCAAAGAAATATTTTGTCAAGCCCCCTACCGCTCTTTCGAGGAAGCGGTAAAGCTTATGTGTGGCTTTGGGCAGGGTGAAGGCGGTGAGTACCGCGCACCTTCAGCCCCTCACCAGTATGGACCACGCATAAAAGAGGTAGCAACATACCTTCTTACTGATCTAATAGACCAGAAAAAACTTGCACTGCTGAACAGCTGAAGGTTGTATTAAGTGACATTGGTGCAATCGAGGAGTGGTTGAAACTGTTTGCCCTGTCCTTCGACAAGCAAATTGCTTCGCTAGGAAGGAAACAGGCTGAACGACGAACGTTCGATTCAAAAAATAAGTTGCCATCAATGGATGATGTTCAAAAACTTCTTACATTGAAAATGTGACTGAGGAGGCATATCGTCGCTTAAGAGGCAACACCACATAACCAACATTTTGGCAACAATGGGATTATGGCACTTTCTTATTTGAATTTTCGCGGCGCATAGCCTGGTAACCTCACATTTTGAGAAATACCCAACAGAACGCGCTAGAATCGCCCAAATGATAACACCACATGATTGAATTGTTAAGACAACACCACATAAGTGATACAGCTGCCAGATCGCCGGTATACGTCATTCCTTTTTCACAAGTTCTGTTTGTGCATTGCTGATATATTTTCCACATCACAAATAGGTAAGTACTTCGCGTTTACTTTATATTATCTTCAGTTGAAATTATCAACCTAGATTTCTGTTGCTAGGAAGTAGAAAAATACATTTTCCTCAGAGTGATGCTTTTGTGGTTATGACCTATTGGGTTTTCCAGCAGTCTTTCTATTGTAGGGCTCTAATCTAAACTTTTTCTTGGTTTTTGTAGGTAAAATGGATAGTGAAGGCGAAGACAGCGAATACCAGCCCGAATCAAGCATTTCAAGTGAGTCAGAAACGTCGGACATGGTAACGTGTGAGGACATCGAGCAGCTCTTAAGAGTAAACAATGATGTGCAGATTCTGAATTCACGTAAACATAAGGTAATAGCGGATAAACCCTATAGTAATAATGCTGCGAAATAATCCCTATAGAAATAATCCCATGTTCTGTGATAGTAGATGGAGTTTTAAAGGATTTACCTGTTCCCTCGACCTCCAACTACTGTGACGAGCCAAATTTGCTGACAGTGGTCGTACCTCCATACACTCCTAACCCAACTTCTCCCAACCAAACCCAACCTGAAATTGTTCATGGTACAGAAATTATTGAACTTCAAGCCCATGAGCCCACAGACCAAAGGGAAGTGACTGAAATTCGCCAATGTAGGGATCAAGTTTCCCTCAAAAGGAGGAGGGTTTCGGAACCATCGAAATGGTCAAGGGAAGAAGCAAAAAAACAAAGGGAAAAAGGCGAAGCTTACTTAGGGTATAGACGCGCTGACCGAAAGAGCACAAAGAAAGTAATACAAGATGTTCAGAGGGAAGCGAGAAAAATGGGTCCTACCTGTGCCGCGGCCTCTTGCCAAAAAAGGCGTGATAGATTGTGTGATACAGTCACACAACAAGAACGTCAAAAATTGTTTGATGATTTTTGGAAAACGATGAGCAGGGATGCCAAAAAAATGTTTGTATGTGGTACAGTGAAGCCCGGTGAAGTAAAACGGAGATTTGCAAAAGAGGGAGACCTTCGGAAACAACGAGGCAAGACATACCAATATTTTTTGAAAGTCAACGAAGAATACGTACCAGTATGCAAAACTATGTACCTTTCTAGCCTGGGTTTGAGAGAAAACGAAGTGCGTTACTGGTTGGAAAACTTCGAGAAAAATAATGTACCAATTAATCGAAGGGATGCAGCTGTTCTTGTTAGAGCTGAAAACGATGATGCCGCTGATGATGTTGAGAGGCTCACTTCCAAATCCTGGAATGATAGACGGGAATTTCTGTCTAAGTTTTTTGATGAATTGCCGACAATGCCATCGCACTACTGCAGGAAAAACACCCGCAAGTTATATCTTCAGACTGATATCACTTCCTGGACTCAGTTGTATAATCTGTACAGACAGAAGTGCAAGCAAAGTGGGGAGGAAGTTCCTTTATCAAGATTCACTTTTGATCAGCAGAGAAAAAAGAAGAATGTGGATATTTTCATCCCTAAGAAAGATCGTTGTGATCTATGTGCAAGCTTTGAGCATGGACATGTCTCGCCTGCAGTGTATGAAGCTCACCAGAGAAAGAAGGAGCTGGCTCGAGAGGAAAAAAATAAAGACAAAAAAATGGCTGAAGATGGTGTGTGTCACACTATTGTTTTGGACTTAATGAAAGTTCAAACAAGTCCTTGGCTCAGGGCGAGTGCAGCTTATTATAAGCTCAAGTTAGTAGTGCACAACTACACTGTGTACAATTTGGCCACCCATGACTCGAAAATGTATTGGTTCGATGAGACGCAAGGTTCCCTCTGCGCTTCGACATTTGCATCCTGCCTAACTAATTACCTTTCGGAGTTATTGGACCAATGCTTTCGAGATACAGTTGTAATTTTTTCGGATGGGTGCACCCATCAAAACAGGAATAGCACCCTCTCGAACGCATTGTTACACTTCAGCATCCAAAAAAAAGTGACAATAATACATAAATACCTTGAGAAAGGGCATACCCAAATGGAGTGTGATTCAGCACACAGCCTAGTGGAAAGGCAATGGGAGCATTGTGATGTTTACACACCCAGCCAGTACGTAGTGCTCTCGCAACGTGCACGAGAACGTCCAATGCCCTATCGGGCTGTGCTCCTAGACTACACTTTCTTCAAGGACTTTACGAAAAACGAAATTTACCACTCCATAAGGCCTGGAAGAGTTGCTGGAGACCCTACTGTTGTAGACCTCCGAGCTATTAAATATACACCTGAAGGAAGGATTTTTTATAAACTAAATTTTGACGAAAACTACCAAGAGATGCAAAATCGCAAGAGAACGACTGAACTCAATTCAACTTTTGATTTCCCGCCGCTGTACCGAAGGAGACCAAGGATTCCCAAGGACAAATGGACCGACCTGCAGTCACTGAAGTCCCTGCTGCCCTCAGACACCCACGGTTATTACGATGACATTCCACACGAGGAACAAAGTAGGAGACAGGTTAAACGTCAAGAGGCTGTGGCTAAAACGGAGAAGAAACGGAGAAGTTAGTGCTCGGATTCTGAATTCTGATTGTGATAATTAGTCTATCAACCTATTCCTTATTGTTCTAGTTTCAGCTCTTGTGATTAGTTATACCTAGTCAAATCTTCAGCATCGTTTTAATTCAAGTAAATTTACGTAGTGCCTTACGTGAAACGACTGTGTTTAATAAGTTACCTAGTTCATCATTCTGTTAACTTTTTCTATTCCACGATTGTGATTTTCGTTTTTTATTGTGATAATTACATAAAAATAATATCTTATAAGTACACATGAAGTTCTACTTCAACTCTTGTGTTAAGCTATGTACCTAGACAACATGAAACAAAAAGACTGTGTTGATAAAAAAATAATAATTAGCTACCTACCTACTATTTCGTGTTATTCTATGGTGCCTGACTTTTTTTAAAATTTACCTCAACCTTCCTTATGTAATAACTAAGTGTGAAATATGCATTAGAAGACTGAATTATTTAATTAATTAATTAAAAGTTGTATGCGTTTTTACTTTTTATCTGAATAGGTACCTTCTTATTTCCCTTAATTTTATATGAGTGGGTCCTAAAGAATTTGTTTTGACTAGTATAATTCACTTGAAAATTTTTGACTGCAACACAACATAACTGCAGAAATTCTTCATGCAACACCACATAACTGCACTTTTTTTAAAATTTCCTCTAGCACATCGATGAAATCTCTTGACAAGTTGTTGGGGGCCAAAAAGGAATGAATTACGAAGAAAACGTGGACTTATGTGCAATCAGTTGATTAGAAATCAGTTTTTTGTCTCTCCTGAAAAGTTGCAAAATGTTGGTTATGTGGTGTTGCCTCTTAAGCGACGATATATTATATTATACATAACATTATATATATTATATTATGTGTTATATACATTATATATATGTGCGTTTGCTCAAATTCCAAATATTTTAGTTGTTGATTGTCTATCTTAATGTTTAATGTTTTAGGTACTCTATTGATATTGTTAAATAATTCATAATTTAGTGGATGATAAGGAACCCTGGTTGTGCGATATCCATAAGCGAAGTGGCTGGGATTTTCAAAGAAGCATGGATCCGTGCAGCAACTATGTCAACAGCTATCAATGGATTTCGTGAAACAGGAATCTATCCATTCAACAGGAATGCCATCCCCGACCACTTCTACGCTCCTGCAGAGACGACTGATCACCCACTTCCACCTAGAGATGAACAAGCATTTGGAGGAGAAGAATCGGTGCAGCATGTTGATCCTCAGCCATGTTCTTCATCTTCAGAGACAACTGACCACCCCCTTCCACCAACAGATGGACAAGCACTTGGAGAAGAATCAGTGCAGCACATTGATCCTCAGCCATGTTCTTCATCGTCATCAGCAGCGGCATGTGGGACCCCTAGGAGCCAATTCTCCAGGCCAACGAGCAGTGGATCTTCGTCATTCCAATTTTCACCTGAGGATATCAGGCCTTTCCCGAAAGAAAGTGAAAAACGAAAGAAGAGAATCAACAAGAACAGGGGCGCAACAGCCATTCTGACAGCGTCCCCCTACAAAGCTAAACTGCAAGATGCTGAAACATCCAAGAAGAAGGCCAAACCCAATGTGAAGAATAACCTTCAGAAGAATGAACAACCCAACGTAAAAGGGGTGACAGCAGGTAAAAAACGAGGGAGACCAAAGGGAAAAAAGAACAAGAAAAGAACGGTGCAACAAGACTTCTCTTCTGATGAAGAGTCAAATAATGAGGAGTGGCAGCCTTCGACCGACGATGAAAACGACAGTGGCGATGCCTGCATGTACTGTGATCAGCTACTTTGTGAAACACCCTTGTCTGAGAGTTGGTCAATGTGCACGGTTTGTAAGGAGTTTGCCCGTGACAAATGCAGTGAATTTGATTCAGATCAGGATAAATCGTTCATCTGCGACTTTTGCAAGGGTGTAATCCCTGAAGTTAACTTACAATGATTGCATATTATGACTGTATTCTTCAAAAAATATGATTTACTGATTTTAAATAAATAAAAATGGTGATTTTATACGATAGTGTTTAATTTTTCATTGGTATCCCATTTTACCCACCCCTATCTCAAAAACTGCGATTTTGAATTATTTTAATACATTTAAATTAGTGGTTGTGTATTGTTAAACTTCATCAAATGTCTAACGTTTCTCATCAGCCTACATGTGGACGATTACAACCATGTCACTTTTCACTGGATTTTGGACATATTATGGACACAATCATCTAAAAAAGTTATGGTATCCCATCTTACCCATCCTTCCCCTACTGCTTGAGGCTGAGTACTCTTTCGAGAACCCAGCAGTCACCAAAGGTGAGAATTTCGAATTATCAAGTTATTTTTATTCTTTCGATAAATACTTTATATACTGATTTATATACTTAATTTACTTTGTTTTTCTTTAAATTACAGATAACTACAATCCATCATGTGATAGGTATTGGTAACTATCTGTATTTATGATAGTTATTCAACATTCCGTTCTATTTCTCATTTTTTAGATATTCCTATCGAACACACAAAGAAGAGCAAGTACAGAGAAATCGTTGATGTACCTTGCAGCTCGAAAGGTAAGAATGATTGCACGCTTAATATCCAAGTACATGATTATAATTGTCGAGTTTTCCTAGTTTTGTTGATACTTTTTCTTAGCAGTTTGGAACAAGTAATCACCATCACGTGATTAAAGAAGTAATTCCAATTACCAACTGCTTGGGTGAATGTTAGTTTGAAATTATGGATAACTACAATCCATCATGTGATAGGTATTGTCAACTATCTCCATTTATGATAGTTATTCAGCATTCCGTTCTATTTCTCATTTTTTAGATATTCCTATCGAACACACAAAGAAGAGCAAGTACAGAGAAATCGTTGATGTACCTTGCAGCTCGAAAGGTAAGAATGATTGCACGCTTAATATCCAAGTACATGATTATAATTGTCGAGTTTTCCTAGTTTTGTTGATACTTTTTCTTAGCAGTTTGGAACAAGTAATCACCATCACGTGATTAAAGAAGTAATTCCAATTACCAACTGCTTGGGTGAATGTTAGTTTGAAATTATGGATAACTACAATCCATCATGTGATAGGTATTGTCAACTATCTCCATTTATGATAGTTATTCAGCATTCCGTTCTATTTCTCATTTTTTAGATATTCCTATCGAACACACAAAGAAGAGCAAGTACAGAGAAATCGTTGATGTACCTGGCAGCTCGAAAGGTAAGAATGATTGCACGCTTAATATCCAAGTACATGATTATAATTGTCGAGTTTTCCTAGTTTTGTTGATACTTTTTCTTAGCAGTTTGGAACAAGTAATCACCATCACGTGATTAAAGAAGTAATTCCAATTACCAACTGCTTGGGTGAATGTTAGTTTGAAATTATGGATAACAACAATCCATCATGTGATAGGAATTGGTAACTATCTCTATTCATGATAGTTATGTTTGTAGTATGTAGTTTGTTTGTATGTAGTATGTTTCTCTTTGCCCTACCATCTGCTCACTGTTTGTACCATATTTCCTGACCATGTTTGAAAATTTCGTGTAACGTACACCTTATTTTTGGTACAGGAACCCGAAAGAAGACCAGAAGAGCCAAACATTGCTGCAAATTTTGCTTGAAAGTCATCGAAAACTTTCCTCGCCATCTCAGAAACCAGCATCATTCTGAAGATGAAGTCAAGGCTCTCCTGGCCTTACCCCTCTTGGCAGAATTTCGAAACGAAAGGCACAAAATTATTCACAACATTAAAGTGGAGGGTGACGCCTACCACAATGTTCAACATCCAACCGACCAAATAGTTGTAAGGCGTAGTAGCTCTTCGCAGAATCCGCTGCCTAGAGAAACCTGTCCCTCGTGCAAATCATTAATTTCAACTAAAAACTTCATTTATCATGTAAAGAAATGCGACAATTCCTTGCCACGTTTCGTGTCACCACGAGAGCTGAGGAGGAATCTTGAAGTTTCAAAACTAAGTTTCAACATGGAACTAAGTACTGATATGAGAGAAGGGGTCATCCCATTTCTCAGGAATGATGAGATAAAGGAATTAATAAAAACGGATCCGACACTAATACTTGTGGGGAACAAGATGTGTGAGAGATACCACGGGGATTCTCAATTTTCTACTAATAGAAACCATTTGAGAATTGTGGCACGAGTCGCAAAAGTAGTTATTGACCACACTCCGGGGATAAAAACGGTCAAAGAAATATTTTGTCAAGCCCCCTACCGCTCTTTCGAGGAAGCGGTAAAGCTTATGTGTGGCTTTGGGCAGGGTGAAGGCGGTGAGTACCGCGCACCTTCAGCCCCTCACCAGTATGGACCACGCATAAAAGAGGTAGCAACATACCTTCTTACTGATCTAATAGACCAGAAAAAACTTGCACTGCTGAACAGCTGAAGGTTGCATTAAGTGACATTGGTGCAATCGAGGAGTGGTTGAAACTGTTTGCCCTGTCCTTCGACAAGCAAATTGCTTCGCTAGGAAGGAAACAGGCTGAACGACGAACGTTCGATTCAAAAAATAAGTTGCCATCAATGGATGATGTTCAAAAACTTCTTACATTGAAAATGTGACTGAGGAGGCATATCGTCGCTTAAGAGGCAACACCACATAACCAACATTTTGGCAACAATGGGATTATGGCACTTTCTTATTTGAATTTTCGCGGCGCATAGCCTGGTAACCTCACATTTTGAGAAATACCCAACAGAACGCGCTAGAATCGCCCAAATGATAACACCACATGATTGAATTGTTAAGACAACACCACATAAGTGATACAGCTGCCAGATCGCCGGTATACGTCATTCCTTTTTCACAAGTTCTGTTTGTGCATTGCTGATATATTTTCCACATCACAAATAGGTAAGTACTTCGCGTTTACTTTATATTATCTTCAGTTGAAATTATCAACCTAGATTTCTGTTGCTAGGAAGTAGAAAAATACATTTTCCTCAGAGTGATGCTTTTGTGGTTATGACCTATTGGGTTTTCCAGCAGTCTTTCTATTGTAGGGCTCTAATCTAAACTTTTTCTTGGTTTTTGTAGGTAAAATGGATAGTGAAGGCGAAGACAGCGAATACCAGCCCGAATCAAGCATTTCAAGTGAGTCAGAAACGTCGGACATGGTAACGTGTGAGGACATCGAGCAGCTCTTAAGAGTAAACAATGATGTGCAGATTCTGAATTCACGTAAACATAAGGTAATAGCGGATAAACCCTATAGTAATAATGCTGCGAAATAATCCCTATAGAAATAATCCCATGTTCTGTGATAGTAGATGGAGTTTTAAAGGATTTACCTGTTCCCTCGACCTCCAACTACTGTGACGAGCCAAATTTGCTGACAGTGGTCGTACCTCCATACACTCCTAACCCAACTTCTCCCAACCAAACCCAACCTGAAATTGTTCATGGTACAGAAATTATTGAACTTCAAGCCCATGAGCCCACAGACCAAAGGGAAGTGACTGAAATTCGCCAATGTAGGGATCAAGTTTCCCTCAAAAGGAGGAGGGTTTCGGAACCATCGAAATGGTCAAGGGAAGAAGCAAAAAAACAAAGGGAAAAAGGCGAAGCTTACTTAGGGTATAGACGCGCTGACCGAAAGAGCACAAAGAAAGTAATACAAGATGTTCAGAGGGAAGCGAGAAAAATGGGTCCTACCTGTGCCGCGGCCTCTTGCCAAAAAAGGCGTGATAGATTGTGTGATACAGTCACACAACAAGAACGTCAAAAATTGTTTGATGATTTTTGGAAAACGATGAGCAGGGATGCCAAAAAAATGTTTGTATGTGGTACAGTGAAGCCCGGTGAAGTAAAACGGAGATTTGCAAAAGAGGGAGACCTTCGGAAACAACGAGGCAAGACATACCAATATTTTTTGAAAGTCAACGAAGAATACGTACCAGTATGCAAAACTATGTACCTTTCTAGCCTGGGTTTGAGAGAAAACGAAGTGCGTTACTGGTTGGAAAACTTCGAGAAAAATAATGTACCAATTAATCGAAGGGATGCAGCTGTTCTTGTTAGAGCTGAAAACGATGATGCCGCTGATGATGTTGAGAGGCTCACTTCCAAATCCTGGAATGATAGACGGGAATTTCTGTCTAAGTTTTTTGATGAATTGCCGACAATGCCATCGCACTACTGCAGGAAAAACACCCGCAAGTTATATCTTCAGACTGATATCACTTCCTGGACTCAGTTGTATAATCTGTACAGACAGAAGTGCAAGCAAAGTGGGGAGGAAGTTCCTTTATCAAGATTCACTTTTGATCAGCAGAGAAAAAAGAAGAATGTGGATATTTTCATCCCTAAGAAAGATCGTTGTGATCTATGTGCAAGCTTTGAGCATGGACATGTCTCGCCTGCAGTGTATGAAGCTCACCAGAGAAAGAAGGAGCTGGCTCGAGAGGAAAAAAATAAAGACAAAAAAATGGCTGAAGATGGTGTGTGTCACACTATTGTTTTGGACTTAATGAAAGTTCAAACAAGTCCTTGGCTCAGGGCGAGTGCAGCTTATTATAAGCTCAAGTTAGTAGTGCACAACTACACTGTGTACAATTTGGCCACCCATGACTCGAAAATGTATTGGTTCGATGAGACGCAAGGTTCCCTCTGCGCTTCGACATTTGCATCCTGCCTAACTAATTACCTTTCGGAGTTATTGGACCAATGCTTTCGAGATACAGTTGTAATTTTTTCGGATGGGTGCACCCATCAAAACAGGAATAGCACCCTCTCGAACGCATTGTTACACTTCAGCATCCAAAAAAAAGTGACAATAATACATAAATACCTTGAGAAAGGGCATACCCAAATGGAGTGTGATTCAGCACACAGCCTAGTGGAAAGGCAATGGGAGCATTGTGATGTTTACACACCCAGCCAGTACGTAGTGCTCTCGCAACGTGCACGAGAACGTCCAATGCCCTATCGGGCTGTGCTCCTAGACTACACTTTCTTCAAGGACTTTACGAAAAACGAAATTTACCACTCCATAAGGCCTGGAAGAGTTGCTGGAGACCCTACTGTTGTAGACCTCCGAGCTATTAAATATACACCTGAAGGAAGGATTTTTTATAAACTAAATTTTGACGAAAACTACCAAGAGATGCAAAATCGCAAGAGAACGACTGAACTCAATTCAACTTTTGATTTCCCGCCGCTGTACCGAAGGAGACCAAGGATTCCCAAGGACAAATGGACCGACCTGCAGTCACTGAAGTCCCTGCTGCCCTCAGACACCCACGGTTATTACGATGACATTCCACACGAGGAACAAAGTAGGAGACAGGTTAAACGTCAAGAGGCTGTGGCTAAAACGGAGAAGAAACGGAGAAGTTAGTGCTCGGATTCTGAATTCTGATTGTGATAATTAGTCTATCAACCTATTCCTTATTGTTCTAGTTTCAGCTCTTGTGATTAGTTATACCTAGTCAAATCTTCAGCATCGTTTTAATTCAAGTAAATTTACGTAGTGCCTTACGTGAAACGACTGTGTTTAATAAGTTACCTAGTTCATCATTCTGTTAACTTTTTCTATTCCACGATTGTGATTTTCGTTTTTTATTGTGATAATTACATAAAAATAATATCTTATAAGTACACATGAAGTTCTACTTCAACTCTTGTG
The DNA here is from genome assembly GCA_009739505.2 of Apolygus lucorum. NCBI lineage: Eukaryota > Metazoa > Arthropoda > Insecta > Hemiptera > Miridae > Apolygus > Apolygus lucorum. The sequence continues at coordinate 14,488,884 of CM019183.2, forward strand.
TTAAGCTATGTACCTAGACAACATGAAACAAAAAGACTGTGTTGATAAAAAAATAATAATTAGCTACCTACCTACTATTTCGTGTTATTCTATGGTGCCTGACTTTTTTAAAATTTACCTCAACCTTCCTTATGTAATAACTAAGTGTGAAATATGCATTAGAAGACTGAATTATTTAATTAATTAATAAAAAGTTGTATGCGTTTTTACTTTTTATCTGAATAGGTACCTTCTTATTTCCCTTAATTTTATATGAGTGGGTCCTAAAGAATTTGTTTTGACTAGTATAATTCACTTGAAAATTTTTGACTGCAACACAACATAACTGCAGAAATTCTTCATGCAACACCACATAACTGCACTTTTTTTAAAATTTCCTCTAGCACATCGATGAAATCTCTTGACAAGTTGTTGGGGGCCAAAAAGGAATGAATTACGAAGAAAACGTGGACTTATGTGCAATCAGTTGATTAGAAATCAGTTTTTTGTCTCTCCTGAAAAGTTGCAAAATGTTGGTTATGTGGTGTTGCCTCTTAAGCGACGATATAAGCATTTGATGGGAGGGTTTTCAGCAAACCATTATAAACTACTATGCGAAGGACTCCTCATGAAATTGTGGACATTCAATCGAAGGCGGGTCAGCGAAGTGGATAAGCTCCGATTGCTGAACTGGCAAAGAGGCAAGGAAATTGACGAAGATAGCCCACAATTTAAATGTCTTTCTACATCTGAGCAACTATGTGCATCGTCATTCATTCGACTGACAGTTCAAGGGAAACTTCGACGCACCGTAGCCCTTCTGGTTGCTAAAAAAGATATCCCTAAATTTGAAATGATGATAGAGCATCGAAAAAAAGCTGGGGTCACTCAGGAAAATAAATACCTGTTTGCAGTAAGAAACAGATATATGGAAGGAACTCACATCATGAGCCAGTTTGCAGCAAAGTGTGGGGCGAACCAACCCGAACTCCTCACAGGGGCGCGCCTCCGTAAACATCTTGCTGCAGGGCTGAGGTATGTATTTATTAATTGTGTATAAACTATTGAACCATGCCGCAATGTTGTTACTACTTCCTAGATGCTATGTCAGCTAAATCAGTCAGTTGGTTCACCAATTTCTATTGACACCTGAAAATTCCTAACATTCGGCCAATTCAAAACAAAAAAAATATTACACTTAAAGTTTATTGTTTTTATGTATAGATCACTCGCCTGCAAAGAACTCTATCACTACCTACTAACCATAATATTTTCGCTTCACAATCAAGTTTATTTTGACGAAACGAACGGTTCACACTCAATTAGAAAAAATAAAGAGATGTATCATTCAGTGGCGGCTCCTGCTCCGAAACTTAGGGGGTGCACAGAGATCAGGAGAGGCTATGGAGAAGGGACAGAATAGGTGATTTTCTCTGCCAAAAAGAATTTTAAACGATATAAAAATGGGATAAATCTTGGTAACTTTTTCATCTTAAAATTGCAAACGGTACTAAATACGTAGTAAATAGACACGAAACATGTTCTCTAGTGGTTAACAGAAATTATGAAATACTTAATCATCAAAGGTCGAAACCCAAGAAATTCATCCATCTAATTGCAATAGCTGAAATGTAGATTTGCCCGTTACGATTCAAAACATCGTCCAATTCGGAAGAAAAATTAACGAGCCCCTTGAAAACTCCGAGATTCGAAGAATCTTCCCTCTCATCATGCCCACGCACGGCTAGCTCAAAAACACCACGGAACTTGATACAATCAATGATTCGGGATAAAAAATGTAGGTACCAATTTTTCTTAACCATTTCGTTTTTTTCTCTTTTCTTGTATCAGATTATGTCGAGTTGTTGCATTATATTTTGACGACCCAATATATTGGGTACCAGAGCGTTTTTCAATTTTTCGGTTGGTAGAAAAAAGTATTCAAGCAAAGCAAAATTATCAGTTAGTCAGTTCACACCTGCAAAGCCAATCTACCTTCTTATAATAGTCGACATTAAAACTTACGGTACGAATCTGCACGGTTTTTAAATGTCAACGTCTGCTGGTGTCCAAGGAGAGACGGGAAAGGGCGGCCAGTTTCTCGAATTTTGCACTTTTCCACAATCGACAAACGCAAATAGTTTACTTTACTTTAATGTAAACTACTCATCGTACCTACAACACTCCTAAATAATCACAATACTTTGAACAAAACGGTGTGTACCGAAACGGTAGTCAACCGAAAACGTTAAACGGAATTCCCATCAGGTTTGTTTGTTTACCTACTTTCTCTAGGTATAAGGGAATCCGGATTGCAGAGCTCTCTGACGGGGGAGCAACGAACCAATTCTGCTCAAGCCGACAAAATGTCCTGCTCTCTGATTGGTCAATCTCACGTGCCTGCCTCCCTCAAAAGATGTCAAGATGACGTCACTTTCCCCAGAAATGGTGCAGAGGCAAGGTGATGCTCCAAACGGGTGTGATTGGTCAGAAAAGAGGGGGCTCCCGCCACAGTTTTCGCGCGTAGATTCAACTAGCACAGTACTTACGATCGAGTCTTCTGTGACTAGCCAACTTACTCTTCAAACGAAGAGGAACGAACTTTGAAATTTTTTTTTAAATTGGCTGGGGGTGCACATGCGCCTATGCTCCTATCAGTAGCCGCCCCTGGTATCATTAGAAATTTGATAACTGGTTGCTAAGGACGCAAAACGAGCAAAAACGACAAGATTTTGGCCAGATAAAATTTAAACGGTGAACTCTCTTTTGAGTTCACACTCTTGATTCTGATTGATCATAAGTCCAACCGTTATGTTCTCATAGGGAGCGAACGGTTTGTCGTGATCTCTTTAAATTCTACAAATTCAATTCTATTTTGAATTGGTAAAAAACCAATACCTGTATAACGAAAGTTTTAGAGCTTTTAAATATTTTTTTAAATCTTTAAATTTAAATAAATTATAATTTAAATTTAATATAATTTGAATAAATATATTTTAAATATTTTTTTAGCGCTTTTAAATATTTCAAACTCTTATTTTTCACCCCTTAGAATAAACTGTCACTAACCAAAAACTTCGTGGCACAACCAGACCCCAAATGGAGCCCATATACCAAATTTCATTAAAATCGGTCCATGGTAACTAAGGAAAGTGCCGCGGACGGACGGATTTTTTTAAAATTCGATTTTATGATTAAAACGTAAACGGTCAACTTTTTAGTGGGGTTACAATTTTTTAATTGTTGGATTCCAAACGTTCATTATTGAAAATAATTAACCCAAAAAACATCTTTTTCAACTTTTACAACGTAATACCTTTTGTGCTCTGAAATCAAACTTTACATTTGCATTGTGCGTTGCAGTACCTTTTGGACAAATTCTGTCATTCTGTCTGTATCCCTTGTTACTTACTCCCTCAAGTTTGATCCAATTTACCTTGATGAAAATTTTGCGCTCTCTGATGAAATCGCGTATAAGCTCATGTTCCTTTTTCTCGGGTTCTACTTGCCCAATCGCCTTGACTTTTATTTTATTTTGTAAAGTATTAAAGTAATGTAAAGTAGTAAAGTCCTGTAGGTCCTGACACGGTTTTTTAAAAAATACTATACTCCGGGAAAAGGTACGGCTATTTGAAAAAAATCTTCAAATACGGCCAAAATTCTAGGTGATAGATGAATTTTTTTCCTCAACTTCTCGATCAAAAATTGCCAAACAAACGAATACGTCTGTTCGTTACGATCTAATGCACAATTAGAAAAAATAATCAAGGCGATAGGGCAAGTAGAACCCGAGAAAAAGGAACATAAGTATTGAAAAACGCGATTTTCTAAAAAAGAAGCGTGTTCCATCTATAACGTCATCTGGTGTGTCTGTAAACCTTTCCTAGCTTCTGATGAGTCATTTTTAACCCTTTGGAAGAAGAAGAAGAAGGACATAATTATAACCATATGTCTAATCTCTGTGTGTATAACCTTCCCAACCGGTGTTGACAAAGTTTTGCGGAGTGTTTGAACCGGTTATCGCTTTTCGTTCGACACCTTTACCTTTCGTTCAGTTGCCGTTCGTATTTTCTATAATGCCGAGATCTCAACGAATTTTTAAAAAACGAAAACCTGTACCTCGTCGCAGGAAGTCGCCTCCGATTTCGCCGGAAATTGAGCCAGCCTCGGAGCCCATTCCGTCAACAAGTGGAACCTCCACTTTGGACCAGCCGAGACCGTCGTCCAGCAAGGAATCATGCTCGTCCGCCGAGAAAAAATTCGGATCATCGCTCGGCAATTACGATCTCTATTCCGGGGAAGCCATGTATGACATTTTAGACGTAAAGCATTTCGGTGATGCTCTTGCGAGCGCAATTTGTTGCAAGCTTTGCGGTGCCCAGGTGCAGTTCGAAGTGATTTCACGGGTCGGGGTTGCGGCGCAAATCGAGATCTCTTGCCTCGGTTGTTCCCAAACTTACATGAAATACCGAAATTGTGAGAAAGTCGACGTGACAAATCCTCAAGGTAGGTTGCAGAAAGTTTATTCGTTGAATCTAAGAACGGTGTATGGCATGCGTAGTATCGGGAAAGGCAAAACCGCAACTCGTAAGTTTTTTGCTTTGATGAACCTGCCTCCTCCACCATCCAAGTTTGAGCCTTATGAAAGAATTCTCGAGAAGGTTGTAGAACGTACGTGTAAAGAAGATAATATCTTGTCGTCATATTATGACAAAAGCTATAAATGAAGCAGTGGAAGAAAACAATGGTGATCGAAATCTGACAGCGGCCTTTGACGGTTCCTGGCAGAAGCGGGGGCACACTTCCTTCAACGGTGTTGTTTCAGCAACTTGTGGTGAAAATAATAAAGTTGTGGATGTCGAAGTCATGTCCAAATTTTGTGGATGTAAGGGTCGTCTCAAGAACAAGCATGAAGTCAGTTGTTCTGCAAACTATTCTGGTTCAAGTGGGGGGATGGAGGTAGAGGGTGTTCTTCAGATTTTCCGGCGATCGCAAGAACAATATGACGTAAAGTATACCAGGTACTTGGGAGATGGGGATTCAAAAGGGTTCCAAGCTGTGTGCAGTGAAGGCGTGTACGGGACTGATGTGAAGCTGGAAAAGATTGAGTGCATTGGACATGTTCAGAAGCGCATGGGGGCACGTTTGCGAAATCTCAAGAAGAAAATGGGTGACACAAAATTATCTGATGGAAAAACTGTAGGCGGTCGAGGACGTCTTACCAAGAATCCATCGATAAATTGCAGCACTATTATGGTCTCGCAATTCGTAGGAACACGAATAGCTTGGAGAATATGAAGAAAGCTGTATGAGGGTCTTTCCTTCACGTTTTATCCACTGATAAAAAACCTTCCCACGAATTTTGTTCTAGAGAATGGTGTAAGTACAGAAGAAGTCAGGAAGAAAATAAACCGTACGTACACTCAGAGCATTTTCACCTACCTGCTGCAGTGATGAAAGCGATAAAGCCCATTTACTTTAGCTTAGCCAGCCCTGACCTCCTTAGAAGTTGCCTTCACGGCAAAACCCAAAATTATAATGAGAGCTTTAACAGTGTCATATGGACCATAGTTCCCAAAAAGAACTTCGTTACATTACGTGTTCTGAGGCTTGGAACGTACGCGGCGGTACTATCTTTCAACCGTGGAAATCTGGCGTTCTGCGAAGTCTTCAGGACCCTTGGCATAGAACCTGGGAAATTTTGCGTTGAAACCCTCAAGAAACTCGATACAGAAAGACTCGCCAAAGCTGATGTTGCAACGCAACTGAATACGAGGGAAGGAAGAATAAAAAAGAATCAGGCAAAGCGAAGACTTGAGGATATGTTTCAAGAGGAAGAGGGGGACGACCCGGGTTACGGCGCTGGCCTCTATTAGCCGAGTGGAGCGCGACTATTCCGTGTTTGTAAAATTTTTTTAACCACTTCCCGTTGGAATTTTGACATGCTTTTTTTAAAACTGACCAGTAAATAATCTACATTACGAAACTAATTTTTTCTCAAAATCGATTTTTGACTCGAAAAAATTTCCCCCTACCCTTCAACCACCACTGCCAGTGTCCACGCAGCGCCCACAGCTGGGACAACGATGAAGGGTGGTGGTGCTGATAGCGGTTGATAACGGGCTGTCAACCCCGACCGCGAACTCCGATGGGAACACCGCGAAAGTAGGCCAATCCCCCTTCCGAAATTATATGAAGTGCAAGGAGTGCAGAAAAATGTTATTCTTATTCTTATAAAAGTTGTTGTTATAAAAAATGTTGTTCTCGTTATGTTATTCTTATAAAAAATCTTATTCTGGACGACGATAAATACAGTTCTTAAAAACCGATTCCCCTCTCGTCCGTGTGAATTCTTTAACACCAAGACCTACTAGGACCAAGATCGTCGCAGTGTGTACAGGATGCGATTTCTTAACAGCAGAATCTGACCTCGCTTGTCGCTAGTACATCGGCAATAGGGATATGGACGTAATTTGTACGTAATTTCTACGTAATAATTTTCTGCATCACTGCAATGTTTACCTCAACGCTGTCATTTGTGACAGGATACGTGAACAGGGAGGCCGTCCCTTCGGTAATGCTGAATGAGCACAGGATTCATTGACAGTTGATGGAACCATCTATCTTATACCTGAAGTAATCCAGGAATATGTAAGGAATATCGGCAAGTTTACTTGCACGACTGGCAAAGAAGTTTTTGATAACTTACCAGTCATCGCCATTCCAGGACTACCAGGTGATACTTACAAATCCGGATTTTTTGGCAAATGTGACAAAGACACGCACAATGTTTACAAATGTTACATTGCCCCGGCAGTCACATCTCAATACGTACAAGCAACCAGAGATGAAATTTTTGACTGGGAACCCTTACCAGTAGAGCTTTCTCCAGTTGATGCTATTCCAACTAGAAACCTACTTGTACCTACTTGGATCTTCACCCAGAAGCAAGATCTAGACTAAACGGAATCTATTTTCCAGACGATGATACAAGGGAAGGCCGCTTGAGATACTCTCCAGAGCTCGCGTCCAGAGTCAACACATACTTGTCATCTATCAAAGACAAGTATAAGAGCCCTCAGATACCTACTCGTGCACTTACACGAACTGGTCTTGTCAATACAGTATTTGTAGAAACGGAAGTCCGCTACAATGAAGGTCCAGATCTTGAGCCGCTCAACACATTTAGTGTGAACCTATACTATAGTTCGTCACCGTTCGCAGCAACCGTAGCGAACCACGGATATATAGATGTTCTACATCTATAATTCTAGACGTTCTACAGTTGTGGAACGTCACACATGTTCAAGATAGGCAATAAAATTCCTGCGGCCTGACGAGATGAGAGACGGACTTGGACGAGGCGGCGAAGCGAGAATATGAGTTCAGAGTCTAGGACAGCGCGGCGATAAGAAATAATGAGATTAAATTAAACTGCCTATCTTGAACAGTGAGCACAACGTAATGCTTGAGAGGCGATTCAAAGAAAGATTCGCGTATTTGGAGTTGTAGCAATGCTGTTGACATACGAATTAAACGCAATAATGGTCTAATAAAGAGCTCAAACTGAACTGTAAAATGAAGGACGATGGAAGACAAGAGAATCTTCCGAAGGTTGCCACACTTCTCATTTCTCAAGCACATGTGCTCTCTGCCAAAGAAATAGACAAAATACCGGAAAGACAGAATAAAATTGTATACGCAGCAGGTGAGCGAAAAAAATAAGTAACGATATTGAAGTTCTGCTCATACATTTCCGATGTATGAGCAAACTCATACATGCATCATGCATGATTTTCTTCATGTTAAAAATATCCGTCATCAATCCTCGATCTGAGAGCTTTCTCCAACAGTCATGCGGTAAATACTCCTGTCTTGCTTCAATATTTTATAGGAAAACATTGAAACTTTTCTGCTCCGTTTGACACTTTTTTATGTTTCTAATGATTTGTGATACACTGACGGAAAAATAATCCCATGGATTATTCCTGAAAAGGAACCATTATTCACAATTTTTCTTGCTTTGGCTCCTTAGATTATCGGGGAAACCTCCCGAAAATATTACATCGGTGACGACCCAAACTACATTGCAGGAGAACCAAAAGGCCCAAATCGCAACAAACCAGTGCAATAGTGGCAAAGGCTACCGTTGCATCGACTACGTTGCCATCCCGACCACCGCCAGGCAGCTCAATACCGGCAGAAACCGAAAATAAGAGGAGCCGCATCCATTCATCAGATGGATCTTAACTTGAAATTCATTTATGTAGAGAGAAACATTGCAAATAGGACCACTGATTTATATAATCTTTTTGCCAGTAGATATTGCGAACTTAACAAACAGCAATTGACTCACTTACTAAGTCTGGCCAGAACTAATCCCGAAGAATTTGCCTGGGTTTTCACTTCTACAGAGGGATACACTGCCATGACAGGAGGAGAAGCTGTCCAACTAATACGATGTGCTGCTGTTCTAGTAGAGCCTAGGCCGACAAAAGAGTGTTATAATGAACTACCTGTTTGGTACAAAAATGAGTTTAACTTTCTGAAACCGTCTAGCAGGAATTTGATTAAAGTAGGGACCGAACTGCCATGTGATAGTCCCTTGTCTACATTATTTTATATAGATAACACGTGGATGAAAATAGGAGGATCACTACAGGTGGTTCCTGATCCCATACAGTTATCAGCATCGTTTAACTACACATGGTCTTATGGAGAAATTAAAAGTTTAGGGCAAATAGGTTACATGACAGCGGATCAAATAGCATTATATAGGGAAACAATGATAGGACCTATGGAACGAAATGCCATATCTGAAACAATGGTATCTCGAATTATCTCACATGGTTATTCATCTAGTAAGAGTAAAAAAGTAAGTAAAGTAAGCAACCATTTCAGGTTGAATTTTCGTCCGACTGCCATTCTTGGCGTCGCGGACGTCATCAGCTGTCTCCCTAAGGGGAGATCAGAATTTGTTCTGATGATTTCGCTCATGGCTTCCCAAACATCACCGCCCTGGGTTGGAACGAGAGATTGCCGATCGTCTAATAGACAGAAAACTTTCTGCTGGCGACCAGACTCGAACGCGCGTCCCTGCAAGATGGTTCTTATCCTATCACCGCAGTCGGGTACACTGTCCACCAGACCACCGACGCCCTCAAAATGGTTATTCATCTACACAAGGGTTGGACTTTAATGCTATATCGAATAAACAGGAATTGACAGAGAGTTCAACAGGAGCTGTCATTAGTAAGTTGTATGGAAGCTACTAAGAAATTCGGTGTGCCTCGCACAACTCTCAAATACAAAGTGGAGGGAAAAGTACCAATGGAAAGGTATCAGTACTTACATGAGTAATAATTAATAAGTTAAGTACCTACTCAGTACCTTCTAGAAAGGATTTACTTGAGTATTTACTTAGATGTTTATTTTGTATTTCCAGTCTACCCATGTAAGTAGGTAGACTTGAGGACTGAACAGTGTTATACCTCCTTACATTTTTTTTTCTCAGGAAGATGGGACCCCCTTCGATTTTAACCTTCCGGTACCCACGCCATTTCGCTTTTAAATTCACACCGCGTGGCGGCACCCATGCCGCCCATGAAAATGGAGTTTTAACTGCCCAAAGTCATTATTTTAAAGGTTGTTAACAGCTGTGTCAATATGCTAGGTAAACCACCTGAATCAAACTTACTATAATTTTATAGTTTGTATGCTCATAAAACAAATAAATAGGTAGGTACCTACCTAAAATCATAAACAGCCAACTTTTTCCAATGAAATCGACATGATTGTTTCCTCAACCAAATTATCGTTATCGCAGTACAGATGGGTTCTATATTCATTAGCGCTCCCAGGGAGGGAGGAGGGAGCAAGTAAAAAAAGCCAATCAATTTTTTTATTCAAGAACTTTTCCTTAGAGCTTCGTATTCTACTGCGCACTAGCCAGATTGCAACTGATAACGCTGGCGCGACGTTTGACTCGGCAAGGTGAAACCAGCGTGATCTCTGGATAAATATGGTTACTAACAAATAGCAGTAGATCCCGCCGTCCAGGAATCAAGAATGCGCACGTAAATACGAAAACTAAGGTCGAGGCGGCACGGGTGCCGCCTACGCGTGTACCGGAAGGTTAACTAAAGCAGAAGAGGAAACAGTTTGCCAATGGATAATGAATATGGCTGCAGCCGGTTTTCCAGTCACAGTTGAGCAACTAATAACGAGTGTAAAGAAAGTTATTAGAGAAATGCAGCGTCAAAATCCCTTCAAGGATGGTACTCCAGGCAAGACCTGGGTAAAATCTTTTTTGAAGAGAAACAAAACTATATCTCAACGTGTCTCTCAAAACCTTACTTCTTCAAGAGCAGCAGTTACCAGTTCTAACATACGTAACTAGTTTTCTGAGGTACACCAATATTTAAAAGACCATCAACTCGACATGATCCTCAATGACCCTTCAAGAATTTTCAACTGCGACGAAACAGCCTTTTTTCTAAATCCCAAGGGAAACAGAGTGCTGGCTCAAAAAGGGGGAAAACTGTGTATCAGCAAGTGAATTCAGATGAGAAGGAATGTGTAACTGTTTTAGTAACAGCCTGTGCGAGTGGGCTTGTTGCTCCTACGACAGTCCTGTTCAAATACAAACGTGTTCCTCAAGATATTGTCGAGAATTTCCCAGTAGCATGGGGGATTGGAAAAACAGACTCAGGTTGGATGACTTGTGAAGCCTTTTTTGAATTTATTGCCGATGTAAGTAGGAGAAAATGGGGGCTTTTAGCACAGATGGATATTAGCTAGATGGATATTAGCAATATGGAAAGACTCGATGCGTATTCAAAGGGGGAGACATCGCAACGGGAGAAATTCCTCGGAAATAAGAGGGCTATGGACTCAATATAACGTGGGAAAGTGCTTAGCAGTAATATCGACATCGGTGGAGGGAGATCCTAAATCAAGTGCTTTGGGAAATTTTCTTTATTCATTACTCTTCCAACTACCTACTCAACAGCAGTCACCTCTACGCAGTCACCAAGTACAAGGTAAGCGAACCCCAATTCCACATAATGAATTCAATCGTTATTTTGATAGTCTTTATATTTGTATCACATTAAATTCAATTAAAATTAATGGCCGAAATTATTGTAAATCGTGCGCCAGCGAAAAATTTAGTTTTTCCGAACGTCTAGGGAGATCCCATCACTCTCATCAAACTCTTCCTAGAAATTCGATGGAGCTGGGTTTTCAGCTAGTTAAAACATACTTCGAATGTGATGAAAATTTATTTACTATTCAATTCGTTTCACGATGTGACTTGTGCACGTCATACACAGGGTGTCCCACGAAACGAAGACCCCCCCTCTAAAACCGTTATTAAATTTTTTTTTTTTTTGAATTCGCATGTTTTTTTCCAAGGACCTCAAATATGACCACGTTGCGCATTGCGCAAATCGTGCGCAATGCACACCAACTTCGTTTTTTCAAATGAGACCCCCCATTTTTTATTGCAGATTTGGATTCTACTCAAAATTTCATGAATTTTTCAATCCTCAAACGATTTTTTGTTTCAGACCCAGCCGGCATAGGAGGCGTCCAAAGTTGCGCAATCGTGAATTTGCGCAATTTGGAATATTTTTGGTTAGGCCAAGTGTGGCACATGACAGCACTATTTTTCAACGCTGATTCACGTGGTGACGTCTGTTTTTCGATTGGTTAAGGTTCTAGTGCAATTCTTGAAGAAAATTAGGTTGAAATTCCCGTTTATGCTGTATTTCCTTCCCCTCCACTCTCTGGGAACTGGATATGGTGGAGTTAAAAGAAATAAAATCGCCTTCTAAAAAATGCCTTTTGAACGATAGTTCATTGTTGTGATTAGTAAGTTGACAATACAAAGCTTTAGAGTTGATAACGGCTAGTGTTTATCAAATCACTTCTTATATCTAACAACAGCCCTTTCAACTTTGCCCAATCATGAAAACAGGAAAGAGAACATCTTGCCCACTTATCCACTGGATTCATTCGGTCGTATTCTTTCTGTGTTGGCACCTTCACGTGATCAACATGCCTCGAGCTCCAACTACTCGGTATTCCGTGGAAGAGGACAACCATGGTCCAGATTTTTTTCCAGACCAACTCTCAGTTGCGACGTGCCGTTCGAGTGTACGCCAGTTATGAGGAGAGTTCAACTCGGAGAGTTTTTAAAAACACTTTTATTGGGAAATTACAAACAACAGGATAGTCACACTTGTAGAGCAAGAGAAGATCGTAAGAGGAATGAACAACAATGGCACCTCGCAGGCTCCTTTTATATTGTAGTCGCCCAAACTAGAAGGGTCTGGACTTGTCAGAAATGCATTAACAGAACTGTGTATCTTATTTATCTCTAAAGGAAGTGTGGAGGTGTGTCTTTAACTTGCGTATCTTATTTATCTCTAAAGGAAGTGTAGAGGTGTGCCTATAACTCCTCCTTCCCTAAGAGTGAAGTGTCCTCACGAACGAAGGTCGAGGGGAGGCGCTGGAGGATGCGGTGAATAAATGACTTCGAGTTCCTGGATGTCTTCTTCCGGAACGAGATGAATATTGCGTCGGTGTTGTTTTTGATAATTAAAAGCAGTCCTTAAATATAACATAAATAAGAAAAGAACAATAGGCACACCTCTACACTTCCTTTAGAGATAAATAAGATACGCAAGTTATAGACACACCTCCACACTTCCTTTAGAGATAAATAAGATACACAGTTCTGTTAATGCATTTCTGACAAGTCCAGACCCTTCTAGTTTGGGCGACTACAATATAAAAGGAGCCTGCGAGGTGCCCTTGTTGTTCATTCCTCTTACGATCTTCTCTTGCTGTACAAGTGTGACTATCCTGTTGTTTGTAATTTCCCAATAAAAGTGTTTTTAAAAACTCTTCGAGTTGAACTCTCCTCATAACTGGCGCCCGAACGTGGAACTCGAAGATTGGGATCTTTGCACTTCAATACTTCAAGTCGCCGAGCAAGATTTGGATTTTTCGCCCGAGCTCACTTGTGACCAGTTGTCCCAGGTAGCTTCAGAAGTCCAACTGTGACCAGTAGTCTCAGGCAGATCGAAAACGAACCAAGAGCATTTCTGTGACCAGTAGTCCCGGATAGCTTCTTCAGTAATCGTAAGCATTTTATGAACAATTATCTTAATTCAAAATTGTAAGAGCATTCTGTGACCAGTAGTCCCGGACAGCTTCTTCAGTAATTTTATGAACAATTGTCTTAATTCAAAATTGCTTCCCAACAGAGAAAAGAAGCAAGATTTGTTAAATTAAAATTAAAAAGACAGCTTAGTCAAGTTTCTTCAGAAAAAATGACACAACCAGCTGTTCCTCAACCTGAGCTTTACTCTCATATTTTAGAAAGATCAGACTATGATCACCTTCCTGAATATGACGGTAATCCCGAAAAATTGCTTAGATTTACGAAAGCAGTGCAAGCTGTTTTTGAAATAGTATGCGCCTCTAATAATAGAGAACACGTTTTAAATCATGTTAAGTTACTTAATAAAATTATAGCTAAACTAACAGGCGCAGCAGAAGCATTTATACTTTCAAAAAAAATTACATCAATACCCGCTCTTCTAACAGCACTACAGACTCAATTTATTGATACTAGATCAATCGAATCTCTTAAATTAGACCTATGTAGACCTCATATTGGAGTTAATGAAAGTCCTTTCGAATTCCTTAACAGAATGGAAGTTATTAAGAATCTTATTTATAACCGCTACCAATTAAATGGCTATAGCGCTGAGTTTATTGCAGAATTTATGAAATTAACAGAAAAAGAAATTATTTATCACTTATATGAGCAACATGACCAACAACTCACTAACTTTATTCTAACTCACGATCCGCAAAATTTGGATGAATTTAGGAAAATTTTGTACACAAAATGTCAATTTGTCCTAGACCATATTAATAAAAATAAGAAAAAGATGGTTCAACAAGGTTATCAGCATAATCAGAGACAAAGTCAAAGACAACCTCAGTTTAATAATAATAATAAATTCAGTCATAATAACCAAATTCCATCTGGTTCTGGCTGGAGATTAAACCAAGGATTTACTCCCCATCCTCCCTATAACTCGCCGAGAGGCATCCTGGTAGGCGCCAACCCACCAGAAATGCTATTCGTCAGGCTGTTAGGGATTTTCAACATTCTGGAAACGTGTCTACAGGATTGTATTCCCGCCGTTCATCAATTCGATCCTTCGACGTGGAAATCGATGTACTCTTGTTTTTTTTTTTTCAAGAAAATACGTCGATACGCGCATACTTATGCACTTCAATCATCATCCATATCGCGCACACGTTGTTCAGGGGTTGCGGGATGGAGATGAAGCCCACCGCTTGGATTTCCTTGCCTACATGGATCTTCTTCTTCAGGAAATCCCCGATTTTCTATCCATATGTCTTTGGACAGATGAGGCCAAATTCACAAACAACGGTGTTTTGAACAGGTGGAATTTTCGAATCTGGGCGACCGAAAATCCACATATTACGTATCAAACTCGTCATCAAGTTATAATTTCGACAGTAGGCATGTAAAAATACTTTGATATTTTAAATTATTGCAGATGGATACAAAGAAGAGAGCCCCCAATTTTACGACAACAGAAAAATTAATTTTGGCGGAGCTCGTAGAAAGGGAATCCTGTATAATAGAGTCCAAGACTACGAATGCTGTCAGCCGAACCGAAAAAAATGAGGCCTGGCAGCGGGTTGCCGACTTGTATAATTCAACTTCAGGGTATACTAATCGGACCCCTGAAAACCTCAAAGTCCTGTGAGATAACATGAAGAAAACAGCCAGAAAAGCGGCAAGTGAGAGGAAAAAGGACTTTTACTTGACTGGTGAGTGTTTTTTGTGTCAACTGTTCTTTCCTACTTTCGGTCGTCTTGTGTGTCGACGATCTCAAACTGATCTACCAACTACATACCTATCTTATGTTCTTTGTAGGAGGTGGATCTTCTACAGCAGAAATATCGGCCACTGACGAAGCTGTTGTATCAGCAGAATGTATGGAATGTGAATTCTACTGCACTTATAACAGCTTCTTGAATCACTGCAACAACCCTGGAGCCTCAATAGGACCATTGTCCCATATTGCTCATCTCTCCACGTGCTGCTGACTCAGCAGCCTCAGCTCCAGCGAACTATCACACCTCGTCAGCAGAAATATCTGATCTCTTTGTTCTCCACACTCGCCCACACATCTCCCGAGGACATAAATACTACGAACAACCCAGGACTCGACGCTCTTCTTTTTACTCACTCTGTCTGATGTATCTTAACCTTGTTCATAAAAAATATAAATTGTTTTTAAAAACGGTGCGTTCGTGATACTTTATTTAATTGGCGCAGTCGGTAGGACCAGTTGACGAAAATACGGTTTATTTTAATAATTTACAACTGGAACTATTCTTAACTAATCCGTAAATTACTGCAATTTCCGGATTCGAATCTACTCCATCGCATCCGTCACCACGGCCGGAAGAGACCATAGGAAGTCAGCCAAAGAACTACACCCTTCAACAAGGAAGTCGACCACCTCCAGAGACCATGAATTCTTATTATCCTGTAAGTACGAGACGCAATTTACAGCACGGCTTACTAACCGATCTTGGTCCACTGTCACGTAGACGAAACATTTACGATGAAAGTTCCGCCACCACTTACGACAATCCTTCAGAGTGTAGTTCAAACATGTCACAACCCCCACAACAATTTTTTAACTTGACCACGGGTCAGCTCCAAGAGCTTCTTAGAGCCGTGGCACCCTTACCTCAGGTACACCCTCGTCCCAAACCGTGTAAAAACGACTTTGGTGGGATACCTGAATTTAATGGGGAACCAGAATTGCTCTTTCAATACGTAGAGAGAAGCGAAGAACTAATACAACAATTTTATTCAAATTAGGAACCTGAATGTTACGACAATAAAGTTACTATTAACAACATCAGAGCCAAAATCAGAGGCAAAGCTGCCACGGGAATCTGCAACAACCCCCTTAATCCATATTAGGCCAAGGGGTCGTATACGACCCATAGGTTCACGATTTTCTTCCCATGCTCCTACCGTATTTTTCGTTGTTAGAGTTAATAAAGTATTTCGATCAAGTACTCATGAAAGCGAGGAAAAATCCTGATTATCAAGATCAGACTCTTCGATGATGAGAAAAGTAAAATATATGCATAGTTTTGTGAATATTCGGATTAGCATTTTCATATATTTAAAAAAATGCAAATCCACCGTCATGAAACTAGTGTTCCAATGTCAGTGTAATGTTCACACATATGTCTAGTGGGGTGAATAATTAATTTGTGAAAAACGATGGATTAGAAGTAATAACCTTCAATAATTCAGAGTGGGGTCGTAGGCGACCCGACGGCCCGATATGGGATCAACAGTTTGGCATAGCCTTGAAGTCAGCTGCATAGCGCGAAGAACATTGAGTCGCAGATAATGCTTGAATGTTGTGAAGGTTTGTCACCGTATGAATTGTTCAGCCTGTTTTATGATGATGAAATCATAAATACGATAGTTGAAGAATCACTGAGATACGCTGCTCAAAAAAACGACTCTACATTTACCGTATCGGCTTCTGAAATACGTCGGTTTTTGGGAATACTCCTCCTTACTGGTTACCATAAATTGCCCCAGGTACACATGTACTGGTCCAAAAGTGAGGATAAAGGCGTAGAATTGGTCAGGAAAACAATGAGCAGAAATCGATTTAGAGCCGTAAAAAAGTATTTACATTTCTCAGATAACAGTAACCTGAACAAAACCGATAAGTTTGCCAAACTGCGTCCACTTTTCGACAGCCTGAATGCCAATTTCATGAAGTTTGGAATTTTCTCAGGGAGGCTCTCAATTGACGAAGAGATGATTCCTTTTTTTGGCCGACATACTGCTAAAATGTTTATGAGGAATAAGCCAGTACGCTTTGGTTTCAAGACTTGGTGTATGTGCTCAGAAGATGGCTATTTATTTCAGTTCATTCCGTATGCTAGTGCTAGGTCTGGCTTCACGTCTGACCTAGGACTCGGAGGCAGTGTTGTTCTAGAATTACTGAGCGTCGTTGAGCAACCTAAAAAACACGCAGTTTACTTTGATAATTTCTTTTCCTCATATGAACTGTTTCATAGACTGATAGAGTAAGGTTTTTGTGCCACTGGGACTGTGAGGGAAAATCGCCTGAAAAAATCCCCTTCAGCCAGACTCCGAGCTGAAGAAGAAAGCTGGAGGAGCTTATGATTCGGCATACGATCCAAAATCCAGTCTGTTGGTTGTGAAGTGGCATGACAACTCGCAAGTCATTGTAGCAAGCAACTACGCAAATATTGAGCCCCTCCACAAAGCAAAACGTTTTCCTAGGTCCGCAAAACAGAGAATCACGATTGGACAACCTCAAATGATTTCCGATTACAACCGATATATGGGAGGAGTAGACCTACACGATAACGGTGTGGCCAATTATCGAATTTCAGTTAGGAGTAAAAAATGGTGGTGGCCAATGTTCACCAATTCTTTGGGAAATTCAGTGGTGAATGCTTGGAAAATTCATCGGCGTCTCACCAAGGACTCCATGCCATTGATTGAATTTGTTTCTGCCATCGTGCATCATCTCATGAAATTTGATACCTCAGGGGAAGAAAATCTTCCAAATCCTAGCCGTGGAATACCATCAAATTCTTCGTCATATTCAAGATACGACAATGTAGGACACATCATCATAAGGCATTCCTCGAATGTTCGCAACAGGTGCAGGCAATGCCAAAATAAAACTCTGTATTTGTGCGAAAAATGCGAGGCCCACCTTCACCCGGAATGCTTCAAGATCTACCACACCCGTTAGTGTATGAAGCCGTAGGGTCGTGTATGACCCATGCTGTAAATGATACTTGCTAAATTTAAAAAAATCTAATTTCATAATTTTTCCTTTTGTTTGAACCATAATAAAAAGAAAAGTGATTTAAAAACTGTAGTTTTAATATTTGTCGTACCATGGCCTAATATGGGTTAATACTTGGGCCGAAATCTAAGCAGCCCGAATCGCCAACTTTAGCAATAGACGATGCGAGGAACATCTCATCCTACTTGAGTATATAAGCCACGCTCAAGGGTCTTCCTACATGCATTCCTCGTCTATCCGACTTATCATTTCTTGTCTTACCTACAGCCCCAGTTCTTCTGAGGGAACGGTTTGCCCCATAAAGGCGCCAAACCTCTAGCTCCCCTTTGGGAACCTCTTCAGAGCAGTAGGAATGTTCCGCCTCTCGCCAGTGAGTCTGTTATCAGACGCCGAGGTTGTCAGATAGATTCTGTACGCACGGAGGGATACACTGCCATAACAAGAGGAGAAGCGGTCCAACTAATACAATGTGCTGCTGTTCTAGTAGAGCCTAGGCAGACAAAAGAGTGTTATAATGAACTACCTGATGGTACAAAAATGAGTCTTACTTTCTGAAACCGTCTAGCAGGAATTTGATTAAAGTAGGGACCGAACTGTCATGTGATAGTCCCTTGTCTACATCAGTGGTTCCCAACAGGTGGTCTGTGGATCCCCAGGGGTCTGCGAGCTAGGCCCGAGGGGTCCGCAGGTTATCATTAGAATAAAAAGTTATATTTTTTGTAGAAACAGATTTTCAGTTTTTTGCAGCTTTCTAGGCGCTTTAGCTTTTGGATCTGTCATTATCCGTCGACAAAGGTTAGCACACTCTAGTGCCATCACTGGAACTACGTGGGCAAATAATTCTGCCGTAAACCGTTAGAATGCGCGCGCTGTCTGTTTGAAGCTGGCTAGTGACAGAGCTTCACAGCCAACTGTCGACAGACGGCCATTGTTAGTTTGTTGCTAGTGCTGTTACAGACTGCGTTGTTCACATGTGCGTTCTTGTAAAACAGTGAATGTGTCTACTGCTTTTTTCGTGGAAAGTTACATCACGCCGATGGTAATTGAAGATGGATCGTTGGTTAAAAAGTGGATCGTTAAACGGTATATATAGACTCTATATATACCGTTATATATCTTGCTTTCTAATACAGCAACTTTTCATCAACTGTTTTTGTTACTTGTGCCAGTTCTTCCTTGTTTTTTGTGTGTGTGTGTGTTTGGATAATAGCTTTCTATTCAAATCAAATCATTTCATCAATAGTTTGCATCACATAACAATATCATCACAGATAACATAGGTATCATTCAACATGTCTACTAGCAATTCTGGTAGTGTTGATACTGCATCTAGGACAGTCTCGAGGAACGAGAGGAAGGAGTAATTACTGATTTAAAACTATCATTGTTTTCACTGTAATTTCTATCACATCTCAACATGTCTTCGTTCTTGAGTAAATTAATCACCATCGTCTTGTCCACTAAATCAATCCTTATGACCATGACTTCCCCCAAAACCTTGCTGAAGATGGATTTAGCTACGGTCCTCATTGAGGAAGACCCAGTCTGGATACCGAGCCTCCTTTGGCAACACCAGGTCGAGGTTCAAGTTATAGCACCATCGAAAATTTGGACCCCTGGTTTGGAGAAGGCCTATAAAACCAGTTTAACAACCATAGCCGGAACCATGGTAAGTATCAATACCATTTTAAGCGAGAATGTCACAACTGGGAATCCATCACTGGAAGCACAGTATCTGATTACTATGCTATCATCTGTTTGGAATGACCTTGAAAAACAGCAAGAGAACCTCAATTTGCAAATCAAACGAGCCGAGTCTACTTATGAAAGTATTAAGAGATTTTTGGCTAATCCCCCTGTCGACCCTACACACATTTCAGTCCGAGGCAAGAGAGAAGTGGTAGGCACAATAGATACCCAAGGACTTATAAAATCAGTTTCTTCAACAGTCAGGTCCAGCTCACTGAGGCTATGCTCAGGGGGATACAAGATCTACTAAAAACTCCAAGAAGCCTTCCTAATGACTTACATACCCATCAAGCAGATCAGGCTCAGACACCAACTCAATCCGGAACTACATATCAACCAGGGGCAATCCATGTGTCTAACGGGGGTGTATTGACACAACACCATTATGGAAATTATAGGGCTGGGCCTGTTGAACCTGCTCCAAAACGATATGGTGGATCTAATCCCTCTATCAACAATGAATTGCCTTCTAATGATCAGGCCAGTGCTTTAGTCTCACTAATAGATCTTATGCTTAATGACCCAAGTATCAGCTCACCTCAATGCACTCATAAATCTAAGCTATGGAAAAATGTCTCTGAGGTTGATCTCACACTCCATCCTGATGCTGAGGGTTATCTTGAGGACCTTCGAACATTCTTAGCCATTGACATATCGGATCTAATAACCAACCTTTGGTCATCCAATCTGGATCAGCCTGCCAAACTCTTCCGTGCACTCCAGCTTCAGAAAGACGATGGCTATGTGACAACATAATAAATGCATGTCAAGACGTCTCTAGTGTAATTCGGATTGTTGGATCTCCACCACAAAGAAGAGGAAGACGGCAGGCTACTTCAACAACACCTTGCGAAGTTGAGTTCGACCACGGGCTTCTCTCTTATGATTGGAGCTTAGCCAGAGTGCTTTACGGAGGGACAGATGCAAACGATCTGGAAACACTCCAAAAATTAATATGCGAGAACAAGAGGGCATTGATCAGTTCAACATCTAGCTTAGAAGCACTGATAAAGAAACAGGCCAAGGCAAGCATGAACATGGTCACAACCATGACATCTTCTGTTACTGCACAACAGGCGGACCTCCAGTCAAATTTAGCAAATATTAAGGCCTGGGCAAAGACAATTGCTAATGAGATGGATGCAACAAAAAAAAAACAGTTTCACAACAGGCTGCGGTGATCGCTGGCATGCAACTTCTGCAAAGTATGATGCATCTATTTAGCAAATTAACCGCTGTGATGGCAATGCTAGAAGAAAACGCTCGGCTCCATTCAATCATTTTGATTTCCTTTGTTACCAAATCCACACCGGTCGACTATCTTCCAGAAACCATAATCACTCAGACCGCGAACTACATCAACCAAAGAATGGGGGATGAGTATGAGATTCTTCCCAGGCTAGGGCTTACTGAAATATTAGCACGGTCCCCGACTCGTATTTTTATGGTAGGAGAGACAGTCATTTATTCTGTTGAAATACCCATTGTTCACAATGTTACTTCCTGTAGTTACTTTCGTATTCACGCGATCCCTATTCCAATAGCAGGAGCTTGGTTGCAACTGGATCAAAATTATAATGCCTTCAGCGTCAACAAGCAAGCAAATTTGACAGCGTAATCACAGTCCTGGAAACTATGGATAGTAAAGATTTGACGTTGGATTTTGTAAAAAGTAAACTCCTTGACGCGGAAATAAAATCAAAACAACTCAACTCGGGGCAGCCAGATGCAACAGGTACCCAAGACGAGTGCGCGTTCACGAATAAAAACATCGAGTGCTACGAATGTCGAGGGAATCATTACAAAAGTAATTGTCCTTTATTAAAACCTCGGGGAAATCAAAATCGCGGACGGAAACAGCGAGGTAGAGGTGGTTTTCGTGGTCGTGGAAATTATTCGCAATCGCAAGGAAGGCTCAATATGGCGGAAAATTCATCTCAGTTGGATCAGACCGAAGGAATATCGTTTGTGGCTCAAACAGGAGAAGGGGAAGAAGCACTATCGAGTCATAAATCAATCGAAGATGAGCCGATGATGATTGGATTCGTAATCGATTCAGGTGCGACAGATCACCTCGTACAGCAGTCAGTGCAGCCATACATGGAAAACGTTATTTCTTTAGAGACTCCGATAACAATAAGAGTTGCGAACGGCCAAAGATTATATGCATCGAGCAAAGGACACCTTAGATTACAGTGGAAGAATTCAGAGGTGAAGTTGGAGGCACTGATCGTTCCCCAACTAACTTACAATCTACTTTCCGTTCGTAAAATAAACAATGCCGGATACGAAGTAATTTTCCGGGATAAAGGCGCGGTAATAAGTGGAAAACCGAATGTGAAAATTGAGTGCAACATGGAAGGAAATCTTTATTTCGCAAATTTTTTATTGGCTTCCAATTTTATTGGTAGTGCTCACTGTGATGGGAACACTTGGCATCGAAGGCTCGGCCACCTCAACAAAAATAGCTTGATGCAAATGAAACTACCAGTTTGTGATAATGTTTGCGGTCCATGTCGAGAAGGTAAAGCAACAAGACTTCCTTTCGTACGAGTTCGGAAACCACGTTCATCACACGTCGGACAATTCATACATAGTGATATCGGCGGACCAGTGAAAACACCGACCAATTCTGGCGAGAAATATTTTCAGGTCGTAGTGGACGACTTTTCACATTTTTGCACCGTATACTTATTAAAAACGAAGTCTGAAGCCGAGAACAACCTCATTGATTATATCAACCGTATTTATAACGTGACCGGAAGATATCCAAACAGATTCAGGCTGGACAACGGTGGCGAAACTCGATCTGATCACTTCAAAATTTTTGTAAGTCAAGAGGAATACGGCTACAATATACAATTCCCTATTCGCCGCAAATGAATGGAGTAAGCGAACGTATCCAGAGGACTTTGCAAAATAAAACCCGCAGTATTTTTGCTGAAACGGATCTCCCAAGACATCTATGGGGCGAGATAATACGTTCTGCAGCCTTTCAACTCAACAGATCGCCGTCAAGCGCTATAAAAGGCGAGATACCTTCAAAATTATTTCTTGGGAAGCTTGATTTGGATAGATTGAGAGTTATAGGGAGTAAAGCATGGGCTTATTTACTTCCGAAATCGCATGACAAATTTGATAGAAGGGCATTACCTACACGAATGGTTGGTTATGGGGCAAACGGATATAGGCTATGGGATCCTGAGAGTGATTCAATATTGACATCAAGGGACGTTGTGTTTGACGAGACGGATATCAAGTTTAAAACCTTGGTAAATGAATACTTTTCTGGAGAAAATTTCAAAGATCTTGATGATTCTGAGGTCAGGTCTCCGCACAAACGAACCCCGCAGAAATCTCCGCCTAAAAGTCCCAAACCAGTTACCCCCGATCTTGCGAAGGAGAAACCTTCCAGACCAAAACGGCAAATTAAGTTACCTGAAAAACTTGGAGACTACGAATTATATACATCAGAGACGAATATTGTCCATTGTTTATATGCAGATCCTGAAACCTATGATGAAGCAATATCCGAAGATGGTTGGAAGCAAGCAATCAGCGAAGAACTGGAAGCAATGGAGAGATATGGAACATGGACAGAATCAGACCTACCCCAAGACACAAAAGCGATCGGAACCAGATGGGTCTTCCGCACCAAGTCTGACGGTAAGAAACGTGCCAGATTAGTTGCCAGAGGCTTTCAAGAGGATGACTCTCGTAGTAATTACTCACCCGTTGCGAGGATATCAACCGTGAGGATGCTACTATCAAAAGCAGTTCAGGAAAATTTACCTATGTTCCATTTAGACGTGCCTACTGCATTTCTAAACGGCGACTTGGATCATGAAGTGTACATCAAACCACCCGAGGGAACGACATTTAAGAAATTTCTCAAACTAAATAAGGCCCTATATGGTTTAAGAGCGTCTCCACGTTGCTGGAATAAAAAATTCCACGATTTCATGATGAGCCAGGGATTTGAGAGATCTCTGTCAGACTTTTGTCTTTATAATAAGGACGACGTTTGGCTTATAGTCTAGGTCGACGATTCACTCATAGTTGGAAACGGATCACAAGAAATTATAAATGCAATGGAACTTCAGTTCAACGCTAAAAACCTCGGTGAACCTAAAATGCTCCTGGGATTGGAGATAGAGAGAAAGGACGACCGAATTTACATAAGCCAACATAAAATTTTGGAAAAATTGCTAACAAAATTTCAAATGATGTCGTGCAAAGGCGCCAAAACCCCAATGGAACAGCGATTTCAGTCATCAACTTCAGAGGATATCGCTAATAACATTCCATTCCGGGAGTTGATTGGGAGCCTGATGTACGTGTCTCTATGTAGCCGCCCAGACATAGCATTTTCAACCTCCTATTTGAGCCGTCATCTACATAAACCTACCATTTCCCTTTGGAAAGCTGGAAAACGTGTTCTGCAATATCTAAAAAGTACAATCAACTTCAACTTGATCTACGAGAGGTCTTCATCCCAGAACCAGGATTTAGTCGCCTACTCAGACAGTGACTGGGCAGGGGATCAAGAAGATAGAAAGAGTACGTCGGGAACCACACTTTTCTACTACGGCAATCTCATAGCATGGAGTTCTAGAAAGCAACAAACCGTCGCTCTCTCGAGTGCTGAGGCAGAGTACTTGGCTGCTGCATCCACAGCAACTGATGTTGTGCATTTTCGACAACTCGCTATGGACTTGAATTCGGAGGTAGATATGGTGCCTGTGATTTATATCGATAACCAAAGTGCTATTAGTCTGATTCAAAACTATGAAAACTCGAAGCGATCAAAGCATATAGATATAAGAGCACACTTTATAAAAGATTTGATTGAAAAACAATTAATACGTCTCATATATGTTCCTACCGATGAAAATATTGCAGATGGGATGACTAAATCCCTAGGAACAATTAAATTCAATTCTTTCAGAGATAAAATGAAATTGTTGAACTTATCATGTAATGAAACTGTTTAACTTGTCATGTATTTCTGTCTTATGATGCATACTTAACATTTCTTTGTTATTACGTATTTGTTTAAAAAGTTTTGATATAGCAATTGATATGTAATGTGTGTAAATGAATTTTCAAATTCCTTCTTTACATTATGTATTTTTGAATTATTCAATTTTCAAGTTTTCCATTGAAAAACTATCAATTGAGGAGGTATGTTGATCGATCAATTGTTTATCTGGTTAGATTCGATTAGTAGGTTCAATCGATTCCCTACCCCCACTCTTCCTAATAAATCAGTTCAGTTTGAAATGTCCAAATGCGTTCTACGTCTCTCGATTCCCTTTAATTATTTCAGCTAATTATTTAACACTAGCTTAGAAGCACTGATAAAGAAACAGGCCAAGGCAAGCATGAACATGGTCACAACCATGAAATCTTCTGTTACTGCACAACAGGCGGACCTCCAGTCAAATTTAGCAAATATTAAGGCCTGGGCAAAGACAATTGCTAATGAGATGGATGCAACAAAAAAAAAAAACAGTTTCACAACAGGCTGCGGTGATCGCTGGCATGCAACTTCTGCAAAGTATGATGCATCTATTTAGCAAATTAACCGCTGTGATGGCAATGCTAGAAGAAAACGCTCGGCTCCAATCAATCATTTTGATTTCCTTTGTTACCAAATCCACACCGGTCGACTATCTTCCAGAAACCATAATCACTCAGACCGCGAACTACATCAACCAAAGAATGGGGGATGAGTATGAGATTCTTCCCAGGCTAGGGCTTACTGAAATATTAGCACGGTCCCCGACTCGTATTTTTATGGTAGGAGAGACATTCATTTATTCTGTTGAAATACCCATTGTTCACAATGTTACTTCCTGTAGTTACTTTCGAATTCACGCGATCCCTATTCCAATAGCAGGAGCTTGGTTGCAACTGGATCAAAATTATAATGCCTTCAGCGTCAACAAGCAAGCAAATTTAATCCGTGTTTTCTCAGAGGTCGAATGGAACGACTGCATACAAAACCCTTTGAGACTATGTCGATCTGATGTTTTGACATACAAACCAAGCAACTCTGATTGTCTTCTTGGCCTGGTTCAAGATAACAGCGAAAACTGGAAATTTTGCAAACTTCAAGGACTGAGAGCAAATCAGGTGGGAACAACATACACCCTCCGCATTAGCCCAACTAGGTGGTTAATCACGACATCGAATAAGGCTTCAACAGCGATTAGTACATGCGATATTGGGGGTGGTCACACAACAACTCGATCTGAGGTAGTTAGCTCAATACAAGTTATTCAAATCCCGTTGAACTGCGAGTGGGAATATGATAACATTATACTAACCCCGTCTGCCCCTCCAAATTTCAATAAAGATGAATTTAAACACGTCATGAACAGTTATGTACACTCTGCTTTAGGGGAAGGCTCTTTTGTTGTCCAAAATGCCCCTGTGTGGGTCCCACCACTTAATGACCTCACTACTACAGAACTCAATGTCACACTCACAACTGTTGACACTAACTTGCCAACCCAATTAATGAGCTTCACAAACATAACGCAAGCAATCCTTGATCACGACATCTCTTCAATTCTTGAAACCATGTATAGCAGCAAATCGAATCTTAGTAACATGACGAATCTTGCTCACACCATAGGAACCCATCGTCTGCATCAAAGTGGACGTTAGACTTCGATTGGATGCCGTTAGCACACCTTGAGATTTGGGTAGTTCTAACAACTCTTTGTATCATATGTACTTGGCTAATCTTGAAAGTAAGAAGTATAAGCCTGAACAATCGTGCGATACCATCATCAACCATTGCTGCTGGCATGAGTTTGCTCCCGACACACATGAGTAAGACGAAATATGCGATACAGAAATTACCCGATGTTATTCGTGAAGCCATGATGGGCATTGCACCAGACCTCAAAGTTTCATCAACTACTAATATATGTAATTAGACCGGTGAATCACACTACGTTGTTCGAGAGCTCTCACAACCTCACCAATGGGAGCTATGCAACAAATTTGACTATTGTGTTAGATCAATTAACACACTTACTTCAACTACAAATGAACAAGACTGACACTACGACCACACTTCTTCAGAAGCAAATTGAGCAAGCAATGAGTATATTAACACAGATTCCTCATTGGGTACATTGGTGGGTGCACGTCTCATCAGCTGCGTTCCTGCTGAGCTGCGTTCCCTTCCGCCCCACCAGTTCAAGAAGAAGATGAAAAAGATGTTGATTGAAGCTGAGATGTACAGCGTTAAGGACTTTAAGAACAAAAGTTTTGACTAAGGTCTTATTTCCCTTGATTTTATTATTATTTCCAGTTATTATTGACGTTGATTATTATTATAACTATTGCTGACGTTTGTTATGCCTGTTTAGGCGTCTTACAAATAAAACTATTATTATTATTATTATTATTGTTATTATTATTATTACCTCATTCCTGTGATTGTCATCATTTTTGCAATCTGTTGTCATCTTGCTGTTAGGAGATCAATTCTACAGAGACTCCACCTATTAGAAGGTAAACTAAACGTATTTCCTTTGAATCGAGGAGATCGTATAGGGCATCATATTGCTGAGACAAGGGTCATTCTAGTCTTGTTGATAGAAGTAACAATTCTTCTCCCAGGCTGGGTGAGATGGACTCGCACCTCTCGTTTCCAGCGACTGACAATGAGTTGTGGAATACAGCTATGCACCATTGCTGGAACGTGTGCAGAGTGGGTAGTGACAACCCAACCAAGTTTGGCTGGATTGCTAACCCCAATCACATCCGGGTACTTTGATCGTTGGATTTTCAGTCGCATAACATGGGGCCCTATTTGTCTGCGAAGAGCTTCAAATATCAAAATTAGTGCATGCAAGGACTTGCCAACTAAAATAAAGTTAAAGAAAAGTGAAATACTGAGTCAGATCCAGCCACCATTGCCTCATAGATTTGTCTCTCTCAGAGTTATTGGCATATCATCTATTTTACTCACAGATACATGTCGGAGTGAACTAGCTTATCAAGCGGGTGAAGTTCCAAAAGGGAATCAGTTGGCACAGAGTTTGGGGATTGATCTTAAGTATTTGAAGAGATAATCTTAGCGACCCAAACTTTATCACACCAGGCCCTGTGCCGTTCTTGATTGGAGCTGATTTGTTTTCTGAAGTGGTAACAGGGGCTCCTATCGTAATCCATCATGATGGACCCCGTCTCATCGACACTATCTTCGGGTATGCTGTTGTTGGAAAATATCGGGACAACTCTTCCCGCGCGTCTAACAGATCTCTATCCTTGTTATCCTGTGATGCTACCTCGACTCTCATTGAGAAGTTTTGGGAGATTGAGGAGCCGTCTGTCAATCGTACACTCTCTCCCGAGGATGAGCAGTGTGAAAATCATTTTGCAGCCACACATCGCCGAACTGAAGAGGGTAGGTATATCGTGGCCTTACCTTTCAAAAATCAAAACCCCAGCATTGTTCCATATACAAGTAAAGCTCTATCTCGCTTGTACTCTCTTGAAAACAAGCTCTCAAAGGACCCTAACCTCAAGAAAGATTACACAGATTTCATGTCAGAGTATCAATCTCTTGGGCACATGTCTGTCGCAACATGTGAACCCGCCTATGTAATACCACACCTTCCTGTGTATAAACTAGATGCAGAGGGTAATGGGAAACTCAGGGTCGTCTTCGATGCAAGTTTCAAGTCTGCAACAGGATCACTCAATGATCATTTATTGACTGGGCCTAAGCTCCAGGCTGATATTGGCGACATTGTACTTAATTTTCGGTCTTTTAATAATCGTTCTTAATTTTAATAATAATTCGTTTTAATATTCGTTTTTAATAATATTTCACGCAGTCTTTGATACTTACAAAGAGAATTTGTCGTTACTAGCATGGATGACATCTCACACCACCAAATGGTTGAAAAGAGGCTCGCTTTTCGATTTCAAAGAGCGATAGAACAAAGATAGGGTTGTTGTTCAGAACCCTGTTTTAGTCACCAAATACTCCAAGCCCAGCGCAGCGAACCAATCTCAATTCTTCACATCAGAAAGTCAGCAGGTAACCACCATGCCATGTTTCTCCGGCAAGCACACTACTAAAGTACCTCCGTGATTCAAGTAATGTAGACTCGGGCACAGAGGACAAGTTCTCTGGATTACGCATGCTAATTGTGAACTGAACTAATCAACTGATCAGGAAGGTTGAGTCAACACAGAAAATCCTCACCTGGGGAAACTCAGACTGGCTAGAAGTCAAACCTGGTTTTGGAGAAGTCATAAGGGAAGTCCCAGCATTTTCAGGGGAGATGTTTATGGCAACCACGCTCTGCTACCAATTCGTCAGGTTACTATACTCTAAATGTATACGAATCCTTCTTAGAGCCCTTTTGGATTATTCGTATCATAGGTATCCTCAGGAACCTGGCGATGTAGTTCTACAATTCTAGGATTGTAAGAACAAATAGTTAGACACTTGATCTATTTTTTTTAAAAGGTTTATTTTACCTACCTTCCTAGGTTACTAAGAAACCCTAAAGAACACGGTAGATCAGCGACCTCAGAAGATGAAACCCTCCACAGTAAAGAATTTTAACAAGTCCTCGGACGATGAGCGAGATATATATACTCAACTTTTCTACTCGGACTCCGTTGCTATCTTATCTGATCGGATTATCCGTTACCTCGCATCGGAGTAAAGTCTCTGTTAAGGTAAACACTCGAACCAATTATGTCACGTTCGATCATCGTACATAATCTATTCAAATTCTAGAAACGAATTACTACCACTGCTCAAAGAGTAGTTGGCCATGTTATCGAACGTGACAGGGGGTACCATGGCTGATGACATCTCTCTACACGTGTTGCAAACGTGGCCACTAATAAGGCGAAGGCTTGGAGGTGCCACCAAGGGAGTGTGTGCATGCACGGACCCTACCTCTGGGATGATCTTGGATTTACGGGCAAGGCCGTTCTAGTACCTTGGCCCTCAACCCCGCCAAAAAAATCCCAAACGCTTTACCAAAGGCGCTTAGAGGGTACCTACAAAATGTTTGGTATGTCAGGTTGGTAACTGATATGGCCCAACGATTATATTGTGGGGCTTCAAACCCTCTCTGTGGGCCTCTTCCCAGGGAGTGGGTGCCTATCCTTAATTAGGCCTGGTCACAAGACCCAGGGAGGACAGCCCTGAGAAAAAACTGGGGAGCATTAGCCTTCGGGCAAGAGGGCTAGGGAGCCACCTCCGATACATGGAGGCACACTGCTGCCTGGGTGGGACAGCCTCATAGTGCTTCTCCATACAAGAAAACGTCCCTAACCGTCCCAGGGGTCCCAGCAATGGTAAGCAGCCCTGTTGGTACCCATAGTCTCGGAACGTGGGGCCCTTGAAGTCTGTAGGGGTATTAGCCCTGGATGTGTAGGGGGACTTAAGAGACCGTCGGAGTTACAAATTGTCCCGACTGTGTAGGTCTCGCTGTCTGGAGTTCCAGGCAAAGTGTAAAAACTGGGGCATGCCCGTGAGACCGAGCCTTCAGGGTAAGGGATTAGCAGGAATTATGGATAAAAAAAACCAGTACAATAAGTAGAATTGGGTCATCACGACATGTGATGTCGCCAGCAGGATCTATCAATCCTCATGCACCAATAACTGCAATACAACGCCTATCGCAGGCCTCCAGGGCCCTTGGCAAACTGAGTGCTTACGTGTTCGAGCGAGAAACACGCCAAGTACTTGAGTAAGAGGGTGGAACTGGTTGAGACAATCCACAGAGAGCTGGAGGATGATCTAGGGCTCATGGGCAAGATTTATCCGTGTCTTGTTTCCCTCGAGGCGTCCATCACTCATATAGCCGGTTGCTTGGAGGGACTGGGAAGTGCTGGACAGGCTGAGGCCGCCCAGATGGACATGGAAGGGATACAGCAATGTGTCCAAACCATAGTCCGGAAGGAGGTCCAGGTTTTAATTCTACAGCCATAAATCGAAGAGGCTTCCAGTCAAGACGTAAGGAGATTTCACAAAGGTTTCTATGAGACTTCTAACAAGGTAACGCAGGACCATTTTCTTAGGAAGTATACATCGCAGAAGAAACCATCGACTAATAAGGGTGTCAAAAAGCAAGCTGCAGTTACAATAACGTACCAAATCCCTTCAATGAGGCGAGGTATAGTCAACGTTTGTTCCAAAGCGTTCTGTGGCATTTTGGGTATATCAAATCGCAGAGTTCAGAGAATTTGTAAAAACTTTGTCGAGAAAGGGGAATCTCCAAGGGAGCGGCGAGGTGGTACCTGACATTCTGTCAAATGCGCCGAAAAGAAGGAAGCTGTGAAGCAGTTTATCAGACTTCAATTCGTCAAATCCCACTACACACGGGAAAAAAGTACAAGGAATTACTTACCCAGTGATATGAACTTAAGGACTCTGTGGACCACTTACAATGCAGAAACAACCTCTGATATGACAGTGAAGTACGCTTACTTCTTGCACATTTTTAACCACTGCTTTAATATAAGCTTCAAATCCCCTGCTACCGATCAGTGTTCAGAGTGCATCTGTCTGGATTCACTCCTTCTAGTCACCCCAACAGGAAGCAATAAAGAGGTTTTGATGGAAACAAAAAAATGTTCACAAACTGAAATACAGATCGTTTTATGACATGGTAAAGGCAGAAGAGCCACCAACTGTACTAAAACTGTCATTTGACTGCCAGAAGAACCTCGTGCTTCCTAAGGTAACTGACCAGTCTGCCTATAACAGCCACCAGCTGTACTTGTACAACTTTGCAGTGTGCGAGAGTTCTTTTACAGGTAAAGGTGTGCAGGATCCAAAAAACGTGTTGTTATACACTTGGTGTGAACATGAGCATCCGAAGGGCTCAAACGAAATCGCATCCATCCTCTGGTACCACTTGACGTCTTGTGACTTGGAAGGGATCACTGAGATTAAGCTATTCTGTGACGGATGTCCCAGGCAGAATAAAAACCTTTGTCAAGACGTGCGAGACATGTAACCTCCGCAAGGCCAGGGAACCCAAAGACCCTATCCAAAAGGTACATATCCCAGAGTGCCCTTTCGAGATGGTTTCCTTAGACATTGTGGGACCACTCCCGAGGACTGGGAAGGGGTACTGCTACCTACTCACGTTTATTGACCATCTGACTAGATACACAGAGGCCATACCCTTGCGCAAGTAGACGGCCGTCGAGGTGGCCAGGGCTTTTGTACACCATATCAACTTGAGACGTGGCGTACCAGAGAAGCTCCTCACGGACCAGGGGGCCAATTTTATGTCCTCCCTTATGAAAGAGACATGCCATATGCTTGGGATACAGAAGTTGTGAACCACCCCCTACCACCCTGAATCCAATGGAGTAATGAGGAATTTCACCATGTCGGAATTTCCTATTTTTGACCCCAAAATCGGATTCAGCACCTCGAAAAACCCCCTAAGGCAAACTTTCAGCCCGAACTTCCTAATTTACGAATAAACAAAACAGTGTAGAAAATACGAATTTTTAAAAAAACCGGGAAAATGTCGTCATCCTGGAATAGTTCATTTATGGCCGCTTGAAGCGCTGAGATCGAGCAATCTATAGTCCCCAGATGCAAAATTTCACGAAACAATAAAGTTCGAAATCGAAAAACTGAAGAAAAAAATAGAAAAAGCAAGATGGGGAAAATTAGGTTTCCCCTGTTTTTGTTTGACAACTTTTCTCTTAGAAAACACGATTTCGTCGTCCCAATGGGCAACACTGGGAGGAGACGGCGATCCGAACAGCCCAATCAGCGAGCGTTCCCGCTTCACGTCCGTTTCCCCGGTTAGTTTTGAAATCAAAAATTTTGATTGTCTCCCAAAAATAACAGGAGACTTATTTTCCGAAATCAGCCCGATTTTCATCTATCCCACACCATGAACTATTCAGGAAAAATGCAAACAGAATTCGGTGAAATTCCTCATTGAAAGGTTCCACGGGACTTTGGTGGCCATAATACGATCCTTCGTCACCAAACATGGAACTGACTGGGGCCACTGGGTACCATTTGCCCTAGCTGTGTATTGGGAGATTGGACATTCAGCTACGGGATATTCACCTCAGTACATGTTGTGTGGCCAGGAGCTAAGACTCCTGGGGGAGGGATGGAGAGAGCCACAGGGAGAGAGAGAGAGAGAGAGAGAGAGAGAGAGAGAGAGAGAGAGAGAGAACACTGGAGAGGAGCGAGCTGCTGAGAGGCTGATGGAGACAATATCAGTTGCCAGGCATGAGGCCCAGCGTCTGATCAAGGAACAGTGGGACAAACATGTTTAGCGGTTAAATCGTAGGCGACGCCCAAAGTCCTTTGCAGTAGGAAGCCAGGTATACCTCCACAATCCCGTATGACCCACGGGGGAGAGTTCCAAGTTCCACTGCCCCTGGACCGGGCCCCATATGGTACTGGAACAGATCTCGGAGGTAACTTACTGGGTCCAACTATCCAGTGGAGCTAAGGCTGTGATCCATGCCAACTGCCTCAAACCTGTGATGCAAAGAGGGGGATTGCCGAGGAAGACTTGACAGGTTAGGCAAGCCAACCGTGATCAGCAGAGAGAGCATGGAGTCAGTAATGAGGAAGTAGACATAAGGAATGATAGCAGTGTGGAAGTCGCCCTAAGAGAGGATAGCAGTAATGAAGAGGAAGCCAAGGTGGAATGGGTGCATAGGAGGGAAGGGTTGAGGAACTTCCGAGACCACCTACTCCAGAGGATCCAAGGAAGGGGAGCTGGACAGTATGGGTCCCCTAGGAGAGAAGCTGATGGGTCCTCTAGCAGGACGTCAGACAGCATCAACTCCCTACTACCTCACTGGATGCGCTCACTGACTGTATTGTTGGGTGCTTGATCAGAAACTGGTTTGGAGGAGGAAGACTTTTCATCCCCTTCAGGGAGTGACAGCATTGTGCTGAGTACATCACCAGATCTAGACATATCTGGTGTCTCCAGTGTGGAGACAGGAGATCCATTTTCGACCCCCCCAACGCCCGCCCCCCATTTTGGGAGGAGGATCCTCGCGCATTAGGACCCGCACCACCATCCTCAGAGGAAGGGAGGAATCGGACGGACACCCGGCCTGCAGATGGGGCCACCCTAGGGACCCCCAGGGGCTGACCCTGGCGGAAGCGGGTTGTACCCCGTTGTCTGCAGGACTATCAACTGGGGTTCTCCAGTGACTCGGAATAGCTAGTGAACCCCAAGCTGGAGGATGAAATTGAGTCGAATGGTCCTCCACCACTCATTGGCCACAAATGGGTTGGTAGCTACTTCTAGAGTTATAACTTAGGATAGATGGGAGTTGAAAAGGGGAGGTGACACTTTAGTAAGGTTTGGTTGGTCATCACCAGGTGTAGCATTGGAGGGGCTACATCTAAGGGGGGATGGATGGGGGGTGGGCAAGGCATTCAAACCTTCTGTTCTGAGAATTAGGAAATAGACAAGGGGCATGTAAACATTTATAAGAAGAGAGAGGGAGGTCTGAGAAAGGTAGGGATGACGAGGTAGAAAAGTATAGGACTTAGTAACTAGCAGAAAGGGTTAGGAGGTTGAAAGTCAATTACTCCCTGTTTTGCTTACAGGTGGAGACTATTCATCCTCATGGCGGGGGCAATGGGAGGCCCCATAGAGAACCAAGGAGTAACCTTCATCAACCCAACTCCACTGATGCTAAGTAGTGAGGAGTGGAGAATAATTGTAGACATTAATGTAACTAGGATATTTACATCACTAAATAGTATCACTTAGTTTAGTATCACTAAATTAGAGACAACTGCCAGGAACGTAATAGCCGACCTGAACCATCTGGTCCCACATGACCCGGCCCTTCAGGAGGGAGTGGATGCAACCAAAAGAACCCATCAGGTTTTCCAGGAGATGAGGGATACAGTCCAGTTCGAGGTCATAAAAGTACGAGAGCTATTGAGAGAATTGACCCTGGCTGTGGGAGAGGGAGCTCTAGGGAACTTCAGTCCTCATTTAGTGAGACCCATCGATTTAAGTAGACTCGTAGAATTAGTAAGAGATAAGTTGCCCAAGGGGTATAACATGATAGCTAGTAGTGACCTAGCCCAGGTCCATAGTCATTACCAATCAGCCCAGATCACTGGTTGGCATACCGACCACACATGTATTGTGTTGTCTTTTCCCCTCGAATCTAACGGGCCCAGTATACGGTGTTTGATGTGGCAGTACTACTGGTAGTAGAACGCGTTAGCAGGCAACATCTCAGGTTAGACACGGCAGTAACACAGTTCGTGACTAGAGACGATCATGAGTATTATGCAGCTCTGACAAACTTCGACAAGGCACCATGTCGGATCAGACCCTTCCTGATCTGTCCCCCAGTGTTTCCATTGACCCACCGTAGTCAAGCGAGCTGCTTAGGTGACCTATACTACCATGACAACAGGACCTCTGGAAGTTGCGAGTGGAGAGCCCTGCTGGATAAACCCCCCAGCACTCTGGCAGTGGGAGGACAAGGAACAGCAATGGCACTACTTCCTACCTGACCCCGTGGTTATCACCGAACTGTGATTTCACCGATTTTGTTTAGAGAAAGTGCGAATTTTGTTATTACAGTGCGTGTTTTCCAGTTCTTTTGAGGTAAATATTGATAAATATTGAAATATTGATAGGTAAATATTGTTCCAGAGTTTTTAGGCGCATCGATCTTGTGAGACGTCGTAACAATACAAAGATCTATTACACGTGTTGCGCCTCAAAACACTGCACTCAACTGTATCAAAACAAAATTCTAATTTTTGTCACTTATCTGGTACCTATAGGTCGACAATGAATAAAAGAACAGTATTCGGGGAGGAAGAGAAGAGATTACTAAAAATTCTGGTGTTGAAGAACAGCCGAATCGGTGAGTCAAAGCACAGTGATGCCGTGAGCGTTGTAAAGAAGAAAGAATGTTGGGACAAGATTACAGAGGAGTTCAACTCTTGCGGAAGATTCCCTGTGGTAAGGATCCAATTTTGATTACAATAATTGTAACTAACAATATTATCCAGATATCATAAGTTCATGACTTCCGGCCACTCATTTTTACCCAATGACAGAGACTTCGGTGTAATCGAAAAAGCAGCAAAAACAGCTTCTTCCTTCCTTCCTGATCTTCATTCCTGATGATTGGGTGCGAATCATCCGGAGTGCAAAACTAAAAAATCCTTGAAGTTTTAAAAATCTTGCGATTTTTATATGTGCAAAGTTTGATCGTTTTGCGATACGAAGATGCGGTGAATTCTTTGCTTTAACAGATAAATTAAAGTTGAAAAAGAAAAAGTGTTTAGGATGTTTTTCATTCTGATTCTTGTTGGTGTTGCATTGGCGGCTGATCCTGGCGGCTCCGGCCCTGGTTCAGGAAGTGAGCCTGCTTATGTTGCTGGATCAATTGACTGTTTTGCGGGAAAGTCTCGGAAAGAGACAGTCATGTGTATTGGAGACTCCTTAAAGTCTGGTAGTATAAATCTTGAGGCTGCAAATAGGATGATAAAGAGGCTTTCTCATGAAGGGGTGCCAGATCGTAATGTCTACGCCTGGGGCATCTCCAATGATGGTAGCCTTGAATTTGCAAAGTACCATGATCCCTCGGGAGATATACTTGAGCTCAGCCTTGGACACTTGAGATGGACAACTCCGAGGAACAGAATTATGCACGCACAGATCCAAAGGAAAGTCATACTCCGCCTACTCCTGGGAAAGTGTGAAGGACACAAAACCCATCGAACATTGGTTCGATTTAACGAGTATTAGTGGTGATCCCGGAGCTCATTGGACATTCGCTGAAGACGGTTACACTCCTGGAATACAAGATTCAATATCAACAAAAAGTTGCTCTGGGTACGATGATTTGAGAGACGCCTTGTCTACGAAACAATCCTTCAGTACGTATTTTATGAACCCAAACCATTTCTGTGTCAAATTTGATGACAAAATGCAAACTGTCGTGGGCAAATACAAAGAGGACATCATGATAGTCCGTGGAATAGAGACAAAGACAAGGATACCTCAATGGGAGTGTGCCTACACAGGTGCCTGGAGATGTTCTGGAATGATGACGGATGAAGAGAAGAGGAGGTTTAGAGAGATTGTATCTTTAAACTGATGACCCCCGGTATGGTTCCTAAGGATGGAGAAATCCATGAGGAGGTTGAGATCTTTTTTTCTGGATGCTCCGGTAACATTTGACGCACCTGATCTGAACGACGATGAAGATGAGAATGGAAATTTTTATCTTGGTGATGTCTTTTTTTACTGGCTAGTTGAGAGGAATGGAGGTCTCCCGAAGTGGATTGTGAAATTCTTGGGAACTGTAGACCGGGGTTTCGGTCTTTGTATTATGTACTGTATATATTTATCTGTAGTTTTGTATAAATTAAATTTCCTTCCCCGTTGGGCTGTTTTTATTTTATTATCTATCTATTTAATTGTAAATCTTTTGCTTCATTGTGGTGTTTTCATTGTTTGCTTTTTCTTCATGAATGTGGGAATACTGATTAGCAGAAGGAAAATCCCAACTATGACGAATAGTGCCAGCATGTCTGAGAGTAGCAATGGTTTGAGATTGGCGGATGTGACTCCTTGGCTCCTGTTGTGGATACTAGTCGGACACCTGTTTATGATGCAATGGTACGACCTCAGTTTGTTGTTTTCCCTCCAACTGTTTGGCCTGGTGATTTTCACAATGTCGTTGACCAAGATAAGTTCAACTGGGGAGAATTCCTCCTCTACGGTGTTCTCAATATTCCTGATAGCGGTTTTGGGTATGGTTTTACTATCAGTTTTCATAATTTTCATTATCAATATAGACAAAGTTTCCAGAATTATCTTTGGCGAAGAGAGAGAGCACGTAGTCAGGGATGAGATAGTGAATGACCGAACCTTGAGAGGCGCTCAAATTTTAGACTACTTCTCATTATTGAGCCAATACTTGTATCCATTAACTTTTCTGTTTCCGATGTGGGAGCTTCTTCAAATTTCTGTTTCGTATTGGGAGAAATATCCCTATGGATGCCTACCCTAAACCTGCTTCTGGGTCCAACTCTTGGTGTGAAGGAAGCTGCTAAGCTATTGTCGAAGAATCCCAACTATGCTACGGATGCTACTTCGAGGGTTCTGAGCGTTCCAGTGCTCGGCATTCCTCTGGGGTGGGTTGCGCTTCGACTCATGCTTATGGAGTACCATACCGTGGCTTTGTCATTCCTTGGCTTTATGGTATCTCTATACCTGTTCTACTCTTGGGAGGCAACAGAATGGATGGGTAGATACATCGTTCCCTATTTGGACAAGGGAAGGCACGACATGTCGATAGCCAAAAGCACCTCTGTTTCTGACAGTTGCGCGTCGTATGTCTTTTTGTCTTCAATTGGAGCCATCCTCCTGCGTAGCAATCAATTCATTTCTGTGACGGTTGGGTTTGTTGTGATGGTGACGTTAGTTAGATACTGCGAGTCGAGAAAATTCTCTTATGTGGCTGGTGGTCTGCTCACATACAACCCGGGTCGCAAGAATGGGAATCTTGCATGATACTACTACACCAGCAGACCCAATGACAGAGACTTCGGTGTAATCGAAAAAGTAGCAAAAACAGCTTCTTCCTTCCTTCCTGATCATTCCTGATCGAATCATCCGGAGTGCAAAACTAAAAAATCCTTTCACTGTTCGAAATGCACCAAAATCACTTTAGCTCGACATCCAATTTGGAGAAATCCATAACTAAAAGGAAACTAAACACAATGAAATTACCTTTCATGTGGCTCAAAGTTCAATGGCTCCGCTTCGACAATACTCCAAATGCCATTTTTTACAAGGAAAATTTGAGTACCCTCGTAGACTTCAGCTGTCTGGATATTACCAAATCTACTAGAGGAAGACCCCGTATATCTCAGGATTCCCAATTTCAACCATTGTATGAACATCCCAGGCTAGTGACGCCTTTTAGAAGCGTTTAATATCATCTCATAGCAATAAATTAATTTTGACAAGCATTCCCAGAATAACTTCTGAGAGTATTACACATTGAAGTAGGGTGTGCTAAAGATTTGAGTGGAAAAGTGGATAACACATGGATAAAAGTCGGAGGGGATTTGTTACCAGTCCAACCACCGAAACAATTAACAGCTGATTTTGACGAAAAATGGGCTTACGGTGATGTTAAGAGCTTAGGGCAGATAGGATTCTTGACCGACTGACTCTCAAATCAAATTATACAGAGAATCCGTCATCAATCCGATGGAGCAAGCTGTTATTACAAACACGTTTGTATCTAGGATCATAACACAAGGCAAGATATCTTCACAAGGACTTGATTTCAATGCAGGGCTGAACGCACAAGATTTAACCGAATCAATATCTGATATGGTGATATCCAAAGTATACGGTGTTTGGGATTTTTTCATAAAACATCTTGGCGCAGTGTTAGGATTTGCCTTGTTATGGGACCTGTTCTGGGGCATCAAGTCCTGCTGTCTTAACAGTTGGATGATTTGCCTTGTTATGGGACCTGTTCTGGGGCATCATGTCCTGCTGTCTTAACAGTTGGATGATTTGCCTTGTTATGGGACCTGTTCTGGGGCATCAAGTCCTGCTGTCTTAACAGTTGGATGATTTGCCTTGTTATGGGACCTGTTCTGGGGCATCATGTCCTGCTGTCTTAACAGTTGGATGATTTGCCTTGTTATGGGACCTGTTCTGGGGCATCATGTCCTGCTGTCTTAACAGTTGGATGATTTGCCTTGTTATGGGACCTGTTCTGGGGCATCATGTCCTGCTGTCTTAACAGTTGGATGATTTGCCTTGTTATGGGACCTGTTCTGGGGCATCATGTCCTGCTGTCTTAACAGTTGGATGATTTGCCTTGTTATGGGACCTGTTCTGGGGCATCATGTCCTGCTGTCTTAACAGTTGGATGATTTGCCTTGTTATGGGACCTGTACTGGGGCATCAAGTCCTGCTGTCTTAACAGTTGGATGATTTGCCTTGTTATGGGACCTGTTCTGGGGCATCATGTCCTGCTGTCTTAACAGTTGGATGATTTGCCTTGTTATGGGACCTGTTCTGGGGCATCATGTCCTGCTGTCTTAACAGTTGGATGATTTGCCTTGTTATGGGACCTGTTCTGGGGCATCATGTCCTGCTGTCTTAACAGTTGGATGATTTGCCTTGTTATGGGACCTGTTCTGGGGCATCATGTCCTGCTGTCTTAACAGTTGGATGATTTGCCTTGTTATGGGACCTGTTCTGGGGCATCATGTCCTGCTGTCTTAACAGTTGGATGATTTGCCTTGTTATGGGACCTGTTCTGGGGCATCAAGTCCTGCTGTCTTAACAGTTGGATGATTTGCCTTGTTATGGGACCTGTTCTGGGGCATCATGTCCTGCTGTCTTAACAGTTGGATGATTTGCCTTGTTATGGGACCTGTTCTGGGGCATCATGTCCTGCTGTCTTAACAGTTGGATGATTTGCCTTGTTATGGGACCTGTTCTGGGGCATCATGTCCTGCTGTCTTAACAGTTGGATGATTTGCCTTGTTATGGGACCTGTTCTGGGGCATCAAGTCCTGCTGTCTTAACAGTTGGATGATTTGCCTTGTTATGGGACCTGTTCTGGGGCATCATGTCCTGCTGTCTTAACAGTTGGATGATTTGCCTTGTTATGGGACCTGTTCTGGGGCATCATGTCCTGCTGTCTTAACAGTTGGATGATATTCAGAAGGTTTGGACTGTCTGGACTCCTTATAATGGGATTTTGGTCATCATTTGTCAAACATGTGTTATATGGAGATTTAACAACAAAGAGATTTGGAATGTCAAGACAAAGGGACCAAACAAATGATGGAGCTATAGGCAATTCAACTGATGTGGAACTAGGTTTAATGACCCCCGCTGCGGAGACTGTATCCCAATCTAGCAAGACCATCAAAGATCAAAGATTGTAGTAGATTCTTCTGGATACCCACATCTCAAAAATGCTCTCGATGAATTTAGGTAAGTCAATCTTTACATACTATTGCATATCCAATGTATATAATATGTCTATTTGCTTATGGTTCACCGTATTGAGTATCTTATAAAATACATATATTATCCAGTTCTAGCAGATTAACATTTATTAATGATAATATCAATATCAATATTAACACAAGTATATTATCTTTCTTGATGTGTGGATGTTATGTAATTTATTAAAAAATAAATAAATAAAAATATATATATATATATATATCTATCTCGCAGTCCATGACATCGATCTCGTACTTCGCGCTCGTTTTTTAGGAAAGTGATGGAGGAATTATCTCGTATATCTCGTCGTTATCATAGATGCAGCTCTTCGTCGTTTGACACACACTCATCTACAAATCGTGATCAAACCCACGTTGGGCAACCAACTGGCATTTTACGGGGTGAAAACCCTAGGTCCTTAAATCACAATGAAAACTCCGTGGATGGTCCTCTACAAAGGAGTATTGATCCGGATCACGAAAATCGTGACGGGGAGTCTCCAGATTTTGAGGGGTTCGCTCAAGACGCTGAGACTGAGATTCATCTTCCGCCAAAGATGCGGGCATGGTATGGGTCTTTTCAAGCTACATATGTGTACATATTAGAGTGTTCCATGTGGAATAATTGATTGATTAAACTAACTTACCTAAGTGAAGTTCAATCATAATTATTCCTAATAAACACTCTAATATGTACAACAACCCACCCAGGTTTTACCTTTCCCAGGTAGCGTCTCTCCTACTACTCTCTTTTCATAGATGAGCAGCCTAACCTGATCGGGGGTAGGTTATAGGGAATGCATGGAGGAGGGATAGATGGAAGAAGGACAGATCGGATGAGGGCAATTTTTGTCCTTATCCTTTTCATTTGCTGCAAATTTGGTGTATTGAGTCAATACTACATAATATGTGTACATATTATGTACATATTATGTGTACATATTATGTGTACATATTAGAGTGTTTATTAGGAATAAGTATGATTGAACTTTGTGAAAGGTGGGAAGCAGATAGCCGGGGTGAACTCCCAGCAGGGAAGATTAGGTTCACCGCGCTGCCAACAGATCACGTAGGCTTCCGCAACCCAGGGAATTGGACGGGACAGACGATGACCTGGTGGCCGCTCGATCTGAATCACTGACACATCTGGCATGGAAAAGTTCGGAGACCCCAATAAAACTGCAGGGTCTCCCTTTTTCGAGGGGGAAACCACGAAACGAACGTGAGAAAAAATGGAATTTCACTTCACTTGAGTATTGGGACTGGACTGGAAGAGTACGGAGGTCGGAAACAATACTGAGTTTTTAGAAAGTGCTAGAGGGTTACAGTGAGTGAAATTCTAACATTGTATCCAAAAGGATTTCATTGAGTTATTAACAATATTATTAATATTATTGATAACTAGCCAAATATTCTCGGCATCAGTAAGAGACAATAAAAGCTCCGGGGGTGAAGTGATTTGGTCCGGACACCAGGACAATCCGCGTTTCGGGTCATTTCCACGCGCGCCGTTCGGATCCTACGTCGGGCGTGCGCATTCTGCTCGAGCGAAGCCCGCATGAGTACTACTTATAAGTATAATTTCATGGTACCTACTCCTTGTAAGACCTGGGCTGGTACTAGTTTATAAGTAATTATAGGGTTTGAATTTTGTCATATATATGCGCATTCTGCGTGCGCATTCTGCTCGAGCAAAGCCCGCGTGAGTACTAGTTATAAGTATAAATTCATGGTAGGTACTTAGATACCATACTATATCTGCCAGTGAATAATACTCAGAATAGTATCAATCGAAACGATATATCGCTTCTAATATCCTTCATCGACATTCAAAAACTTTCCACAGTAACCCTGTAACCTCGCATTTTTTTGCGGTTTTCACAAGGACCTTAGGGTACTAGGTCCATGGGTTTTCATTTCTCTGGGTTTCTTGAACAGTTCGAGTTCCTTGTGACCATTGTTTTACTTTCCGGTTCACAACAATTTTTTTGATTTACTTTTTTTTTAAATTCAAGTCAAAATTCACTTCACGACAAATTTTTGTTTTCATGATTCGATAATAAATATTATTAATCTGTAATGTAACTTATTTATTACTTGATCCTTTCCATTTGTAGTGGATGAAAAAAATCATTTCATTGAACGGAAAATTCTTGGGAATAAGAATTGGAATAAATATAAAATGAAATAATCATTCATTTTTATTAAATTTTAAATTATTGACTTTTATTAATATATTTATAATGTTGATATTTATAATTCTTGATTAATGGAGTTTTTATTTGGTTTGCGAAATCATTTGTGGGTTAATTTGAAGTATCGATAGTATCGATACTTTGAGCCGATATTATCGAAGTATCGATATATAATAATATCGGTATCGAAAAGATATCGAGTATCGATACTTCCTGAGAAATATCGTATCGAAAGAGGTATCGATA
Source organism: Apolygus lucorum (assembly GCA_009739505.2). Lineage (NCBI taxonomy): Eukaryota > Metazoa > Arthropoda > Insecta > Hemiptera > Miridae > Apolygus > Apolygus lucorum. The sequence continues at coordinate 14,532,044 of CM019183.2, forward strand.
CTTAGGAGTATCGTGCCGTCCCTACAGATGGTTCAAAGTGAGTTAAATCTAAATAGAGGCTTCAAGAACTTCAAAAAATACAACATACCTACTTTAAACTTTATTAAACATACCTACCTACTTAGGAAACTGAAAATCAAAATTAGTTCTTAAAAACATTTTCGACAGCTAATGGAGTCGTTGTCCAACTTTTATACTCCTAAAATGTTCAATAAATTAATGATTTTCTCTCTCTTAACAAAGTTCTTTAAAAACATTGACTTCCCTAATACAACTATAGTTTGTTGAAGAAGAGTTGAAAATGCAGAATAGAGAATACAATATTTATTCTCTATATTGGAAAAACGAGAGAATGCTGAACTGCGAATACGGATTATTAATAAATAATGGAAGGAGACAACAACAGGAGATGACAAATGGAAGGAGGTTACAATGCAGGCTATCGATTCCGAACGAGTTCCAAAGGCGTTCGGTTAACAACGATTCCGAACTGATTCTATCCCTTCCACTTTCAGAATCGCGTTCCGTCCGGAACTGGTTCGGAATCGTTAGCCGAACAAACCTTTCTTTCCAACCTCACAACTACCTTTGCTCTCTGACCCTATTATCGTGAATCACCACCCCACAACACCCGTCATCCCAGTGCTTTTTCTCCTCATGTTAATTTCATTTACCTATTTGAGACGGCGAAAAATGTCTTTGCTGTTGTGCGTCTTGTCAAATATGGTACTCTTAGTGTCACTCCTACACTCAGTTTGAAGAGGAAGCTGTCGGCAGAAGGTGTTATTATGTCGATGTTGATCGACAATGAAGTTGTCGACGTGGATGTCCTTTTTGAAGGGGGTAAGTGCATTCTTACATAATTATTCTTGAAATTGACAATCTATGATACATTCAAATAGGAGTCTTAACTCCCTACTGACTCACTTAATGAGAAGGCTTAATGAGAAGTTTGATGTCTCACTAACATCACTAACCCTCTTGTACGAGGGTTGTCTCAAAAGTAAGGTTCCCTATTTTCTAACTTGGAGGGAAATCGTCCTACAATCGGGAAATTTTGAGGGAATATTTGTCGGGGTGTAGTGGCAACCTGTAATTTTTTTCCAGCCATTTCTACCCTATGGCAGTAACACGCTAGTAACCATGGAGATGCCTCTCAACCCCGTGTCCAAACTGGAGTTACGTTCTGTCATTCGTTTTCTCACGGCCAAAAATTTTTTGGAATTTTTTGAGCAAGAAGGTGAGTCTGTTTTTGACCGTATAGTGACTGGAGATGAAACATGGGTGCACCATTCGACACCAGAAACCAAACGCCAAAGCATGACATGGAAAAAAACAACTGAAAGTCCAGTCAAAAAAGCGAAAATGGTGCACTCAGCTGGAAAAATCATGGCAAGTGTTTTCTGGGATGTTAAAGGGATCCTGCTGATTGAGTATATGCCTAAGGGCACCACAATAACTTCCGACACTTACTGTGAGACTCTGAAAAAATTGAAATCCGCAATAAAGCGAAAACGACCAGGACTTTTGACGAAACAAGTTTTTTTGTTCCACGATAATGCTCGCCCCCACTCGGCTCGAAAGACTCAAGATCTTCTCAATTCATTCAGATGGGAAGTTTTTGGCCACCCACCATATTCACCTGATCTGGCACCAAGTGACTTTCACTTATTTCCACATCTGAAAGCTCATTTGGGGGGGTAAAAGCTCAAGACTGCCGTCTGTGCTTGGACCTCTAGTTCGGACACGCAGTTTTTCAAGGAGGGCATACATAAATTGCTCCCCCGGTTCCAAAAGTGCATCGATCGAGCTGGGAATTATGTTGAAAAGTGATATGATGTTACTAAACACAAAGCAATAAAAATTTTTGAAAAAAATTTTTTTTTGAATTTTTTATAGCATAGGGAACCTTACTTTTGAGACGACCCTCGTAGGTGATGTGTATTATACAAATCAACTACAAGAGGGTTAGTGATGTTAGTGAGACATCAAACTTGTCATTAAGAGTAATAATATATATAATAGTCTCATAATAATATTATGAATATATTTAATGAAATTAATATAATTAACCTTCACCGGCGACGCCCATCTCTCAGTCGGGCCCCCCTCTTCACACCCCTCTCCAAGCACCTCCCTGAAGGGTCAGAGTGCTGGGCGCCTCAGTACCCTCCTAGCTGCTGGAGAAGAAGCATAAGGTAAGTGAGTCAGGCTTCCATCTTCCGTTGCTTTGATATACTAGGGTGGGAGGCACCAAATTACGCCCCGTCTCTAATTCGGTGCATGCCCTGTTGCAACTTTTTTCTCCCGACTGGGAGACGGTGCAGACCCTAGCACTACACAACTTTCCTAGAATTCCATTATAACCAAGAATTTTTTCGTTTTATTATGTTTTAGGTATAAAAAATGGCCTCTTCTTCACGGCCCACTTCTAGTTGATCGTTATATCGCACAGATGATCCTGATTTTGAAGAGAGAATCAGAGAACTTTTCGCAAATGACGAGGTTGAAATCTCACCAGGAAACGAAAGTGACAATGAAGAGTTTCACGAAGACTTTGACAACTCAGACGATGACCCAGATTATGAAGTTTCTGAAGACGAGGGAGATGAGGACAGCACAACGGACGATGACGAGAATTTCATTGACGAGCCGGTACCCAGAAACCCTCCTGTGCGACCATATGGAGATGAAGATCGTGAACGAGCAGGTAATGCTAACATCTTACTAGAAATTCCAGAAACATACCTAGGTTGATATGATTTCGAGTGGCATTCGGCTGAGCCCAATCAACGTGTGAGAACTGATAGAGGGAACATTATGAGAGGCCTTCCTGGGCTAAAAGGGCCAGCTCTTGCTCTGGGGACTAAGCCTTCTCCGAAACAGATTTGGGATTTGTTCATTGATCCAGAAATAATAATTCAGATTGTTCGTTGGACTAATGTAAAACTGGAAAAAATTCGCGCAAATATCAATGCTGAATGGACCAATGAAAAAGTTGAAAGAATTAGAAAAAAAATTATTCTTACTCCAGCACAATGTGCAAAAGAAGAGAAAAAATATAATAACAGAATTGGTAGGTATTCTGAGACCAGTATTGACGAAATAAATGCATATATTGCCGCGCTAATCTTGACATCAATTTATAAAGGTTCAACGGAAGACGCAAGCTCTTTATTTTCTTCAGGTCCTTTTGGGCGTCCAATTTTTCGAGCAACAATGTCGGGCCGACGTTTCAAAGTCCTTACTGCTTCTCTCAGATTTGATAATCCTGAAGCACGTATTATTCGCCGACAAAATGATAAAACAGCCCCAATTTCTTTTATTTTTGAGCGATTTGTTGAAAATTGCCAAAAACCATTAACACCTAGCTCTGAAATGTGCGTAGATGAAATGCTGGTACCATTCAGGGGTCGGTGTCCGTTTCGCATTTACATGCCAAATAAGCCTGCGAAGTATGGTGTCAAGATTCAGGTTCTAACGGATGCCAAGACCTCATACTTCTACAATGGGTACATCTACACAGGCAAAAATTCGGACGGGGTTGGGCTCAGTCCATCGGAAAAAGAACTGCAAATACCTACTCAAATTGTCTTACGTTTAGTGAAAACTTTGAAAAACACTGGCAGAAATATTACTGTGGATAATTTTTACACTTCTGTCCAACTTTGCCGTGAAATTACAAAACGAGGGCTTACTTTAGTTGGCACGCTGAAAAAAAATAAAAAAGAAATCCCACCTCAATTTCAAGCCTCAAGCCGCAGACCCGAGGGTAGCAGCATGTTTGGTTTCTCCGAAAATATGACTCTTGTCTTATGTACCCAAAAAAAATAAAAACGTGTTGCTTCTCTCAACAATGCACCACGATAAATCAATAAACGAGGATACTGGGAAACCAGAGATCATTCACTTCTATAACAAAACTAAAGGAGGAGTCGACTGTTTGGACCAGAAGTGTTCCAAGTACTGTTCAACTCGAAAATCACATAGATGGCCACTCACTATTTTTTCAGAATATGCGATATTGCCACCTCAAACGCACATCTAATTTTTTCCTGCTACAGACAGAACCCTATGACTTACAGATTCAAGTTCATTCAGTCATTGGCATATGAGCGTATGAAACCTCACCTTCAAAACAGACGTCAACAACCACATTTGATTGACAGCGTGAAAGAAGTGATTGACTTGGTACTAAAAGTACCTAAGACGCAACCTTCAGCAGGGGAAGAAATTTGTGATACACTGGATTCACGAAAAACATGCAAAAGTTGTGACCCTAAACTCAAAAGAATGACGAGGTTCAAATGTTTTTCCTGCGAGTCACCTATTTGCCTCCAGTGTACAAAAAAACTTTGCAAAAACTGTGCCACCCACAAAGTGATGAGAAATGACCGTCCATGAGAAGAGAGCTTTCTTATATATTTTTTCCTTCCTATTATTATAGTTATAAAACACTTGTTACTTACGACATATATTTTATTGGTATTGTACTCTATTTTACTGTTTTTAATTTTCTGAAGATTTCAGTTTTTGTGTCATGAAAGACTCTTATTTGAATAGAAGCTACCAGCCTTTTTTCATAGCGAAATTGTGATTTGATTGTTCAATATAAACCTGTTTTTCTTGTCAGGCTTTTCGTGTTCCTCTGGTGAGTTTTGTGACGTGGTAGAAGAAAGGACAATAGGTAATTAGGAGCTGTGATTGTATTGTTGCAACTAATATGGTTTTCGTCCCGGAGACTTTTTGAACTACCTACCACGACGCGGAAAACTGAAGTTAACCCCGCTATCAAGTGACAAATATCTAAGTTGGATTATCCTATTGACACTTGAAGGTTGAAGGGAAGGTTCATACACAAGTCAGGCGTGTTTCGCTAGGAGGGACCACCGATAGGTATGTATATTCTCCTATAATGAGAATGGCTCAGTATGGGTCGGAAATATTACATATATGTTATAAACAAAGATATGAGAAGATCCTGGAAATACATAAATGAGACATTCGCCAAAAATAGGTAGCAATATGAGTGGATGGATCGACTTACGATTTGTAGTTCTGAGAACAGAATGAATCAAGTGGGGGTGGCGGATCCCGCGGTACCTGTCCCCCCCCTTCCTCCTTCATCAAGGAAGTCGGGATGGAAGGGTTACCAGGTGGACCTCAGACTCTCGATAAGTTATCGCTGGGATCCGTCACAGTCCACCCCCGTGAGAAAATTTGAAAATTTCGCGAAATTTGAAAATTTTATGTTTGTCTGGTTGGTGAATGTCTCTATCTCCAATAGATCCGCATTGATGTCTTCTTGCTGTATTCCAGTTACGAGGAATTCCTCTGTGACGGCAGCATCGAGCATATCTTGCTGGAGGTCTGGTTGGGAATCGGATAGGCCCACAAAGTCGTAGAGGTCGTCCTGAGGTTCCAAGTCCGTATTGATCAGGATGTCAGTCACGGTGCATCCACCTTCAACGATGCCCTGGTTTCGTCCGCGGGATCGGAATACAGAGTTGAACTCTGACAAATGGTTGTCATGATCGTGTTTACTGACAAATGATTGCAGTAAGGAAGCTGCCTGCTCTATGTGCTGGGCTCTGTCTGAGTGTTCAAACAAGGCAGGGTAGGCCGTATCAATCTTATATTTCGATCGATAGTCTGGTTTGGGTCGTGTAGCGGGCTCCGCATACTCGAACATCCCAGTATCGGCATCTGCGTACTCGGCGAGTGCAACATCATATTCAGGTTGTGTGTCATCATCAGAAGCGGGATCCGCATCTGGAACTTGAATTTCGTCATTCTCTTCTGAGAGTGACAATGGAGTAGTGGAACGGGAATCCGGTTGGCCACTAGCGTCCATGTAGGTTTCGTCATCTGACGTGCCTAAGGAGGCAATCCTTTGGTTATCCATCAAGAGAAAAACCAAATTTCTCCAATAATTGTCTAGTAAATAGAACAATTATGGGAGAAATTTGGTTTTTTGGTATTACGTGGTGTCGTCCCGTAGTAATCGGAGGTTTTTGGTTGTTGAGCCTTAAACGTTTTTATCTTCGGATATGGCAGATGCCACCAATCCACGAGCGGATTTCCGCCGGGGAAACCCGTCCCAGACCGTCAAACAGTCTCGGGACACCGACCGCCTTCAAAGGTTCTTAGTGAAAAAGAACGAAGGCAAGGTCAAAGAATGGGGAGACTCACCTGACTTTTCTCACATTCAAGTGACTGGAAAGAAAGGAAACAAGAATCCTCAAAAGGCCAAAACACAACTGGCCACTGACGACCCACCGAAAACGAATAAGTTCAAGGTGAAGACAGAGACACCTCCAAAGAATGAGCCTCTGTACAATATTGGAGACTGCACGGCATCGGTTCCTGACATGGAACGTTACTGCCAAAACTTCGACCATTCTGGATTTATACCGTTGGTCAGACAGACGTATGAGGCAATGAAAACAATTGACGCTCGTCTGGAAAGGGCAATGCCATACGTGATGTTCCAACATCACTGCACAGTCTATTTGACTGCCGTTCTCCTAGACCGCGACAAAGACCAAGGGGGAAGACCCTTCGGAGATGCGGAACGAATGCAGTCCGTCATAGTACGTGAGGGGGAGCAATATCTCGTCCCTGAAGTCATACAAGAGTACGTTCGTAATCTTGGTAAATGTTTGACTTTAACAGGAGAAGAAGTATATTTGAACACACCCGATATCTCCGTACCACAAGGACCAGGTGAAACCTACGAACCTGGATTCTTCGGACGCTGTGATGCAGCAACTCATAACGTTTACGAGTGCTACGTATCACCAGCTGTTACCGCCAGAGCGGTGATAGCAACTCGAGACCAGCAGGCAGACTGGCAACCTCTACCGCCAGAATTGGCTCCGGAAGGAGGAGTGCCCACGCGTAACCTGCTAGGATACGACACATTGCAAGCGCTGCCCCCAGAAGGCCGAGCTCGGCTAGACCGTCTCTTCTTCAGAGAAGACAATACTCCTGAAGGAAGGCTCAGGCTCTGTGGTGAACTGACAGCGAGGACAAACACCTACCTACAATCAATCAGCGACAAGTTTAAGTGTCCGCCAATCTTAATGGAAACTCCCGTTAGATCTGGACTGGTAAATACACTTTTTGTCGAGACGACACAAATGCAACGGGATGGGCCGAATCAACCGCCACTCGGAAACCGAGGCGTTGACATTAAGGGATACACACCCTTCGCTGCCCAAACTGCCAACCACGCTCTGCTACCATGTGACGTGGTAGAAGAAAGGACAATAGGTAATTAGGAGCTGTGATTGTATTGTTGCAACTAATATGGTTTTCGTCCCGGAGACTTTTTGAACTACCTACCACGACGCGGAAAACTGAAGTTAACCCCGCTATCAAGTGACAAATATCTAAGTTGGATTATCCTATTGACACTTGAAGGTTGAAGGGAAGGTTCATACACAAGTCAGGCGTGTTTCGCTAGGAGGGACCACCGATAGGTATGTATATTCTCCTATAATGAGAATGGCTCAGTATGGGTCGGAAATATTACATATATGTTATAAACAAAGATATGAGAAGATCCTGGAAATACATTTTTTTTCTTTTTTTTTTCTATTTAAGCGTTTATTAGTCAATATATCAACTAGTTACAATTGAGGTATTATACATCACGTAACTATCTAGATATTTACTTCACATATATATTACGCGTTTCTCATGCAAGTGTTAGTCCAATGACTTTCACTACATTAAAGTTACACTTCAGCATCCAAGGTCCAGTGGCTTGATCCTTTTTAGACGTCGGATTTCATGAGTGTTGTCCAGAAGCTGGATGGCTTCTGGGTTTGTGTGTGCGTGAAGCCTCTTTTCGTAGTTTCTCGCGTATCTTTTTGCTACCTCGCTAATAATACATAAATACATAAATACATAAATGAGACATTCGCCAGAAATAGGTAGCAATATGAGTGGATGGATCGACTTACGATTTGTAGTTCTGAGAACAGAATGAATCAAGTGGGGTGGCGGATCCCGCGGTACCTGTCCCCCCCCTTCCTCCTTCATCAAGGAAGTCGGGATGGAAGGGTTACCAGGTGGACCTCAGACTCTCGATAAGTTATCGCTGGGATCCGTCACAGTTTTTAGTCCAAACTTAGTTTATACAGTTTTCTAGTGTATAAGATATAATGTGATATAGTGTGTAAAGACTATCAACTTTTCGCTTAGAAGCTACGAGCCATTTATTTCTTGGAAAAACTACTGTGATTTGAAACAATGCTAGTTTTTTAGGTAGCATTGTTTAGCACCTATGTACGAGTACAATGCAGTAGTTCTATTTAGTTCTCTAGTCAAAGAGAAAATTTATTCATTTTGATTATGATGATAGGAACGTTTATATGAAAAAAGAGAGAAAAATAAGACTGTGTATAAATAATTATTTTGTCTGATACAAAGTCTGAAACTAAGATTTTTCCTTGTTTTATAATATGTTTTTCTATGAAATAAATTTATATATTTGATTAAATTTTTTTATATTTTTGTTCATGCTACCTATCCAAAATGTATTTACATTCATAAACATGTGCAACCCCTCTGACCACCAGCATCAAACACAAGATTTCGTTACCACGTACATACCATTCTACATACCATATCATTCTTTTTGTGATGGATTATGTTTGTGATTCAAAAATATCAAGAACTTTCTGGTTCCTCCAACACTGAGCTTGATATTACCTTTGATTTAGTGTTTGGAGCTGCCTACCGGTCTCCTGAAAGTTGGTTTACACAACCCCAGCAGTTCCTTTATTCTATAGTTCCCAAATTTAATTGCCGAGTGCCATTCAACAGACGAGTAACCACGAAAAATGCAAATCCGACTGAGAGACGGGGCGTCGCCTGAGGAACTGTTAATAGGCGTCGCCGGTGAAGGTTAAATATTAAATATATATTAAATTAATTATTATATATAATAAATATATATTAAATAAATTAATATATTTAATGAATTGTTTATGTGAAGAAAATACGAGTATCACTTCTCCATGGTACATCTGTGCTGTTGTAACCCGATTGTATACTATACAATCGGGTTACAACAGCACGGATGTACCATGGAGAAGTGATACTCGTATTTTCTTCACATAAACAATTCATTAAATCTCAGTTTCTCTCTCTTGAATGCATCGATCTCTCTCTCTCTTAGGTTGGACGTAGTGACTACTAACACTTCTTGATATGTTTTAGATCAACTCGCAGTCCAGACACAACACTTGACAGAGGATATCGCTCCCTCCTTCCAATCAGGAAAAGGTAACTTCATACGATTTTATTATTGGATAATTTATCGTCTTCAATTAATTTTACCACCCCGGTAGGTATTTTCCAGAGGAAGGTGGTGGGAGTGAATATTGAATTGATAAATCAATTTCTCGCTTCACGAACGAGTTTAAAATTTGGGAAAAACGTGTAAAATACTGAAATATTAAATGATCAGTATACATTAGTGAAGAGCATGCACAGGATCATCTGTACAGTCATTTTATGGATAGGAGGAAGCTCATAGCCACACCTAATGGAAAAGTTATCTCCGTATTTTCAACACATAAACAATTCATTAAATCTCAGTTTCTCTCTCTTGAATGCATCGATCTCTCTCTCAGGTTGGACGTAGTGACTACTAACACTTCTTGATATGTTTTAGATCAACTCGCAGCAATTTCCGAACTGAACCGACTCGCCCAGGAGCCTGTACAGTTGAAAGGTGAGCATGCATTTTCTTCACATAAACAATTCATTAAATCTCAGTTTCTCTCTCTTGAATGCATCGATCTCTCTCTCTCTCAGGTTGGACGTAGTGACTACTAACACTTCTTGACATGTTTTAGATCAACTCGCAGTCCAGACACAACACTTGACAGAGTATATCGCTCCCTCCTTCCAATCAGGAAAAGGTAATTTCATACGATTTTATTATTGGATAATTTATCGGTTTTAGATCAACTCGCAGTCCAGACACAACACTTGACAGAGGATATCGCTCCCTCCTTCCAATCAGGAAAAGGTAATTTCATACGATTTTATTATTGGATAATTTATCGGTTTTAGATCAACTCGCAGTCCAGACACAACACTTGACAGAGGATATCGCTCCCTCCTTCCAATCAGGAAAAGGTAATTTCATACGATTTTATTATTGGATAATTTATCGGTTTTAGATCAACTCGCAGTCCAGACACAACACTTGACAGAGGATATCGCTCCCTCCTTCCAATCAGGAAAAGGTAACTTCATACGATTTTATTATTGGATAATTTATCGGTTTTAGATCAACTCGCAGTCCAGACACAACACTTGACAGAGGATATCGCTCCCTCCTTCCAATCAGGAAAAGGTAATTTCATACGATTTTATTATTGGATAATTTATCGGTTTTAGATCAACTCGCAGTCCAGACACAACACTTGACAGAGGATATCGCTCCCTCCTTCCAATCAGGAAAAGGTAACTTCATACGATTTTATTATTGGATAATTTATCGGTTTTAGATCAACTCGCAGTCCAGACACAACACTTGACAGAGGATATCGCTCCCTCCTTCCAATCAGGAAAAGGTAATTTCATACGATTTTATTATTGGATAATTTATCGGTTTTAGATCAACTCGCAGTCCAGACACAACACTTGACAGAGGATATCGCTCCCTCCTTCCAATCAGAAAAAGGTAATTTCATACGATTTTATTATTGGATAATTTATCGGTTTTAGATCAACTCGCAGTCCAGACACAACACTTGACAGAGGATATCGCTCCCTCCTTCCAATCAGGAAAAGGTAATTTCATACGATTTTATTATTGGATAATTTATCGGTTTTAGATCAACTCGCAGTCCAGACACAACACTTGACAGAGGATATCGCTCCCTCCTTCCAATCAGGAAAAGGTAATTTCATACGATTTTATTATTGGATAATTTATCGGTTTTAGATCAACTCGCAGTCCAGACACAACACTTGACAGAGGATATCGCTCCCTCCTTCCAATCAGGAAAAGGTAATTTCATACGATTTTATTATTGGATAATTTATCGGTTTTAGATCAACTCGCAGTCCAGACACAACACTTGACAGAGGATATCGCTCCCTCCTTCCAATCAGGAAAAGGTAACTTCATACGATTTTATTATTGGATAATTTATCGGTTTTAGATCAACTCGCAGTCCAGACACAACACTTGACAGAGGATATCGCTCCCTCCTTCCAATCAGGAAAAGGTAATTTCATACGATTTTATTATTGGATAATTTATCGGTTTTAGATCAACTCGCAGTCCAGACACAACACTTGACAGAGGATATCGCTCCCTCCTTCCAATCAGGAAAAGGTAACTTCATACGATTTTATTATTGGATAATTTATCGGTTTTAGATCAACTCGCAGTCCAGACACAACACTTGACAGAGGATATCGCTCCCTCCTTCCAATCAGGAAAAGGTAATTTCATACGATTTTATTATTGGATAATTTATCGGTTTTAGATCAACTCGCAGTCCAGACACAACACTTGACAGAGGATATCGCTCCCTCCTTCCAATCAGGAAAAGGTAATTTCATACGATTTTATTATTGGATAATTTATCGGTTTTAGATCAACTCGCAGTCCAGACACAACACTTGACAGAGGATATCGCTCCCTCCTTCCAATCAGGAAAAGGTAATTTCATACGATTTTATTATTGGATAATTTATCGGTTTTAGATCAACTCGCAGTCCAGACACAACACTTGACAGAGGATATCGCTCCCTCCTTCCAATCAGGAAAAGGTAATTTCATACGATTTTATTATTGGATAATTTATCGGTTTTAGATCAACTCGCAGTCCAGACACAACACTTGACAGAGGATATCGCTCCCTCCTTCCAATCAGGAAAAGGTAATTTCATACGATTTTATTATTGGATAATTTATCGGTTTTAGATCAACTCGCAGTCCAGACACAACACTTGACAGAGGATATCGCTCCCTCCTTCCAATCAGGAAAAGGTAATTTCATACGATTTTATTATTGGATAATTTATCGGTTTTAGATCAACTCGCAGTCCAGACACAACACTTGACAGAGGATATCGCTCCCTCCTTCCAATCAGGAAAAGGTAACTTCATACGATTTTATTATTGGATAATTTATCGGTTTTAGATCAACTCGCAGTCCAGACACAACACTTGACAGAGGATATCGCTCCCTCCTTCCAATCAGGAAAAGGTAATTTCATACGATTTTATTATTGGATAATTTATCGGTTTTAGATCAACTCGCAGTCCAGACACAACACTTGACAGAGGATATCGCTCCCTCCTTCCAATCAGGAAAAGGTAACTTCATACGATTTTATTATTGGATAATTTATCGGTTTTAGATCAACTCGCAGTCCAGACACAACACTTGACAGAGGATATCGCTCCCTCCTTCCAATCAGGAAAAGGTAATTTCATACGATTTTATTATTGGATAATTTATCGGTTTTAGATCAACTCGCAGTCCAGACACAACACTTGACAGAGGATATCGCTCCCTCCTTCCAATCAGGAAAAGGTAATTTCATACGATTTTATTATTGGATAATTTATCGGTTTTAGATCAACTCGCAGTCCAGACACAACACTTGACAGAGGATATCGCTCCCTCCTTCCAATCAGGAAAAGGTAATTTCATACGATTTTATTATTGGATAATTTATCGGTTTTAGATCAACTCGCAGTCCAGACACAACACTTGACAGAGGATATCGCTCCCTCCTTCCAATCAGGAAAAGGTAATTTCATACGATTTTATTATTGGATAATTTATCGGTTTTAGATCAACTCGCAGTCCAGACACAACACTTGACAGAGGATATCGCTCCCTCCTTCCAATCAGGAAAAGGTAATTTCATACGATTTTATTATTGGATAATTTATCGGTTTTAGATCAACTCGCAGTCCAGACACAACACTTGACAGAGGATATCGCTCCCTCCTTCCAATCAGGAAAAGGTAATTTCATACGATTTTATTATTGGATAATTTATCGGTTTTAGATCAACTCGCAGTCCAGACACAACACTTGACAGAGGATATCGCTCCCTCCTTCCAATCAGGAAAAGGTAATTTCATACGATTTTATTATTGGATAATTTATCGGTTTTAGATCAACTCGCAGTCCAGACACAACACTTGACAGAGGATATCGCTCCCTCCTTCCAATCAGGAAAAGGTAATTTCATACGATTTTATTATTGGATCATTTATCGTCTTGAATTAATTTCATAAAATAGTAGAGTACACAAGCTACGTTAAATTTCAATTTATTTCAAGTTGCTATTTTTTAAAAACAACTTTGTATTATTATACTTACCTATGTTTTTTTTTAAATAATGTTAAATTTTTAGGATTTTTGGAACTGTATCAAGTACAGCAGAATGATACATTGCTTGACATTACCAAATTATGAATTAGATCATCATAGTGAATAGTTTTATCCCAGTAATGTGGGTAGGACAACAGGGCACCTTCAAACAGGCTAACTCCAGGCCCTCTTAGGCTACCTGCATAATATGCATATTTATATAGTATATTATACTCTCAGTGCTTTTGGCCAAGGAAAGATGCAGAGAGGTATGGGTTGTTATGAAGAAAAAAAAACCATCGTGTAATAATTTTCAGAGTTCTAAATAGGTTATCAACGTGTGTTTCGTGGTACTTAATAGCTTTCTTGATTGCAGGAGATTCTGGAGACGATGATGTCGTTACTTTGACAAAACAAAGAAAATTTGGGAGAGCTCCACACGCTTGCCTGTTTTGTCACAAAGTAGTTACCCATCTGAAGCGGCATCTCAAAATACACATTGAAGAAGCTCGGGTAAAATACTACATGTCCTGTAAAGACACCAAAGAAAAGACCAAAATGATGAAGCAACTGATCAAGGAAGGCGATGATATATACAACCGAAGCCACCCTCTCTCTCCAATTGTTGTGAAAAGGTCCAACAGCCAGCATATGCGAGGAAAGTGCCCCCATTGTAACCAGTTTTACAGTGCATTTCATATTCCTGGTCATATTAGGACTCACCATCCAGGGCAGCAATCTATTAAAACTGGTATTGTTAGGGATGCAGTACCAAGGGAGGTAACTCCAATAGTTTCAATGAAGAGAAGCGTAGAGAACTTTGCAAAAACAATGAGAAATTGTGACAGGAGACATCTCCTTATCAACGACAAATTCTTGATTTATCAAGCTAATTCGGTATTTCGAAATGCTTTCAATGAGAAGAAAATAGTTGCTGCTAGATCCATGTAGCGGTAATTAAATCACCGCCCAGTTTAAATCTGAGCGCTGTTCAACGAGTCACGAACAAGAAATGCCTGACCATCAGAAAGCAATTGTCATGAGCCTTCAACCACCACTGCCAGTGTCCACGCAGCGCCCACAGCTGGGACAACGATGAAGGGTGGGGGTGCTGATATCGGTTGATAACGGGCTGTCAACCCCGACCGCGAACTCCAATGGGAACACCGCGAAAGTAGGCCAGCCCCCTTCCGAAATTATATGAAGTGCAAGGAGTGCAGAAAATATGTTAAAACACAATTTCTGTAAAAGGCAAGAGGCCTCACTCTTATTCTGGACGACGATAAATACAGTTCGTAAAAACCGTTTCCCCTCTCGTCCGTGTGACTTCTTTAAAACACCAAGACCTACTAGGACCAAGATCGTCTCACAATCGCCGTAACATCCATGCAACACGCCAACCATTGGATCCATGCATTCGCTCGACCAGCTGTTTCCTGTGGCCAGACTGGTTGGGTTCAGGGTGAAGAGAGAAATGTGAGGTGCCAGAAGTTTTTGCTTCGAGAGGCTGGAAGAAATTCGAAAAGTGCCGGATCTCCCGGATTTTGAAAAGAAAGGGACGGGCTGTCGAGAATTTCGAATATCGTGACAATTATCTACGATTGGCGGCTGTTTGTTTTGCTACTTGGATCTGAGACTTCGTTGTAAGGTTGAATCTGACGATTCGAGTGACTGACGTTCAAAAGGTTGAGACTATTTCTGGCCGAGGCATTCACACAGTGGATTTCATTCTTCATTCAAATGATCAGATGAGAAAACGGCTTCTTTGGGCCTTTACATCCATCCTTATACCTACATCAGAGACCACTCCTGCTGTAGCGAGAAAGACAAATCGAGTCCCGCTTTGTTCGTATTTGCGCGGTTACGGTAGATAGTCTAGAGCGAGCTATCTCTGGATCCTGAACCTCGACGCATTATTTTCACATCTTCAATTTTATTTAATGAACAACTAATTCTACAATGTTATTGAAATAATTTTGGAATTTATCCGCATTAAAAGAGTTAAAGGAGAACAAAATTTAATTGAGGTCTGACGAAGAAGGAAGGAAGCGGCCATACTTTTTTCAATCTCCACTTTTTCGTTGCTGCCGTCTGGTCGTCAACTGAATCACGTTTTTCGTCAAAATTTCGTCTTTGTCTGCGTTTAGAGAAGTTTTAAATATTGCCTTTAAAACACTGGAAGGTCGGTCATCGGCTGATCGGAGAATTTCTGTCTGCGGGCTCTCCAAACTGCTGGAAGAACTAAGGAGAAATCGTTCGTGCTACGAATCCTTTGTTCCTGATTTCTTTCATCGTCCTTGACGTCCTGATTACCGTTGTGGAGTCGAAGACTACGAGCATCGTGCGAGTGCTGAATCAAAGGATCTTCCCGTTTCAGGGTGAGGGCGACATCATACACGGTTGCTTACCAAGTTGGAATTGTCCAGACTCCTACCCGTATAGACCCTCTGAAAATCCTTGGTCAAGTACTTATTCTTTTGAAGTTTTTCCAAGACCGTAGGAAATATAAGGTACTACAGTTAGGTAAGATTTTAACTTTTTTTCTTGAATGTATCTGTGATACCTGCCCTGAGTAGTTTGAAAGGACCGAAATTTTCCTTTCGAGTAAAAATTTATTTTATTTTATACAAAATAAATTTCTGAATCTTGCGATTTCAAATTTTGATTTTTTTCTTGGGTTCATCCCCGTTTACCGTTACACTGCTCTAGAGAATATTAGTCCGCCTATTAAATTCTTGCCACTTTATCATACCTAATTCATGAGACTGGTATTAGTTAGCTAAATACGATAGATTCATAGTACTAATCTTCTGTTGAAGTCAAATATTGATAATTGTATTTCTTTTCTTTTTTCAGTGGTACCACTTAACTTAGTGGCTATAAAAGAGGCCCATTAATGTTAAGCATAACGACTGTTGTCAGTTATAAAGTTTTGTTCAGCATCCGAATTTGGTGTCAACTTATTTCGTACCTTAACGAAGCAGTAACTGTGTAAATTTAGTAAAATCTTGAGGTTGGCAATTCTCCTTAAATTGCCTGGCGCCCAACAAATTAGTTCTTTATTTTGAAGGCGATTCTGGGTGACATTCCCAGTGAGAGTCTGACAGACCATCGGCCCTGATTGTCTCATGCTGGAATGATTAGTAAACGTTATATGGTTACAAAAACACGTTACATCCACAATAACAATAATTGTTGTGTTGAGATTCATCACCCATCTCTTCTTCTGACTGCGTTGTCAACAAAGCATTCCCCTTGTTCATCCAGTCCATAAATGACATTTGCGGACGTGATGAAAAGGGGACGTTCACAGCTGCATCTGTCGTTAACATGTATGGTGCAGCATTCAAAAAATTTGCGAAAGCTGTTGAATCCCACCCTATTTGCGGTAACGAGATCGAGAAAGCTTCCCAAGTCTCCCGATTCTTGCTACTGTATGACAACCGTTTTAGTGTTGAGGTTGGTTCAGTTGCCGAACAATTATACGAAATTGAGTCACATACTCGCAAACAAGAAGTTCCCCTGATGGAAGATGTCGTTAAACTAAACGACTACGAGCTAGCAGTTCTCAACAACTCCAAAACAATTCTTCTGAAAGAATTTTCTCTGGAAGCATACAAAAACCTAGCTTATTCACTTTTCCTTCGCTGGTGGATATTCAATCGCCGGCGAGTCGCCGAAATTGAATATTTAACTTTAGATCATAGGCATATTGCTAAGGAGATAGACCCAGACAGCGAGGGATCCCAGTTGTTAAGTAGGTCGGAACAACTTATGTTATTTTGGGTTGAGAAGTTCTCATAAAACACTGCTATTTTAGCACCGCTTTTTAAGCAACCACCCCCCACCGTTTTATTGAAAACCCACCACACCACATCCACCACCATGACCTCTCGTCCATACTATGGCAAGCCTGAAAATCAGGCCAATCCATGGGCAGAGAACCTCCATGGTCAGAAGGCACCATCCGGCAAACCACCCGCCAGGCCTTCCGCATCTTCAGAAGCCGTAAGGAAGCAGGCCGCAGCCGCTCCCCGAACACTTCCACCACCCACGAAGATGTCATCCGCCGCGACGATGAAGACGAAAATCTAAAGGATCAAACCCTCTTCGCGGTCAATCAGAGCACACGTGAGGTCAATCCTCGCTTGACTTTCACCCCCGCAGCCTCAGCGCTAATCGAAGTATCCCGGGCTATGCACCGAGAGATCCAAGCGCTTGATCCCACCACCGCACGTCTCCTCACACTTGAGGTACTGGACTACTATTCAACAGCTTTGTTCTGGATTAGAGTCACAGATCTCAAAAACCAGTTTGGCAACCAACTGACGCCAGCTGAGGACGCCCTCCTCACTATTGCGGAGAGAAACCCGCTCACCATCCCAGCACTGCTCCTATCGTATCTGAAAAGTTACGGAGCTATTCTCACCAAGTTGGAATCCAACTTATGGCCCCTGTTCCCCGACTTACCAGTAGTCGTCGTCAACCAAACAGGTGGTTATTTTGAGAATGCAGTGACTGAAAATAGTCACAACCTCTTCGAGGAACTTCCTAGTCTTGGAGTCCTCGCCACGTCAGTACAGAGATGTCTGACGAACACCATCGGACGTTATGTCTCCCCACTCGATACACGACAGTTTCGAGTGAAGAGCAACCTCTGTGGCTTCCGTCCACTCACACAGTCTCCCGCGAACGTTCAAGGTGGAAACATCGACATCGAGCTCAGTGAAACCAAAATATTTGTCCCGTGCCGTGAGGCCTCCACCGGACCACGAAGGCGAGCTGACGGTAGCGAAAATCGTGTCACAAGCAGAGGCTAGCCTTGTGCAACAGCGTCATAAAACCAGCGCAATCCAAGATGCGGTAATCCGAAATTCATTCAGTGAGTTATATAGTGTAATTAAATCTCTCTGTGATTATTTAACTCAATGTAACGAAGTCGTTATTGGTGAAAAGAAAAAAGTCATCGACCTTCAAGCTAAACTTGATGAAGTAGAACATGGGGAGAACTATCATACAGACTCAAGTGATCTTGCCAATGAAGTCGGAGACGATGAAGTTCGATCGTACAATGCCACTGGAGTTGAATTCAAACCAGTGAAGGTACCTCAAAATAAAAATAGGAAAACTGTACCCCAAAAACAGGTACAAAAACCCCAACCAAAAAAAGAACCAAAACCTCCTCCATTTACGCTAGAAGCACTCAAAGATGCCGATGGCTTTAAACATATAAGAACATGGTTAACAACGATTGTACCAAATGTCACCCTCACTCTTCTTGGTGACGGAAAAGTCAAGATTAACAAGGAAACGACGCCGAGATGAAGCGAAAGCTTTCATCCAGGCAGCCGGAATAGCTGAAAATGCTTTTCCCTCCAACATAACGAACGCAGGATTCAACCTGAATTTGATCCTCGCCACCTCTGAATTACTTCGGTCTTCCTTAGTATTCAAGTCAACCACCACCGCCCTCACGACTCTTGGATCTGCAGGCTCAGTCTCAGACCATCTTCCTGAACTCCTATCCCATCGAAGGAGATGTTAGCGCAATTCACACTGAAGTCCAACCCTCTGGTCTTGGACGTGAATCAACATCGCACAACGGCATGGCGGTATTCACATGCGCACAGCTTTTCAAAGCTGGAACAAATGCGCAACCACCACCCAACACCACGCCATCCTGGCTCTGTGTTACTCCCATCGCACCTTGGGTAGTTCCAGCAGCCTGGATTACGAACAGGAATACTCGTCGCAACCTCCCGACTTATTGGTACAATCCAGTATTTGTCGGTACGAGACAAAATCCAGACGAGACTATTCTTGGACTCGTTCAGCGCAACAGTCAGTCTTAACAAGTCAGCCATCTTGCACATTATTGTCCCATCTTGCTCTCACCAAAGAAAAAGTTATCTAAATTCATCCAAAGTAGTACCTGAAGTGGATTCTCAACTGTATGCCAAAAATCAAGTGCAATATCTCACCTTTCTGTTGGATTCCCTAGGACTACCAGGATTATCATCTACCACTACCAGGATATCCCCCTGTATGCTGACCACCTGCAGCTCAGGGCATCATAAGTAGCTAGCTACCAAAATCAAGGTGAGAGTTACCATAATCCAAATCTTCTGTGATCTACCCATACCTGTGATCTATCTTCTGGCTGTCTTCTTCTACCTACCTACCTGGAGTTTGGGCTTTCTCCTTCATCACTGGAACTTTGGGGGTTAGCTACCTACCAACTTTGTGATATTAGTCTTTAGTGGCCACTCTTAGGTAGGCATCCACAGTTATTTGTTACCATCATAATTTATATCATTGTTACCTCATTATTGTTTAATAAAGAGTCACAATTATCTAGTCACTGGTTATTTATTATAGTACAACACCCTTTGATATACAGTCCACTCATTTCTTGTTATTTATTTTTGCAAATCTAGTCAAATTAATAATTAAAGTCAATAAATAATAAGTTTAGCATCATCAATATCAACCACAACCATTATTTAAAAACCCCAAGACTTAACATTCCCCTACAATATTTGGGAACAGATTCCGCAGAGAATTACGCCGTCGATGCCAGAACCATCCAACAAATTAAAATTAGGGTAAGAAATCTAGAGAATGGAGATGCCATACTCCCGTACACGAAAATAGGCAAAATGGAAATTCCAGAATGTCTAATTCGAGTGGACAACCACGAAACCAACGTGATAATTCTCAACCCTCAAGTAATCCCCCGGTTAATTTTTCCAAATATCTCCAGTAAACGTCGAGACTCAAGACGAACTTCCAATGACAGACAACATAGATTCACTAAACAACTACTTTGAAGAAGACATTAAATTCTCTTTTGACATCTCATAATTACGAATGAACCATATGAACGAAGAAGAGAAAGCAATAATCTCGAATCTAATTATAAAATATTCAGACATCTTCCACAATGAAAACGAACCGCTTTCATCAACAAACCGAGTTAAACATACCATTAGAACTTCCGATGAAATTTCCGATTCCCCGAAATTTACCGTGAAGAAGTTGATCGACAAATCGAGGAAATGTTAGAGCAAGGAATAGTCAAACATAGTGAAAGCCCTTGGAATGCCCCCATTTGAATTGTCCCTAAAAAGGCTGACGCAAGCGGCAAGCCAAAATTTAGAATCGTAGTAGACTACAGAAAACTCAACGAAAAAACAATAGAGGATAAAATTTATCCTTGATGTAATTATTACATCAAATTGTAGAGTTGATGGTTATTTGAAAATACTTATCAGAAAATTTCGATTACAGATTTTAAAACATGTATATTTGGGCGTTGAATTTCATAAAATAGTAGAGTTGATGGTTATTTGAAAGTACGGATTGAAAAATTAATAGAATACAGATTAAAAAACATATGTATATTCAGGCATTAAAGCAGCTGAAGATACGACTCATGATGGCGTTATAAGCTCGATTTCACACTTGCCAGTCCAGACACAACACCAGAGGAACCTTCCTGAGGATATCGCTCCCTCACTCCGATCAGGAAAAGGTAATTTCATACGATTTTATTATTGGATCATTTATCGTCTTGGATTAATTAGAGTAGAGTTTAATTAGAGTAGAATAGAGTCTTGGAATTGGATTAGTAGAGTTGATGGTTATTTGAAAGTACGGATTGAAAAATTAATAGAATACAGATTAAAAAACCCCTCTGAAGATGCACGGCAATAAAGATGGTCCTGCAAAGGACTTTCAGATGAGCGTGAGAGCCAGTGAGGCTCTTAACACATTCTTAGATTCCGCGGATATTTTCAGACCTCACCTCTTCAATGAAATGAACTCTTACACTGAGGGATCTCTTGGTATGATGTTCAGAATAGTGCCTCTAAACATTCAGTGACATTCAGCTGACAAACCTCCTTCTAATTACAGAAATTATTGTGAAGAACAATCCGTACATAATGCTTTGGGATTACAGTTATCATAATTTTGCATCACCATCTCTTAATCTATCTTAAGGGTTGCAACTTCACGCAACCCTTAAGATAGATTAAGAGATGGTGATGCAAAATTATGATAACTGTAATCTCTGGGGATGGTTACTGGCAGCAGAGACCTCTGTCGAAAATTAACGAAAAAAATGCACTGTTTTCCTGTTGGCACAACTGCGCTACCCCGGGTTCAGGCGTAGCCATCTTGGACTAGTCACTTGACTTCTAGTTTTTGTGATAATCAACTTGTTTCAACTGCGTTTCTATCAAAAAACTATTTTTGATAGTTTCTATCAAAAATTCTATCAAAAAAACTATTTAAAAAAATTCTATCAAAAAACTATATATAGTTGAATATTGCATCGATGAGAGTCTGGACCCCAGAAAGTATTGTCGGGTTTCAGCGCTACCTACTGCCACTTCAGCGAACTATTATCCTTTTTCAGCTCGATGTGAGCGTGGTCAAGCGGCATTTCTGAAAAGTAGGCTTACCTCGATTTTACCACCTCGGTTTTACCACTCTCTAATTTCTAAGTTTGGCGGCTTTACTTCCCTGCCTTTTTAAATTGCAAGGAAAAGGAAGTTGATATTGCATTTTTGTGTTGTTTTCAATTGTTATGTTGTTCTTCTTTGCTACATTGTAATCTTGGGATAACTGCAAGTTAGAGGAGCAACGGTAATGCGGTCGCGAGCGTGATCACCTGATAAGATATCAGAAATGGTAGTTAGTTGAAGTGGCGGTAGGTAGCGCTGAAACCTGACAATACTGTCTGGGGGCTAGACTCTCCTATTGCATCGACAGAGGTCTCTGCTGCCAGTAACCATCCCCATCAATTACATATCATAATCTCAATCGACCTTCCATAGGTCAGTTGATTTTATAATTACGCACAATGGGGTAAGAACTTCAAATACATAAAATACGTAGATCCCACAATCTCATCTCAAGTTTTCAACACCCCTAATATTAAAAGATTAGCTAATATAGCTAAGGAAATCGCTGTCCAAAGAGGTCAGAGTAGTTTTGAAAATTTCAACATTGGAAAAAAAGAAATGAATCTCAGTGGTAAAATCAAAACTTTAATTGAGATTGCCTCCAATAGTAACTTTAAATGGGCAGATTATACCAGGGATCACATTTTACCTGTTGCTAAGAATGAAGCCTTTTATGTAAACTTATATACTTCCCCTGAAGAAATCAACCAAGACGATATGATACTCAGGAATGATTAATTATCTTTATATTTATCTTTATCTTTAAGACCTGTAATAGAAACTAAAGTGATCACATCAAGTAGCCCCCTTTCTGGGCGTCTTTGTAAATTCACTTAAGCAGGACGAACTGTTGATTCTGTTGACTATTATTATGTTCCTATGATCAATTTAGGATATTACAAGTAGCATTTCCGTCCAACTACAAAACTTCTCACGTATGCAGAGAAAAAACGTTCAAAAAACGCGCGAAGCACGCTTTTTTGAAAAAATTGCGGCCACCGATCTACGGATCATAAATATAAATTAACTTCAAAAGTTCAATTATTTACCGATTTTGTGTTTACTTAAATTTATAACCCATTAACGCTCGAATTTTTTTTCTATTTATTTTGAAAATAAATCTGATATTTCGACCCAAAGTTGTCTTAAGAACACGGGAAAAATAATTTCAGATAGCTCATGGTCGAATTTCATGGGTTTACGTCGCCATATCGCAACACTGAGCGCCACAAGAACAGATTTTTTTTTCAAACTTTGACTGTATCATGATCTCGCCGGATCTGCCAGGAACTTTCTTGGAATATTGGATGCGGAATACGTCCCATATTAGGTAAGTGAGTAATCCATCAATAATGGGGTATTTCAGTATTTCAGAGTATGGCTCAGGAATAACGGTAATCGGGTCTGTTCGTCGAGAAGATGTTTTTAAAAAATCAGAGAAGCTAAGGAAAGTTGAAGATTTGAATGGTGTGACGTAGCTAGCCAATCGTAACGTAGCTAGCCAACTGTCTTTTAAAAAAGTATCCATGCACAGAGAAGAGATGAAACCCTTGGAGGACCTCTTGGATACTACAAAATACTACTCACACACACGCGCGGCGTAATGTGTCTGCATTTATGGCGGCCCGCCTTTTTTTCAAACGTGTGATCTCTTTAATTAATTTTTCTACCACATGTTATAGTATCATTGGGCTTAAAGTTGGAGTATATTGGTTTTCAATGGTGCTGAATCCAAATTTGAGGTCAAAAACCTGAATTTCCGACCCACCGAAATCCCATTGTCACGATCATAAAACGTCAAAAAATACTCAAAACCACTAAAGAGGGCATTAGGAAAGTATCGTTGCCCTTATTATGACAACATTGGTATTTGGTAGGGTACTTGTTAGTTCTCACAACTTCTGGCCAGGTCAAGAACCCATTCAGCTTGAAAATGACGCATCGTGCTTTGTGAGCATCCAATGAGCTAAGTGCAACACCCACACTTGTCAGGCTACTTCGATTTACTGCGTGTTTGGTGGAATAATCGATAATTCAGATGACATCCAATCAGGTCATTTACCCAATCCTGTTGTAGATGAAGCTTCGTGCTATGTGCCACACCCTCATGGCTGGAGATAAAAAAATTAATCACAATGATCAGACATATCTGGAGAAAAGGTTTCCAGGATCAAAGTCTTCTCAATGACTCAGGAAGGTGTACCTAGTAGCCTCCAAACAGGAAGGTCCTCTATGCTGCCATATGGCAACACTGGGCGTTGATAGGTTAATGTCCATCCATTGCCTCCCCCCACCACCACCCATCAAGAAGACCCTGGGACCCTTCCCAGGAAGGAGCGATTGAATCAGCGACCCTGATGAGTCTGCTAGCCGGGTGCGTAGCAATGTAGATTTAACAGACAGAAATAGTTGCTACACAAGTCTAGATCAAGCCCCTTCAGTTGCACGAATAAGTGATCGACACAAAATAAGCGCTAGAAGGTTCTTAGTAGAGGTTTTGTAACATTTGGGCTAAAAAAAGTAGAGCAACACAGAATAGTCTTTCTCCAAAAAGAACTCTTTCGAAATCCACTATCGTTAAAAGGCCTGCAAAAATTGATAAAATTCCGATAGTACCGAGCCATTAGCGTACCCTTCAGGTACCACGAGAAGGTTTTCGCCAAATCAAATAAAATTAAACTAGTTAGAGAACCAGAGTGATCGTCTAGAAATGCATTACCAACGTAGGTCACAACGAATGGATTTGAATACGTTGAAAAAATACAGTAAATAACTGGTATTCTTTCCACAGAAACAGTTTTGTAAGAAACCTGTAGAATTATACAACCAATTTCAGCCAATAGGCAACGGCCCAAAGTGTCACTGACTTCTTTAAACTAACAATACAAACATCGAATGGAGTCCTGATTGATTACCTAGGGTAAGATCTCCAATAATAACTATCCAGTGGTAATCTACTCGACTCACCACCTCAGCTACGCTTGTTTTCTTGTTGAGGAAAATGTCCACGTGGAGGCATTGGATCTATCCTGAAACACAACGAATCAATTAGTAGGTGCCACCAAACACAACGGAAGGCACAGTTACACCTACCGAGTGGCTTGGCCGAGCTTCGAGGGGCCGACTTAGGCCCGGTTCAAAAAAAATCTGTAACCTTGATAGTTACGTAACCCCATGGTTACCCTTGATAGTTACGTAACCCCAGGGTTGAAGCAAAGAGCGTTCAAAAAAACTTTTGGGGGTAAGGTTACCTTGATAGAATCGATTATTCGTTTAACCATGGTGAACTTCAAGGTTGCCATGGATACCCGACGCTCTGAAGTTCGGCGTTCCTCACCATGGAAGTAAGATAGCCCTATCCTTCTTCCATGGTTACATCACCATGGATTTCTGACATGCAAATCACGATTTTGGCAACACTGTCACCTACATAACCTGCAGTTGTATCTACTTTTTCGCGGTTCACCCGAGTTTTGTGTTGCGTGCGTCCTGTTGAAAAGTTGATTTCAGCTTTTATTTGTAGAACAGTTTTCTTTTTCCCGGGAATTATCAAGTTTTTCATCTCTCGAAACAAACTACTCGTCACCAGAATTCTGTTATCTTCGCATCAAGATCAAGTGAATCCAACGTATACTATTGTTGGCTCTGTGCGAATTTTACATTGTTTGAATGCCAATGAAATTTCTGAATAAATGCTCCCTTGTTTTTCATTGAATGTTGCATATTATTTATTCATCTACCAACATACCTAACTACAGATCTACAATAAACAGGCGACGAGAGTCAGTTCACGTAAGTAGGTACCATGTAAGATTTCAATTGATACTTAGTTCCGTTTGTTGTGATCATCTTTCTTGAAGTTGCATGTCAAATTGGTAAAAATGCTCTTACGACAGTTATCAAGTTCAATACCTTTGAAAAAATACCTTCTTTTCACACAATCGTAGGTAGTTGGTTAATTATGGATGTCTGCATTTAGGTGTTACGTCCACAAGTTCGTACATCTATCCTAGTATGATAGATCTATACTTCCGTTTTTGTATTAGTCTGCACTTCCTGGTAGGTAGAAACGAAGTACCTACCTACTCTAAATTATCTGTAGATATGTTACGGACGTGTTGTTAGACAAACAAGGAACCAGTAGAAAGGTAGCTACTGCAAAATCGGTAAGGTATTATAGACCCAAAAAAAAATGCAGTGAGATCTGGAAAAGCTAGTGTTGTTCACTACTTTCTAAAGGTGAAAACGATCAAAATCATCAGTAGGTAGGTTTTTATATCGCAATGTAGGGTCAGAAAGGGATGTAAATTTATTGCTTTTTCAATACGGCAAATATTCTAATTTTTGTAATAGATGGAAATGAACTAGAAACTGTGCACTTCTTCCATCAAATCGAAACACGAGCCGCCATTTTGTCGAGTTTACCATGGTAAACTTCATTTAACCCCAGGCATTAGTGGGGTTACGTAACCCAGGTTACATTTCGGGTTATGTTAAAAAAAATCGATTATTCAACTTTTTTGAACGCACTTTTTCTTACCTGGGTTACGTAACCCCAAGGTAAACTTCAACCATGGGGTTAAATGTTTTTTTGAACCGGGCCTTAGACAGATATAATATGTTCTTCAGAGTCTCCGAACCAGATGTAAGCAAATTAATTACACACGTTTTGGACGGTATATACGAAGGGATGCTAAATTATCAAGGACATGAATAGCAACAACAACTGCACTCTTCCGCCTGTCTACTAGCTTGGATGATTACACTAGCTGAGTAGTGGAGGGGGGGAGTGGGTCGAGAGAGTGGATGAGTGGTGGGGGGCCCCAACAATAGGTCTGCCACAGAAACTTTGCATCCCTTTGGTGCGTTCTTCTGGAGAACAAAGAACTAATTATCTCTTATCATCAAGCAGATTCCCAGGTGTCTGTTAATTTTTCGGGAATTTCTCCTGTTTGGGCCAATTGTACCTGAGAGTGCGAACATGCGAACGCCTTTTTTCTCTCCTTGCTCGCTCTCTCGCCCTCAACACCTTGACCGCTTCACACCGCTCCCGAAACGTTTTTGTTATAATTCAAAATCACTACAAAACCGCACCAAATTAATTTAAATACGGATAGGATAATCAGTCCTTAAAGTATTTGGCCCATCTGGCGATCAAGTGTCAAATTAATTACGCGCTCCTCCCTGGACTTGATTTTCCCCATCATTCCTGATTTCCTCATCATCAAGATCTACGCCTCATCCATCATCAAACTACGCCCAGGGGCCCCTGAGGTAACCAGCGCGCTGCCAACAGGTACTTCTCGAAATAATCATTTTCCTAAATTCTTCACCTAATTAACTTTTCATGTCCCAAATTCAAGAATTCAGTCCCATCGAAAATCTAATAATATAAAACACCAACCGTAAGTACATATGCACGGAGGGGTCATGGGAGTGGGGAGAGTCGGCGGAATCAGAGACGGAGGAGTTGGGGGCAGGAGGAGTGAGTGGAGGAGTCGGAGGGGTTGGGGGCGGGAGGAGTGAGTGGAGGAGTTGGAGGGGTTAGTGGCGGGAGGAGTGAGTGGAGGAGTCGGAGGGGCTGGGGGCGGGAGGAGTTGGAGGGAGTGGGTGGTGGGGAGAGTCGGAGGAATCGTTTTTGCCTACTTTTAGTAGGCTTTTCAGCTAGTTGATAATAATACAGTCCATTTCCCGCCGCAACATCGCCCCTCTAAAGCGACATGATTTTCCTTCTACTGCTGCTTGAAATTTCGTGGCACTACACAAACATCAAATTTCCCACGGCTCTCATTTCCTTGTCAAGGTTTCATCATGGAAGGTTGACTCGATCGTTATAGTTCGCAGATCTGCCACCTAGGGGGCGCCACACAGACGCAAAGTTTCTGAGGTAGAACTATAGAACCCTTTTCTATCCACTGACTCGGTCAAAAACACTCGCCCTCCACTAGGTCGAGTACTGTGTGGGCGGATTACACTGGGATTAGCTGAGCCGAGCTTTCGGTAGGTGTAATTGTAATATCAAACTCTGAAAATTTTAAGGGACAAAATAATCACCTACCTTAATTTCAATGCCCAAGTTCTTCATATCACTTCTGAACACGTCGCAAGCAGTGAGTATTGATTTTTTCATTTCGGGACCCTCCTGGAAATGGAAAGATAAAAATCGTCCTTGACTTCTCAGCCCATACAATTGCGCAATCGTCGCTCAATTGGCAACGCAGTCAATTTATTACTTATCGATGCAAAATTATATCTAGTTATCGTTAACTTTCCAACAGTCAAAATTAGAACCTAACTAGAGACTTTCCAAAAATAGTGACATAAAATAAACTTTTTTCTAACCATGACAATGTTAATCTAATTTATTCTTTGGAGAAAGGAAATAGTGGATACAAGAATTAATTTTGAATTATTGTGACAAAAGATGAAAATTTAGCGATCTTACGGTCCAATTTGGATAAGAGTTACCATATGAACCGAATAAAATGACGTCTTGGAGTGGTAGGATTCCATTCTTTTGTTGATTGGATTGAATACCAGGTAATTCAATAGTACACCGAAATCCTCGACTTACAGTGGAAAAACTCTTGGAGAGAGCCAATCCTCTGACTGAAGTTCGCAGATTCAATGAAGCTCGTAGGATATCTTCAACTTGGGTAGACTGGTCTGCTATCTGTGGATGAAAATGATTTCAAAATAATAATAATTATTGTTATTGCCAAAAACCCTCATATCTATAATAATAATTACAGAGTAGAGCAACAAGTACCTAATTATGTAAATAAAGAAGGCAGGAGTCAGACTAGAGTACCTATACATGCAAAGAATTTGATAACAGTGAAAAATTCATCGTTAATTAGAAATTATTTTAGAAGATGGGAAGTGATGATGGGCTGATGAAGTGTTGGAGATATTAGAGAGTTTTCGCCACGTCTTTTGTGACGACCGTCTGCGTGTAATATCCATGCAACCGTCTGAAAATGGTGACTGCGCATGCGTGACGACTTGGATGGTGAGCTCGGTCATCTTGGACGCCGCCAAATGCCGGCTTTTGGCGGCGTCGAGGACGACGGCTTTCTTGACGACTGTACCCTTCATAACCTCACACTTTTATAAACAATTTCAATTTACATCGGATGTGGCAGGATTTTGTGTTGTGTTCGACTCCCGTGTTTTGGTTCTCGATTTTAGCTTACATTTGAAGAACAGTTTTCTTTGTCCCGTGAATTATCAAGTTTTTCATCTCTCGAAACAAACTACTCGTCACCAGAATTCAGTCATCTTCGATCAAGATCAAGTGAATCCATCGTATACTATTGTTGACTCTGTGCGAATTTTACATTGTTTGAATGTCAATGAAATTTCTGAATAAATGCACCCTTGTTTTTCATTTAATGTTGCATATTATTTATTCATCTACCAACATACCTAACTACAGCTCTACAAAAAACAGGCGACGGGAGTCAGTTCACGTAAGTAGGTACGAGGGTCATCCAGAAAGTAAGGTTACAACACCTGAGTAAAATCGAAAAAATTTTGTATTTGAAAGAAATTCACAGGATACTTCACTAATATAGTGAACTATTTTTCAACGTAATCGCCGTCAAGATCGAGACATTTCTGTAGTCGGGGCACCAGCTTTTGTATGCCTGTGTTGTAGACCTCCGCTGCCACCTCTTTCAGCCTTCTCCACAGCTTCCTCGACCTCCTGATCATTGGAAAATCGTTTCCCTCCCAAAAACTCCTTCAGTTTAGTGAAGAGATGGTAATCTGAAGGTGCCAAGTCGGGTGAATAGGGTGGATGGGTGATAATGTCCCATCCAAACGAAGTCAGCAGCTCCTGTGAAACACGTGCGGTGTGAGGCCTGGCGTTGTCGTGCAGGAGACTCACTCCCTTGGTCAGCCTTCCCCTTCTGCGGTTCTGGATGGCTCTTCTCAGTTTTTTAAGGTATTGCAATAAGCTACTGCGTTAATGGTAGTCCCTTTAGGCATGAAATCCACTAGAAGGACCCCCTTACGGTCCCAGAAAACAGATGCCATGACTTTTCCGGCTGAATGGGTCGTTTTGAACTTTTTGGTGGGAGGGGAGGCAGAATGACGCCACTGAAGTGATTGTCTTTTGGTTTCTGGGGTGTAGTGACACACCCACGTCTCATCCCCTGTCACAATAGAGTCCAAAAAAGCTTCTCCCTCCTGTGCAAAACGATCCAAAAATTCACGAGCCGCAGTCACACGATTTTGACGGTGCTCCGGTGTGAGCATTCTGGGTACCCATCTCGCACACAACTTCTTGTAACCAAGTTTTTCCGAAACAATATCACCAAGGAGACTTCGAGAAATATCAGGAAATTTTTCGTGAAGGTCGTCAAGTGTCACACGGCGGTCATTTCGCACTTGTTCTTCAACTTTTTGCACAAGTTCCTCAGAAATCACTGATGGCCTCCCACTCCTTTGCTCGTCGTGAGTCTCAGTACGGCCCTCTCTAAACAACCTGACCCATTTTGTGACATGTTGTCGACTCATCACATCACCACCATAAACTTCGACGAGCTTGCGATGGATGTTGTAACGGTTTTTTGAGGGTTATGGGAAAAAACCGCTGAAAGATTTCCCAGCCAGGAAAGAGAGAACGCAGACTACTACTGGTCTCCAAACCTCCCCATACAACCAGCCACTAAATCCTTTTCCTGGAAATGGCACTTTCTCTTTCCTGTTGGTTTTCTTTATTTTTTATTTTTTATTTTTTATTTTTTTTATTTTTATTTTTTCTCTAACTTAACAAGGTACCTTGATAGGAAGAAACTTATTCTAACAAATCAGACCCTATCATTTAATTATCCTAGCTTCTTGGAAAGTTATATCGGCATCTGATAGGAACTTCAGGGAAGATGTTGGCTGGAACTCCTTGTAGTAATCTGGACTGGAACTTCAGCTGTGATCCCAGTGGGAAGCAGGAACTTCTGATAGGACTTTGAATTCCACCCTTTGAGTAGAGATGTTAGAAGGACCTTCTTGAAGTGATCTGGACTGGAGCTTCAACTATGACTCAGAAAAATTAACAAAGCAGGAACTTCTGGTAGAAATCTTGATTCACCCTTCTGTAGGGATTTCAGCAGGAACTTCGAAGAATAGTCTGGAATGGAGCTTCAGCTATTAACTCAGTGAAACAGAACAGGAATCTGGACTGGAGGTTCAGCTATAATTTCAGCAGTAAACAGGAACTTCTGGTATGCATGTTGAATAGAACTTCAGTGTAGCCTCTTTGGTATTAATTTCCCCTTTTTAATGATTGTAATTTCCAGAATTAATTTATAGTAGTCAGTTTTCTTTTTTATGATGTTCTCTCTAAATTGGCAGAGATTGATAAGAGGTTCTTCCTCTATATTTCAATCAGATCAAAAAAAAATTTGGATTTCACAATGGAATAATATAACTCCTATGTGAATCCTTAGGGGTTGAAGCTTGCACTAGTCAGTTAAGGCCAGTCAGTAGTAAATACCATGTTAAGCTTGATTGGTTCTGTCAAATCTGAATGACCGAGTAAATTGCCGTTGTGTGAGACACTCAGTAGAGTCCTTTGTTTTCATCCTGCACTGCCCTCTAGCGAGACTCTGGTGTCTTATCGTCCGTTCGCCGGTCCGCCGCTAGGGCGCCTCCGCATCTCTCTCTCCCTGCCACCAGGCTTCCACGCAACTCTCAACAGGTGGCGTAGTGAGTCCTTCTATGATGACAGGAAATGCAGTTCAATTCTCCGTTATATTTCTTTGTTTTCGTTAGTAATTTTGTGGGAATGGACGTCTTTTCTTTTCTACAGAAGCATTCCATTTATTTTCAGGTACGTTTGCATATTATCGGTGGTTATTATTGTTTGATCATTGGGAATTGATAACTTTGGCAAAATTTGTAGGTCTCATGCTGTCAATCAGTACCTACTAAATTAACTTAAAAATGGTGAGCAGGTGTGCAATCGCCACACTCCCCGCCCCCAAACAAGCATGGGACCAAATTTTGGAGCCTCACATGCAGAAAAAATAAGAATCGTAAACAAGCAGCATCATGTAGTAATTTAGGGAACAATGAGAAAATATAACAACAAGCAGATGATTTAGGTATGATTGGGTAGGAGACTACTGTTTGGCTATGTACCCCCGCCTTCTGTTCATCTGCGAGAGGAACGGATTAGTGCACCTAGTCGCCACCCTGCGGGTCTAGGGTGTTAAGCAATCTAGAGTGTCACGTCCAATCTCTATACTCCATTACCGCTGAGCGTACCTTCGAGGGCACTTTGCAAGCAATGTTTTGAGTGGTAGAGTCGGATCATCTCCTGAAGACAAGGGGTTAGTTATGTACCAATCCAATAGTATGGTGAAGTCGTTTATTGATAGCCATTGTGCTATACGACTTAATTCTATTTGGGGGTGTTGGGAAAAGGAATAGACGGGTGGGTTGCCGGGTTTTGGTCTCGTGTGGAGGGGAAGTTGGATGGGATAAGATGGTCGGAACCGTAAATTTCCTAATGCGTACCGAGACCAGCCCATACGACTTTATTTGGCACAGTGGAATGAGAGCTGGGGGAGTCTGCTTATCGGTCACCGCTCCGATTTATGCAGTTCTGGCTCCCCCCATTCCACTGGCATAAAGTTGGTGAGTATCTTTGGGTGAGAGGACCTCTAAATTAAAAAATAATAAAACTGATTACTCCACTTTAATTCTGTGTCTGCTGACTGAATGTTGCAAGAAAAAAGGCTAGGATAACCCGGCAAATCCGTATTTACTTCGAGGTCCCCTCAAGTTTACCCCCCTTTCCCTAATAATGTTGACGTGGAGGATCTACTCTATCCCCAAAGTCCGATCACGACTTTGCAGGGTATGTGGACAAGACATCCCTGGAGGTAGGGTCCCTACTTGGAGACAGAAGGTTTAAAGACTCCCCCACCCCCCATCCCTCCCCCCCTGGATGTGGCCCCACCTCGCCACACCCGATGGTGAACTGCCAAACCATTCTTGTGCTATCACCTCTCTTTTTTCTTTAATTGAATTTTCTGGTTTATCTAGCAATTTATGTTTTTGACGTTTGTATGGATAAAGTTGGTTGATGTGAAATGTTCCTCGGATTCTTCCAGTATTAGTATCTGCAAGGACGTAACTATTTCTTCCACATATCTGCACTACTTTCCATGGTCCTTCTCTACGAGGTGGTAATTTAACCATGATTTTCTTTGATGCATCGCTGATAGCTGTTTGATCGATGAGCACCAAATCCCCTATGTTGAGTGATGAAAATGTTCTATTTTGATTTACTCTCTTTAGTTTTCTGTATCTATTTTTTCTTATATTTTGTTGTATTTGTTGTTGAGTAAGTCCTGTCGGTTCTGTTGATTGAATCCATTGATGCCATGGTCTATCCTCTAGGTTGCTCTTATGTGCTCTTATCGGAGTTTCTTCAGTTGTTTCATGTGGGATATTATTTATATTGTGTTCTGTTTCATTCACAAAAATTTTCACCGTATTTATATTTGATGTGGTATCATTTCTTGTCTCGTTGTCGTCTCTTCTCTGTTGCTGATGTTGCCTCTGCCCTTGCTGGTCTTCTGTGTGCTGGTTATCCCATTGCTGATTTCTGTCGTTGACTGGTGTATTTCTTCTGATGTTATCATTTGTTTCTAATAACTGAATTAATTCTTGAAGGGTCGTGACTGGTCCCATGTACAGACAGCATAGTGGATTTATGGAGAAGTGTCGCAGCAGTCTTCTTATCAGCAGTTTTGTTGAATATCCCAATTCTTTACCAACGTTGTACATTTTCATTGCATAAGTCTTTTTATCTCCATCTTTATAATAATTAAATGCTGAATTATTTATTTTATTTTCCCATTTTTCCTGAGTTGCATCACTCCAATAAAATTCCAAAAATGCCTTTTCAAATTGTTCCCAATTGGTTAAATTGTCCCTTATATTTTCCCACCATTGATTGCCTTCAAATGATTTTGATAGAATTATTTTAAAGCGGGAATTTTGTTCGATACTCGGATAAAGTTCCTTGATTCTACGGATGAAAGTTTGGGGAGTTGGGAATGCTGCCTCTGTGAATATAATTTTTTCTCTTTTTAATGATTCGTTTATTATGAATTCTGCCAAATCGATTCCACTTTGATAATTCGTATTTCCACCACCTAATGCAGTACTATTTAATGGCATGCTTCCTCTCCTATCCTCTATTTCTCTCTTGATTTCTATCATTGACCCCTCCATGGCACTCATCCTAGCTTCAAACATATCCCTGACTGTCCCCTCAATTATTTGCTGTTGGCCTTGGATTGTATCATGCAAAATCCTGTAATCCTCCTTTATTTCCCGGATTTGAGCCAATAAATTTTCAATTTGACGTTCCATCTCTTTTAATTACATTTCATTTTCAGTTTTTTTTTTGTTAAATAATAGAACTTTGAAAAACAATAACAATAACAATTTCCAATAATAAAATTTTAGTTCGGGCGCCATGTAACGGTTTTTTGAGGGTTATGGGAAAAAACCGCTGAAAGATTTCCCAGCCAGGAAAGAGAGAACGCAGACTACTACTGGTCTCCAAACCTCCCCATACAACCAGCCACTAAATCCTTTTCCTGGAAATGGCACTTTCTCTTTCCTGTTGGTTTTCTTTATTTTTTATTTTTTATTTTTTATTTTTTTTATTTTTATTTTTTCTCTAACTTAACAAGGTACCTTGATAGGAAGAAACTTATTCTAACAAATCAGACCCTATCATTTAATTATCCTAGCTTCTTGGAAAGTTATATCGGCATCTGATAGGAACTTCAGGGAAGATGTTGGCTGGAACTCCTTGTAGTAATCTGGACTGGAACTTCAGCTGTGATCCCAGTGGGAAGCAGGAACTTCTGATAGGACTTTGAATTCCACCCTTTGAGTAGAGATGTTAGAAGGACCTTCTTGAAGTGATCTGGACTGGAGCTTCAACTATGACTCAGAAAAATTAACAAAGCAGGAACTTCTGGTAGAAATCTTGATTCACCCTTCTGTAGGGATTTCAGCAGGAACTTCGAAGAATAGTCTGGAATGGAGCTTCAGCTATTAACTCAGTGAAACAGAACAGGAATCTGGACTGGAGGTTCAGCTATAATTTCAGCAGTAAACAGGAACTTCTGGTATGCATGTTGAATAGAACTTCAGTGTAGCCTCTTTGGTATTAATTTCCCCTTTTTAATGATTGTAATTTCCAGAATTAATTTATAGTAGTCAGTTTTCTTTTTTATGATGTTCTCTCTAAATTGGCAGAGATTGATAAGAGGTTCTTCCTCTATATTTCAATCAGATCAAAAAAAAATTTGGATTTCACAATGGAATAATATAACTCCTATGTGAATCCTTAGGGGTTGAAGCTTGCACTAGTCAGTTAAGGCCAGTCAGTAGTATATACCATGTTAAGCTTGATTGGTTCTGTCAAATCTGAATGACCGAGTAAATTTCCGTTGTGTGAGACACTCAGTAGAGTCCTTTGTTTTCATCCTGCACTGCCCTCTAGCGAGACTCTGGTGTCTTATCGTCCGTTCGCCGGTCCGCCGCTAGGGCGCCTCCGCATCTCTCTCTCCCTGCCACCAGGCTTCCACGCAACTCTCAACAGGTGGCGTAGTGAGTCCTTCTATGATGACAGGAAATGCAGTTCAATTCTCCGTTATATTTCTTTGTTTTCGTTAGTAATTTTGTGGGAATGGACGTCTTTTCTTTTCTACAGAAGCATTCCATTTATTTTCAGGTACGTTTGCATATTATCGGTGGTTATTATTGTTTGATCATTGGGAATTGATAACTTTGGCAAAATTTGTAGGTCTCATGCTGTCAATCAGTACCTACTAAATTAACTTAAAAATGGTGAGCAGGTGTGCAATCGCCACAATGTTAGCCGCGGTATTATTCTGCAAAGTCATAAAACGAATGACCGCTCGGATCTCGCACAGACGGGAGTTGGCGGGAGCGCGAGATGACCTCTCCATTGGAAACTTTTACTGTAACTAAAAAAAACGGCCGAAATAAACGCGGGGCGAAGCAAACTGACCGTTACGAACTCCCCTCCACAGTAGGTGCACCAAATTTGAAAAAGAAAATTTCCCCCAACCTCAGGAGCCCTTGTAACCTTACTTTCTGGATGACCCTCGTACTATTTAAGATTTCAATTGATAGTTCCGTTTGCTGTGATCATCGTACTTGTAAGTTGAATGTCAAGTTGGAAAAAGTCCTCTTACAACAGTTACGAAGTTATCTAGAGATAATTACGCTACAGACTTGTTGTTAGACAAACAAGGAACCAGTAGATAGGTAGCTCCTGCAAAATCTGTAGTTAAGTAGTTGGTATTTGAGACCCACATAAATGCAGTACGAACTCCGGAAAACCTTGGCTTGTGGTGTTCACTACATAGGTAACTACCCATTTAAATTGGGAGTATACGATCAAAATCATTAGTAGGTAGGTTTTTTTTAAATCACAATGTAGGGTCAGAAAAGGATGTAAATAGGTATCCAAGTAGTAATAGATTTGTTCAATACGGCTAATCGCCGAACATTCCAAATTTCATTCTGAAAAACTTATTTCGAGACCCCCAGAGTCTGTACCAGCTGTTCGCTATCGACCATTTTCGAGTAACTTCGCAGGTCGGTAGCTGTTTAGCGAGACTTTCAGAGTCCACACCATGTTTTGTGACGACTCGAAATGCACCAAAAAAAGTTAGCATCTGCGTCTGCTGGCCCCATCTCGCTAGTCGTCTCGATCTCAAGTCGTCGCGGGCACTTGGCAATATGTCGAAACATAAACTGGTCGACACGTCCTGTCGACATATTTCCACACCAGGTGTTGAAGAACGTCGATAACGAACATCTTTAAAACTGGTCGACGGATTTATGTCGAAAAATGTGAGATCCGTTTTTCGACGTATTTCAACAACAGGAGTTGAACATGAGCTAAAAACACCCCTCTTAAAACTGGTCGACTGCTAAACGACGACAAAAGGGTTGTTGGGCCACTACCTGTCCTCAACCTTGGTCCCATGGGGTCTTTCAATCCGAGGATTATTCGTAATTACTGTCTGGGTTCACTTTCACTATTGTGAAGTGGGTCCTTGACACTGCCTTGCCAACTGCAGGCCTCAACCAAACAGAAAACAATTAGGACGATTCAAGAAATGTAGGCCTGGATTCAGATTCCTGCCCATCTTTTTTTATTTTTTCTTTCCTCAGCCCACCTGAAGGTGAATGGAAAGTATTGCGATCAGCAGTAAACCCAATTTCTAGAACACCACCTTTAACTGGTCCTAATCGACATCTGATCAATTTTCTCCACGTTTTGGAAAAGTGTATGTAAGTCCGTATGTATGTAGGTGTATGACCTACGTATGTGTATGATCACGATTGCGACTCCTACGAAATTGATTGAAAAAAATCCGATTTGGAGGAATGGTTCTACATGTCTGCGGAGGACACAATTTTTTTCACTTCTTTCACGAATACAAAGTTTTCCTACTTTCGGTAGTGAGGAAGCAAAAAAAGAGAGTGAAAAGCCTTATTCAGAAGGGAGGAACAGGAGGACCGCGAGATGACTCTCTGACCCTTGATGACTCATCGCTCCAGTCCCCCGGCCTGTAGTCTAGGGAGCTGAGTGATCCCTTGCTATTACATCTTTACCAACGATAGTTGGTTATGATCCCTGTTTATGGGTTTGTTGACGTATAATCGGCCAGGAAGAGTGTATGCCGTTTATCTTCGAGATTTCGCAGGTATACGAAGGATGTCAACGTAAATATGTCGTCGTATCTCCATGGTTGACTTGGACGACCTTTTTCAACAAGGGTGTTGAAAGTTGTCGACTAGTCGCTGTATTTTTGTGTCGACATATTTCCAATGCCTGTGAAGTCGACTTTGGTCAACCCTTGGTGTTGAAAGATGTCGACTAGGCTTCTTGCCCGTTTGTCGACCAGTTTATGTGTCGACATATAGCCCCCAATCCGTCGTCGCCCCTGACGTGGCGAAAACTCTCTATTGGGTAGAGCGGTTGAAATGTTTCACCGGATTTTATTCAAATCCAAGCTTGAGAAATGCAAGGCGGCGCTCAGGAACTCGTAGCATGGTTGAGCCAAATCTCGTGTCACGTGAGTGGTGGATTTTGAGGTAGCTGAATAACCCTTGACGTTCAGTTATAAAACACAATGCTTCATGATTATACAATGCAGCAGAGAAAGGAACCCTTCTATGCTGTTGCCTCTGACCACAACTGAAGAGTTCAGGGGAAGAATGGTTCTTGTCCACTTTTTACGAAAAATGAGATAAGACTGCCACGGGTTGCCTATTCAACGTAGCTAACAACTTGTAATATTGTCACAGGGGAAAAGTGTTCTTTTCCGAAGATATTAAACGGAGAAGGTTTGCCGTACTGGGGAAGAATGGTTCCATCTCGCGCGCCAGGGAAAGAATGGTTCTTGTCCTGCGCTCCCTCCCGCCACAAGGATGTGGCGTCTCTCGGCTTCTGTGATTTAAGTTTCATTTTCTGTTTTTCCCATGAAATTCTCCAACTGAACTGTGCACCTATCAGGGTTTTACATTATGAAATGTCCATTCCCTACTCGGCCTGTTAAGATCATCCATATAAACAAAGAAATACCAAAAATTTCCGTTA
Source organism: Apolygus lucorum (assembly GCA_009739505.2). NCBI lineage: Eukaryota > Metazoa > Arthropoda > Insecta > Hemiptera > Miridae > Apolygus > Apolygus lucorum. The sequence goes on from CM019183.2 coordinate 14,570,563, forward strand.
AAAAACTGATTTTGGAAACTTCAACATTTCATCATTGAAGAAGATTTACAACATTTAGCTTCCCATACTAGTAGCGAAACACGGAAATTTGCAGTTTCTTGAACATTTTTTTCAAGAAAACAGCATTCCAACAATTTTTTTCAAACCTTAAAAAAACCCTGTGTTGTTGCCTGTAAAGTCGGTATACGGGCGAAAGTTTTACGTGACAACGACTTTGAGTGGTAAAATAATTTTAATGTTAATATTCATTCGTATAGTAGGAAGAAGAATAAAATAAAATTCTTTGTCAAGTTGCACAGAGTAGGTATTTCCCGTAGGTAGTAGGTATTTCCCATGGGTGGGGGGGGGGGAGTGAGTGCCAGGGAAGGGGGGCGGGGCGCTCCCCCTTTTGTGAGCGCCGGGAAGGGTTGGACGCGGGGGGGGGGGCGCTTTAGGGAGCGCCGAGCTGCACCCCCTCCGTGAGCGGAGCGTAACGCAGTTTCTTGAAGTGTCCCCGGTAAACCAATTTATAAGACGTTATCACGTCAAAATAGAAGAACCAAAAAGTAAAGAGCCGAAGAACAAGAAAAAGAAAAAAAGAGAGTACGACATGGAAAGCGAAGAGGATGTGATCAGTGATTGGTGACAAAATGTAGGAAACAATGGTTGCTGCCCGATCCTTCCGTTCATTTCTTATTTTTTTTAGTTAAACAGATAGTTATTTTTGATTTTCCATTCTGTAATACAGTTCAATAAGAGTATTAAAGCATGCTCGTATTTTTTATCTTTTGAATTTTGATCATGCCCTTGCCTCAAAACGTTTTGAAACCTTAAAAATGGTTTTTCTCGAAATCAGGTTTTATGGACATGTATCATTCTTCCCCTGTACTCTTCAACTATGAACTAACAGAGCTCGAAGTTGGGGGCAGAACATGAAGCGCAGTTGAATTGGTTGTTGTTTGTGTTTCTGCCTAGTATTTCCACATTCGTAGCTAGAATTAGATAAGTAATTTCATAAACAAAACGTTGCAATACCTGTATGTTAGCGAAAAATCCCAATTTGCCTAGCAAGTTCTTGACGAAATTTGCAATAGCCATGACGGAGAAGGACGTATTCTGTAATCCTTCCTGAAGAGATAGAAATGTCAAAATTAGTTTCAAGAATTGATGAATAAACGATAAGGATTGATTTATAATGGGGTATTTCGGTGGGTCGGAAATTCAGGTTTTTGGCCTCAAATTTGGATTCAGCACCCTTGAAAACCTATATACTCCAACTTTTAGCCCAACGATACTATAACATGTGGTAGAAAAATTAATTAAAGAGATCACACGTTTGAAAAAGGCGGGCCGCTATAAATGCACACACACTAGGCAAGGACTATGCCACGCGCCTGTGTGAGTGGTGTTTGGAAGTATCCACGAGGTCCTCCAAGGGTTTCTGTGCATGGATACTTTTTTCAAAGACAGTTGGCTAGCTACGTCACGATTGGCTAGCTACCAGTGGCGGTTCCTGCCCCGAAACTCAGGGGGTGCACAGAGATCAGGAGAGGCTATCGAGAAGGGACAGAATAGGTGATTTCAAGATGCCAAATAGAAATTTCAGCGATATGCAAATGGGATAAATCTTTGCAACTTTTTCATCTTAAAATTGCAAATGGTACTAAATAGGTAGGTGCAATAGACACGAAACATGTTCTCTAGTGGTTAACAGAAATTCTGAAATACTTAATCATCAAAGGTTTAAACTCAAGAAATTCATCCATCTAATTGCAATAACTGAAATGTATATTTGCCCGTGACAATTCAAAACATCGTCCAATTCGGAAGAAAATTAACGAGCCCCTTGAAAACTCCGAGATTCGAAGAATCTTCCCTCTCATCATGCCCACGCATGGCTAGCTCGAAAACACCACAGAACTTGATACAAGCCAATGCGTTTTTCAATTTTTTGGCTAAATGGGAGATCACTTATGCAGTCTTTAACTCGAGCCTCATTTCGGTTGGTAGAACAAAGTAGGCGAAATTGTCAGTCACTTCACACCCACAAAGCCAATCTACCTTCTTATAATAGTCGACATTAAAACTTACGGTACAAATCTGCACAGTTTTTAAATTTCAATGTCTGCTGGAGTCCAGGTAGAGACAGCAAGGGGCTGCCAGTTTCTCGAATGTCGCACTTTTCCACAATCGACAAACGCAAATAGTTTACTTTACTTTAATGTAAACTACTCATCGTACCTACAACACTCCTAAATAATCACAATACTTTGAACAAAACGGTGTGTACCGAAACGGTAGTCATCCGAAAACGTAAAACGGAATTCCCATCAGGTTTGTTTGTTTACTTATTTCTCTATAAGGAAATCCGGATTGCAGAGCTCTCTGACGGGGGAGCAACAAACCAATTCTGCACAAGACGAGAAAATGTCCTGCTCTCTGATTGGTCAATCTCACGTGCCTGCCTCCCTCGAAAGATGTCAAGATGACGTCACTTTCCCCAGAAATGGTGCAGAGGCAAGGTGATGCTCCAAACTGGTGTGATTGGTCAGAAAAGAGGGGGCTCCCCGCCTCTGTTTTCGCGCGTAGATTCAACTAGCACAGTACCTACGATCGAGTCTTCTGTCCTGGCCAACTTACTCTTCAAACGAAGAGGAACAAACTTTGATTTTTTTTTCTTTTTTAATTGGCTGGGGGTGCACATGCGCCTATGCTCCTATCAGTAGCCGCCCCTGCTAGCTACGTCACACCATTCAAATCTTCAACTTTCTTTAGCTTCTCTGATTTTTTAAAAACATTTTCTCGACGAACAGAACCAATTACCGTTATTCCCGAGCCATACTCTTTTGAAAAAATAAAATAAAAAAAATTGACTGAAATACCCCATTATGTACCAAAGTAAATCATCCGTAGCAGCATGTTTTGATTCCTAACACCTTCGATTCAACAATCAAAATAAATCTTAACCTAGGAGTTAAAAAAATAACTTTCCACATTTCTGAGCATTTATCTAGTACAAATTTGGATTATGTAGCAGAGATGGGCGAATTCTTATTCATAAATTCGATTATGAATAAAAATCATATCTGGGATTTTATGATTATGAATACGAATACAGGTATGAATATGAATACGAATACAATCGTATTCACACTTTGAATACGATTTTCCCCCGCATTCGTATTTGGAATACGATTTTATGATTTTTTCTATGATTTCCCCAAAAAAAAATTTAAAACGATTTTCCCTGAAAATTATATATTTTTTTTAAATGATTTTCTCCCGAACAATGGACATATTTATGACCTAACATTATCAAAATAATCAATCAAAATTCGAAGCGCTCGCCAATGGGGTATTTCGGTGGGTCGGAAATTCAGGTATTTGACCTCAAATTTGGATTCAGCACCCTTGAAAACCTATATACTACAACTTTAAGCCCAATGATACTATAACATGTGGTAGAAAAATTAATTAAAGAGATCACACGTTTGAAAAAGGCGGGCCGCTATAAATGCACACACACTAGGCAAGGACTACGCCGCGGACTGCCCCGCGCGCGTGTGTGAGTAGAATTTTGTAATATCCAAGAGGGGTTTCTGTGCATGGATACTTTTTCAAAGACAGTTGGCTAGCTACGTCACGATTGGCTAGCTACGTCACACCATTCAAATCTTCAACTTTCCTTAGCTTCTCAGATTTTTTAAAAACATTTTCTCGACGAACAGACCCGATTACCGTTATTCCTGAGCCATACTCTTTTGAAAAAAAAAATAAAAAAAATTGACTGAAATACCCCATTCTTATAGTATTTTTCACGCAGAATCGAATGAGACCAACTCCAGGTTGATACGACCAACCGTATAGAAACCACGACGTAATTTCTACTGACTTTTTTGTAATCGTGATTTTCGCTGAAAGTTTTTGTTTTACCTCAACTTTCACCGAACCTTCTTGACGCTAAAAATATGATTACAAAAAAGTCAGTAGAAATTACGTCGTGGTTTCTATACGGTTGGTCGTAGCAACCTGGAGTTTGTCTCATTCGATTCTGCGTGAAAAATACTATAAGAATTGGCGAACGTTTCAAATTTTTATTGATTATTTTGACAATTTTAGGGAATAAATACGACCAAAATTCCGGCAAAAATCATAATTTTTTTAATGATTTTCAATGCAAATTGTAAAAGAAATACGATTTTCAGCGGAAATTTCGTCGTAGTTTCAATACGTTTGGTCGTAGCGACCCGGGGTTGGCCTCATTCGATTCTGCGTGAAAAATACTGTAAGAATTGGCGAGCGTTTCGAATTTTAATTGACTATTCTGACAATGCAGAAACAATGAAATACAAATTCAGAAACGAATTTTATAAAGACTTGAAGAACTTCAGACGAGGGTTAATCAATTACTCAGATTTTGGATGATTTTGACTCCAAAACAAACAATTATTATTTTCACTAATACGAGGGAATTTCGTGCTGACAGCTTTGAACGGATCTGTGTAATTATTTCTGGGAATACTGATCTTAATAATATTAATTTCTGGAATTTATAATGAAAATTAAAACCAATATTATCAATAATATTCAAATGTTGTATAATAAAATCAATGTTACTTTACTTTAAATTAGTAGTACTAATTAATTAGTGATTGTACGCATTTCTTATTTTCGTAGTTGATAACACGAAACATATTTCTTGTCCTCAACGGGATTCGCATCATTACTGTGATCTGATTGACTGTGATTACTGTGACTCTTGAAAAAGTAGCTCTCTAGGACTGGTCAGAAACCCAGAGTAGAGCAAGGAATGAGTGTTATAAGCAGAGCTTCTGAACAAATAAAAATCAACACATACTTACGCCTCTAGAATTCATTTCAGAAGTTGTCCGACTCATCAAATTCAAAATGTCATTCATGGCTCCATTCGTGTTGAAGTCTGTTGACAGGCAGTTGTGAACATTTTCTTGAGTACGTTGCAACTCCTGGAAAAGATACACGTACGATAAATAAGCAAATTAAATGAGGTGCGGGTGACAGATAGGAATAAGGAAATGATAGGAAAAAACGCTGCAAATTATTACGTCATAAAAATTGTCATAACTCCTGTTATTTACCAAGTAAATTCAAATGTAAGGATATCGTTGGAAAAAGCGTTAAATTTCCAAGCTACCTAGTGTAAAACCAAAATGTTTCTGTAAAATGAAGTTAAAAAGCAAATTAGAAATTTCATTTTTTCTTATCGAAGTTTCCACTTTGAACGCCTGCCAATTTCGATGGGCGCTCTTCGGAGAAAACATGCGCAAAATGTCAGCTTTCTAACGGTCTGTCAATTTTTCTTTTTAAAATTGAAATTGGAAGAGTAAATTTTGAATGCAAGAAAACGTGTGTTTTACAAGAAAATGCGAGTGTTTTACGCGGTGTATGGTCTCCCTCAATCTTGACGAGTTTGGTATCATTTCCTACGTAATTTTTTACGCTACATCCAATGGTGGCACTTCCAAATAATTCTCACTGCTGGAAAGTGGATTTTTTTAGGAAAACCACCATTTTTTGTCCATAACGTACGCACTTTTCGTAGATATGGTAGTGAGCATGAAGTAACACATTTCTACTCGATAAAAACATCAAATTTCTAGCAGATTGATCAAACATCAAAACACCAATCAGCTAGAAATTTAATATTTTTATTGAGTAAAAAGGTGGTACTTCATGCTCACTACCATATCTACGAATAATGCATATTTTATGCACGAATACCAAGGTTTTCTTCAAAAAATCCACTTTCAAATAGTCAAAATCAATCAAAAGTATCATCATTGGATTTAGCGTAAAAAATTTCGTAGGAAATGATACCAAACTCGTCAAGATTGAGGGAGACCATGCACCGCGTAAAACACTCGATTTTCTTGTAAAACACACGTTTTCTTGCATTCAAACTTGATTTACTCTTCCAATTTCAATTTTAAAAAGAAAAATTGATAGACAGTTAGAAAGCTGAAAATTTGGGCATGTTTTTTCCGAAGAGCGCCCATCGAAATGGGCAGGCGTTCAAAGTGGAAACTTCGATAAGAAAAAAATCAAATTTCGGGAAAAAATTTATGATTTGCTTTTCAACTTGATTTTACAGAAATGTAATTATTGCTAAAAGATTTTGGTTTTACACCGGGTAGCTTGGAAATTTAACGCTCTTTTCGACCATATCCTTACATTTGAATTTACTTGGTAAATAACAGGAGTTATGTCAATTTTTATGACGTAAGGTCGAAATCGCGAAAAAAAATTTGAAGTGACAAAAAAGGCATTTTGAGTGGGTTAAGAAAAATTGCTAAGAGACATTTTTTGTTGGAAATATTGTGTAGAATCGAACCCTGAAGTTATCCCCATCTTAAGTGTAGACACCCTGTATACATGTAGATCACTCGTCTGCAAAGAATACGGCTTTGCCATTGTCACCATCTACCAACCATACCTACCTACCACATACCTAATTAACAATCGAGTTTATTTGGAAGAAATAAACGCTTCACACTCAATTCGAAGAAACAGGGAGTTGAGGTTGCCCTAATTATTGGGAAATTTGATTACTGGTAGCTGAGGACGCAAAACTGGGTACAACAGCAAGAAACGAACGACGATCGCATTTTGGTCAGCTAAAATTTGAACGGAAAATGAGCCTCTTTTACGATTCACACTCGTGTTTCTGATTTATCGCAAGTTCAACCCTTAAATTCTCGTAGGGAGCGAACGGTTTGTCCTACAGAGTTCCGGGTGGTCTCAAAAAATTCTAAAAATTCAATACTATTTAAAATTGGTGAAAAAAAGATGAAGGTACCTTTATTTCGAGCTAGGGCACTCTTGAAAATTTCAACCGTTAATCATCAACCCTTGGAAGTGACCTACATCAACCAAAAGCTTCGGCGCACAACTAGACCCCAAATGGAGAGCTCATAAACCAAATTTCATCAAAATCGGTCCACGTTAAATTTTTATTCGATTTTCTGATTCTAAGTACCTTGAAACGTAAACCATCAAAACATTTTTTTTTTGGTTGATTCCAATGGTTATTGAAAATAATAAACCAATAGGAACAAGAATTACCTATCTTCGAGGGTGAAAAAAAATATGCATCGGCCGGGAATCGAACCCGGGCCGCCCGCGTGGCAGGCGAGCATTCTACCACTGAACCACCGATGCCTCCGAAGAAGAGGCTCCAGAGTCTCGATCGAAAGGTCACTGCCCGACCCCGAATCCTTCACGCTGGTGAGTAGTTTCAAAATCGGCCCAATCCTGAATTGCAATGTGCAAAAGAATTTTCTGTGAAGCTCATTCCTATATAGGTAGGCAATTCAATATAATTGTTAATTTATATAAAGTTAAATGAATTTTTACATCAAATGAATAAATTGTACTTTACGAGATTTCACTTCAAATTCTGAAAAACTTCACGAATCTTTTCATGGATGAGTGTCATGAGGTAAATCAGGCGCAGCCCGTAATGTTGTTGTCAAACCATAAGATGCGACAGCCGTAGAAAAATAAAATTACATTGATAAATGTGAGGAAAAATTGCAACTGCTAATATTAATAAGTAAACATAATTAAAAGCTCTTTCAAACGTCTCTATCTATCAGTCGTGTCTATTTTGTTGGAGATCAAGCTAAAGGCATCTTCTTCTAAACAATTCAGGAAAAATTGTGTTCGCACGAAAGAAATTTTCCATCCGCGGCTTCGCTGTTGACCATTTTTATTCTTCGTCGAATACTACACGTTTTTATATCGCAGAGTTACATTTACTACTGGTGAGGAAGGTGGTATAAAAGTTTAAGATTTTTGATAATGAAATGATAAACATTCACATTGAGTTGGAGAAGTCTGAATGAGGGTTGGAGTATTCCGAATTTGACCTCAAGCCACTGCAGCCATTACTTGTGATCAAAAGAGCGCTCAGTCATTTTATACAAGATTAAAAAAAAAAAAAAAAAAAATACACAGAGAGTAGCGATTTGACACTATGATGGTTTTGTGCAAGAGAGCGACTCATAGTTACCACTGAGCGGGTAGGGTGAGGTCCTGCATGGAGGTAACTGTAATTCACAGCCCTCAGCATAGCCTCTGTGAACCACAGTATTCGAAAAATGGGCTTTAGTCCAGTCAAATTAGCCAAAAAAGGGGGGGGGGGGTTTGCATTAATTCCGGACAAAGCGAAACTTTTATGGGTGACTGGTGGGTGCCTATGGAACATGTTTTTAGTATATTCTACTAGATTCTCCTTGTGCTAACTTTTTGGTGCCCGAAAAACCGCGATTTTTCGGCACTTGTTTCAGTTTTTCGCCTATAACTCGTACACGATGCATCCTACGGAAAATTTTACTCTTTCCTTTATTAAACAGGATGAATTTCTGCGTCGAATGATCACCTGAAACGTTAAGATCGGTTCAGCCGTTTGGCCGAAATCGATCGTTGAAGTTTGGCGATTTTTCCCAAATTGGTTGAAAAATGGGTTACGCTCAAGTTTCAAGGCCTGTACATCAAAAACGGCGTATCCAACCAAAAAATGTCACATAATCAAAGTTGTAGAGAATCAAATTTTGTGTAAGAAAAGCATCCCCCCTTCCTCCCCCCTCCCACCCGCCCCTACCAAATGATAGAATAACGAAACAACTTCTGAGTAAACGAAATTATGAGTATTGAAAACGGTGTTGCAATCAAAAAATGTCATATAATCAAAGTGAAACGTCTGTTGTTCAACTTACTAAGGCACTGAGGTACTTGTAATACTAGAAAAGGCGAAAGAAAAAACATTCTCCTGGTCCTAACTTTTTGGTGTCCAAAAAACCGCGATTTTTCGGCACTTGATTCAGTTTTTCGCCTATAACTCGTACACGATGCATCCTACGGAAAATGTTACTCAATCCTTTATTAAACAGGATGAATTTCTGCGTCGAATGACCACCTGAAACGTTAAGATCGGTTCAGCCGTTTGGCCGAAATCGATCGTTGAATTTTGCCGCTTTTTCCCAAATTGGTTGAAAAATGGGTTACGCTCAAGTTTCAAGGCCTGTACATCAAAAACGGCGTATCCAACCAAAAAATGTCACATAATCAAAGTTGTAGAGAATCAAATTTTGTGTAAGAAAAGCATCCCCTCTTCCTCCCCCCCTCCCACCCGCCCCTACCAAATGATAAAATAACAAAACAACTTCTGAGTAAACGAAATTATGAGTATTGAAAACGGTGTTGCAATCAAAAAATGTCATATAATCAAAGTGAAACGTCTGTTGTTCGACCTAAGGCACTGAAGTACTTATAATAATAGAAAAGGCAAAAGAAAAAACATCTCCTAGATTCTCCTTTTGCTCACTTTTTGGTGCCCGAAAAACCACGATTTTTCGGCACTTGTTCCAGTTTTTCGCCTATAACTCGTACACGATGCATCCTACGGAAAATTTTACTCAATCCTTTATTAAACAGGATGAATTTCTGCGTCGACTGACCACCTTCATTTTTTAGATCAGTCCAGCCGTTTGGCCGAAATCGATCGTTGAAGTTTGGCGATGTTTCCCAAATTGGTTGATCGCCAAAACTTCAACGATCGATTTCGGCCAAACGGCTGAACCGATCTAAAAAATGAAGGTGGTCAGTCGACGCAGAAATTCATCCTGTTTAATAAAGGATTGAGTAAAATTTTCCGTATAATGCATCGTGTACGAGTTATAGGCGAAAAACTGGAACAAGTGCCGAAAAATCGTGGTTTTTCGGGCACCAAAAAGTGAGCAAAAGGAGAATCTAGGAGATGTTTTTTCTTTTGCCTTTTCTATTATTATAAGTACTTCAGTGCCTTAGGTCGAACAACAGACGTTTCACTTTGATTATATGACATTTTTTGATTGCAACACCGTTTTCAATACTCATAATTTCGTTTACTCAGAAGTTGTTTTGTTATTCTATCATTTGGTAGGGGCGGGTGGGAGGGGGGGAGGAAGAGGGGATGCTTTTCTTACACAAAATTTGATTCTCTACAACTTTGATTATGTGACATTTTTTGGTTGGATACGCCGTTTTTGATGTACAGGCCTTGAAACTTGAGCGTAACCCATTTTTCAACCAATTTGGGAAAAAGCGGCAAAATTCAACGATCGATTTCGGCCAAACGGCTGAACCGATCTTAACGTTTCAGGTGGTCATTCGACGCAGAAATTCATCCTGTTTAATAAAGGATTGAGTAACATTTTCCGTAGGATGCATCGTGTACGAGTTATAGGCGAAAAACTGAATCAAGTGCCGAAAAATCGCGGTTTTTTGGGCACCAAAAAGTTAGGACCAGGAGAATGTTTTTTCTTTCGCCTTTTCTAGTATTACAAGTACCTCAGTGCCTTAGTAAGTTGAACAACAGACGTTTCACTTTGATTATATGACATTTTTTGATTGCAACACCGTTTTCAATACTCATAATTTCGTTTACTCAGAAGTTGTTTCGTTATTCTATCATTTGGTAGGGGCGGGTGGGAGGGGGGAGGAAGGGGGGATGCTTTTCTTACACAAAATTTGATTCTCTACAACTTTGATTATGTGACATTTTTTGGTTGGATACGCCGTTTTTGATGTACAGGCCTTGAAACTTGAGCGTAACCCATTTTTCAACCAATTTGGGAAAAATCGCCAAACTTCAACGATCGATTTCGGCCAAACGGCTGAACCGATCTTAACGTTTCAGGTGGTCATTCGACGCAGAAATTCATCCTGTTTAATAAAGGAAAGAGTAAAATTTTCCGTAGGATGCATCGTGTACGAGTTATAGGCAAAAAACTGAAACAAGTGCCGAAAAATCGCGGTTTTTCGGGCACCAAAAAGTTAGCACAAGGAGAATCTAGTAGAATATACTAAAAACATGTTCCATAGGCACCCACAAGTCACCCATAAAAGTTTCGCTTTGTCCGGAATTAATGCAAACCCTAACTGCTAATTTGACTGGACTACTTAGGAAGAACCACGTTCCGAGGTCTACCACTGGAGGGTTAAAGCCAATTGTGTGACAAAAATAGATCGAAGTCAAAATTTACTTATTAATTATTCTATAATTTTTTTTATTTATTTGGATTTTAGTCAAAATTTGTTTTTTCTTCAAAAATCGCCATTTATTAGGCTAACATTTCCTCCGTAATAAATAGCGCTATCGTGGTGAACTCAACGGGAAAAACTACCCCAAGATCTCAACTTTTCAACGGTATGTCAAGGCTTTTTTAATTGAATGCCGAGAGCATTGAACACGTACCTTCAGAAGAAGTCCGTCGTCTACGAGTGCTTTGGGGCCCACAGTTTTGTTGAAGGCGTCGCATTCGGACAAGAAATTGTTGATTTTGGAGTAAACGGAGGTGGCGTTAGTCATCACATCACTCGAATATTCAATACCTGAAATGAAAACAGGATTGTTAAGAATGAAATGCTATGCTGACCTATGTCTCTAGGTAGTTTATTACAGTATTTGAAGTAGTAATGTAGTACAACTTGTCTCGATTTTTTTTAAAGGATTTTGACAGTAATCGCACTCTTCTACAAAATGTGTTGAGATCATCCAAGAAGGATCAAAATTCATCACCTAATCCTCCAGTGGTAGACCCCAGAGTGTGGCGCTTCTTTGGTCCATTTTTCGAATACTGTGGTTCACAGTGGCTACCCTGAGGGCTGTGATTCACAGTTCCCTCCTAGAAACTACCTCCATGCATGAGTCGCTTTCATGCACAAAACCGTGGAAGAGTCAAATTGCGTATTATATTATTACTAGCTGAAAAGCCTACTAAAAGCAGGCAAAGACTATTCCTCCGACTCTCCTCCCGCCACCAACTCCCTCCGACTCCTCCCGCCCCCAACCCCTCCGACTCCTCTCGCCTCCGACTCCTCCCGCCCCCAACCCCTCCGACTCCTCCCGCCCCCAACCCCTCCGACTCCTCTCGCCTCCGACTCCTCCCGCCCCCAACCCCTCCGACTCCTCTCGCCTCCGACTCCTCCCGCCCCCAACCCCTCCGACTCCTCCCGCCCCCAACCCTTCCAGCCTACAACTCTCCCTCTGCCACGACCCCTCCGTGCATACGTACGTACGTACGTACGTACGGTTGGCGTTTTATATAATTAGATTATGCGTATATGTACGTATTATACGGGTATTATTATATTACGTATATATTTGTGGATTTTTTAAAAATCTTGTATAGAATGACTGAGCGCTGCAGTGGTTTGAGGTCGAATTCGGAACCCAAATTCAGACTTTTCCAGCTCAATGTGAACGTTCATCATTTCAGATACACTAGGAGATGGGTTAGATATCACATTCAGACCGAAAAATATTCAAAATATGATACATATTGATTTATTCGGGAGGAAGTACCGAAAGAGCGCCGCACTACCATTTGACGAATGAGAAGAGGTCTACCACTGGAGGGTTAAGAAGCGAAAAGCCTCATTTAACTAACTGTTTCTAACGATTAACTTTTTCCAGCTTTACAAGAGACATACCCGGTTTTAAAAACTCATTTTTCATCACCACGCACATTTGTGCCTTGTCACAACAATAAAACGCCTCGGAAACTCATAAAACACGACAACCTAATAAATTGGGTGTAATTAATATCATAACATTCGAAATATTTTTAAATAGGTAGGTAAACATCAGGTGAAAACAGAAGAATCGGAAGGTAAGTAAATGATTGAGAATGTTACACAAAAGCGGTAGTCATCATTACACGGTTGGTAGGTGATACCTTGTTTAAAATTGTCAAGGCATTCTCGGCACTTCCTATGACAGATCTAGGCTGCATTTTAAATAATTTATTCCAACTTACTTAGGAAAAATGAAGCTAGAACTGAAGCCAGATGCAAACAAGGCAGCAATTAGGGAGTGTTGTCCAGGAAAAGTTGCTAGGAACACAATTGGGTGGAAACTATTCTTCTTTTTCTACTGTTCTTTTCTACTGTTCTACTTTATGTGTCCTGATATCAATTCTATGAAATTTATTCTATGAAAACACGCATCCAACGATTTGCGAAACTCATTTTACCTGAGGTCAATTAGTGATGTTATAGTGTTCATACTCGGCTCCAAGTACCTACCAAAATTTATGACGAGTACTTGAATAAATTAGTGAACTGCACCCGATTCACTGTTTTATTAAAAACACGGGAATAAAACATTTGCGCGAATTACAAAACAAATCGGGTCCGACCGATCGAACCGACCATCTATAGTTGAATACTGATGTCTGTGAATCACAGTTTTTTTCACGCGCGTGCGCAACTGAAACTCCGCCCCTTTCAACTGTCACACCATCCATCCATCTAACCACCTCCATCATTCAACAAAATGTGAGTCGTTTTATCGTGAATATTATGCAAAAATCTTCTTGACATCAAAATATTTGAATACTCAATATTCGCGAATATTTGAGTACTGTATCTCTATAATCTATTCGAATAATTGATTTTCCTATCGATTCGTGTAGGTACGTAAATTTTCAGTATACATGAAAGTCAGCATAGTACCTAGCTAATCTTAAAACATCAATCTCTAAATACCTTGCACTACCCTCATAGGGGACCATCAACACGCTAATCCGCATATTCCCTGAAAATGTCATCGAAATCCTATGAGAAATGTAGAAGTTAAGGGGCCTCAGTCGGTCGCCGTTCGTTCTTAGTATTTCTTGAAGTTGAAGGAGCAAAAACTTGAAAGTTGTACCTAAATTTGAAATTTTGAAGGATTTTAGAAATTCATTAGTGTACCGCCCTAGGGAATTGAAAACCCGAAACATTGCCGCCAGAATCATCAAAATCGAACAATAATTGCCAGACAAATATGAGAAAAACCGAAGGTAGGAAATTATGTTTATTATTCAGTTATGTTTTTACAATAAAAAGTAGCTAAACTTGAAATTTTCAAGGATTTTAGAATTTCATAAGTGCATGGTCCCTGGGAATTGAAAAACTGAAATATTGCCCCCGGAATCATCAAAATCGAACAATAATTGCCAGAGAAAAATGGGGAAAACTACCGAATAAACGGTTTTTCTCATATTTGTCTGGCAATTATTGTTCGATTTTGATGATTCCGGGGGCAATATTTCAGTTTTTGAATTCCCTAGGGCCGTGCACTAATAAATTTCTAAAATCCTTTAAAATTTCAAATTTGGATAAAAATTTTCAAGTTTTTGCGCCTTCGATTTGGCGAAATACTGACCCGGAACGAGGAACGAACGTCCACCGACTGAGAGCCCCCTTAAGGCTGTGGCAAGGATTTCATGACAGACACGGAACCAAAATTGTTCAGGAAGGTCTGAAACTTGAAACGCGAGTGGAAATTCTGATTTTGGAGAACTTTTTTTTTCAACCTTGAAATGTGAAAGAAAGCTTCCGCTACCTTGGTAGACTCGGAAGCAATTCTTATTATAATGTTCACATTATCTTTCAAGAGGTAGTTCTCATTTATTACCTAACCTATTACCTACTAGTTATTATCATAAATATGAGAAATACCAAACAACAACTCGAATCCGCTCCAGGGCCTCCACGAAGCTGGAATTTCAAAGGGGTAGAAATAACAGAGTAATGGGAGGAGGAGGATGAATCATTTTACAGAATTCCGGCCGAAATAAGGCATTATTTGCTCACCAATCGAGAGCAAAATTGCTCCAAATTTTATGAATTCAACACTTTATAGAATTTGAGAGGTCTCAGTTTTCTAATTTTTTTTCGGTATGTATTATCCATTTCATTGTTAAAAATCTAAAAAAAAAAAATCTAGTTAAAATGTAAAAATCTATTTACGGACCAGAATCTGTTTCGACTCTTGGCCCAGGACGCTCACTCGCCCTGGATCGAATTTGAGCCACCATAATCACACTTTCGGCCACAAGGTCGCCTTTTCAACAAAATTTCCCAAATCTTATTGAGCTCCCGAATGTCGAAGAAAATTTTTTTTGAAAAGTTTAGGAACAGCGTGAACGAGAAAAACGCTGCAAATCATTGCTCAAAGGTTTATTATTTTCTGTATAGATCACTGGTTCTCCATCAATAGCACCTACCACCATCTGTATTCTCCCTTGACCCTCCCTCTCAAATTTCAGCTTCCTGCGTTCAATAGGATTGAAAATGGCTTCGGAGCTCACTCAGCTGATCAGTGATCTGAGGAGTGAAGAAGATCTCCTCGAATGCTGGAGACGCCTGGAAGAGCACTTCCATTCAATAGGATTGAAAATGGCTTCGGAGCTCACTCAGCTGATCAGTGATCTGAGGAGTGAAGAAGATCTCCTCGAATGCTGGAGACGCCTGGAAGAGCACTTCCATTCAATAGGATTGAAAATGGCTTCGGAGCTCACTCAGCTGATCAGTG
This sequence comes from Apolygus lucorum, assembly GCA_009739505.2. Lineage (NCBI taxonomy): Eukaryota > Metazoa > Arthropoda > Insecta > Hemiptera > Miridae > Apolygus > Apolygus lucorum. The sequence goes on from CM019183.2 coordinate 14,585,924, forward strand.
ATCTGAAGAGTGAAGAAGCCTTTGAGCAATGATTTGCAGCGTTTTTTACCCACCAACATTTTTTTTACCTACCTTTTTACTACCTTTTGAAATTTTTTTACTACCTACCACACCATACTGGCTTCACACCTTCACAATCAAGTTTATTAGAAAGAACTAAAGGCTTCACACTCGATTGGAAAAATAGAAAGCTTCATATAGAAATTTGATTACTGGTTACGCAGAGGCAAAACTGTATACAAATCGAAGAAATGAACAGCGATCGCATTTTAGTCCGATAAAATTTGAATGGAGATTAGACCTCTTTTGCGATTCACACTCATGATTCTGTTTTCAATTCAATACTATTTAAAATTGGTGAAAAAACGATACCTTTATTTCGAGAGTTTTCGAGCTAGGGCACTATTGAAAATTTCAACCCTTAATTTTCACCCCTTAGAAGTGACCTACATCAACCAAAAGCTTCGCGGCACAACTAGACCCCAAATGGAGCCCATATACCAAATTTGAACCAAATCGGTCCAGTGTTGCTAAGAAAAGTGCCGCGTACGGCGTACGGCGGACGGACGGAAATTTTTTTATTCGATTTTCGTATTCTAAGTACCTTGAAACGTAAAACATCAAATTTTGAGGGGGGGTTAGACATTTTTTTTTTCTTGCTCGATTCCAAAGGCTTATTATTGAAAATAATAAACCAAAATTCTTCTACAAAGATTTTCCACGAATTCAGTATTCAAAGAAATCATAATCATGACGATGCAAAAATGCATCAGTGGCCGGAAATGGGTTAAGAGGATGAAATTTGACAGGGAGCCTGTCTAAGACCGCTGAGCCTCTCCCAAAATTTTCAAGACTTGATCGAATTCCATTAATTTCATTCAAAACGGCGAGGTTCACTTGGGTCACTGTTATGACGAAGTCATTCTTCTCTACTTATTAATGAAGTCTACTTATAAATGACTCCATGTGACAAGCACATGATGAATATTGTCGTCACTTACTAGAGCGAGGACTAGGGACGAGACATTGAAAGAAAATATCGTTAGGGAGGCACATAAAGCTCGAAAGGGACATTTTTAGTAAAGAAAAATACTGACCGTTTCTGTAGGGCACCAACATGCACAGAGTCCTCAAGTGGTCTGGGGAGTATTCTTGAAGAAAAGATGCGATGGAAACTGTATTCTTCAGCGACTTGGACATTTTTTCGTGGCCCCGAAGGTGTAGGTGTCCTGAAATTATTTTGTCAACATTATAACTCAAACTTAATGATTTGAAGGGCGCAGGGGAAGTATCAGGTAACTAGCATTTTTGACACTCCAAGAAGAACGCATTTTTCTTAAGAAAAAGAAACATTTAAACAAGCGATCGTTAAAAAAAACCCTCTATAAAACAAGCTTTTATTATTTGTTAATAATCAGCTCTATCAGCGTCTAATACAATAAAATCCCAACCATTATACGCTCCACCCCCCCCCCCCCACATAGATACTAGATAATGAATTACCTGAATGAAGCCAATAATTCACCCATTGGTCGCAGCCGTGGTAAGCGCAAGACTGCGCCTCTTCGTTTTCGTGATGGGGAAAAAGTAGGTCGATCCCTCCAGTGTGAATGTCGACTGAGTTTCCGAAGTATTTGCTAAAAAAGAATTAAAACAAAATTATTGCAATGAATATCGATCTTTAACAAAAATATTGTCACTTCACATCTGATCAGATCGACCATCTGATCAAATGGACCACAAAAAATGGCAAAATGATTTAGGAACACTGAGAAAAGGGCGAGGTCAGTCTATGCTTTCAGCAAAAATAGGATATTGTTTAGAAAGGGCTTTCCCTCCGAAATTTGAATTAGAAAACGTTATTGAATCCAAAATGGCCTTATCTGTTTCTCAAAAAAGAACCACACGAGTCACCAGCATCAGATGCTATTGTCAATTTGGAGGCCGTGATTTTCGTACCATCAGATTCTGCGCATGCGCAAACATTAAATCCTTGAAAGAGCCATAACTTTCACATATTTCATACGAATTAGATGAAATATGTCAGGATTGGTATTAAATGAATGGGGTTAGTTCCGCTAGTTATAAGAATACAATTATTATCTACGTACCGTATTGGAGAATCCGTCGTAACCAGAAAGTCGAGTACAGGAGGCGAGCGCTTTCGATGTAAAGACATCATGTTCAGGCCATCGAGAGGGTACTAAAGTTTGTCAGTCCGTCGTTCTGTTTATATAGTCTGGGTGAAAGGGAGGTAGGTAAGAGGATTAGAAAGGAAAGGGACCACATAGTAACGAGACCACGCGGTGAAAGGTTGTTTGTCTGTCATGTCAAGTGAAAGGGAGAGATCAAACTAATCCTATTAGCTAATTGTACTTTCACCACATGGTGACCACATGGTAAATCCGTTTGCAGAACTAAAATATCTCGATCCGTTCTTCAACTGAGGAGTAAACGAAATTTTCTTCATTTTGGTGCTGCCACATGGTGGCAGATTTTACAACTAAACTCGGGACATTTAGCCTTAAGAAGTAAGGGGTTGTGAGTAGTACGGGGGCAGAAGGGATCAGTGGCGGGAGGAGTACGGGGGCGGGAGTAGTAAAGGGGTGGGAGTAGTAAAGGGGCGGGAGGAGCAAGGATGCCAAAAGGGGTGGTATGGAAAGGGTCATGGGCTTAAGGAGTAAGAGGTCAGGGGCGGAAGGAGTCAGGGGCGAAAGCGGTCAGTGGCGGGAGGAATACGGGGGGGGGGAGTACGAGGCAGAAGTGGCAGGAGGAGTAAAGGGGGCGGGAGTAGTAAAGGGCAGAAGGGGTCAGTGGCGGGAGGAATACGGGGGGGGGGGGTAGTAGTAAGAGGGCAGAAGGGGTCAGTGGCGCGAGGAGTACAGGGGCGGGAGTAGTAAAGGGCAGAAGGGGTCAGTGGCGGGAGGAATACGGGGGGGGGGGGGGTAGTAAGAGGACAAAAGGGGTCAGTGGCGCGAGGAGTACAGGGGGCGGGAGTAGTAAAGGGCAGAAGGGGGTCAGTGGCGGGAGGAATAAGGGGGGGGGGGGGGGTAGTAAGAGGGCAAAAGGGGTCAGTGGCGCGAGGAGTACAGGGGCAGGAGTAGTAAAGGGCAGATGGGGTCAGTGGCGGGAGGAATTTAATTTTTAATTTAATTTAAAATTGAAGAAAAAACGCTACGAATTATTACACAATGGTATTTATTTTTCTACTATTTTTTACTATTTATTATTTATTATAAATACGGGGGGGGGAGGGTAGTAGTAAGAGGGCAAAAGGGGTCAGTGGCGCGAGGAGTACAGGGGCGGGAGTAG